>CM035850.1:103421449-104013224 GCA_020510985.1 Pholidichthys leucotaenia | reverse complement strand
ACTTGGTGTCAAAAATTTTTCCGGGTCATGACTCGACTTATCTTGACTAGAAGACTGTCGTCGTTTTATTTGTGACCGAGATGCTGGAACAGGGGCTGGCCTTGGGGCGCCCTCTAGGTCCAGGGTGTCTGATGCAGTGTTGACTGCTAACACCGCGGTAGACTCGGTATACTTCTGATTGCTTTGTCGCTGTTTCTGGAATGCATAATGTGCGAACTCTCTTAGTTGGTTTATCGAGTTTGTCTTTGGGTTAGCCATGACTCCAAGGTGGTGTCCAATCGTGGGATGGAGATTCTGAATGAACAGACCCTTGAAATTGTGGTCTTCTTCCATCTCAGGCGTGTTTTGAGATCCGAAATATGCGCGCAGGAGTCACTAGTAGTATGCCTGTGGAGGCTCTAAGCGACTCTGTTTCACACGTAGGGCTGTCGCTAGCCCTGACTGTAAGCAGTTGTCGGAAAACTCTCTTTCGATGGCTTCATAGAGCTTCCGGTGGTTCATCTTGATGTCAAATGGTTGCCGATCTATAAATTTTGATACCGACCTGTTGGATGTCAACTTGATCAAATAAATGCGGTCGTCAACAGTAGCATCAGGGTATTTACGCAAGTAGTAGTCGATGTCTTGCAAATAAGCCCTGGTATCAGGTGGCCCACTGGTTGAGGGGTCAAATTTTGTGACATGGGGAGCGATCTTATTGAGATCTCCATCGGATGGAATTTGCACACGTCTTTCACGTTGCCGTTCGGGTCTGAACGGGTCAGGTGAGTGTGAGCCGGGGGAGTCCCCATCCCATGAGGGGATGCCCCCCTTTGTCAAGGGAACCGGCCTGTTCATGGATTCTGACCTCAGATCCCTTTGTTTGCGGTGGTCTTCCAGCTCTTCTTGGACGTCCTGAAGACCTTGTTGTGCTTCTCATAGGAGCAGTTTGCATTTCCCATAATCGGAGCTTGTTTTGTCCAATTGACCTTCAGCTTCCTTGAGTTGATTCTCTTTGTAAAGCAGGGCGGTTCTCAATTCCTCGTTTTCTTGCTGAAGTGAGGTATTGTTGTCTTCTAGTCGTTGCTTTTCTTCCTCTGCTTGTTCCAGATTTAGCAACGTCTGATCGAGCGTAGCTTGGGTGTCTTCTTTCTCTATGCGAGCTTGTACCTGCTTTTTCACAAGGGATTTGTTCTCTTCCTGAAGAGAAAGGGTGGTTGTTTGTCATTTCACCAGTTCCTTTTCGGCGTAGAGTACTTGGGTTTCAGCTCGTTTTAGCCTTGCAACTAATGCTAGTGCAAACTTTCCTAACACACCGGGGATCTCCTTTGCTTTCGGTGGGTTAGCTTCACATTCATCCGAAAGTTTTTCCGTGATTTGCTTCAAATCTTTGGGTGGAGTATCCCGAACATGTTTGGAGAAACCGGGTATAAGGTCGGAAGCCAACTCTTCCAATATTACTTGAAGGTCATTTAATTCGTCAAGTGGACTCAACATGTTTGACCGTTTGTGTAACGCTTAGCTTGAAATCAATTTGTTGATTATAGCTAAAGTTGTGCGTCAAGAGTTAACCTTGAGTGTCGTTTTACAGTGAGGGTAATTACAAGCTTCTTTTTGGAGTTTGTTTCAACTTCCAGGCTTGTAAGAAGGAAAGCAAATATTTTGGAATTCTTTAGAAATGTGGAATAGGTGTTAGTTTATTTGTTGACACTGTATTTTGATTTGTATTTCACAAGACAAAAGCAAAAAAAAAAAATTTGTGTCGATTGACTTCTTTCAGTTCAGTTATCAAAGTGTAGTTTTGGAATAGTCCTCAACTAGGTTGTGAATTTTTGTTGAATCTCACTTGAAAGTAATGATTTTATTTACAAAAGAAAAAGAAAGCAACAAAAATAGAAAAGGTTAAATGCTTTAAGGCTTTAGGGTTACAGTATAAGTCTTCACTTTGTTTTAAAGTTACAACTGGCTTTGTCCTATTTGTTAAAGCTTATCTTCATTTAAAGCCATGTTTTAATATTTACAAGTTAGGAAACAAATGAATTGTCTTTGTGTATTGTCACTAAGGCTTCCTTAGGATTAAAGTTAATGATTATTTAAAAGAGGAGAAAAAAAATTTAAAATGTTTTACAGACTAGTCAAAGTTTTCACTTTTGACTTATTTCAAATCCTGGTGAGAAATAATGAGCTGGTTAAATGTTTTCCTTCTCCTGGGGAGGAAATATGAATCAAAAGTAACACTGACTGTAAATAAGCTAAAGCTTTCAAGTGTTAATTGCTGGATGTGGTTTCCTAATTTTGGAGAATTTTGGTTAAATATTTAGTAAATCACTAAATCCTTTACCAACATGCACAGGATTAACATTAACTTGAGTTTAAATGAACATTGTCATTTATTTGAGTCCCTAAGTTGAATGGCTTCCTGTGAAAGAAATTGCACAAAGTGATCTTTAAAACAAAACACATATATATAGCTTCAAAAGTTTGCAGACTTTTAGCGTAAGATGTGTGAATATATGCTTTTAAAGCCGGGCTGCACGGTGGCGCAGTGGTTAGCACTGCGGCAGCACAGGCTTTCTAAAGCCCATCCAGGGACAAGAGTTGCAAATTAGCTAATAGCTATACACTCTATGTGCAACACATCAGATTGATTGTCTTTGATTAATTGTCTATGTTTATTGCACTGTCCCTGTCAAATAAACTAATCTACTACTACTACTACAGTTTACCCTTGGCCGGGGGATTGTGGGGATCGTGGGATCGTGGGTTCGATCCCAGCCCCGACCAACAGTGATCTGTGTGGAGTTTGCATGTTCTCCCCGTGTTGCGTGGGTTTACTCCGGGATTTCTCCGGTTTCCTCCCACATGCCAAAAACATGCATGTTAGGTTAATTGGCTGTTCTAAATTGTCCCTAGATATCTGTTTCCTATAGGCCCTTAGAATCAAGGGTTAGTATTAATGAAAGCGCTTTGAGTGGTCTTTGTGACTAGAAAAGCGCTATATAAGTGCAGGTTAGTTAGTAGTTAGTTAGTTTTAACTAAAAAGATTAAAATATGTGGTTAACATATGTGAGTAAATACAAAGTCTATGCTTCTATGCTCTTTCAGTGTGTATATATGCAGTCAAAAGCTCTTCCACCAATGAGAACAAACTTCAAACCCACAAGTTTCCTTTTCCTTTTGGTTCTTGGGATAAAACTTTGAATTGGGTTTAAATTTAGATTGTTCCGGATAATTCGGATTGATTTAAAGTCAATTTGGAAGCTCTGTTTGATTATAAATCAGCTTAATAGATTTGCTCTGCTTTAATCCGAGTGTGCATTCATGCAAGAAATGCAACTCCTATAGTTGACCACACGATGGAGGCAGTTGTCTCTGCCCTCCCAGGGGGAGGAGACACTGGTGACGTCGCTCTGGGCGGGTCTACCGGTCTCACTCAAAATGGCGGCTAGAGAGACTCCCTCTTAGCGCCTTCAAAATGGCGTCTGCACGCTTACTCTGCTCATGCGCAGTTTTTCGTGCACGCCTTTCGGTCACGCGCGCAACTGTGCGTGTTCACGTGACACGTGGTGCGGGCGCGAGTCTCAGCGACAACGCCACGCCTTGCTTTTCAAAATGAGAGTTTAATCTCCAACTTTCACAAATAATGTTACCCCTTTAATTCCGGGTATAGTTTAGCGCTATTTTCCCCAGCAGTTTATTCAGTGACCAGATCAAACCGCGTCCAGCTTAATCTGACGTCACCACGCTTGGGTAATTAAATTACAGAACTGGCCAGTTTAATTATTCCTTTCGGGAAAATCGCCGGAAGGTTAAACTGGCGAGAGACAGGACGGTTTTCTTCGCGTTTCTGTCACTCTGGGCCTTTATGTTTCTTAATCCAGCATATAATAATATTGTTTAAACTTCTTTGCATGCATCAAAAACTGTTGACTTTAGTGGGTGAATCACTCACCCCCCTTTGCAGCTATCAGCCTCCTCAGTGCGAGGTTAGGTGAACAAACACAGCAGACACACACAGGCAGGAGGAGAGATGCAGGCCTCAGTCTCTCAAACAAACACACAGACTCGCCGAATATGGATCAATATTTGCAGGAAAAAAAATTATGATTTCAATGAATTTTCTTTTTGCATATACGTTTCCCAATTACAGAGGCCTCACAGCGGGGAACCATTAAGCTGTAGTATAAATTGCCTATAAAAATATTTGTCATAAGGTACAGGAATTATTTATTTTATTTAATAGTGGGTGTGAAAGGGGGCGGAGTTGAACCATCACTTCTACACCCGCTAAATTAAATAAAAGCACTCGTAAAGGGGCATCAGTCCTGACGGACAATTATATTAACTTTAATTATATTAACTTTGTACCTTAAATTACTTAATGAATCAGTCTCAAAGTTTCAGTGAGTTTTTGTCCTGCCGTGATTAGGAAACCTGTATATGCGAAAGGAAAACACTTTCAACTGCTCTCATTCACTCTTTTATTAAAATCATTCAGGTTACATGTCATGGCGTTCAAATGATGAATAAACAGATTCAGATGATAACAGCGTAATATATCACATCAACTGATATTGGGTTCCTGAACATAAAATCCAGCTTTACACCTCTGCAGAACCAAGGAGAACTAGACTTATGTTTCAACGGTAAATGAGGCTGGAATGTTTTAACAAAACAACGCAATTTTATGGGGAAAATTCATAAGCTAATTATCTAAAAATGACTTCTGAATTAATCTACAAAAATTTTAAGGGCAGTTACTTAAAAATGACTAAAAGTTTTTCTTCAGTTTACAGTTCCACCCTGCAGCTGAGAGACTAATTGAGCCCTGAAATACGGGCCATATTCAATTGTAATTTAATTGTTAGGACATCACGTTTTAACCCAGGAAATAGGAGAAATAAGAGTCTCACTCACACAACGGCCGGTGATCCACGTTTCAACGGGTCGGTACCGCTGGGTTTTGAAGTTAGGACATCGGAGGAAGCGGCTGCTGTCCTCACTCACAGCCGTGTAGGTGATAACTCAGCTGGGGGCCCTTCAAGCAGACAGTTGCAGCCGTGGATAGTTTGTCTCAGGGCGGTGTGAAAAGTCCTTTGAAAAAAAGAGTCCAAATTTGGGGTCTCTTGTAGCGGGATCGACCCAAAAACTGAAGGAAAATCTTCTCAGTCTCTGTTCACTTTAAACTAGGCAAATTAAAGGTCCACTTTAATGGCGTGAAAAGTCATGAAGAAAAAAAAAATGTTAGAAAAACATTTACTAGGATAAGAATGGTTTCTGAGGTGAAGGAAAAAGTTTGAGAATTTGATTCTCTAAAAGGGACGAGCTCTAAAGAAAAAAAAATGGCTTCTCCTCAGTTTCCAGAATATAAGAAAAGACTTGACAAACACACAGAGAATAAAATAAAACTTCACAGGGCCTTGAAACGGTGGAGTAAAATCTTCTTCTGAGATCTAGATTACTATTCTGCTTCTTTAATCTTAATTTAGTTCCTAATCTTTCTCAAAATCTCTTTCTTTCTTCTTTCTGTGTTTCTAATTCTTAATTCTATTACCGCTTTGCTGTTCTAATCTTCCTGCCTGTTCTTTGTCTACCCTTTTTCTACTGTGCTGATCTCCTTCTTTTTCTAACTAAACTCAAATCTAACTTCTCTCTTTTAAAGTTACCTCGCCGGGTCATAAAACTGATGATGTAGTCGCAAGACTGACCAATCGGCTTTTTCAGAAGCAGTTTGAAGTGGCTGCTATCCAATGTGAGAACACTTCTTTGTTTGAGAGCAGCCAATCAAATGAAGACACCACCCCATGAAATTTCAGAGGGAAAATCAACACTCAGTCAGTTCTTATGAAATAAATGCTCAATATAAAATCTAACTAAATTAAATGACTTGGCTAATATTTTGGTGATCATGCATTTATATCACTACTCCAATATGTGTTTGAATAACACTCATGAATATAACATTTCTTATACATAATTATAATACATGCATTCACATTTAGATCAACTTGCAGCAAAACATGCAGCAAACCATGGTTGGTGATAAAAGAGGGATGATTTTCAGTGTCCTTAGGATCCAGAGGATAAGCTGAAAGAAACTTAATATTTAGAACAAATTAAAAGTCATCCTACATACTGGAAACACATTCCGTAGGTATCCGCTAGGAGGTACTGTTGAGCTGTAGATGATTTCCTTTAGTTTCTGGGCGAAGGTACCTGGACAGCATTGGCTATAAACCCGTCAGATTAAGTGGTTTATGACTCTTTTAAGAACATTGGTTTCCTGTGAAAAGGTACGTTATCAAATGCAGTGTTCATGTTGAGAGGTCTGGTCTCCTGAGTTTTATGTTCCTTTGAGCCTTTAAAAGCAAATTCTGATCCTTACAATCTCTGCAAGAGGCAACTGTTTACATTGGGGTCCTGGGAAAGCAAGCATCTTTGGTCAGGCCTGGAAGAAGCCTGCATGAGTCGACATAAAAGCCAGTGATGTTCCTGAAAAGGCAGAAAGGTGATATTCCTGTGTAATGAATAAAATGAAATTCCTGTAAACTGGAGAGAAGTGATCTTCTGTCTCGGCTGTGAGGAGAACGATGATGCTACACCTGTTACCGGGAGAATTCCTTCCTGAGAACCCCGCACCAGATCGCCCCCCTGCTCAGCTGCTGCAGAGCGACGCGGGATCAAACACCCTCCTCGGCCCAATTCATCACAGTTTCCCACGCGTTTTCTTGCCTAAAGCCTTAAAGAATGCAGAATTTGTCTTTGTTAGACACGACGCACAGAGGTTAGGTTTAAGACCACCTTATGATGGACCATTCAGAGTGTTAGAAACCGGGGAAAAGCATTTTTTGCTCAATTTGGGAGACAGGAGGGAATTAGTCTGCATTAACAGACTCAAACCCGCTTTTGTGTTAGCTGATGAACAAGTGCGGTTAGCCAGGGCCCCCCACCGCGGCAGGCCGCCGGGGAGACACTCTGCGAAGCTTTCACAAGGATGTGCTAACGACTCTAATTCACAGATGCAAGAAGCGGCTACTGGAAGGTCGAAACCGGCTTACAGCAGATATGGCAGGCGATTGACGCCCAAGCAGCCGGAAGTGTGATGTGTTGTGCCTTTTTTTGCTGTTCTGTGTATTATGTTATGATGCTATGCATATTGGGGTGCACTTTGTCCCTATTTAGACGTTTGGGGGGGGGTTAAATGGCGCATATTTAAGGCGCATATATTGTATTCATATCCCCCGCATTCACCTAGTAGGAATGACAGTGCATATTCCAGAAGCTTCACGTCTTAAGGACCAAAGAGGACCTGACCCTGTGAGGACCTATGGGAGGTGTGAAGTTGGCCTTGCAGGAGATGTGAAGCTGGAGAGAATGCCCCAGCAGGAGCCCCAGACGCTAGAGGGTCAGAGGACAATGGAGATGCCAAGGAGCCTTGGGCGCTGGATGTTTACCTAAGACTGTGGGTTGGGGGTCTGTGATTTGATGTGGGGGGATTTGTGTCTGGTGAGACTATAAGAGCTGTGTTGGATGATTGCTCTGCCTCTTTCCTGAGATCCTGTTCTTGTTAGAGGATGTGACCTTGCAATAAACCAACCCTGAGAAATAAACTCAGTCTCGTTTGTGAAAGTCATCCTCTACAGCATGAATAATAAAGTAAACCAATTGGCGCAGATCTTCCTGTGAGCAGTAAGTGGCACTATCCCTTTTGTCAAATATTTTTATGTTGGAGCGTGCAGAGTGGGACGAGTTCGGGGAAGGGGGAATATTGATATTAAAAAAATTGGTGCAAATCATTCAAAGTTTGTCCGATTTACAAGGGTCCAATGTTGTTACCACTAGGTGGCGCTAAAACTTTTGTAATTTTATATAGGAGTGTTCAGGGTGGGACTATTATCCATTGTCGAAAATTTGGTGAAAATCAGACAAAGTTTGTTCAAGATACAACTTTCCGAAATTTCATGGTGAGTAGTCAACCATCGCCATTTTGCCACGGCAACAATTCCCTGTAAGTTATGTGTTGTCCACCCAGATTGGACTATATATGACAGAGACCTCAACATATGTTCCAAATTTTATAACTCCAAGACCTTCCCACACCTACCTGTAAGCTCACGGATTGAATGGTGAGGAGGGTGTGTCCATGGAAACACATTTGATGTCATGCTAACCTTGATGTTCACTTATGATCATGGCTGTGTTCTGATGAATCTCAGAAAATTTCACGTCATTCTTGCCAGCCGCGCGTGAGTAATAAATAAAACAGTTTTCAGCAATTCTTTTGTTAACCACTATGTGGCGCTATATCAGTTTTCAGGTATTTTCATTTCATTGCATTCGGGGTGGGACTATTTTCCATCATGGAAAGTTTGGTGCACATCGGAAAGGTTTTGCCCGAGTAACAGGCGGTTGAAGTTGTAAGGGAAGGAGTCAAACTTCACCATGGCGCCCTGGCCACGCCTTTTGAGATTTTGACTTAATTTATAGTTTTTAATGGCCAATTCGTATAGATGCTGCCATGTAAAAATGAGCTCAATCGGAGCAGGTCCCTAGGACTAGTTTGTTCAAATGCGAGGTGTGACTTTTTTCCGAATTGGAGGTGGGGCGACTTTGAGGCAAGATGGCGGACTTCCTGTTTGTGGTGGATATGGGCCACAATGATATTTTTTGCATATTTTGAGGTGATGCACCCTTCACCCAAATTTTATGTCTGTACGGCAAAGTTTATGGTCTCCAGTCTCCATAGACCTTGAAAATTTGTGTACAAAATTGCAAAATGTGTTCCCCCCCACCCACAAAAATGAGGGGTGGGGGGGAACATATGTTTTCCAGTTTATCGATTTTTTTGCCGGGTCTGAGGGGTTTGCCAAAAAAAAAAATTGCATTTTGGTTAACGTTCAAAAGGTGAAAAATGCGATGATTTAGGCTGAACGAGAGAAAAAAAAAAAGAAAATTAAACCTGCAAGCAGGTGTAAGCGGACTTCACCCCCCGCACGGCCGCGGAACCCGGCGCCAGTCATCCCTTGCTGGCTCGGAAAATGTGCCATCATCACTGCATGGGCTGCATGAATAATAAAGTAAACCATTTGGCACAGATCTTCCTGTGAGCAGTAAGTGGCACTATCCCTTTTGTCAAATATTTTTATGTAGGAGTGAGCGGAGTGGGACAAATCTCCATCATAGCAATTCCGGCAAAAAAATTGATCAAGTGGAAAAGATATATGTACCCCCACCCCTCATTTTTGTGGGTGGGGCCAAAAGTGCGGAGTGGGATTAATCTCCATAATAGCAATTCCGGTGACAGTCCGACACAGTTTGTCCAAATTACAACTATCCAACATATTGTGATCAGGTAAACTCGGACATGTGGCCATGGTAACACTTACATTTTAGGTACATGTTGCAGACACCACAGAACTACAGAAGAGAGTCATCTTGACTTACGTTCCACATTTGGTGACTCTTGGACTTTCCCAACCGTCCAAAGTATAAAACATATTGAATGGCAAGGAGTGGGTTTTCATGGCAACTGTTTTTATCGCAGTCCAAAGTGACTTCCACTGAGGGTAGTCCAATTCACTCTTAGAAACCACTGAAAATGTCATTTCATTGTGACTACTGGTCTTTGTTCAAAATGTGATACAATTTTGTGCATTACCTCATGTCAGCAGTAGGTGTGGGTGTGACAGTTTTGTGAATATTGATATACAGACATGTTCAGAGTGGGATCAGTATTATTTGTGCAAAGTTTTTTCCAAATTAGGAGAGAATTGTCTGAGCTGTAACTGTCATGTTTTGTTTAGCGAGAAAGCCATCGAAGCATGCCAGTCGCCATGGAAACAGTTCTGTACTATGTACATGTACTGTCGATGAGCCCTAGTCATTCCTTCCCATGTATTTTTTTAAGCTGGTGAGAGAAAAATAATGAAATTTTTTTTCAGCAATTCTTCCTTTTAACAATAGGGCCGCTAAAAAATTTGTTTGTTATTTTTATGTAGACACGTTTGGGGCCGGAGTAATATCGATCATAGAAAATTTGGTGAAAATTGTGCCAAGTTTGCTCCATGTACAAATGTCCATTATTGAAAGGCAAGGAGTGGGTTTCCATGGCAACTGTGCTTATTGCAGGACAAAAGTGACTTCCACCGAGGGTTTTCCAATCCACTCTGAGAAACCACTGAAAAGGTCATGTCATTGTGACTACTGCTCTTTGTGCAAAATTTGAAACAGTTTTGTGCAGTACCTCATGTCAGCAGTAGGTGTGGGTATGACAGTTTTGTGAATAATGATATACAGACACGTTCAGAGTGGGATCAGTATGATTTGTGCAAAGATTTTTCCAAATCAGGCGAGTATTGTCTGAGCTGTAACTGTCATGTTTTGTTTGGCGAGAAAGACATTGAAGCACGCTGGTCGCCATGGAAACAGTTCTGTACTATGTACATGTACCCTCAATGAGCCTAAGTCATTCCTTCATGTAATTTTGTTAAGCTGGTGAGAGAAAAATAAAGAAAACAGTTGTCAGTAATTCTTCCTTTAATCACTAGGGGGAGCTATGAGTTTTGTTTATTATTTGTATATAGACAAATTCAGGGAAGGGAGAATATTGATCGTATAAAATTTGGTGGAACTTGTTCAAAGTTTGTCCAATTTACAAGGGTCTAATATTGTTACCACTAGGCAGCGCTAAACCTTTTGTTATTTTATATAGGAGTGTTTAGGGTGGGACGATTAGCCATTGTCGAAAATTTGGTGAAAACCAGACAAAGTTTGTCCAAGATACAACTTTCCAAAATTTCATGGCTAGTAGTCAACCGTCGCCATGTTGCCATGGCAACACTTCCCTGTAAGTCACAGGTGTCAAACTCATTCCATGGAGGGCCAAGACCCTGCAGGTTTTACCTCCACCCAGTGGCTTCAACAGGTGTTTTCTCTGAATTTCTTCCCACTGATTGCTGATCAGTGAAAACACCTGCTGAAGAGACTGGGTGGAAGTAAAACCTGCAGGGTCTTGGCCCTCCATGAAATGAGTTTGACACCCCTGCTGTAAGTTATGTGTTGTCCACCCATATTCGACTATATATGACAGTGACCTCAACATATGTACAAAAATTTATAACTCCAAGACCTTCCCACCCCTCCCCATAAGCTCATGGATTGAATGGCTAGGAGGGCGTGTCCATGGTAACACATTTGATGTCATGCTAAGATTGATGTTTATTTATGATCATCGTGTGGCACATATATTGGCACATATATTGAGTTCATATCTCCCACAAATGTATGGCTGTATGTGTATTGGGGGCTTCACGTCTCGCGGGACAAAGAAGGTCTGGGTCTGCAGAGATCGACAGGAGATGACGAGGAGGTGCGAGTTTTGGCCTTTGTCTCAGAGAGGATGCCCCAGAAGGATTCCCGGAACATCGAGGGATAAGAGACAGACATCAAAGAGTTGCATTGTGACTGGGAATTAAGTACCATGTGATTGTATATTTGCTAAAGCACCATGTGACTTAGGCAGTATAAGAGTGTGGTATTTCATTGCTCGGTCTCTTTTCTTGTTTAGAGATTACTAGAGAATGTGTTCTCATAACAAAGCTGAACCTGAGAAATAAGCTCAGCCTCATCCTTGAATGCATTCTCTACACTGGTGACCCGACGACAAATTATGGCCGGGAACGACATTCCCGCACCGGACTCCTCAGGAGCCAGCCAGGCTAACGCAGCTACTGCAGTCCAGCTGCCCGATTTCTGGCAGCATAGCCCACGCTCCTGGTTCAACACTGTCGAGGCGCAGTTCCATCTTCGGGGAATTTCGGCGGATGCAACGAAGTTCTACCATGTAGTCGCAAAGCTGGACAGCCTCACAGTCCAGCGGGTGGAGAGCCTGACTAACCACCCACCAGACGACGACAAGTACGGCGCATTGAAAGCCGCTCTCATCCGTGCTTTCACCCCCTCGCTGGGAGAGCGAGCAGAGAAGCTCCTGGTGTTGACTGAAGGTGAGGCAGACAGGCCTGCGGACCTGATGGAGAGGATGCTGAGCCTGAGAGGCGATGATGATGACGGCTTTATCTTCGCCCATCTTTTCTTCAGGACACTACCGCCAGCGGTGAGAGTTACCCTGGCCGGTTCACAGCTGCTGACCAACCGAGATCACCATGAGCTGGGCCAGGAGGTACAGCGACTCGCCGACGCCCATAGACGCCACACGGCCACGACGGCAGCAGCGGAGCTGAGCGCAATGCCCGGAGACGGCAGGGGGCCAGAAGCTGCAGCACCAGATTCGCTGACATCAGCAGCGGCGGAGGCCAGGAGACACGGAGCGGGCAACATCCTCTGCTTTTATCATCGACGTTTCGCCGAGATGGCACGCAAGTGCACTCCACCATGCCAGTTCAGACGCTCGGGAAATGCCAGGACTGAGCCGGTAGCAGCTGCGGCTCTCAGCGTGAAGAACAGGCTGCTCTACCTTATGGACGCGAAATCAGGGAGACAGTTCCTGGTGGACACAGGCTCCCAGCTGAGTTTCATCACACCTTCCTACGCTGACCGGCTGGCGCCTTCCAGCGGACCCCTGGTGTTGGTGGCGAACGGCTCGACGATCAAGACCTTCGGGGAGAAGCCCCTCCCCCTGTCTTTTCACGGTCGGACATTCGAGTGGACTTTCGTCATAGCGGCAGTCAGTCATAAGCTGATTTTTTGTGCTCGAATGGTTTATTGGTTGATGAGATTGTCTTTCCACTCTATTTCCTGTACAGCCCGGGTGGTCCCGCCTACTGCACAGCCCAACATCACAGCTGCGGGTGGTAAGTTCCAAGCACTACTCACTCAGTTTCCAACACTCACAGTCCCAACGTTTTCGGCGTCAGTGGCTAAACATGGGGTGGAACATTTTATAACTACCACCGGGCCCCCCGTTTTTGCAAAAGCTTGGCGCTTGGACTCAGCTAAACTAGCCATAGCACGCAAGGAATTCGCCAACCTGGAAAAGCTGGGCATCATTAGACGCTCTAACAGCCTCTGGGCTTCGCCGCTGCATATGGTCCCCAAGGCTGATGGCTCGTGGCGGCCTTGCGGTGATTTCCGCAGGTTGAATAACGTTTCAGCACATAACCGCACATCCAAGATTTTTCGGTGCATTTAGTGGGGGCGCGCATTTTTTCTAAAATAGATTTGGTGCGCGGGTACCATCAAGTCCCAGTCCGCGCTCAGGACATACCCAAAACAGCGGTTATAACTCCTTTTGGGCTTTTTGAGTTTTTGCGTATGCCGTTCGGACTCAAGGGTGCTGCGCAGACTTTCCAGCGCATGATGGATGCAGTTTTACATGGCCTCCCTTTCGTGTTCGTCTACTTGGATGATATTTTGGTAGCCAGCACGTCCGAAGACGAACACGAAACCCACCTCACAGCAGTTTTTCGGAGGCTGGCAGAGCACGGGTTAATAATTAACCCAGCGAAGTGCCAGTTTGGGGTGGCGCAAATCGATTTTTTGAGGCACCGCGTTTCAGCAGAAGGAGCGGTCCCTCTGCCCAATAAAGTACGCGCAATAACAGATTTTCCCCAACCACAGACGGTCAAAGCGTTGCAGGAATTTTTGGGAATGGTTAATTTTTATAACCGTTTCCTCCCAAGCTCAGCACAGCTCATGCAACCATTGTACGCAGCACTTAAAAAACAAAAACCTGCGAATAAGATTGAATGGTCCCCGGAGCGGGAGCGCGCATTCTCCCAAGTCAAATCGGCCCTGGCGAACGCCGTTTTGTTGGCACACCCGGTGTCAACGGCCCGCATGGCGCTCACCACGGACGCTTCCGATTTAGCGGTGGGGGCAGTCGTTGAACAGTTTGTGGCAGGGAGCTGGCAGCCGCTAGCATTTTTCAGCAAAACCTTGCGCGATAACGAGCGGAAATACAGCGCGTTCGACAGGGAGCTGTTGGCCCTGCATTTGGCCATCCGCCATTTCCAGTTCTGGCTGGAGGGGCGCCGTTTCACCGCGTTTGTGGACCACAAGCCGCTAACGTTCGCGATGGCCAAGATTTCAGAGCCTTGGTCAGGTCGGCAGCAAAGACAGCTGGCCGCGATATTGGAGTTCACCACCGATATTCAGCATGTCGCGGGCAAACATAATGTAGTGTCAGACTGTCTTTCGCGTGCGGTAGCAGCGCCAGGCCCCATGGGGGCAGACTCGACAGCCGTGGCCGCGGGCCAGGTTTGTGGAGCGGAAGCGCTCGCAGCCCCGGTCCGCATAGGTTTGGATTACGCAGCCATGGCCACGGAGCAGGCTAGCGACGCGGATGTCGCGTCGCGTCGCGCGCGCTCCAGTCTGGACCAACAGGGTTAAGGCTGGAGCACAGGGTGCAGCAAATAGGTATGCCCCCTCTAATCTGCAATGTCTCCACGGGGCGGCCTCGCCCTGTGGTTCCAGCTGCGTGGAGCCGCCGCGTTTTTGACTCAATCCATTCTCTGGCCCACCCGGGGGTGCGCGCATCGATTAAAATGGTGGGGGAGAAATTTGTTTGGCCGGGGTTGCGTAAACAGGTCAAGGAATGGGCAGCAGCCTGCGTGGCGTGTCAGCGAGCCAAAATACACAAGCACACTAGAGCCCCTTTGGAGCCTTTGCACATCCCGGCTAAGCATTTTGATCATGTGCATGTTGACTTGGTGGGCCCCCTTTCGTTGTCGCAGGGGTGTACACACCTTTTGACGATGGTTGACCGCACCACGCGTTGGCCAGAAGTGGTCCCTTTGGCATCAACTGCAGCGGCAGATGTTGCACGCGCGTTTTTAACGGCTTGGGTCGCGCGTTTTGGAGTTCCGTCGGACATAACGTCCGATAGAGGTCCCCAATTTGTTTCCGAACTCTGGTCATCGATGGCCCACAGCCTGGGGGTGAAGATTCACCGCACTACCGCGTATAACCCCCAGGCTAACGGTTTGTGCGAACGCTTTCATAGGTTATTGAAAGCAGCCCTCAGAGCGTCTCTTACGGATACAAATTGGGTGGATAAACTTCCATGGGTTTTATTGGGGTTGCGTTCCGCACCTAAGGAGGATTTGCAGGCTTCGCCGGCTGAATTAGTTTTTCCACAACCCCTCCGTTTGCCAGGGGAATTTCTTCCCGACAACCCTGCGCCAAATTGTCCCCCCGCTCAGCTGTTGCAGAGTGGCACAGGATCAAATACCCTTCCTGGCCCAGTTCATCACAGTCTTCCACGTGTTTTTGTGCCGAAGGCTTTAAAAAATGCGGAGTTTGTTTTTGATAGACATGATGCCCAACGCCCAGGTTTGCACCCGCCTTACGAGGGCCTTTCAGAGTGTTGGAAACAGGAGAGAAACATTTTTTGCTTGATTTAGGAGGCAGAAAAGAGTTGATTTGCATTAACAGACTCAAACCCACCTTTGTTCTGGCTGATGAACACGTGCAGTTGGCCAGGGCCCCCCACCGTGGCAGGCCGCCGAGAAGGCATTCTTCGGACCCCCCACAGAGATGTGCTAACAATTCTGATCCACAGATGCAGCAAGTCGGGGCAGAAGGAACAAAGCCGGCTTACAGCAGATATGGCAGGAGGTTAAAACCCAAGCAATTGGTGGATTGATTTGTGATATGTAGTGATGTTTTCTGTCATGCATCTCTGATTATGTTTTGTCCCTTAATAGACGTTTGTGGGGGGTTATGTGGCACTTTGGCCTTTGTGGCCTTTGTCTCAGAGAGGATGCCCCAGAAGGATTCCCGGAACATCGAGGGATAAGAGACAGACATCAAAGAGTTGCATTGTGACTGGGAATTAAGTACCATGTGATTGTATATTTGCTAAAGCACCGTGTGACTTAGGCAGTATAAGAGTGTGGTATTTCATTGCTGGGTCTCTTTTCTTGTTTAGAGATTGCTAGAGAATGTGTTCTCATAACAAAGCTGAACCTGAGAAATAAACTCAGCCTCATCCTTGAATGCATTCTCTACAATCGCTGTGTTCTGATGAATCTTAGAAAATTTCACCTCATTCTGGCCAGCCGCGCGTGAGTAATAAATAAAACAGTTTTCAGCAATTCTTTCGTTAACCACTATGTGGCACTATAACTTTTGTCAGGGATTTTGATGTAGTTGTGTTCGGGGCAGGACTATTTTCTATAATGGAAAGTCTGGTGCACATCGGACAGGTTTTGCCCGAGTTACAGGTGGTTGAATTTGTAATCGGAGGAGTCAAATTTCGCCATGGTGCCCTGACCACGCGTTTTGAGATTTTGACTTAATTTATACAATTTTTAATGGCCAATGCCTATAGATGCCGCCATGTAAAAATGAGCTCAATGGGAGCAGGTCCCTAGAACTAGTGCATTCAAATGCGAGGTGTGACTTTTTTCCGAATTGGAGGTGGGGCGACTTTGATGCAAGATGACGGCCTTCATGTTGGCGGTGGGTATGGGCCACTATGATGTTTTTTGTATATCTTGAGATGATGCACACCTCACCCAAATTTTATGTCTGTACGGCAAAGTTTATGGTCTCCAGTCTCCATAGACCTTGTACGTTTGGCCCCACCCACAAAAATGAGGGGTCGGGGGCACATATGTTTTGCCAGGTCTGAGGGGTTTGCCAAAAAAAAAACGCGTTTTGGTTAATGTTCAGAGGGTGAAAAATGCAATCCTTTAGGCGGAAAAATAACGAAAAATAAATTAAACCTGCGAGCAGGTGTAAGCGGACTTCGCCCCCCCACATGCCCGTGGAAACCGGTGCCCGTCGTCCCTTGCTGGCTCGGAAAATGTGCCATCATCACTGCAAGGGCTGCATGAATAACAAAGTAAACCATTTGGCGCAGATCTTCCTGTGAGCAGTAAGTGGCACTATCCCTTATGTCAAATATTTTTATGTAGGAGCGCGTGGAGTGGGACTAATCTAGACTAATCTAATGAATGAATCATGTGAATGAATAATAAGTGAATGAATCACCGCCAAAATGTAATGGGTTTTGTGTGTAGGCCTGTAGCCACTTGTGGTGAAAATTGCATTAATGTCTGTCCATCAGTTTTGGAGTATTGTTGCTAACACACTGAGAAGATAAGAGCCTTGGCTGAGGTATGCATTCTCAGATCATCACCAAAATATTGTGACGTAGGCGAGGTTCACACAAAGAATAGGAGCAGATGGTTGTGACGGACAGGCTTTATTCAAACACACCACCCCAACACCCACACTCTGAGCACAGACAGGAGGGGAGGGCATTCTCCCAGACCCCCATTTCAATCATGGATACACACACATGAAACATCTTGCCCTTATCCTGCCTATAAACACTGCTGGGTCATTATAACGCAGTTATAATGACACAGCAGTATAATAACTCAGTAATAACATTTGATACACCCACACAGTAACGTTTTCAGCTGGCAAAGCATGCTGGAAAATCCCTGCCCCCCTTAACAAAGCCCCGACGTTACACTGCCCCCCCCCGGACTGGTTTCTGTCCCCAGAAAAATCAAAGTCCAATCCAGAAGTCTAACGTGAATCTGTCCAGGTGTTGGGGCAGCTTTGATGCCGATGACCAGCACATCCAACAGCTTCAGTAGGACTACGCACAGTCCCTCCCCTGGCAGCGGGAGTAACAACTCCCACCACTGCCAGGACCTCCCAGGCGGCCACTGGCCCGCATCCATGCGTCCAGCCCCTGCCGAGCTCCAGAACCTTCACACTCCTGCCCATAAGCTCACAAATTGAATGGCGAGGAGGGCGTGTCCATGGTAACACATTTCATGTCATGCTAAACTTGATGTTCAGTTATGATCATGGCTGTGGTCTGATGAATCTCAGAAAATTTCACATCATTCTGGCCAGCCACACGTGAGTAATAAATAAAACAGTTTTCAGCAATTCTTTTGTTAACCACTATGTGGCGCTATATCAGTTTTCAGGTATTTTGATGTCATTGCATTCGGGGCAAGACTATTTTCCATCCGGAAAATTTTGGTGCACATCGGACAGGTTTTGCCCGAGTTACAGGTGGTTGAAGTTGTAAGGGGAGGAGTCAAACTTTGCCATGGCGCCCTGTCCACGCCTTTTGAGATTTTGATTTAATTTATACAATTTTTAATGGCCAATGCGTATAGATGCTGCCATGTAATAATGAGCTCAATCGGAGCAGGTCCCTAGGACTACTGTGTTCAAATGCGAGGTGTGACTTTTTTCCGAATTTGAGGTGGGGCGACTTTGAGGCAAGATGGCGGTCTTCCTGTTGGCGGTGGGTATTGGCCACAATGATGTTTTTTGCATATCTTGAGGTGATGCACACCTCACCCAAATATTATGTCTGTACGGCAAAGTTTATGGTCTCCAGTCTCCATAGACCTTGTACGTTTGGCCCCACCCACAAAAATGAGGGGTGGGGGGGCACATATGTTTTCCAGTTTATCAAATTTTTTGCCGGGTCTGAGGGGTTTGCCAAAAAAAATTGCGTTTTGGTTAATGTTCAGAGGGTGAAAAATGCAACCATTTAGGCGGAAAAATAACAAAAAATAAATTAAACCTGCAAGCAGGTTTAAGCGGGCCTTTGCCTCCCCACGCACCCGTGGAACCCGGCGCCCGTCGTCCCTTGCTGGCTTGGAAAATGTGCCGTTATCACTGCAAGGGCTGCATGAATAACAAAGTAAACCATTTTGTGCAGATCTTCCTGTGAGCAGTAAGTGGCACTATACTTTTTGTCAATTCTTTTTATGTAGGAGCGCATGGAGTGGGACTAATCTAGACTAATCTAATCAAGTCACAAACAATAGAATAGAATAGGCTTCAGTGTCATTGTACAGTTGTACAGTCCAACCAAACTGGGGGAGCTCCACCAGGATATTGCTCAATTAAATATAAGAGAAGGATTAGATAAAACAGTTACAGAACACACAAGTGAAATAAAAAAACAGTCCAGGATTATGGAAAAACCTGTAGTAAAAAACTAGAAAAGCACTCATAGAGCGCATACCTCCGCCAAGGCTCTTTCCATTTGTCATGCATCACCTCCAAAATGTAATGGGTTTTGTGTGTAGGCCCACTTGTGGTGAAAATTGCATTAAAGTCTGTCCATCAGTTTTGGAGTATTGTTGCTAACACACTGAGAAGATAAGAGCCTTGGCTGAGGTATGCATTCTCAGATCATCCCCAAACTATTGTGATATTTTTTTTTTTTTTTTTTTTTTCTCTCGGCGCCACACGAGTAGGCTGCCTTTTGCAACAGCGGCTCGATTCCGAGTCTTTTTCCCTTCCTCTCTCTTTTGATCCGTCTTTTTTTTTCACCCCACTTATATCACGGACACACAGATCGTCCTAAATGTCTCCTGAGCCGGTGGACGGAGCCACTGTTTATAGCAGGATACGATACAGCAGAGAACAGCTGCTAGCATTCAACCACCACCCGGTCCCATTGGAAAAACTCGACATACCGAGAGAACTGAGGCGAAAACGCCGCGGCTGCCGGGCTGGAGTAAGGCGGAGGACAAAAAATATAAGGTACAGACCCTCCCTTCCATCTGTTGTCATGGGAAATGTACGGTCGATACTGGGAAAGTTAGATGAGCTAGCGGCTATCTCCCGTTATGATAGCACATACCGGGAGTGCTCTCTCCTTTTGTTTACTGAGACGTGGCTAACTGAACTAGCAGCAGATGCTAACATTGAGCTGGAGGGTTTTCACATGATACGAGCTGACCGAACACCAGACAGTGGCAAGGCTAGGGGCGGTGGAGTGATAATGTATGTTAACAACAACTGGTGCAGACCGGGACATATCACTGTTAAACAACGACACTGCAGCAAAGACATTGAGTTGCTAGCTGTTAGCATGAGGCCTACATATCTCCCGAGAGAACACTCACACGTGATCTGCATTGTTGTTTATGCAAATCCGACGGCGAACGCTGGGACAGCACGTGACGTCATCCATTCAGTAACCAGCAGGCTGCAGACAGAACACCCAGATGCTCTTCTCCTCATCTCAGGCGATTTCAACCATGTTTCACTGTCTCCCATTCTACCCACGTTCACCCAGTATGTCACATGCCACACTAGAGACAATAAAACACTGGATTTATTCTACGCAAACACTAAGGAGGCGTACACCTCATCACAACTCCCCCCACTCGGGAGATCGGATCACAACTTGGTTCATCTCCGGCCGGTGTACAAACCCCTAGTGCACAGACAACCTCCGGCCATGCACACTGTGGAGTTATGGTCTGAGGAGACAATGGACACCCTAAAGGGCTGTTTTGAAGCCACCGCCTGGAAGCAGCTCTGCGATCCACATGGTGAGGACATCGATGGCCTCATTCACACCTTCACGGACTACCTCAGCTTCTGTGTGGACAAATCCGTTCCCACCAAGACCATACGGCGTCACTCAAACAACAAACCCTGGATCAACCCTGAGATAAAAACACTTCTGAGAGAGAAGAAGAGGATCTTCAGGTCAGGGAACAGGGAGATGCTGAAGTCCGTACAGAGGGAGCTGAGGAGAAAGATCAGAGAAGGCAAGGACAGCTTCAGGAAGAAGATGGAGGACAAGCTGCAACAGAGCGACATCAGCGGGGTCTGGAGAAACCTCAAAACCATCTCGGGGCTCCAGAATACCTCCCCCCAGGCCACAGGGGGCAGGGAGTGGGCGAACAACCTGAATCTGTTTTTCAATAGATTTGACCAACCGCCCTCCCCCCTGACTGCACAACAACCACTGCTGCCTCTAAAGAAATCAAGTCCTGCTGCCCATTCCCCACTCCACCAACACCCCCCCACTCCCAACACACAGCCCCCCATCCTGACCCTGACCAGGACCCAGGTGAGGACGGAGCTGAGGAAGATCAAGGCGAGGAAGGCGCCGGGACCGGACGGCATCAGCGCAAAGCTCCTCAAGTCCTGTGCAGACCAGCTGTATGGGATTGTGACGTATATCTTCAACATGAGCCTGAAACTGGGGAGGGTACCACAGCTGTGGAAAACATCTTGTGTGGTACCTGTACCAAAAACTTCCCACCCCAAAGACCTGAACAGCTACAGACCGGTGGCCTTGACGTCCCACTTGATGAAGACCCTGGAGAGACTGCTCCTTGCTCACCTCCACCCCCTGGTGGAACCAGCGATGGATCCACTCCAGTTCGCCTACCAGCATGGCATTGGGGTGGAGGATGCGGTGATCTTCCTCCTTCACCGTTCTCTGTCCCACCTGGAGAAGCCCGGGAATATGGTGAGGATCATGTTCTTTGACTTCTCCAGTGCTTTCAACACCATCCAACCGATGATCCTGAAGGACAAGCTGCTGCGCGCAGGGGTGGACCAGCACCTGTCATCATGGATCCTGGACTACCTCACGAACCGGCCTCAGTTTGTGAGAACCCGGGACTGTGTGTCCGACACGATCATCAGTAGCACGGGGGCCCCCCAGGGAACGGTGCTGGCTCCCTTCCTGGTCACTCTTTATACTGCGGACTTCTCACACAACACAACACACTGCCATCTACAGAAGTTCTCTGATGACTCTGCGATCGTTGGCCTCATCTCCAATGGAGATGAAGCTGAGTACAGAGGGCTTATCCAGGACTTCGTGGACTGGTGCCATCGGAACTGCCTCCAGATCAACGCGAGGAAAACTAAGGAGCTGGTGGTGGACTGCCGCAGGCATGGGCAGCCCCTCACAGTACCAGTAAATATACAGGGAACAGACATCGAGATGGTGACATCCTATAAGTACCTGGGTATTCATCTGAACAATAAACTAGACTGGTCACACAATACTGATGCACTCTACAAGAAGGGACAGCGCAGGCTGTTCCTGCTGAGGAGACTCAGGTCTTTTGGTGTACAAGGGGCGCTGCTGAAGTCATTCTATGACACGGTGGTGGCATCAGCCATCACTTTTGGAGTGGTCTGCTGGGGCAGTGGCATTACTGCAGCCGATAGGAAGAGACTGAACAAACTGATTAAGAAAGCTAGCTCTGTCCTGGGGCAGCGCCTTGATCCGATGGAGGAGATAGGAGAGAGAAGGACGGTGGCTAAACTGTCATCTCTGCTGGAGTCCGAGTTCCACCCTATGCAGGACATACTGAATGCACTGAGGAGCTCATTTAGCAGCAGACTACATCATCCCAGGTGCACAACCGAGAGGTTTCGTAGGTCCTTCCTACCAACGGCTGTCAGACTGTACAACCTAAGCAGGGCTGCTCGCAGAGATAGCAAAAAGACGTAACAAACTAATAGTTTTTTGAATGCAAAAGATGCAATAGACTTACACAATGGTCCCCTCCGGCATACAACTAGGAACATACCGGTCGCTATGGAGGGTGAGAATATGTATGGGCACATAATCATACCATGTAGGATAACTAAGTAGACGGTTATGCTGTTTCATTCCATCTAGCAACAATGCTCTGCACTGTGTGTGTTTATATATTTACATATTTATTCCATCTAGCTACAATGCTCAGCACTGGGTGTGTTTATATATTTATATATCTACATATTATTCCATCTAGCTACATTGCTCCGCACTGTGTGTGTTTATATACTTGCATATTTATTCCACCTAGCTGCAATGCTCCGTACTGTGGGTGTTTATATATTTACATATTTATTCCATCTAGCTACAATGCTCTGCACTGTGTGTTCATATATTCATATATTTATTCCATCCAGCTACAATGCTCTGCACTGTGTGTCTGTGTGTGTGTGTATATATATATATTTTATAGTAATACGTACATATGTATATTAGCTGCTCTTGCTTGCTTGTTTTTTTCTTGCCTTCTGATTGTTGCTCTGAGTGTTGCTATCCCTGTGCTGTTGCAATCCTGGAATTTCCCCGTTGTGGGACTAATAAAGGCTTATCTTATCTTATCTTATCTTATCTTATATAGGCAAGGTTCACACAAAGAAGAGGAGTAGATGGTTGCGATGGACAGGCTTTATTCAAACACACTACCCCAACACCCACACTCTGAGCACAGACAGGAGGGGAGATCATTCTCCCAGACCCCAATTTCAATCATGGTTACACACACATGATACAGCTTTCCCTTATCCTGCCTATAAACACTGCTGGGTCATTATAACGCAGTAATAACATTTGATACACCCACACAGTAACGTTTTCAGCTGGCAAAGCATGCTGGGAAATCCCTGCCACCCTTAACAAGGCCCCGACGTTACACTGCCCCCCCCCCGGACTGGTTTCTGTCCCCAGAAAAATCAAAGTCCAACCCAGAAGTCTAACGTGAATCTGTCCAGGTGTTGGGGCGGCTTCGATGCCGACGACCATCACATCCAACAGCTTCAGTAGGACTATGCACAGTCCCTCCCCTGGCAGCAGGAGTAACAACTCCCACCGTTGCCAGGACCTCCCAGGCGACCACTGGCCTGCATACATGCGTCCAGCCCCTGCCAAGCTCCAGGGCCTTCACACTCCTCCACACACTCCTTCACTCCTTCACACTCCACACACTCCACACACTCCTTCACACTCCTCCACAAGACTATTTTCCATTATGAAAATTTTGGTGCACATCTGACAGGTTTTGCCCGAGTTACAGGTGGTTGAAGTTGTAAGGGGAGGAGTTAAAATTCACCATGGCGCCATGGCAACACTTCCTTGCCAGTTATGTGTTGTGCACCCATGCCGGACTATATGTGACAGTCACCTCAACATATGTTCCAGATTTCATGACTCCAGGACCTTCACACTCCTCCCCGTAAGCTCACGGATTGTATGCCGAAGAGGGCGTGTCCATGGTAACACATTTGATGTCATGCTAACATTGATGTTCAGTTATGATCATGGCTGTGTTCTGATGAATCTCAGAATCTCATTCTGGCCAGCCGCGCGTAAGTAATAAATAAAACAGTTTTCAGCAATTCTTTCGATAAACCACTATGTGGCACTATAACTTTTGTCTGGGATTTTGATGTAGTTGTCTTCGGGGTGGGACTTTTTTCCATAATGGAAAGTTTGGTGCACATCGGACAGGTTTTGCCCGAGTTAATTTTTAATGGCCAATGCCTATAGATGCCGCCATGTAAAAATGAGCTCAATTGGAGCAGGTCCCTAGGACTAGTGTGTTCAAATGCGAGGTGTGACTTTTTTCCGAATTGGAGGTGGGGCGACTTTTAGGCAAGATGGCGGCCTTCCTGTTGGCGGTGGGTATGGGCCACAATGATGTTTTTTGCATATCTTGAGGTGATGCACACCTCACCCAAATTTTATGTCTGTACGGCAAAGTTTATGGTCTCCATTCTCCATAGACCTTGTATGTTTGGCCCCACCCACAAAAATGAGGGGTGTGGGGCATATATGTTTTCCAGTTTATCAAATTTTTTGCCGAGTCTTAGGGGTTTGCCAAAAAAAATCGCGTTTTGGTTAAGGTTCAGAGGTTGAAAAATGCGATCATTTAGGCAGAAAAATAACGAATAACGAGAAAAAAAAATAAAGAAACAAAGCAGATACAATAGGGCTTTGGCTGACTGATGTTGTCAGTGGCTCAGGCCCTAATAAAAGAAGCATATACAATAGGGCTTTCGCCGACTGACGTTGTCAGTTGCTCAGGCCCTAATTAAACCCTCAAGCAGACTACTGGTCTTTGTGCAAAATGTGATACAATTTTGTGCAGTACCTCATGTCAGCAGTAGGTGTGGGTGTGACAGTTTTGTGAATATTGATTTACAGACATGTCCAGAGTGGGATTTGTCCAAAGTTTTTTCCATATGACACTACCCCTTTTGTCAAATATTGTTATGTAGGAGCACGCGGAGTGGGACTAAATTTGATAAAGTGGACAAGATATGTGCACCCCCGCCCCTCATTTTTGTGGGTGGGGCCAAACATACGGAGTGGGATCAATCTCCATCATAGCAATTCCGGTGACAGTCCAACACAGTTTGTCCAAATTACAACTGTCCAACATATGGCGATCAAGTAAACCCGGACATGTGGGTCAGCACTAGGTGATGGCGAATTTCCTGGTGGCGGTGGGTAAGGGCCACAATTATGTTGTTTGCATATCTTGAGGTGATGCACACCTCACCCAAATTTTGCAAGCAAGTGAACCCCAACAGCACTGACCCTGTGACTGAGATGGATAATGTAGCTCCTTTATATTCAGGTAGTCATTTTTTGGCATATGTTTGTCTTTCTAAAATGTGTCTTGGAATTCATGTTGATTACAAAAGATATTAACTAAAGTAATATATTGACCAGGTTTAAATTAAATTAAATCACCCTTTATTGTCATTCAATCCATACAGCCAATCATGTACAGTAGAATGAAATTGTGTTTCTCTTATCTATAGTGTTAATCACACACACACCCGTATATAGAATCAGAGGGGTCGCTGCCATGCAAGTCGCCACCACTGACTTTCAGTACAACACAGAGTCATGTCACCTGCAGAAATTCTCTGACGACTCAGCTGTTGTGGGGCGTATAAGAGGGGGAGAGGAGGTGGAGTACAGGACACTGGTAGACAGATTTGTGGAGTGGATGGAGCTGAGGTTGAATGTCAGCAAGACCAGAGAGATGGTGATTGACTTCAGGAAGAGGCAGATTCCTTCTCAGCCACTGCAGATTAGGGGGGAGGATGTGGGAGTGGTTGAGGACTACAAACATCTGGGTGTCAGGATCAGCAGCGGGTTGGACTGGAGATCCAACACCGATTTTGCGAACAAGTGTGGGCTGGCTGCTGTTCCTTTCCTCTTGCCTAGACCAAAGACAGAAATGGATAGTGGATAGTTCAAGCAAGTTCAACACATATACAAGCACATCTCAAAAAATTAGAAGATCATGAAAAAGTTCAATATTTTTTGTCACTCATTTCAGAGAGTAAAACCCATATATACTGTAGATTCATTAAACGGACAGTGATATATTGCAAGTGTTTATTTTAATTTTGAAGATTATGGCTATAGCCCATGTTAACCAACAATTCAGCGGCCAACATTTCTATTTAAAAACTATTTTTTTTAGTTAATTTTATGTAATATTCTAATTTTTTGCGAAACTGAATTTAGGATTTTCAGGGGCTATAAGCCATTTGCAAGCAAGTGAACCCCAACACCACTAGCCCTGTGACTGAGATGGATAATGTAGCTCCTTTATATTCAGGTAGTCTTTTTTTGGCATATGTTTGTCTTTCTAAAATGTGTCTTGGAATTCCTGTTTATTACAAAATATATTAAGTAATATATTGGTAAGTAATATATGGGCTGCACGGTGGCGCAGTGGTTTAGCACTGTGGCAGCACAGTTTTACCCTTGGCCGGGGGATCGCGGGGATCATGAGATCGTGGGTTCGATCCCAGCCCCCGACCAACAGTGAGCTGTGTGGAGTTTGCATGTTCTCCCCGTGTTGCGTGGGTTTACTCCGGGATTTCTCCGGTTTCCTCCCGCATACCAAAAACATGTAGGTTTAGGGCGCTCGCGCACGCAGCGACCAGCAGCCGGTGGCTTGTCACCAGACTGCAAACCAAATCTACCTACGGGTACAAATAAGTAACAAAAAAAAAAAAAAAAAAAAAAAAAAAAAAAAAATATTGACAGAGTTTAAATTAAATCACCCTTTATTGTCATTCAGTCCATACAGCCAATCATGTACAGTAGAATGAAATTGTGTTTCTCTTATCTACAGTGTTAATCACACACACACCCATATATAGAATCAGGGGGGTCGCTGCCATGCAAGGCGCCGCCACAGTGACGTATAAAATGATTAAAAAACTGATGGGTGGGGGTTGACAGCTCTGTGATCTCCTGGTTTACTGACTACCTGACAGGCAGACCACAGTTTGTCCAGCTGGGCAATGTCTTGTCTGGAGTGGTGGCTTGTGATACGGGAGCTCCACAGGGGACTGTGCTCTCTCCTTTTCTCTCCTTTTCTCAGGAGTGGATGGAGCAGAAGCCATAATCATCAAAAATACAATAAAAAAATGCTTGAAATATATCACTGTCTGTGTAAAGAATCTATATAATATATGGGTTTCACTTTCCGAAATGAGTGACAAAAAATATTGAACTTTTTCATGATATTGTAATAGACAGACCTGTATCCACAATTGGACAACAACACAGCCACTTCCGGTACGGCCGAGCTCGGTTAAAAAAAAAAAAAAAGCACATGGTCCACTTCATGTGGAAACAGATTCTAGAAAGAAATTACACACAGCTTAATGCACAGCACCAAAGTGCAACACGTGCACAAACCAGGACTTTAACCAGGATTAGCATATTTCATTGTTTTGCTCTCACAAGTGAATACTTGTGAAAAATCACTGTAAATTGAAAAATCACTCACCATCAATGGTTCTCTCACTTTCATTTTAAGCTTGTCTGTAGACCGGTTATATGCTGGGCTGTCATCTGTATCTGTATGTATCTGTGGATCTGCCACCAAGCACAGAAAACTCCGCTCCTCTTCGTTGGACCACGGTGTCTAAAACCTTGTTTTAACTTTTGCAAATGGTGGTTTGGCGATTCTACAGAAGATGGACACGTTCATGATGTTACGCCCTGACCAATCAGTGGCCTGCAGTCTGTTGACGTCACATACGGACTTCACCTCCCAGAATGCATTGTGTGTTTGTCACGTGGGCAAGCTTCCGAACATAGCCTGCTTTGATATGTTGTAGTTAAATTACAATACTGTTTAAAACCTTTTTTTTATCTTTTGCAAATGGCGGTTTGGTGATTCTTCAGAAGACAGACAGATTCTACAGAAGACGGACACGTCCATGACGTTACGCCCTGACCAATCAGTGGCCTGCAGTCTGTTGACATCACATACGGCCTTCACCTCCCAGAATGCATTGTGTGTTTGTCACGTGGGCAAGCTTCCGAACATAGCCTGCTTTGATATGTTGTAGTTAAATTACAATACTGTTTAAAACCTTTTTTTAACTTTTGCAAATGGTGGTTTGGCGATTCTTCAGAAGACGGACACGTTCATGACGTTACGCCCTGACCAATCAGCGGCCTGCGGTCTGTTGACGTCACATTTGGACTTCACCTCCAAGAATGCATTGTGTGTTTGTCACGTGACAAGCTTCCAAACATAGTGTGCGTTAAGTGGTTGTCCTGACCAATCAGTGGCCTGCAGTCTGTTGACGTCACATTTGGACTTCACCTCCCATAATGCATTGTGTTTGTCATGTGGGCAAGCTTCCGAACATAATCTGCATTAAATTGTTAAATTACAATACTGTTTAAATTTTTTTTTTTTAAAAATTAAAAGTTGTTAAGAGTGGAAAATTTGTTAGCAGCAAACTAATGTGCAGAAGTCACAATATAATAACAGGTGAGAATTTATGAGAAAAAATTACAAAGAAGCACAACTAGCATATGCTTTTAAGTGTGCATGGACTTCAAAATATTTCACATCCTAAATTATTGTTCAGGGTGGGACTATTATCCACTGTCAAAAATTTAGTGAAAATCAGACAAAGTTTGTCCAAGATACAACTTTCCGAAATTTCATGGTGAGTAGTCAACCATCGCCATGTTGCCATGGCAAAAGTTCCCTGTAAGTTATGTGTTGTCCACCCATATAAGACTATATGGGACAGTCACCTCAACCTATGCTCCAGATTTCATGACTCCAGGACCTTCCCACCCCTCCCCATGAGCTCAAGGATTGAATGGCGAGAAGGGCATGTCCATGGTAACACATTTCATGTCATGCTAAATTTGATGTTCAGTTATGATCATCGCTATGTTCGTGTATGAGTAATAAATAAAACAGTTTTTAGCAATTCGTTTGTTAACCACTATGTGGCGCTATATTGCTTTTCAGGTATTTTCATGTCATTGCATTCGGGCGGGACTATTTTCCATCATGAAAAGTTTGGTGCACATCGGAAAGGTTTTGCCCGAGTTACAGGTGGTTGAAGTTGTAAGGGGAGGAGTCAAAATTCGACATGGTGCCCTGGTCACGCCTTTTCAGATTTTGACTTAATTTATACAATTTTTAATGACCAATGCCTATAGATGCTGCAATGTAAAAATGAGTTCAATTGGAGCAGGTCTCTAGCACTAGTGCGTTCAAATGTGAGGTGTGACTTTTTTCCGAATTTGAGTTGGGGCAACTTTGAGGCAAGATGGTGGCCTTCCTGTTGGCGGTGGGTATGGGCCACAATGATATTTTTTGCATGTCTTGAGGTGATGCACAACTCACCCAAATTTTATGTCTCTACGGTAAAGTTTACAGTCTCCAGCCTCCATAGACCTTGAAAATTTGTGTACGTTTGGCCCCACCCACAAAAATGAGGGGTGGGGGGGGGCACATATCTTTTCCAGTTTATCAAATTTTTTACCGGGTCTGAGGGGTTTGCCCAAAAAAATCGTGTTTTGGTTAACGTTCAGAGGGTGAAAAATGTGATCATTTAGGAAGAAAAGTAATAATTAAACCTGCAAGCAGGTGTAAGCGGACTTCGCCCCCCGCACACCCGGAGTCCGTCATCCCTTGCTGGCTCGGAAAATGTGCCGTCATCACTGCATGGGCTGCATGAATAATAAAGTAAACCATTTAGCGCAGATCTTCCTGTGAGCAGTAAGTGGCACTATCCCTTTTGTCAAATATTTTTATGTAGGAGTGCGCGGAGTGGGACAAATCTCCATCATAGCAATTCCGGCAAAAAAAATTGATCAAGTGGAAAAGATATGTGCACCCCCACCCCTCATTTTTGTGGGTGTGGCCA
The DNA here is from genome assembly GCA_020510985.1 of Pholidichthys leucotaenia. Classification (NCBI taxonomy): domain Eukaryota; kingdom Metazoa; phylum Chordata; class Actinopteri; order Cichliformes; family Pholidichthyidae; genus Pholidichthys; species Pholidichthys leucotaenia. The sequence continues at coordinate 103,983,536 of CM035850.1, read as the reverse complement.
AATGTGCGGAGTGGGATTAATCTCCATCATAGCAATTCCTGTGACAGTCACAGTTTGTCCAAATTACAACTATCCAACATATTGCGATCAGGTAAACTCGGACATGTGGCCATTTTAACCCTTACATTTTAGGTACATGTTGCAGACACCACAGAACTACGGAAGAGAGTCATCTTGACTTACATTCCGCATTTGGTGACTGTTGGACTTTCCCAACCCTCCAAAGTATAAAACATATTGAATGACAAAGGAGTGGGTTTTCATGGCAACTGTTTTTATCGCAGTACAAAAGTGACTTCCAATGAGGGTAGTCCAATTCACTCTGAGAAACCACTGAAAATGTCATTTCATTGGGACTACTGGTCTTTGTTCAAAATATGATACAATTTTGTGCAGTACCTCATGTCAGCAGTAGGTGTGGGTGTGACAGTTTTGTGAATATTGATATACAGACATGTTCAGAGTGGGATCAGTATTATTTGTGCAAAGTTTTTTCCAAATAAGGCGAGAATTGTCTGAGCTGTAACTGTTATGTTTTGTATGGTGAGAAAGCCATTGAAGCATGCCGGTCGCCATGGAAGCAGTTCTGTACTATGTACATGTACTGTCAATGAGCCCTAGTCATTCCTTCATGTATTTTTTTAAGCTGGTGAGAGAAAAATAAATAAAAAAATTTTCAGCAATTCTTCCTTTTAACAATAGGGGCACTAAAACTTATGTTTGTTATTTTTATGTAGACACTTTTGGTGCCGGACTAATATCGATCATAGAAAATTTTGTGCAAACTGCACCAAGTTTGCTCTATGTACAAATGTCCGTTATTGAAAGGCAAGGAGTGGGTTTCCATGGCAACTGTGCTTATCGCAGGACAACAGTGACTTCCACCGAGGGTAGTCCAATGCACTCTGAGAAACAACTTAAATCTTCAAGTAATTCTTACTACTGGTCTTTGTTTAAAATGTGATACATTTTGTGCAGTACCTCATGTCAGCACTAGGTGATGGCGGTTTTCCACTCCAAACGCACTGAGTGTGTTTATATATACAGTATATATACACTACCGTTCAAAAGTTTGGGGTCACTTAGAAATTTCCTTATTTTTGAAAGAAAAGCACTTTTTTTCAATGAAGATAACTTTAAACTAATCAGAAATACACTCTATACATTGCTAATGTGGTAAATGACTATTCTAGCTGCAAATGTCTGGTTTTTGGTGCAATATCTACATAGGTGTATAGAGGCCCATTTCCAGTAACTATCACTCCAGTGTTCTAATGGTACAATGTGTTTGTTCATTACGTCAGAAGGCTAATGGATGATTAGAAAACCCTTGTGCAATCATGTTAGGTCTGCAATGCTGTAATTGCTGCAAATGGAGGATTCTTTGACGAAAGCAAAGTTTGAAGGAAAAAATTATTATTTCAAATACAAATCATTATTTCTAACCTTGTCAATGTCTTGACTATATTTTCTATTCATTTTACAACTCATGGTGGTAAATAAGTGTGACTTTTCATGGAAAACACAAAATAATTGTCTGGGTGACCCCAAACTTTTGAACGGTAGTGTATTTATATATTTATTCCATCTAGCTACAATGCTCCACACTGTGTGTGTTTATATAGCTACATATTTATTCCATCTAGCTACAATGCTCTGCACTGTGTGTGTTTATATATCTACATATTATTCCATCTAGCTACAATGCTAAGCACTGTGTGTTTATATATTGACATATTTATTCCATCTAGCTACAATGCTCCGCACTGTGTGTTTATATATCTATATATTTATTCTATCTAGCTACAATACTCCACACCGTGTGTTTATATAGTCAAATATTCATTCCATCTAGCTACAATACTCCGCACTGTGTGTTTATATACTCATATATTTATTCCATCCAGCTACAATGCTCCACAGTGTGTTTATATATTTATATATCTATCCCATCTAGCTACAATGCTCCGCACTGTGTGTCTATATACAGATGTACACACTGTGTGTCTATATATATATAGACACTGTGTGTCTATATATATATATGTATATATACACTACCGTTCAAAAATTTGGGGTCACCCAGACAATTATTTTGTGTTTTCCATGAAAAGTCACACTTATTTACCACCATGAGTTGTAAAATGAATAGAAAATATAGTCAAGACATTGACAAGGTTAGAAATAATGATTTGTATTTGAAATAATAATTTTTTCCAGATACTCAACCTGCTCAAAGGAAGATCAGTTTTATAGCTTCTCTAACCAGCTAAACTGTTTTCAGCTGTGCTAACATGATTGCACAAGGGTTTTCTAATCATCCATTAGCCTTCTGATGCAATGAACAAACACATTGTACCATTAGAACACTGGAGTGATAGTTGCTGGAAATGGGCCTCTATACACCTATGTAGCTATTGCACCAAAAACCAGACATTTGCAGCTACAATAGTCATTTACCACATTAGCAATGTATATTAGATATTAAAGTGTATTTCTGATTAGTTTAAAGTTATCTTCATTGAAAAAAACAGTGCTTTTCTTTCAAAAATAAGGAAATTTCTAAGTGACCCCAAACTTTTGAACGGTAGTGTATATATATATATATATATATATATATATATATATATATATATATATATATATACAGTATAATGTAATATATATATATTACATTTTGGGGGTGATCCATGACTGCATACCTCTACCAAGGCTCAAACTTCTTGCAGTGGTTTAGTAGGATTATGTAGAAACTACTGGATGGATTTTGCTGTAATTTTATTTATTATTATTATTATTTATTTTATTTATTAATTTCAGAGCACATCAAACTTCATGACACCCCAGCAGGTGTAATCCACTTTCCTAGATGTCAACGACGAGGCAGAGCTTTACCCAGGTCTGGGGTAGATTGCTGCAATGATTGTTCAGTGTTTCCTGTGGCTAAAACACTTTGGTGTGGTGGCAACCTGTTTTTTGGGGGGGCGGGGGGGGTGTTGAACATCAACCATGTGTAAAAATGAGAAAACATATGACAGTGGAAGGCAAAACAGCAATCAAACAACATACTTTAGTACACAGGTTCACCTTGAACCTTTGACCTCTGACTCTGGGTTTGGGGTCAAACCGTTAGAGGTTATGGTTGGAATTCCTGATTCCCTCTTACTGTACAATGAGTAAAGATAGAATCATTGAAAATATTATTTTATTGTATATTCATGGATAACAGACACAGAGAGGGGAACAATTTGGTCTTGGATGCTGACTTTTTGCCCATTGAATCTTTATTTCGGATAGATTAGATTAAAAAAAAAACCAGAAAGAACAATATACCAGGGGAAAAATATCCAACAAGGTCGAATTAAACAATAACTCCTCGGATTCTTCAGTTCAGCATAAATTATCTGAAAAGGGTGATGGGTGAAGCCGCAGCTTATATTGCCCACCCATGTTCCATCTAAGAAGTCAAAAAAAGAAATAAAATAAATGTAATAAAAAAACAAAACTAAAACAAAATGAAGCTGAGCGACAGCACAACACAGACTGGATATGATAATCCTTATGTTGTGGTGCACATATGTGGGTTTCATATGCTTCACATGTATATTACGGTATGCTTATTGTATGCTTCACGTCTCAGAGGAACAAAAGGAGTGAACCTCCTAGGGGTAACAGGAGGATGTGAAGTCTGGCTTTTTGTATGCAAAGAGATGGCCTTGAAGGATTTCCTGACCACCAGGACTTTAGGTGGAGGCGAGAAGACCTGAAGGGGGATGCATTGTGATTTGGGATTAGAAGACAATGTGACTGTGTGCTTTGATGTCCTGGGGTATAAAAGGGACAGATGTTGGGGGATTCACTCTCTTCTGTTTTTTGGATGTTGGAGAATGTGAATGTGAATAAAACTGGACTTGAGAAATAAACTCAGCCTCGTCCTTCCACACTTCTCCACAGTGTGATTTTACATGTCACTTTGTATATACAGTATGTGTGGAGTATTTCTTTGTTTAGTTTTTGTTTAAATTGTCCAAGTGTTGTACATGATTTGACTTCAGGTCCAAAAGTGTTCCACAGTCTCACTCCCTGCACTGAGACACAGTGTTGCTTGGCAGTAGTTCTCACTGAAGATTTTTGAAATCTACATGTTCCTCTGAAATGCTATTGTTTCTCCCTTATTCAGGATTTCTGTAAGGGGTCAGAATGACAGTATCAGTTTTCTGAATAACTGGAGTTGACACATAATTAACTGCTCTTTTTTATCTCTACAGGTGGCGTGAAGGTCAGCAAAGAAGACTGAGAATTTGAGAGTTTCCTAGATATCAGCGACCTGGCATCCGCACAAACTTCAGAAGCAACCGGCCCACGTGACCATTCCAGTTGCAGTTAAATTATTGTTCTGTTGCTGCTCTGCAAAATTATGGTCAAAAGTGTAAGGAGTATTGTTGCTAACACACTGTGAGAAGATAAGAGCCTTGGCTGAGGTATGCATTCTCAGATCATCACCAAAATATAATGGGTTCCTCTCTAGCCCAAGAACCACCTCTGGTGAAAATTTCATCCAAATCCATCCAGTAGTTTTTGTGTAATCCTGCTGCACAAATACAAACAAAGCCCTTGGTGGAGGTATGCACTCTCAGATCATCACCAAAATCTCATCATCTCTTCCCCGTGCCATTACACACCTTTCCTGAAAATTTCATCAAAATCCGTTCATAACTTTTTGAGTTATGTTTGTGACAGATAGACAGACAAACCCCAGTAAAAAATTGCCTCCTTGGCGGAGGTAATGACAACAGATTAAACAGAAGAGCTAGAGTCATAACAAGCTAATCTGTTTAATCAAAACAAAGTGAACAATTTGATAAATGTTTCATATAGATATAAAACAAATGACAAGTTCACACATTTTTTACAGTACTTGAAAATATCATTTCTGTACATTTTGAAAACTATTTTCAGAGTGCTGCACACTTTAATTTCATATGGTTTTATAGGGAAAGAACGATGTTTAGCATAACAAGAGAGCAAATTAAAAAAAACTACCTTTGTGCTAGACAGTTACTGAAAACTTTCTGTGGAATGCATACATCCACCAAGGCTCTTATATCCTCATACACTTTTCCAACAATACTCCAAAACTACTGGATGAATTTGGATGAAATTTTCACCAGAAGTGGTTCTTGGCCTACACACAAACCCATTACATTTTGGGGGTGATCCATGACTGCATACCTCTACCAAGGCTCAAACTTCTTGCAGTGATTTAGTAGGATTATGTAGAAACAACTGGATAGATTTTGCTGAAATTTTAACCAGACATGGTCCTTGGCTTGCAGATGAACCCAATGAATAATTGAAATAATATTTTAATGTTTTTATTAAATATGTACTTTTTTTTTTTTTTTAATACAGGCACCTCCTCTCCCTCCATGCCCTCTCCGCTTCAATGCTGTGATTCCTGATGCGATGGATGCGCTTTTTCCATCGGAGAAGTCACATGATATGACCAGCACAAAGAGGCGTTGCTTGCTATGGGCACATGGCCATTCCAGTCAGAGTTATTGTTCGGTTGTTGCTCTGCAAAATTACGATCAAAAGTGTAAATTGTGATAATATTTTGACTTTTTCCCCTTATACAATCTGTTTCAAATTTATATTAAAACAGTAATTTTATTAAAATATAAAGAAAAATTATTCATAAAATAATCCACAAATTTATAATAGTCTCAAATGTACAGGAAAAGTCAATTTTACAAGAGGAAATTACAGATTTGTGGAAAATGGTTTCAAATGTAGATAGCTTGACAAAGAAAAGTATAAAATGATAAGAAAATTGTTATAAATTTTGGAGAACAACCTTCAAGACTGAAGTCACTACTCCAGCTTTTAAGTGGGTGCTTTTTGCATCCTTATCTCTACTAGAATTTTTTGTTTGATATGTGTGTGTTGGAATGTGTAGTTATAAAAAGAGGTTCCTACTGACACGTGATTTAAAACAAAGCAAAGACAGTGGTGGATGTGTTGTCAATGCTTTCTTGGTGGGTTTGTGCACTGAAATGTTTGACAGTTCTTTCCCGTGAACTGAATGCCAAGAAGAGTTAACACGGTGCATGAAAATAATGGTGGCCACACAAAATATTGAGCCTTTGGGGACAATCTGGACATTTTCACTTAGTGGTGTACTCACTTTTGTTGCCAGCAGGTTAGAGGTTAATGGCTGTGTGTTGAGTAATTTTGAAAGGACAACCAATTTACACTGTTATCCAAGCTGTACACTGACTACATTATATCAAAGTGTCATATCTTCAGTGTTGTCCCATGAAAAGATATAATAAAATACTTATAAAAATGTGAGGGGTGTACTCACTTTTGTGAGATATTGTATATTGGAAGGTGATGCATTGTAAATGTTTTTATAGAAATATTTATTGAACTGTTTTTTCCATGAATGATATGTCCAGTGGGAGGTGCTTGGTCATTAAAATGGGGTTGCTGTGAGGCTGATGAGTCTGAACTTTGCTGCAGCGGAGTTAATGGGGATTCTGCTGTTTGTAAATGAGACAGTGGCCTGTTTGCTCCCATTTTGAAGGAGTTTATAGAGGACTCCATTTTAAAGAGACAAAGATCTTTAATATACGCATTCAGACTCATAGTTCTTGGAGCAGCTGTTAGTCTCTTTGTAAATAAATAGTGAACTTTTGCATTATGGGGAGGGTGACTGTCATCTGTCATCACCAACACATCACTGATAGGTGTTACCATGGCGACATGGCGAAAGTTGACTCCTCGCCATGGGACATTGGAAATATATATTCTCAATTTCTAGAGCTTAAACTATTCAGAGTTTACAAGTTAATTTAAAAATTATTAATTTCTACATGAGAGAACATCATATAATTTTTCTTGGCGGGGGGCTTCAAGGTTTTAATTAGGTCCATTTTTTTTTATCTGTAATTGTACAACTACAGAGAGGCACTTAGTCGCTTGTGGTTGTGCAATTTTTGCCTCAAATGTGTGGTTGTTAAATTACAATGCTGTTTAACCCCTTGCACTCTGGTCAATTTCCCTAAAAACGACAAAAAAATAACGTACCCAAAGTAAATCAAAAGCTGTTCTTCAACCCTTTGCAGCATCTTCATGGGGTTGGTCTCATTTAAAAGAAAACACTTTGAATTTTTTGGCAAGACAGTCATAATCTCTCTAAGTGCTCCGGCCACTGAGTAACAGTCATCTAAACATACTGAACTTGAAAAAAATAAATTTGGCCTGGGTGTTTTTTTGGATACAAATGCTTGCAAATAACACACAGCTGTCAGATATGGGCTGGAAAATGCAACAGAACCAAGTGTTATCCAGCTGAGGTCCAAATTTTGTAACAATACCACAAAAAATGAATATATTACACAGCTTTTTCTTAGGTTGTTCCCAGACATTTTTGAACTGTGCCAAATTGTGCCAAATGGCACAGTTTGGAAAAACGTCTGTAACTTTTGAATGATTCAATATAGAAGCTTGATGTTGGGCTCTAATGAAAGGTGACACTCAGGGCTGTGTGTGTGTGGGGGGGGTCCCCCCCCCCGCTACAGAGGACGGACATCGACTGGTGCGCCGCGGTCACGGTGCGCCGCGGTCTACTACGCACAGTTGTAATTTACAGATCAGTCAAAAGTCCTTTTTGATTACAATTTTCAGGGATAAAGAATAATTTAGCTTATAACACTTACCTGTTCACAACAGCAGCATAGCTGGCGAACTTCTCTTCCTCATTGTCAGATAAACATAAAGCTGGTCCGCTTGTTACGGACTTGTGGTTCTGGTCACGCGACCCGATCAAACCATAATTCCATTATTGCGGTTTTGCGCTTCCATGATTGTGGTTTTGGTGAATGATTTTTCAAAACAAATAACAGTAGTAAGAAAAAAAGACTGGCAAACGATGGGTGTCACCCAGCCTTCGTCGTCGGCCTCCGTTGGTCTATGATGACCATGGAAGAGAATCCTAAATGTCTACTCTGCTGGGACAGCACTGCCTGTGGCTGAACAGGCCGATGCACAAATGGCAGTCCCTGTCAAACAGGTCGCACTTGTGGGTGGTCTCCGTGCTGCTGGGTCTGTGGTGGTTCTTCCTACGGGTCGTTTTTTCATCTGCTGCAGCAGTCAGTCTCTCTTCACCCAGCCTTACACAAAACAGCTTTTGAACTTCTGTGCTTCAATTGGCTGGCTGTATTCGCAGCCGTTGGTAGGTGGGTCCTTCTTGCTAGGTTTTCAGTCATTGGTTCTTCAAGGTTTCAGAAACCCAATTCAAGGCTCTTATTAGTCGAATGAGAGGTCAATCACATCTAAACCAATCAAAGCACTCCTTTGGCTTTCTGTTCGCGGCTGTGTCTGTAGTGGAAGAACGGAAATGCAGCTTTTTATTTCAGTGCACTCTAGGACGCAGCGCCCTCGTGTGCCCTTGTGCGCCCTCATGCGCTCTAGGATGCAGAGATGTGCCCACCCGTGGTACACCAGAGTGCAAGAGGTTAAAACCTTTTTTATTAATAAATTAAAAGTTGAGTGAAAATTCTGTGCAACTAACCCTTGGACTTTCCCAACCCTCCAAAGTCTAAAATGTGTTGAATAGGAAAATGGAAAACAGAATTCAGTTATATAGCACTTTTATTCTCATCTCTCGATGACCAAAGAGCTTTACAGATCCTGCTATCCACCCATTCACATACTGATGGCGGCATTTTGTAAGGGGAGGACCCAAATTCGCCATGGTAACACTTCCCTGTAAGTTATGTGTTGTCCACCCATATTGGACTATATATATGACAGTGACCTCAACATATGTTTGAAAATTTATTACTCCAAGACCTTCCCACCTCTCCACATAAGCTCATGGATTGAATGGCGAGGAGAGTGTGTCCATAGTAACACGTTTGATGTCATGCTAACATTGATGTTGAGTTATGATCATCGCTGTGTTCTGATGAATCTTGGAAAATTTCACGTCATTCTGGCCAGTGGCGCATGAGTAATGAATAAAACAGTTTTCAGCAATTCTTTTGTTAACCACTATGTGGCGCTAAAACTTTTGTCAGGTATTTTGATGTAGTTGCATTCAGGGTGGGACTATTTTCTATCATGGAAAGTTTAGTGGACATGGGACAAGTTTTGCCTGATTTAGAGCTGGTTGAATTTATAAGGGGAGGAGTCAAAATTCGCCATGGCGCCATGGCAACACTTCCTTGTCAGATATGCGTTGTGCACCCATGCCGAACTATATGTGACAGTCACCTCAACATATGTTCCAGATTTCATGACTCCAGCACCTTCACACTCCTCCCCATAAGCTCACGAATTGAATGGTGAGGAGAGTGTGTCCATGGTAACACATTTCATGTCATGCTAAACTTGATGTTTAGTTATGATCATGGCTGTGGTCTGATGAATCTCGGAAAATTTCACATCATTCTGGCCAGCCACGCGTGAGTAATAAATAAAAGAGTTTTCAGCAATTCTTTTGTTAACCACTATGTGGCGCTATATCGGATTTCAGGTATTTTGATGTCATTGCGTTCGGGGCAAGACTATTTTCCATCATGAAAATTTTGGTGCACATCAGACAGGTTTTGCCCAAGTTACAGGTGGTTGAAGTTGTAAGGGGAGGAGTCAAAATTCGCCATGGCGCCATGGCAACACTTCCTTGCCAGTTATGTGTTGTGCACCCATGCCGGACTATATGTGAAAGTCAACTCAACATATATTCCAGATTTCATGACTCCAGGACCTTCACACTCCTCCCCATAAGCTCACGGATTGAATGGCGAGGAGGGCGTGTCCATGGTAACACATTTTGCTATCATGCTAACGTTGATGTTCAGTTATGATCATCGCTGTGTTCTGATGAATCTCAGAAAATTTCACCTCATTCTGGCCAGCCGCGCATGAGTAATAAATAAAACAGTTTTCAGCAATTCTTTCGTTAACCACTATGTGGCGCTAAAACTTTTGTCAGGGATTTTGATGTTGTTGCGTTTGGGGTGGGACTATTTTCCTTCTTGGAAATTTTTGTGGACATCGGACAAGTTTTGCCCGATTTACAGGTGGTTGAATTTGTTAGGGGAGGAGTCAAATTTCGCCATGGCGCCCTGGCCACGCCTTTTGAGATTTTGACTTAATTTATTTATACAATTTTTAATGGCCAATGCCTATAGATGCCGCCATGTAAAAATGAGCTCAATCGGAGCAGGTCCCTAGGACTAGTTCGTTCAAATGCGAGGTGTGACATTTTTCCAAATTGGAGGTGGGGCGACTTTGAGGAAAGATGGCTGCCTTCCTGTTGGCGGTGGGTATGGGCCACAATGATGTTTTTTGCATATCTTGAGGTGATGCACACCTCACCCAAATTTTATGTCTGTACGGCAAAGTTTATGGTCTCCAGTCTCCATAGACCTTGTACGTTTAGCCCCACCCACAAAAATGAGGGGTGGGGGGCACATATGTTTTCCAGTTTCTCGAATTTCTTGCCGGGTCTGAGGGGTTTGTCAAAAAAAAAAATCACATTTTGGTTAACGTTTAGAGGGTGAAAAATGCCATAATTTAGGTGGAAAAATAAAAATAAAGAAATGGAGCAGATACAATAGTGCTTTCTCCAACTGACGTTGTCAGTGGCTCAGGCCCTAATTAAACCTGCAAGCAGGTGTAAACTGGCCTTCTCCCCCTCCCCATGCGCGCACAGAACCCGGTGCCCGTTGTCCCTTGCTGGCTCGGAAAATGTGCCGTCATCACTGCAAGGGCTGCTTGAATATTAAAGTAAACTATTTGGCGCGAATCTTCCTGTGAGCATTAAGTGGCATTATCCCTTTTGTCAAATACTTTTATGTAGGAGCACGCAGAGTGGGACTAATCTCCATCACTGCAATTACGGTGAAAATCCCACTCAAATTGTCCAAGTTACAACTGTCCAACGTATTGTGATTAGGTAATCTTGAACATGTTACCATGGCAACACTTAAATTTTAGGTACACATTGCAGACCTATACAGAACTACAGAAGAGAGTCGCCTTGACTTACGTTCCACATTTGGTGACCCTTGGACTTTCCCAACGTTCCAAAGTATAAAACATATTGAATGGCAAGGAGTGGGTTTTCATGGCAACTGTGGTTATCGCAGTACAAAAGTGACTTCCACTGAGGGTAGTCCAATGCACTCTGAGAAACCACTTAAATCTTCAACTAATTCTTACTACTGGTCTTTGTGCAAAATGTGATACATTTTGTGCAGTACCTCATGTCAGCACTAGGTGATGGTGGCTTTCCTGGTGGTGGTGGGTAAGGGCCACAATTATGTCGTTTGCATATCTTGAGGTGATGCACACCTCACACAAATTTTGCAAGCAAGTGAACCCCCAACACAGAACCCCAACACCATTGGCCCCGTGACTGAGATGGATATGTTTAACCATATTTGGTTAAACATATCCATATACCAAATTTATACCAGATTTATACCAAAATCTTTTTTTGGCATATGTTTGTCTTTCACAATTTATTTTTGTTGAACTACAGCATTAACCTTTCATTTCTGTTGTGACCACTTCTAAAACCTGCTAAAAATTCTCACCAGTGCAACAGATATTTGCGTCATCCACAAGCAAAATAAATTTCAGAATTTTTGATACTTGGCATATGTCACTTCTATATAAGATAAAGAGTTTGGGTCCCAAAACTGACCCCTGGGGCACACCACAAGTGATGTCCATGAATGGTGATTTGTACTCACATATTTGTACAAATTGTTTTCTGTTACGTAAATAACTTTCCACCCAACTCAGTCCGACCCCTCTCATCCCATGGTGTATTAACATCTTAAGTCAAAGTCAAAGTGCCTTTATTGTCATTCCATTGCTGATAAACAATGCAACGAAATTGAGATACTGCTCCCTAAAAACAAACTATCACACTCACAGTTCACTCATGCATTTAACATTCTTATAATTACAACAATAAATAATGCTTGAAACAATATTACCTAAAAGTTGAATACAATATGTACATAGCAAAAATGAAAACATACTGAGCGATAAATATATAAGACCAGCTTATACACACAGGGTTATTGCCACAAAATAACCTAAAATAACAAAAATAATATCAGCAGTCTGTGCGTGTTACATAAGTCTGTTCAAAATACATACTGCTGCTGGGAAAAAACTATGGTTAAACCTGATAATCCGGGTTTTATGGGATCTGTACCACTTTCCCGAGGGGAGCAAGTTAAAGAAATCATGGCCTAGATGAGCGCAGTCTTTAATGATGGCAGTAGCTCTGTTGAGGTACCGAGACCTGGAAATCTCTTCCAGAGAAGGGAGAGAACGGCCAGTGATTTTTTTGCGCAGTCTTGATCACTCTCTGGAAGGCTTTGCGGTCTGCGGCTGAACAGCCCTCACACCAAACCGTGATGCCATATGACAAAATGCTCTAAATAGCAGAGCGATAAAATAAAACCAGCAACTGTGCATTCAGGCCATTCTTCTTGAGGAGCCTCAGAAAGTGTATTGAGCCTTTTTTATCGCAGTTATGTTGTTAACTGCCCAGGTAAGGTTGTGAGAAATATGAACAACCAGAAACTTAAAAGCCTCCACCCTCTCCACACACTCCTTGCCTATATATAGAGGAGGTGGCTCACTGCTATGCTTCCTAAAATTAATAATGAGTTCTTTTGTTTATTATGTATTCAATAGCAGATTATTATCTGAGCACCATCTCACCAGTTTCTGGACCTCATCTCTGTATGCGAACTCATCTCCTGAAATGAGGCCCACTACTGTTGTGTCATCTGCAAACTTCATTATAATGTTTGTGGGATTAACAGGTATGCAGTCATATGTGTACAATGAATACAAAGTGGGGCTCAACACACAGCCCTGTGGCAAGCCTGTGTTAAGCATGACTGTAGAAGAGGAATGGGGTCTGAGTCTAACAGTGGGTAAAAAAGTACTCTGTGCACTGAGTGCAGACTTCACTATAATGTTTGTGGGATGAACAGGTATGGGCTGCACGGTGGCGCAGTGGTTAGCACTGCGGCAGCACAGTTTACCCTTGGCCGGGGGATTGTGGGGATCATGGGTTCGATCCCAGCCCCCGACCAACAGTGATCTGTGTGGAGTTTGCATGTTCTCCCTGTGTTGCGTGGGTTTACTCCGGGATTTCTCCGGTTTCCTCCCACATGCCAAAAACATGCATGTTAGGTTAATTGGCTGTTCTAAATTGTCCCTAGATATCTGTTTCCTATAGGCCCTTAGAATAGAGGGTTAGTATTAATGAAAGCGCTTTGAGTGGTCTTTGTGACTAGAAAAGCGCTATATAAGTGCAGGTTAGTTAGTTAGTTAGTTAGTTAGTATGCAGTCATATGTGTACAGTGAATACAAAGTGGGGCTCAACACACAGCCCTGTGGCGAGCCTGTGTTAAGAATGTTTGTGGGATGAACAGGTATGCAGTCATATGTGTACAATGAATACAAAGTGGGGCTCAACACACAGCCCTGTGGCGAGCCTGTGGTAAGCATGACTGTAGATGAGGAATGGGGTCCGAGTCTAACAGTAAGTAAAAAAGTACTCTGTGCACTGAGTGCAAACTTCACTATAATGTTTGTGGGATGAGTAGGTATGCAGTCATATGTGTACAATGAATACAAAGTGGGGCTCAACACACAGCCCTGTGGCGAGCCTGTGTTAAGCATGACTGTAGAGGAGGAATGGGGTCCAAGTCTAACAGTAAGTAAAAAAGTACTCTGTGCACTGGTATGACTACATATTTTGTGTGATTTTTATATATTGCTACATAGAAACTAAAGCTGTGACATTTGATTTGGCGAACAGTGCTGTGTTGCTACAATAATTTTGCTGAAACTGTCAAAAGTTATGTTGTAATGCATCCCCTGTAGACTGCTTCTCTTCTCTTCTTGTACTTTGCCTCCCTCTAGTGGTTGCCTATCTTAACTGCACCCCTTTGACAAAAATGTGTCTTACTATATACATTTTTCCCACTTGGCCCAGATGTGACTGATGTGAGGTTTGCAGAGATTTTATTGTCTAGCATCACCCCCAGAAACTTATTCTATTTCATTCAGAAATAGAATATTATTCTTATTCTATTTCATATTCAGAAACTTGTTCTATTTCAATTCTGGTATCATCTATCATAACCATTTTTTCATGATTTATTTTAAAATTTCCAAACAACATAATCTTTGGGTTTTTATTCCGATTTAGAGAATTTATTTTTGTTGAACTACAGCGCTCGGGGCGGGACTATTTTCCATCATGATGGAAAGTTTGGTGCACATCGGACAAGTTTTGCCCGATTTACAGCTGGTTGAATTTGTAAGGGGAGGAGTCAAACATTGCCATGGCACCCTGGCCACACCTTTGGAGATTTTGACTTAATTTATACAATTTTTAATGGCCAATGCCTATAGATGCCGCCATGTAAAAATGAGCTCAGTCGGAGCAGGTCCCTAGGACTAGTGCGTTCAAATGCGAGGTGTGACTTTTTTCAGAATTGGAGGTGGGGCGACTTTGAGGCAAGATGGCGGCCTTCCTGTTGGCAGTGGGTATGGGCCACAATGATGTTTTTTGCATATCTTGAGGTGATGCACACCTCACCCAAGTTTTATGTCTCTACGGCAAAGTTTATGGTCTCCAGTCTCCATAGACCTTGTACGTTTGGCCCCACCCACAAAAATGAGGGGTGGGGGGCACATATGTTTTCCAGTTTATCGAATTTTTTGCCGGGTCTGATGGGTTTGCCAAAAAAAAAATCACATTTTGGTTAAGGTTCAGAGGGTGTAAAATGCCACCATTTAGGCGGAACGTGAAAAAAAAGAAAAAAGAAAAAAATTAAACCTGCAAGCAGGTGTAAACGGACCTTCGCCCCCCGCGCACCCGCAGAACTTGGCGCCCGTCGTCCCCTGCTGGCTCGGAAAATGTGCCGTCATCACTGCAAGGGCTGCATGAATAATAAAGTAAACCATTTGGGGCAGATCTTCCTGTGAGCAGTAAGTGACACTATCCCTTTTGCCAAATATTTTTTATGTAGGAGTGCGCGGAGTGGGATTAATCTCCATCATAGCAATTCCGGTGACAGTCATGTTTTGTATGGTAAGAAAGCCACTGAAGCACACCGGTCACCATGGAAACACCCAGGTACTTGTAGGATATCACCATCTCAATGTCAGTTCCCTGTATATTTACTGATGTTGTGAGGGATTGTCCTTGCCTGTGGCAGTCCACCACCAGCTCCTTAGTTTTCCTCGCGTTGATCTGGAGGTAGTTCCGATGGCACCAGTCCACGAAGTCCTGGATAAGTCCTCTGTACTCAGCTTCATCTCCGTTGGAGATGAGACCAACGATCGCAGAGTCGTCAGAGAACTTCTGTAGATGGCAGTGTGTTGTGTTGTGTGAGAAGTCCTCAGTATAAAGGGTGAACAGGAAGGGAACCAAAACCGTTCCCTGAGGGGCCCCCATACTACCGATGATCGTGTCGGACACACAGTCCCGGGTTGTCACAAACTGTGGCCGGTTAGTGAGGTAGTCCAGGATCCATGATGACAGGTGCCGGTCCACCCCTGTGCACAGCAGCTTGTCCTTCAGGATCATCGGTTGGATGGTGTTGAAAGCACTGGAGAAGTCAAAGAACATGATCCTCACCGCATTCCCAGGCTTCTCCAGGTGGGACAGAGAAAGGTGAAGGAGGAAGATCACCGCATCCTCCACCCCAATGCCATGCTGGTAGGTGAACTGGAGTGGATCCATCGCTGGTCCCACCAGGGAGTGGAGGTGAGCAAGGAGCAGTCTCTCCAGGGTCTTCATCATGTGGGACGTCAGGGTCACTGGTCTGTAGCTGTTCAGATCTTTGGGGTGGGAAGTCTTTGGTACAGGTACCACACAAGATCTTTTCCACAACTGTGGTACCCTCCCCACCTTCAGGCTCAGGTTGAAGATGTGCTCCACAATCCCACACAGCTGGTCGGCACAGGACTTGAGGAGCTTTGCACTGATGCCGTCCGGTCCCGACGCCTTCCTCGCCTTGATCTTTCTCAGCTCCGTCCTCACCTGGGTCTTAGTGAGGGTCATGTTGGGGGGCTGTGTGTTGGGAGTGGGGGGATGATAGTGGAGTGGGGTGTGGGTAGCAGGACTCAATGTCTTCAGAAGCAGTAGTGGTTGTTGTGCAGTCGGGGGGGAGGGCGGTTGGTCAAACCTATTGAAAAACAGGTTCAGATTGTTCGCCCACTCCCTGCCCCCTGTGGCCTGGGGGGAGGTATTCTGGAGCCCAGAGATGGTTTTAAGGTTTCTCCAGACCCCACCAATGTCGCTCTGTTGCAGCTTGTCCTCCATCTTCTTCCTGAAGCTGTCCTTGCCTTCTCTGATCTTCCTCCTCAGCTCCCTCTGTACGGACTTCAGCATCTCCCTGTTCCCCAACCTGAAGATCCTCTTCTTCTCTCTCAGAAGTGTTTTTATCTCAGGGTTAATCCAGGGTTTGTTGTTCGAGCAACACCATATGGTCTTTGTGGGTACAGTGTTGTCCACACAGAAGCTGATGTAGTCCGTGATGGTGTGAGTGAGGCCATCGATGTCTTCACCATGTGGATCGCAGAGCTGCTCCCAGGCAGTGGTTTCAAAACAGTCCTTTAGAGCATCCATTGCCTCCTCAGAACATAACTTCACTATGCACATGACCGGAGGTTGTCTGTGCACTAGGGGTCTGTACACCGGCCGGAGATGAACCAAATTGTGATCCGATCTCCCGAGTGGGGGGAGTAGTGATGAGGTGTACGCCTCCTTAGTGTTTGCGTAGAATATGTCCAGCGTTTTATTGTCTCTAGCATGGCATGTGACATACTGGATGAACGTGGGTAGAATGGGAGACAGTGAATCATTGTTGAAGTCACCTGAGATGAGGAGAAGAGCATCTGGGTGTTCTGTCTGCAGCCTGCCAGTTACTGAGCGGATGACGTCACGCGCTGTCCCAGCATTCGCCGTCGGATTTGCATAAATAACGATGCAGATCATGTGGGAGTATTCCCTTGGTAGATATGAAGGCCACATGCTAACAGCTAGCAACTCCATGTCTTTGCTGCAGTGTCGTTGTTTAACCGTGATATGTCCCGGTCTGCACCAGTTGTTATTAACATACACCATCACTCCACCGCCCCTTGCCTTGCCACTGTCTGGTGTTCGGTCTGCCCGTATCGCGTGGAAACCCTCCAGTTCAACGTTAGCATCTGCTGCTAGTTCAGTTAGCCACGTCTCAGTGAATAACAAAAGGCAGCACTCCCGGTATATGCTCTCATTGCGGGAGATAGCCGCTAGCTCATCTATCTTTCCTAACATCAATCGTACATTCCCCATAACAACGGATGGGAGGATGGGTCTGTACCTTATATTCCTTGCCCGCCGTATTACCCCAGCACGACACCCACGTCATTTTCATCTTATTTCTCCCGGTATGTCAAGTTTTTTCATTAGCACCGAGTGGCGGTTAAGTGCTAACAGCTGGTCCCTGTTGTACCATCTCCTGCTATAAACAATGGCTCCGTCCACCAGCTCGGGAGACATTTGGGGCGATCTGTGTGTCCGTGATGTGTAAGGTGTCGCTGGATCAGAAAGTTGTCGCTGGATCACAAAGTTAGAGGAAGAAAAAACTCAGAATTGAGCCGCTGTTGCAAAAAGGCAGCCGACTCGTGTGGCGTCGGAAGCTGAAAAAAATGTACATGTACATGTACTATCAATGAGCCCAAGTAATTCCTTCATGTAATTTTTTTAAGTTGGTGAGAGAAAAATAAAGAAAACAGTCATCAGTAATTCTTCCTTTTATCATTAGGGGGCCCGATGACTTTTGTTTATTATTTGTATATAGACGAGTTTGGGGAAGGGAGACTATTGATCGTATAAAATTTGGTGCAAATCGTACAAAGTTTGTCCAATTTACAAGGGTCCAATGTTGTTACCACTAGACGGCACTAAAACTTTTGTTATCTTATATAGGAGTGTTCAGGGTGGAACTATTATCCATTGTCCAATAGAATGCTTTTAATTCGACAATCCATTGTCGAATATTACCCATTGTCAATAGAGAATAAAGTCATTGTCAGATAGGGTCTGACTCTAGCAGCGCAATGGAGAGTATTGGGCAAATGCATCCAGAGTCAAGACAGGATTTGGTGATGGAAATTGTATATTCAGTAGGGAGAATCTCAAAGGCAGGTGTGGACATTAGATTCATTTGGATCCCGGCGCACATTGGTGTGGAGGGGAATGAGCTGGCAGATAAATGTGCAAAAAGGTCAACTAGGATGAGTCAAGTTAGTTGGAATGTGAAACATAGTAAAGCAGAGGTCAAGAGCATTATCAAAGCGCAAATTAAAAAGAAGTGGCAGGAAGAGTGGGACAAAGGAAGTAAAGGATGGAGCCTATATCATATCCAGGTTAAGATTAGGTCACACAGGGCTGAATAGTACATTAGTTATAATGAAAAAACACCCAAATGGAAAATGTGATTATTGTGGAAACGATGAAACAGTTGAACATACATTTATGCACTGTCCAAAGTATGAGTGTGCATGGTTAGCATTGGTGGACAGTCTATACAGGAACAAAACCAGCTCAGTATGAAAGAGATTTTGCAGAGAATTTCAGGAGATGCGGTCTATCATGCAGTTTTTAGGTTTATTAGGGCAACAGGACTAATTTCAAGGATATAGGAGAGTAATGCCATTTCGAATCACACTCCGTTCCAGAAGGTGGCGGTAATGCTCCTACAAGGCGTTTGCCAACCGCCATAAAACCTCAGAAGAAGACGATGTATTTTATTAGGTAAGCAGTCCTGAGCCAAGCACAGCCTGTAAGTTGGTTTAAATGTAACATTTTGCATGTTAACCGTGAGATATAAGTGCTCTGTTTATTTTGTTATAAGTTGTGTGAGAAAACATTACTAAATTTGTTTACCTTGAGATTAGCATTTTAGCTAATGTTCGCGGCTAGCATAGATATAAAAGGCTAGATTGGCAGTAGGTCACTGGAGCGCGTGATTTCGGGCCGCCATATTGGTACAGGAATCACAACAAATCCACAGCTCAATCAATCAATACATCAGATTTATATAGCGCTTTATCATAGACACTCAAAGACGCTTTACAGAAATTAAGGGTCATCTACCACCTGGATGGATGAAGCAGCCACAATACGGCGCCATCCCTTTTAACCATTCACACACACATTCACACAAAGGGCCAATTTAGAGTCTCCAATTAACCTAACCTGCATGTTTTTGGCATGTGGGAGGAAACCGGAGAAATCCTGGGGTAAACCCACGCATACACGGGGAGAACATGCAAACTCCACACAGATCACTGTTGGCCGGGGGCAGGGATCGAACCCACGATCTCATGATCCCCACAATCCCCCCGCCGAGGGTAAACTGTGCTGCCGCAGTGCTACCCACTGCGCCACCGTGCAGCTCAACGCACAACACTCTGATTAAGTCTTCATTTCCAAGGTTCTTGTTTGTTTACACAGTGTGTAACTGGTGTCTAAACGATCAGGTAAGTGTCGAGTATTTGTTTTTAAATAATTTAATGGTGTGTTGTCAAAAATAAAGGTAAAAACTCTGATTTTCATTTGGGAGGTCACTGATTTCTGTACATGCATGACTGCCATGAGTGTAATATATATTGTAATTCAGTATCGATACTTATGGCAATATTTCTCATGTAATATTAGTATACAGTGTTACCGCATTAATATATAAGCCTATATACATGTTCTATATTGCCCAAATTCTTGACCTGGCTCTGGGTTAAATTTATAAAGCCTACATCTACTGCTTTAAACTTGGTTTTGATTCAATTAACACTTCACCTCACTTTGCAATTGATTAACATGAGCTTGCTGCTTTCATGTTGAGTGCATTATTCTATGCAATAAATTTAATAAATTTGTAATGAACATTGGTGTATTGTATAAATTTGTTATGTGGGCCTAAAATCAATAAGAATTTCAAATTAATTTTAAACAACTGCTATACAGATCCAGGTAGATGGGGGGGGGGGGGAGAGAGTGTATAATGTCTCTCTAGTTAAATGAAGAAACTTGAATAATTGATTTGTAATTTTTTATTCTCTTTATTTATTTCAAAGTTTACATATCTAGGCCAATTTGTATAGCACAGGCTGAAATATTTCTTTGATAAACATTTTTGACAATTGGGGGGGGCAATAAGCTGGTTGCCTGGGGTGGCAAATATAACAAATACAGCCCAGGACAAAGTATGAATTAATCAATTTCAGCCATATATTTATGCATAAATGGCCACAATGAAAGAGCTAGCCTTAATTATTAATCAGGGGGTATGGTAACTTTTTTTTCAGCTCATTTGACAGTTCTTGATTGAGACACTGCAAAATGCCATAATTTAATAATTATGAAGCTCTTAAACACCTAATATTTATGCAGATTATGCTGAAAGTAAACCACTATGTGCTGTGTTGTACTGTGTTGTAAACATGTTCACTGAAGCCTGTCAAACGTTTAACAAAGGAGAATGGCCCAAGCAGGTGTCTGCACTGGACCACAGGGATGTGCTCAGTTGAAGAATGCAAAAGGCGGGGCTGTGCGCCTCACAAGGCCTGGGAGATGCTGAGTTGTATAAAGGAAATATGGAAAAACAGTGGGATTCAACAGTGACTCAATGCTGTCTTTGGTACATTACCCAAAGACAGAAAGGGGGTTAAAGCAGAATGTGATAAATTGTATCAGAAATTGAGGGAAGACGACATTCTAAATTTAAATAAGGAGGACAGTTTGACCCAGTTTTTAATGGATTTGGAAAAAAGAAGACTAGATGATATACAATCTATGAAAGATATGGATGTTACAGGGTTTTTGGTGAAAAGAAAACATAAGTATCATATTGAGGAGTGTGAACGTGAGCGCAGGCTGATTCATAATTTGGCTACATGCTCTGCTGCAATGGATGGTGTGAAATTGATGAAGGCACAGGTGTATGAGAAGGAGCAGAATCAGCACATGATGAAGAGGGAGATAGACAGTGGTTTGCTGCAGGAGTCAGCAGCGGTTGACCCAGTGGGGTGTGTGAGTGAGACAAAGAAGAATAAAGGTTTAATGATTGATAAGCAGCTGGACAAACAAAAGGGAGGGGTGCTGTCCCTCTACCCTAATTTGGAAGATTTGAAAGGGGAATTGCCCCCACCGCCACATTGTGTTAATCAGATGCCTTTGGTTAAGTTAAAAGAAGGATTAGTGGAAGTTGAGGAGGTGACATCACAGGAACAATGTGAACAGTTGAAAGGTTGGCTGGAAACTCAGACACAGAAAATGCAGGCAGACAGACGAGAGATGGACAGGTTGCAGGAAGAGCTTGAAAGATTAAGGTTGGAAAACTCCGTGGGAGAACGGCTGCAGAATGTTGAAGCTGGTGTAACTAATTTGCAAAGACAAACACAGGATTTTCAGTATAGTTTATGCTCTAATACTGGCAGTGTGGAATCAGGTGTAGTAGATGATGAAGGCACAGTCTTAGCGTCGACGGAAAAACTTACAACAAAAAGAGATAAATATCAAAACCAACCGAGCATTGAACCATTATTAAATGAAAAAGATAATCCTTCCCCAACTTATCAATGCCACGATCCTAAGGAGGGTCCATACGGCAAATTATTTAAAGAAGCCCAAGAGGTTGGGAAATGGAGGAGGCAAATAAAATCATAATAATTAGACCATAATATTTGAAGACGGATGGATTAAATGGTAGCAGAACTGGATAACGTTAAAATGGACAATGAGAAAGGTATTTTATCTATTATCTATTCTTTGTGTGTGACCCTTAGATAGAGGCAGTGTAGAGAGAACAAAACTCCTCTGTTCTCTGTTTGTGTGTGTGTGTGTGTGTGTGTGTGTGTGTGTGGTTGATCTGTGAAGAAAGTGGTCTAAATATGGGTACTTTTACAAGGTTTTGGGTTTTTATTTTTTCAATTTAACTCTGTGGGGTCTTGATTAATGTTGCGAACGTGATAAACTGTTTACGTATTTTTAAAAAAGCAATTTTGACGCATTACTGACTTTGTCCTTGACTGAAACATGACAGCGCACTTTATAGAAAAAAGGACTGACGTGTGACAATGTGACTACAGGCCATGCTATGATCATATTATGATGTCATTTAATAATGCCTAATCACTGAAGGTTTTATGTTTACCCTATATCACATGATTTAAAGCACAGAGGTTCAAAACAGATTGAAAATTAATGAGTCTGTGCATATGATCTGCCAGAGGCTATGGATTATCAGACAAAGGTTTTGGAGAAAGAATCCTTAAATTGATAAGCATTTTTTGAAGCCAAGTATGACTTTGTATGACATTGTAGATAACATAAGGTGTACTGATTCAAATGACTTTGACTTTACAAATGTAATGTTTATATGGTTTTATACTGATGTTACTCACCACATAATGGTGCGGTAACACTATATTTCAGAAATGCGGTAACACTATATTTCAGAAATGTGACAGCAATGAGGAATGTGCTTCTCCTGATTCAGCGGTGGCCAAGCTGGGTCAGGGTGAACTACACTGCACTCCATAATTTACCAAGGAATGTATGAAATAGGGGCATTCCTTGTAAAACATTAAATCAAATTCTAATTAGGCAAAACGTCCGCCTTTCCTTTGACTGAAAGAATGTGACACAATATTTCAAATTCAACCCATCTGTGTTCAACTGGACAAACTGATCTTATTTATCAATGCTAAAGCATATAAAAAATGCACAGATAGTTATTTTGTTTTTCTTAAATAGAATTTGTAAACTAACCTGAATGTAACTATCTGTACAGACAGTAAATATGCTTATGACGCATGCCACCTGCATACTGTTACCTTGAATCTGTGGGAGTTTGTCATCTCCACAGAAAAACCAGCAAAACATCGACAGCAATTGTTGCAGCTATGTAATGTTCTGATGCTACCATGTTCTGTGGCAGTTGTTCACTGCCCTGCCCACACTAATGGCACTGACTTATCTAGCTGCGATAATCGCTTGCCTGATAACGCTACTCACTGTCCTGCTATTGGTCTTTTAGGAACCGTCTGTCTTATTAATAATGTTGATGTTGATGTTTTAAAAGACTGTCAAGATAATATGGACCTTCCTCTTGTTTCATGTGTAAATAATTAGATATACATTTGGCTTGCCTGACGAAAATTTGCTCTACCACCCACATTATACAGATGAGCTGTACTGGTGGCACATGGCCAATCATGTGCCAACAGGAGGGAAATCAGTGATGAGGATGTTGGAAAAACTGTCCTAATATTTTGAAAGAAGTAACAAAAACATGCCAAAAGTGCATCATTTGTTTATAAAATAATGCTCAAGGAGCAATGGAAAGCTACAATATTGCTTGGTGTTGATTGACACCTTCGCAAAGTGGACAGGAATTCATCACACATCCTCAGCAAATGCCGCATCTGTGTGTGTGAAACTCTATTGAATGATGCTCTTTCCGTTTTTGGGGTTCCAGAACTGATTTATGCAGATAATGGAACTCATTTTACAGCACAAACAGTTCAAGACTTAATAAGATCAAATTTGATAGTATCTACCACCCACAAAGTACAGGACTTTGTACTTTGTAAAAAGAAAAATGGTACAATCAAACAAGTGCTGGCAAAAACCACACATGGAAAGGGTATTACTTGGCCAGAAGCCCTGAAATTAGTCAGACTAACCATTAACTCTATACTAGACCCAAAGACAGGATTATCACTCTTTGAATGTGCTTTTCTGTGTGGGCAGCACGGTGGCGCAGTGGTTAGCACAGTGGCAGCACAGCAAGAAGGTCATGGGATCGATCCCACCCTTGACCATCATGGGTTCGATCCCACCCCCAGACCATCGGTGATCCTTCTGTGTGGAGTTTGCATGTTCTCCCCGTGTCTGCGTGGGTTTACTCCGGGCACTCCGGTTTCCTCCCACATGCCCAAAACATGCAAGTTAGGTTAATTGGCATCAAAACTGGGGATTCTAAATTGTCCTTAGGTATGGATGTGAGAGTGAATGGTTGTCTGTCTCTCTGTGTTGGCCCTGCGATGGACTGGCGATCTGTCCAGGGTGTACCCTGCCTCTCACCCAAAGATGCTGGGATAGGCTCCAGCCCCCCCGTGACCCGAAAGGATTAAGCGGTAGAAGATGGATGGATGGATGGATGAATGTGCTTTTCACCGTCCTTATGTATTACCTGACCTCTCACCACTAACCACGCCTAACAAATACACAGATCTTGGTGAACATCTCAGGGAATGTTTTTGATTCTGTCAGAAGCTCTCTGCTCCACAGAAAGAAGCGGATAACCCGTTGTGACCTGGAGACTATGTCTTCATAAAGAACCACCACCGACAACACTAGACACTCCCACTCCCACTGCAGTACGTATTGCTGAATGACCATCTCGGATTCACCTTTCACACGTTAAAAGACTACGGGTGCCTGTAAGTGAACTAACTAACTTGTTTCCCTGAGTAAGTCCAGTTACAAAGGGGGCATGTCCTTTTAAGGACAAGGCCGTCTCAACCCTGGTGAAGAAAGAGGCCCGGAGGGGTACTCTCTCAGGTGGAAGCATGGCACCAAAATTATTGATGACTCTGTGTTCAGCACTTCTCCTGACAGTGGGGTGGTAATCTCTTTCTGATTCAAGGACAAGGAACCCACGAAGCACGGACAATGAACAATACGCATAACCTATGGTACCAGACAATGGTGGTTTTGGTGAGAGGACTGGGAATCAATACTTCTTGCTATGTGTGTTCATTGCTACCCCATTCACACAAGACTGCAATACCCATGATCCCTGTTCCACTGAGTGAAGAGGAAACGCCAGGAGCGACAATAGCGATGAACTCTCGTCTCAGTCTGTTTAATACAAGCAATAATGTTGGACATTGGTTGGTGGGGAATTTGTCAGAAAGGTATCTTAATAGATTGAATGTCACTATTCTGATTACACTGGGTCTAAGATTAGAATATTTAATACTATTGAGATTGGAACTTCTTTGCTTGCAGTTAAGAAGCCTTTAATGAAAGTAAATCCTACACTGTTTACTTCACCAATCTGCTTTCACAAAAATTGTAGTAAAAACAGTTTCAACCTGGGTTTTTCACAGAGATGCAATGATACTAAGGAAGTGACCTGTGAAGTGTCATATCATGATTCTGTTTGTAGAAATGTATTTCACTTTCCCTATATTGCTGCTGGAAAATTCACCTTAAAGAGGAAAAATTGTACTTTTAACTGTAGCAATAATCCTACTGTTTTTTGGCCAAATGATGATGGGTATGGATTCTTGGAAAACCATGTTTGGGTTTGTGGATCTAATGTTTACTCATTGCTTCCTCCAGGACGGTGTGGCAGGTGTTACATGGCTATATTGTTCCCACACATCAGCATAAGGTCAAATCTTACACATGAAATGAAAACATCCTACTCCCATTATTATCATTCTGAACAAACTAAAATATACACCAGGGTAAAAAGAAGAAAAATAGAGATGCAACAGTTGGTGGGTAAACTATCTGGAAAACAGAGAATGGGTACTCTTTTTCCAATGCATGGCAGTGCTCTAGCTATACACCACATAAATGCATTAGCATGGACAATAGAAAATCTGATTGTATTAATGGAGCAAGGATTCACAACTTTAAATGAAGAACAAAAAGTAGCCATTTGATATTTTACACTTACAGCATGGGTTAGATGAAGATAAAGGTTGGGGCTCCTGGGATTGGTTTCAAAGTAGAACTTGGTGGCAGATTCTTTTGAAATAGTTAACCCCATTGATTGTGATATTAATCTTATTCTATGTGCTTTTCATGCGTGTCATTCCCTGTATAAGGTCCATGATAAGTAGAGCTCTTGCTCAACGCACTTTCATGTTACAATCTGTTATGCTCCAAAGAGAAGTCCCTGTACAATATACTGCCTTAAGACAGCAAAGTGATGGTGATTGTGATGACAAAAACCACTGTTTAAATTTGGAAATGATGCTTTATGAGGTCAATGCAGAAAATCAATTGAAGATGCATTGTACTGATGATTGTATGGGAAATGAAATTATGAAACGTTAAACAGGAGGGAATTGTTGGAAAATGTATAAATGTATATATGTGTTAACATTTCATAATGAACAATGCTTGTGTAACTGTTTTTTCTCTGTGCTGTACCTGACACAGGAACTGCTGAAGTAATATCTTTGCATGAGAAGTTTAATCTGCCCTGTAACAGTGTAGCCAGACACACTGGAGATGCTTATGTTAGCCAACTATGTTTATACCTTATATGGAGTTGTTTCCCTTTTTCTGTTTCGCGAGATGAGAATTTGTTATGTGATTTTGTGCTTTCTGTTCCTCCCAGTGTGGGAGCAGCAGATGCTTTTTCTGTCATGTATAAAAGGGAGGTGCTGACTCTACGCACCAGCATTCACTCCCGTCTGTAACCAGAGGTGTGTTGTGATTTGCTCCTTGCAAGTAAAAACCTTTGATTATATTTATGTCTCGAGTCTGATTAAGGTACGAACCTAACAGAGTACTATCATTTCTATGAGTCTTGAGTTTCAGATTCCTGACAAAGACCCATGACCTGCGACTGAGACCAAGCTGTCACTGGGCAGCACATTTCTCTCTAGAATATCTTGATAGTCTTGAGATTTCATTGCACCCTGCACAGATTCAAGACACCCTGTGCCAAATGCAGCAAAGCAGCCCCAGAACATAACAGAACCTCCTCCATGTGTCACAGTAGGGACAGTGTTCTTTTCTTGCTATGCTTCATTTTTGTGTCTGTGAACATAGAGCTGATGTGCCTTGCCAAAAAGTTCCAGTTTTGTCTTGTCTGTCCATAGGACATTCTCCCAGAAGCTTTGTGGCTTGTCAACATGCAGTTCGGCAAATTCCAGTCTGGCTTTTTTATGATTTGTTTTCAACAGTGGTGTCCTCCTTGGTTGTCTCCCATGAAGTCCACTTTGGCTCAAATAACGATGGATGGTGCGATCTGACACTGATGTACCTTGACCTTGGAGTTCACCATGAATGTGTTTAGAGGTTGTTCTGGGCTCTTTTGTTACCATTCGTATTATCCATCTCCTCCTGCGGCCACGTCCAGGGAGGTTGGCTACAGTCCCGTGGATCTTAAATTTCTGAATAATATGTGCAACTGTAGTCACAGGAACATCAAGCTGCTTGGAGATGGTCTTCTAGCCTTTACCTTTAACATGCTTGTCTATAATTTACTTTCTAATCTCCTGAGACAGCTCTCTCCTTTGCTTCCTCTGGTCCATGTTTAGTGTGGTACACACCATGTCACCAAACAGCACAGTGACTACTTGTCACCCTTTAAATAGGCTGAAGTTTGTAGACACCTGTGATGTTAATTAGAGGACACATCTTGGTTGAACATGTCCCTATGGTCACATTATTTTCAATCTTTTCTAGGGGTACCATCATTTTTGTCCAGGCCTGTTTCATGAGTTTTTTTTTTTTTTTTTTAATAATTCTGTAGAACCACAATTCAAAAGCATTGATTTTCACTGGTTAATTTTCATAGAATTTTTATATATTACCACTTTTGTCAGATTCAAGTTATTTCTGTGACCATTGTGGGTTTTTTTTTTTTGCATTAACAGAGGGTACCAACAATTTAGTCCACATCTGTTAGTGGGTGCTTTTTGCATCCTTAGCTCTACTAGAAATTTTTGTTTGATATGTGTGTGTATTGGAATGTGTAGTTATCTCCAACCTCCCATTTCTGGCTAAAATATTGGAAAAAGCTGTCGCCACCCAACTCAAGAAACACCTCCTCTCCAACAAACGCTACGAAATACTTCAATCTGGATTCCGTTCTCACCACAGCACTGAAACCACCCTTCTCAGGGTCACCAATGACCACCTGCTCACCTCTGACTCTGGCTCCCTCACCATTCTTCTCCTCCTCGATCTCAGCACAGCTTTCGATACCATTAATCATTCCATCTTGCTCCGTCGTCTGCTTTCTATTGGCATCACTGACTCCGCCCTCTCTTGGTTCACCTCCTACCTGTCTGACAGATTCCAGTACATCTCCATCAACAATCACAAATCACGCACCACCCCCGTATCACACAGTGTCCCTTAAGGCTCTGTGTTCGGTCCAACCCTTTTCACTCTCTACATGCTACCACTTGGTCACATCATCCGTCAACATGGTCTTCACTTTCACTGCTACGCCGACGACACCCAGCTGTACATCTCCTCTAAATCGATCACCCCCGCCATTCTCTCCACCATCATCAACTGCCTCACAGACATAAAAACCTGGATGACTAACAACTTTCTCAAGCTAAACAGCAATAAAACAGAAATCATCATTTTTGGACCAAAATCTCTTTTCCCCTCTTCCCAGAACTTTTCATTCCAAATCGATGGTCACTCAATCACCCCCTCCCCCCTGGCCAGAAACCTCTACATTATCATGGACCCCACCCTCTCCTTCAAATCTCACATCAGCCATATCACCAAAACATCATTTTTTCATCTTTGTAATATTGCACGTCTCCGTCCCACCCTGTCCCCCTTTGCTGCTGAAATACTCATCCACGCCTTCATCACCTCCAGACTTGATTACTGTAACAGCATTCTGTATGGACTTCCTTCCACCATCCTCCAAAAACTACAGTATGTCCAAAACTCAGCCGCCCGCCTATTTACTCACTCCCGCTCCAGAGACCACATCACTCCTCTCCTCTGTCAGCTCCACTGGCTCCCCATTCAACAGCGCATCAACTTCAAGATCCTCCTCATCACCTATAAAGCTCTTCATAACCTCGCCCCCTCATACCTAACTGACCTTCTGTCTCGTCATTCCCCCACTCGCCTCCTCCGCTCTGCTGACACTCACCTTCTCACCCCCATCACCAAGACAAAACTCCACACCATGGGTGGTAGATAATTGCCATCGCTGCACCAACCCTCTGGAATTCCTGGAATTCCTTGCCCCTTCACATCCGGTCTGCCAACACACTTGCTTCCTTCAAAAGTCAACTCAAAACCCATCTCTTCAAATCTACCTACGAAAACTGACTGCCTTTTCTACCTTTGTGTACCTACCTTGTCTGTTTACCCGTTCTCTGTATGTTTGTCCCTATGCTGCTTTGTAAAGCGTCTTTGAGTATTTAACAAAGCGCTATATAAGACTGATGTATTATTATTATTATTATTAAAAAGAGGTTCCAGCTCACACATGTGATTTAAAACAAAGCAAAGACAATGGTAAATGTGCAATGTTTCTTAATGTTATCAATGTTTTCTTGGGGGGTTTGTGCACTGAAATGTTTGACAGTTCTTTCCCATGAACTGAATGCCAACAAAAGTTAACACAGTGCATGAAAATAATGGTGGCCACACAAAATATTGACACTTTGGGCACAATCAGGACATTTTCACTTAGTGGTGTACTCACTTTTGTTACCAGTAGGTTAGACATTAATGGCTATGTGTTGAGTAATTTTGAGAGGACAACAAATTTCCACTGTTATACAGGCTATACACTGACTACTTTACATTATATCAAAGTGTCATATCTTCAGTGTTGTCCCATGAAAAGATATAATAAAATATTTATAAAAATGTGAGGGGTGTACTCACTTGTGTGAGATATTGTATATTGGAAGATGGTGAATTGTAAACTGTTTTTATAGAAGTATTTTTACTTCAGGAGTTGGCATTGGAGCAGTATTTCTCCAGGAGGAGAGGGGAGAGAGACACCCAGTACTGTTCTTGAGCCGTAAATTGTTGGACCGGGAGACAAGATATTCTACAATAGAAAAAGAACATCTTGCCATGAAATGGGCAATAGGGTCTCTGAGATATTATTTATTGGGGCGTCATTTTGTGTTGGAGACAGATCATCGGGCCTTACAGTGGCTGGACAGGATGAAGGACGTAAATAGTCATCTCACAGGGTGGTATGTGTCCCTTCAACCGTATGATTTTACTGTTCGGTATGTGGCAGGGAAGACCAACCTTGTGGCAGACAGCCTCTCAAGAGTACATGACTCGTAGAGTACTGTACTCTCGGGAAAGGGGGGAGGATATGTGACGATGAGGTGTCACCACTGTTATGATTGCTTGTATTTGTAACTGTATTATTTGTGTAATATTGTAAATGTTAATTTGATTGTTTCTAAAGTGCACATTATTGTATCTGTCTGTGACTAATTGAATGCCCTTGTGAGATATTGTATGGTTAATTATTTGGGTAAACAATTGATAATTAATTATTCACATACCTTTGCCAACATGCTTCCTGTGGGTGTCCGGGCAAAAGACTCTGTCAGAGGGTGAATGCCTTTTAAAGGACACCAGCAGGAAGGATGCATGTTATGGTGAGTTATAGGGGAGATTTAAATTTGTAAATAGGGGTTAAATTATTTATTGAATTATTTATGGTGTTATTTAATGTGTGTTATTTATATTTATTCTGTTTATAGCTGGTGAAAATATTATGGACTTTTAGATATTAATGGGTATGTGTAAGGAAAAGGAAAATGTTATTGTTTTACCTGGGACTTGGTATTGACCTAATTAACGTTAATTATCTCTGAGAGTATATAACAGGTGATGTTTGATTGTTAATGTGAGAAGAGAGATTGATGTTAAAAAAGATTGAGAGATTTTCATGGTGAATCATTGAAGATCGTATCATTTGGATTATTGATGTTGGTGTTGTTTATTTACCTGAGAGACTGGAGTTTTGAAAATAAAGAAATTGAAAACTGAAATCTTGCATTGCTCCACAGTCGCAACGTTAAAAATCAATAAAAGAGTTTTCAGCAATTCTTTTGTTAACCACTATGTGGAGCTATATTGGTTGTCAGGTATTTTGATGTCATTGCGTTCGGGGCGGGACTATTTTCCATCATTTAAGGATTGGTGCACATCGGACAGGTTTTGGCTGAGTTACAGGTGGTTGAAGTTGTAAGGGGAGGAGTCATCATTCGCCATGGCTAAATTTCCTTGTCAGTTATGTGTTGTCCACCCTTATTGGACTATATGTGACAGTCACCTAAACCTATGTTCCAAATTTCATGACTCCAAGACGTTCCCACCCCTCCCCATAAGCTCACGGATTGAATGGCGAGGAGTGCGTATCCATGGAAAACACATTTCATGTCATGCTAAAGTTGATGTTCAGTTATGATCATGGCTGTGGTCTGATGAATCTCAGAAAATTTCACATCATTCTGCCAGGCCGCGCGTGAGTAATCAATAAAAGAGTTTTCAGCAATTCTTTTTTTAACCACTATGTGGCGCTATATTGGTTGTCAGGGATTTTGATGTCATTGCATTTGGGGCAGAACTATTTTCCATCATTTAAGGATTGGTGGACATCAGACAGGTTTTTCCTGAGTTACAGGTGGTTGAATTTGTAAGGGGAGGAGTCAAAATTTGCCATGGCGCCATGGCAACACTTCCTTGTCAGTTATGTGTTGTCCACCCATATTGGACTATATGTGACAATCAACTAAACATATGTTCCAAATTTCATGACTCCAGGAAGTTCCCACCCCTCCCCAAAAGCTCACGGATTGAATGGCGAGGAGGGCTTGTCCATGGTAACACATTTCATGTCATGCTAAAGTTGATGTTCAGTTATGATCATGACTGTGGTCTGATGAATCTCAGAAAATTTCACATCATTCTGGCTGGTGTCGCGTGAATAATAAATTAAACAGTTGAGCTTCTTCACAAAGAATTCCAAAATTTGCGGGAGAGCCTTGAGTTTAGTCAAGCACAGCTCGTCTCTCTCGTGGAGGAAAATAACAGCCTGAAAAAGTCAGTCACCACACTATAGCTGAGGGTACCACAGCTGTGGAAAACATCTTGTGTGGTACCTGTACCAAAAACTTCCCACCCCAAAGACCTGAACAGCTACAGACCGGTGGCCTTGACGTCCCACTTGATGAAGACACTGGAGAGACTGCTCCTTGCTCACCTCCGCCCCCTGGTGGAACCAGCGATGGATCCACTCCAGTTCGCCTACCAGCATGGCATTGGGGTGGAGGATGCGGTGATCTTCCTCCTTCACCATTCTCTGTCCCACCTGGAGAAGCCCGGGAATATGGTGAGGATCATGTTCTTTGACTTCTCCAGTGCTTTCAACACCATCCAACCGATGATCCTGAAGGACAAGCTGCTGCGCGCAGGGGTGGACCAGCACCTGTCATCATGGATCCTGGACTACCTCACGAACCGGCCTCAGTTTGTGAGAACCCGGGACTGTGTGTCCGACACGATCATCAGTAGCACGGGGGCCCCCCAGGGAACGGTGCTGGCTCCCTTCCTGTTCACTCTTTATACTGCGGACTTCTCACACAACACAACACACTGCCATCTACAGAAGTTCTCTGATGACTCTGCGATCATTGGCCTCATCTCCAATGGAGATGAAGCTGAGTACAGAGGGCTTATCCAGGACTTCGTGGACTGGTGCCATCGGAACTGCCTCCAGATCAACGCGAGGAAAACTAAGGAGCTGGTGATGGACTGCCGCAGGCATGGGCAGCCCCTCACAGTACCAGTAAATATACAGGGAACAGACATCGAGATGGTGACATCCTATAAGTACCTGGGTATTCATCTGAACAATAAACTAGACTGGTCACACAATACTGATGCACTCTACAAGAAGGGACAGCGCAGGCTGTTCCTGCTGAGGAGACTCAGGTCTTTTGGTGTACAAGGGGCGCTGCTGAAGTCATTCTATGACACGGTGGTGGCATCAGCCATCACTTTTGGAGTGGTCTGCTGGGGCAGTGGCATTACTGCAGCCGATAGGAAGAGACTGAACAAACTGATTAAGAAAGCTAGCTCTGTCCTGGGGCAGCGCCTTGATCCGATGGAGGAGATAGGAGAGAGAAGGACGGTGGCTAAACTGTCATCTCTGCTGGAGTCCGAGTTCCACCCTATGCAGGACATACTGAATGCACTGAGGAGCTCATTTAGCAGCAGACTACATCATCCCAGGTGCACAACCGAGAGGTTTCGTAGGTCCTTCCTACCAACGGCTGTCAGACTGTACAACCTAAGCAGGGCTGCTCGCAGAGATAGCAAAAAGACGTAACAAACTAATAGTTTTTTGAATGCAAAAGATGCAATAGACTTACACAATGGTCCCCTCCGGCATACAACTAGGAACTTACCGGTCGCTATGGAGGGTGAGAATATGTATGGGCACATAATCATACCATGTAGGATAACTAAGTAGACGGTTATGCTGTTTCATTCCATCTAGCAACAATGCTCTGCACTGTGTGTGTTTATATATTTACATATTTATTCCATCTAGCTACAATGCTCAGCACTGGGTGTGTTTATATATTTATATATCTACATATTATTCCATCTAGCTACATTGCTCCGCACTGTGTGTGTTTATATACTTGCATATTTATTCCACCTAGCTGCAATGCTCCGTACTGTGGGTATTTATATATTTACATATTTATTCCATCTAGCTACAATGCTCTGCACTGTGTGTTCATATATTCATATATTTGTTCCATCCAGCTACAATGCTCTGCACTGTGTGTCTGTGTGTGTGTGTATATATATATATTTTATAGTAATACGTACATATGTATATTAGCTGCTCTTGCTTGCTTGTTTTTTTTTTTTTTTTTTTTTTCTTGCCTTCTGATTGTTGCTCTGAGTGTTGCTATCCCTGTGCTGTTGCAATCCTGGAATTTCCCCGTTGTGGGACTAATAAAGGCTTATCTTATACACACGGCTTGGCGTTGTTGAGGGAGAAAATCGGAAAATGAATGAGACAGTTCTCAGTTTGCAGTCACACAGCATGAGAAATAACCTCGTTTTTTCTGGAATTATTGAAAAAAATAATGAAAATCCAGAACAGCTGGTCCGAGAATTTATGTCATCACAACTAAAACTATCCCCCGAAGTCACAAACTCAATTACTTTCCACCGAGTCCACCGAATAGGGCAAAAAAATTCCCAGAATAAACGTCCCAGACCTATTGTTGCCAAATTTGAACATTTTAAGCAAAACATTTTGGTACAGAGGCAGGGCAAGCAGCTTTTGTGCAGTACTTCATGTCAACAGTCGGTGTGGGTGTGACAGTTTTGCATGGACTTCAAAACATTTCACTTCCTAAATTATTTTTCAGGGTGGGACTATTATCCACTGTCAAAAATTTAGTGAAAATCAGACAAAGTTTGTCCAAGATACAACTTTCCAAAATTTCATGGTGAGTAATCAACCGTTGCCATGTTGCCATGGCAATACTTACCTGTAAGTTATGTGATAGACACCAATATAAGATTATATGGGACAGTGACCTCAACCTATGTTCCAGATTTCATGACTTCAGGACCTTCCCTCCCCTTTGACATAACGCACGGCTCAGGAGACGCACACACACAGGCTTAGAGTAGTTCAAAGAGTTTATTAACAGCAGGAGTGAATGAGTGCGTGTCTGCGGGAAGTAAATGTGTTGGTGATGGTGTCTGCTCCAGGCACAGAGGCAGGTGACCGTACAGCCGAGCAACCCTATGGAGAGAGCACAGGGAGAGGGTGACGGGCATACACCAACACAGGAGGAATTTATGGCGAGAGAAGGACTTACTTGGTGGGTCAGGACAGCTGGCACAACAAGGGGGCGAAGCCCGGAAGACAGCCACCTGGAGAGCTCCGTACAGCAGCGAGGATTGGGCGATGGAGTGGAGATGTCCGCCGCTGGGGAATCCACCTGTGCACAGGGGAGAAGACTGAAGAAAAGAGGTAAGCGATCTTCTTACCAAAATGGTGACGCTGAAGGGAAGTATGCTCACAACGGTGAGGGACGAAGTCTGACGGCTTCAGGCCGAGCCTCCGGGCGAGACGGCCTTTATCCCTCGCCGCTGATGATTGTCAGGTGCGTGAGCAGGTGGCGCCGTTGATGAATGGCGCGGCGTGACAGTACTCCCCCCTCTAGCAGCGCCTCCTGGCGATGGCTTATCCGGGTGCGCTCGGTGGAAGTCCGCGATGAGCGACGGGTCCAACACAAACGACGGGGGCACCCATTGTCGATGCTCGGGCCCATAGCCCTCCCAGTCCACCAAGTATTGCAACCCACGACCTCGGCGCCGGGAGTCCAGGATGGAGGAGACGGACCAGGCCGGATGGCCACCAATCATCCGGGGCGCGGGTTGCGCTGCAGGAGGAGGGCAAAGGGGGTCAGTGACTGCCAGTTTCACCTTCGACACATGAAAAGTGGAATGGATGCGGAGGGAGGGGGGAATAGCCACGCGCACAGCCACCGGGTTGATGATCCGGGTGATGGGAAAGGGACCCATGAAACGCTGTGCCAGCTTCCTCCTCTCGCCTTTTAATGTGACGTCCTGGGTAGACACATACACGAGTTGCCCAACTCTGTACGCCGGGGCAGGTCTTCTGTGCCGGTCCGCCACGGTCCTGTTGCGCTCCGCTGTGCGTAAAAGCGCATGACGCGCGGCAGCCCAGGTGGAGCGGAACTGCCTAAGGTGCGCCCTAACGGAGGGGACAGTCACCTCGTTCTCCTGCGCTGGAAACAGCGGGGGGTCGTAACCCAGGGACGCCTTGAAGGGGGACATCCCCGTTGCAGAAGAGCGGGCGGTGTTGTGGGCATACTCCACCCAGGCGAGATGGTTGCTCCAGGACGTCGGCTTGGATCTAGTAACACAGCGGAGCGCAGCCTCCAGCTCCTGATTGGTCCTCTCACACTGCCCGTTAGACTGGGGGTGATGGCCGGAGGAGAGGCTCACCTTGGCTCCGATGGCGTTACAAAAGGATCTCCAAACCTCGGATGAAAATTGGGGGCCCCGGTCCGAGACCACGTCCACCGGAATCCCGTGCAGCCTGACCACGTGTTGGACGAGGAGGCCCGCCGTCTCCAGGGCAGTAGGGAGACCTCGCAGGGGAACGAAGTGCGCCGCCTTGGAGAAACGGTCCACAATGGTCAGGACGGTGTCAAAGGAGTTGGAAACGGGGAGTCCGGTGACGAAGTCCAGTGCGATGTGCGACCAGGGCCTGCCGGGGACGGGCAGAGGCTGGAGCAGACCCGCTGGGGGGGCATTTCCCGACTTGCTGGTGGCACAGATTGGGCAAGCCCGGGCGTAGCGGGCTGCATCCCTCCGCAGGCCTGGCCACCAAAAGGACCGCTGGAGGAGGCTGATCATCCGAGAGGTGCCGGGATGACAGGTGAGCCGGGAGGTGTGGAGCCAGTGGATGACCTCTCCTCGGACCGCAGATGGGACGAACAGTCTTCCCTCCGGTCCGCCGCCAGGATCAGGTTCCACCTCCTGCGCCTTCCGGATCTTGTCTTCAATGTCCCAAGAGATGGCACCGAGGACGCACGACCTGGGCAGGATAGTGTGGGGCGTCTCCTCAGCCTCCACGGGGGTGAACTGCCTAGAGAGGGCGTCAGGCAGGCCGTTTTTGGAGCCCGGCCTGAAGGTGATCGAGAAGCGGAACCTGGCGAAGAACAAAGACCAGCGCGCCTGGCGGGCATTCAGGCGCTTGGCAGATCGTAAATACTCTAAGTTCTTGTGGTCCGTCAGGACCACAAACGGCAGGTCCGCCCCCTCTAGCCAGTGGCGCCACTCCTGTAAGGCGAGTTTAATGGCCAGGAGCTCTCTGTCCCCCACATCGTAGTTCCTCTCCGCCGGGGACAGGCGCCGGGAGAAGAAGGCGCACGGCCGTTTGGCGCCATCGTCAGGTGACCGCTGGGATAACACTGCTCCCACTCCCGTGTCCGATGCGTCCACCTCCACAATGCACTGCAGCGCGGGGTCGACCTGGCGAAGGACCCGGGAGGAGGAGAACTCCGCCTTCAGCGCCCTAAAGGCAGCAGCGACCTCTTCAGTCCACCGGAACGGGACCTTCGGGGACGTGAGGCGGGTCAGCGGTCCGACGATCGAGCTGAAATTTGGGACAAAGCGGCGGTAAAAATTGGCGAAGCCAACAAACTGTTGCACCTGCTTCCGGGATGCGGGAGTAGGCCACTCCACCACCGCCTTCACCTTCTCTGGGTCTGGGAGCACCTGATCTTGAGCGATGATGAATCCCAGGAAGGATGTGGTCCTAGCGTAGAATTCGCATTTCTCAGCCTTCACGTACAGACGATTCTCCAGCAGTCTTTGGAGGACCCGCCTCACATGGACCTGGTGCTCGTCCCTGGACCTGGAGAAGATAAGGATGTCATCCAGGTAGACGAACACAAAAAGGCCGATGAAATCCCGGAGGACGTCATTAATGAGGCGCTGAAAGACGGCAGGAGCGTTGGTCAGCCCGAACGGCATGACGAGATACTCAAAGTGGCCGTTCGGGGTACGGAAGGCTGTCTTCCATTCATCTCCCTCCCGGATCCGGACGAGGTGGTAAGCGCTGCGTAAATCCAGCTTGGTAAACCAGGTCGCCCCCTGGAGGGAGTGAAAGGCAGTGTCCATGAGGGGCAGGGTGTAACGGTCCCTCTCAGTGATGTCATTCAGCGCTCGGTAGTCTATGCAGGGGCGGAGGGATCCGTCCTTCTTCCCGACAAAGAAAAACCCTGCCCCCACGGGTGACGACGATGGGCGAATAATCCCAGCGCTCAGAGATTCCTTCAGGTATGTATTCATGGTCTCCTTCTCCGGTGCCGACAGGCTGTAGAGCCGACCAGATGGCAGGGGAGCCCCCTGGCGGAGGTTGATGGCACAGTCATATGGTCGATGCGGGGGAAGAGACATAGCTTTAGATTTGCTAAATACCATACCCAGGTCGTGAAATTCTGGAGGCACCAGTGACAGGTCCGGAGGTGCTGTATCCGCCACAGGGGGAGCCGCGGACGGGGAGCAGGCGGCGGACTGAAGGCAGGTGCCCATACAGAAGGTACTCCATGCCGATACCCCAGCGGACCTCCAGTCCAGGACAGGGTTGTGGAGGCGTAGCCAGGGATACCCCAGGATGACGGGCGACACAGAGTTGGGCAGGACGTAAAATACCATCTCCTCCCGGTGGTTCCCTGAGATGATGACTGGGACAGGCATGGTTTGGTGAGAAACTCTCCCAAGGGAGGCACGGGAGAGATGGACCAGGGAGATGGGGTGTTTTAATGCCTGACAGCGGATGCCCAATCGGGTTGCCAGGCCTTGTGAAATGAAGCTGCCCTCTGCACCCGAATCCACCAGTGCGTGGGTGAGGTGCCCAGTGGGATTGTGGCAAAAACGGATGGGCAGCTTTAATTGAGTGAGAGAGTCTAACCGGTTGGGACCCGCGAGGCTCCCTACAGCGATTCGCGGACCCCGCCGACTGGCTTTCCGCGGGCAACGCTCCACAGTGTGTTGGTCACCTCCGCAATACATGCAGAGGCCCAACTCACGGCGGCGTTGTTTCTCCGCAGGGGAAAGCTTGGTCCAGCCCGTCACCATCGGCTCCGACTCCTCGGGGCACAATGCTGGCGGCGCCGCCAGGGGGCGAGCTTGGAACAGGTGCGGCGAGACTCCACGAGGGCGAGAAGAAGAAGACTTCCGCCCCGAGGAGCGCTCGCGCAGCCTGTTATCCAAACTTATCGCTAAGGATGTCAGCTCCGCTAGCGTCCCAGGGATATCCCGTCCAGCCAGTTCATCCCTCAGATCACTATTGAGGCTGCGGAGGAACAGGCCACAGAGGGAGCGTTCCTCCCAGCCCAATTCCTCCGCCGCTACCCGGAAGTCGACCGAGTAGTCCGCTGCCGACCGGCCTCCCTGCTGGAGAGCGAGGAGCCGATCGACCTGGACCGTCTCGGTTTGAGAATGGTCAAAGACCTCCAGAAAGCGCCTCACGAACTGGTCATAGGTGAGGGTGGCATAACTGGGCCTCGCCATTACGGCGTAGGTCCAAGTTAACGCACGCCCCTCCAGAAGATTCCCTATGTAACCAATCCGACTGTGATCCGAGGGAAAATCTCCGGGCACACGGTGGAACACGGACTCACACTGCATAATGAACCCCCGCGCTCCGCCGAGCTTACCGCTAAAGCGGGCGGGGGTCGGAATCGGTGTGAGCCGAACCGGTGCCACTGGAGCCGGCTGGACGGCCGCTGGAACAGCAGGAGCCGCGCCACCCTGACGAGCCGGGGGGAACGGCTGTTGAGGATCCAAGCGGCCCAACCGGTTAGTTAAATTCAATAATTGATTAAAGATCACCTGTTGTTGATAAGCTATTTGATCCACTCTAGCCTCGAGAGTGGAAAACCGGTGTGCGAGCCCGCCGTCCGCCGAGCCGCTCTGCTGAAGCCGTACTGACATAACGCACGGCTCAGGAGACGCACACACACAGGCTTAGAGTAGTTCAGAGAGTTTATTAACAGCAGGAGTGAATGAGTGCGTGTCTGCGGGAAGTAAATGTGTTGGTGATGGTGTCTGCTCCAGGCACAGAGGCAGGTGACCGTACAGCCGAGCAACCCTATGGAGAGAGCACAGGGAGAGGGTGACGGGCATACACCAACACAGGAGGAATTTATGGCGAGAGAAGGACTTACTTGGTGGGTCAGGACAGCTGGCACAACAAGGGGGCGAAGCCCGGAAGACAGCCACCTGGAGAGCTCCGTACAGCAGCGAGGATTGGGCGATGGAGTGGAGATGTCCGCCGCTGGGGAATCCACCTGTGCACAGGGGAGAAGACTGAAGAAAAGAGGTAAGCGATCTTCTTACCAAAATGGTGACGCTGAAGGGAAGTATGCTCACAACGGTGAGGGACGAAGTCTGACGGCTTCAGGCCGAGCCTCCGGGCGAGACGGCCTTTATCCCTCGCCGCTGATGATTGTCAGGTGCGTGAGCAGGTGGCGCCGTTGATGAATGGCGCGGCGTGACACCCTTCTCATGAGCTCAAGGATTGAATGGAGAGGAGGGCGTATCCATGGTAACACATTTCATGTCATGCTAAAGTTGATGTTCAGTTATGATCACGGCTGTGTTCTGATGAATCTCAGAAAATTACACATCATTCTGGCCCGCCGTGCGTGAGTAATAAATAAAACAGCAATTCTTTCGTTAACCACTATGTGGCGCTATATCAGTTTTCAGGTATTTTGATGTCATTGCGTTCGGGGCGGGACTATTTTCCATCATGGAATGATTGGTGCACATCGGAAAGGTTTTCCCTGAGTTACACGTGGTTGAAGTTGTAAGGAGAGGAGTCAAAATTTGCCATGGCGCCATGGCAACACTTCCTTGTCAGTTATGTGTTGTCCACCCATATTGGACTATATGTGACAGTCACCTAAACCTATGTTCCAAATTTTATGACTCCAGGACATTCCCACCCATCCCCATAAGCTCACAGATTGAATGGCGAGGAGGGTGTGTCCATGGTAACACATTTCAGGTCATGCTGAACTTGATATTCAGTTATGATCATTACTGTGGTCTGATGAATCTCAGAAAATTTCACATCATTCTTCCAGGCCGTGCATGAGTAATAAATAAAACAGTTTTCAGCAATTCTTTCGTTAACTACTATGTGGCACTATAGCTGTTGTCAGGGATTTTGATGTTGTTGTGTTCGGGGCGGGACTATTTTCCATAATCAAAAGTCTTGGGCACATCGGACAGGTTTTGCCCGAGTTACAGGTGGTTGAATTTGTAAGGGGAGGAGACAAAATTCGCCCTGGCAACACTTCCTTGTCAGTTATGTATTGTCCACCCATATTGGACTATATGTGACAGTCACCTAAGCCTATGTTCCAAATTTCATGACTCCAGGACGTTCCCACCCCTCCCCAATAACTCAAGGATTGAATAGCGAAGAGGGCGTGTCCCTTGTAACACATTTCATGTCATGCTAAACTTGATGTTCAGTTATGATCATGTCTGTGGTCTGATGAATCTCAGAAAATTTCACATCCTGCTGCCAAGCCGCGCTTGAGTAATCAATAAAATAGTTTCCAGCAATTCTTTTGTTAACCACTATGTGGCACTATATTGGTTGTCAGGTATTTTGATATCATTGCGTTCGGGGCGAGACTATTTTCCATAATTTAAGGATTGGTGCACATCGGAAAGGTTTTGCCTGAGTTACAGGTGGTCAAAGTTGTAAGGGGAGGAGTCAAAATTTGCCATGGCAACACTTCCTTGTCAGTTATGTGTTGTCCACCCATATTGGACTATATGTGAAAGTCACCTAAACCTATGTTCCAGATTTCATGTCTCCAGGACGTTCCCACCCATCCCCATAAGCTCACGGATTGAATGGAGAGGAGGGTGTGTCCCTTGTAACACATTTCATGTCATGCTAAACTTGATGTTCAGTTATGATCATGGCTGTGGTCTGATGAATCTCAGAAAATTTCATGTCATTCTTCCTGGCCGTGCGTGAGTAAGAAATAAAACAGTTTTCAGAAATTCTTTTGTTAACCACTATGTGGCGCTATAGCTTTTGTCAGGGTTTTGATGTTGTTGTGTTTGGGGCGGGACTATTTTCCACAATCAAAAGTCTGGTGCACATCGGACAGGTTTTGCCCGAGTTACAGGTGGTTGAATTTGTAAGGGCAGGAGACAAAATTTGCCCTGGCAACACTTCCTTGTCAGTTATCTGTTGTCTACCCATATTGGACAATATGTGACAGCCACCTAAACCTATGTTCCAAATTTCATGACTCCAGGACTTTCCCACCCTTTCCAATAAGCTCACAGATTGAATGGCGATGTGTGCGTGTCCATTGTAACACATTTCAGGTCATGCTAAACTTGATGTTCAGTTATGATGATGACTGTGGTCTGATGAATCTCAGAAAATTTCACATAATTCTGGCTGGCGGCCCGTGAATAATAAATAAAACAGTTTTCAGCAATTCTTTTGTTAACCACTATGTGGCGCTATAACTTTTGTCAGGGATTTTGATGTTGTTGTGTTCGGGGTGGGACTATTTTCCATAATGGAAAGTCTGGTGCACATCGGACAGGTTTTGCCCGAGTTACAGGTGGTTGAACACCTGCAGGGAAATGGTTTACTTGAAGAGTTTCAATCTGGGTTTAGAATCCATCATAGTACTGAAACAGCCTTAGCGAAGGTCACTAACGACCTCCTCATTGCATCTGATAATGGACTAGTTTCTGTACTTGTC
Source organism: Pholidichthys leucotaenia (assembly GCA_020510985.1). Classification (NCBI taxonomy): domain Eukaryota; kingdom Metazoa; phylum Chordata; class Actinopteri; order Cichliformes; family Pholidichthyidae; genus Pholidichthys; species Pholidichthys leucotaenia. The sequence goes on along the minus strand of CM035850.1, from coordinate 103,941,323 downwards.
CTTTTAGATCTTAGTGCAGCTTTTGATACTATTGATCATAATATTCTACTTGATAGATTAGAACACTATGTTGGACTTAATGGAACTTCGTTGCAGTGGTTTAGATCTTATTTATCTGATAGGTTCCAGTTTGTTCATGTAAATGATGAGTTTTCTTTCAGCTCAAAGCTCAGTCATGGAGTTCCACAGGGATCTGTGCTAGGCCCTACTCTTTTTAGTTTATATATGCTTCTGTTAGGCAACATTATTAGAAAGCACTGTATACATTTTCATTGTTATGCAGATGACACACAATTATACCTGTCAATGAAGCCAGATGATACTAATCAATCAGCCAAGTTAGAAGCCTGTCTTAAGGAAATCAAAGCTTGGATGACTTGTAATTTCCTGCTATTAAATTCAGATAAGACTGAAGTCATTCTTGTTGGTCCAAAAAACCTTAGAAATTCCTTTCCAAATCAAACTTTCAGCTTGGACGCAGTTACTCTTTCTCTTAATAGCTCTGTGAGGAACCTTGGAGTTATTTTTGATCAGGATTTGTCCTTCAATTCACATATTAAATTTGTTTCTAAGACTGCCTTCTATCATTTGCGTAATATTGCCAAGATTAGGAGCATCTTGTCTCAGAGTGATGCTGAGAAGCTGATCCACGCTTTTGTTAGCTCGAGATTAGATTATTGTAATTCTTTATTATCAGGCTGTCCTAAAACATCTTTAAAAAGTCTTCAGCTGATCCAAAATGCTGCAGCAAGAGTTTTAACAGGTACTAGAAAGAGAGATCATATCTCTCCGGTTCTGGCCTCCCTTCATTGGCTTCCCATAGAGTTTAGAATTAAGTTTAAAATCCTTCTTCTCACTTACAAAGCTCTAAACAATCAGGCTCCTTTTTATTTAAAAGATCTGATACTACCGTATTATCCTAACAGAGCACTACGCTCCCAAAATGCAGGATTACTTGTAATACCTAGAATCTCCAAAAGTACAATGGGAGGCAGAGCCTTCAGTTATCAAGCTCCTCTCCTGTGGAATCAGCTGCCAATCTGGATTCGGGAGTCAGACTCGATCTCTGTTTTTAAGAATAGGGCTAAAACCTACCTTTTTGATCTAGCCTACAATTAGGGAGGGATCATGTGTTTCTGAACCCTCCTTTAGTTATGCTGCTAATAGGTTTAGTCAGCCGGGGGACCTCCAGTAATGCACTGGGCCTCACTCCTTTCCTCACTCTCTATGAAATATTTTTTTTTTGCTGGTCATTAACATTTGTTTGTTCTCTCCCATAGATTGAGTCCCCATCGTGCTGTTTGCTCTCTACATGTCTGTTCTTTTCTTCTTCTCTATCCCCTCACCCCCAGCCAGTCGCAGCAGATGACTGCCCCTCCCTGAGCCTGGTTCTGCTGGAGGTTTCTTCCTGTTAAAAGGGAGTTTTTCCTCTCCACCGTCGCCAAGTGCTTGCTCACAGGGGATCGCCTGATTGCTGGGGTCTTTCTGCAACTGTGGGGGTCCCCCCTACAGTTGATAGTGCTATGAGATGACTGTTGTTGTGAAATGGCGCTATATAAATAAAGTTGAATTGAATTGAATTTGTAATGGACGCAGTCAAAATTCGCCATGGCAACACTTCCTTGTCAGTTATGTATTGTCCATATTGGACTATATGTGAAAGTCACCTAAACCTATGTTCCAGATTTCATGTCTCCAGGACGTTCCCACCCATCCCCATAAGCTCACGGATTGAATGGAGAGGAGGGTGTGTCCCTTGTAACACATTTCATGTCATGCTAAACTTGATGTTCAGTTATGATCATGGCTGTGGCCTGATGAATCTCAGAAAATTTCATGTCATTCTTCCTGGCCGTGCGTGAGTAAGAAATAAAACAGTTTTCAGAAATTCTTTTGTTAACCACTATGTGGCGCTATAGCTTTTGTCAGGGTTTTGATGTTGTTGTGTTTGGGGCGGACTATTTTCCACAATCAAAAGTCTGGTGCACATCGGACAGGTTTTGCCCGAGTTACAGGTGGTTGAATTTGTAAGGGCAGGAGACAAAATTTGCCCTGGCAACACTTCCTTGTCAGTTATCTGTTGTCTACCCATATTGGACAATATGTGACAGCCACCTAAACCTATGTTCCAAATTTCATGACTCCAGGACTTTCCCACCCTTTCCAATAAGCTCACAGATTGAATGGCGATGTGTGCGTGTCCATTGTAACACATTTCAGGTCATGCTAAACTTGATGTTCAGTTATGATGATGACTGTGGTCTGATGAATCTCAGAAAATTTCACATAATTCTGGCTGGCGGCCCGTGAATAATAAATAAAACAGTTTTCAGCAATTCTTTTGTTAACCACTATGTGGCGCTATAACTTTTGTCAGGGATTTTGATGTTGTTGTGTTCGGGGTGGGACTATTTTCCATAATGGAAAGTCTGGTGCACATCGGACAGGTTTTGCCCGAGTTACAGGTGGTTGAACACCTGCAGGGAAATGGTTTACTTGAAGAGTTTCAATCTGGGTTTAGAATCCATCATAGTACTGAAACAGCCTTAGCGAAGGTCACTAACGACCTCCTCATTGCATCTGATAATGGACTAGTTTCTGTACTTGTCCTTTTAGATCTTAGTGCAGCTTTTGATACTATTGATCATAATATTCTACTTGATAGATTAGAACACTATGTTGGACTTAATGGAACTTCGTTGCAGTGGTTTAGATCTTATTTATCTGATAGGTTCCAGTTTGTTCATGTAAATGATGAGTTTTCTTTCAGCTCAAAGCTCAGTCATGGAGTTCCACAGGGATCTGTGCTAGGCCCTACTCTTTTTAGTTTATATATGCTTCTGTTAGGCAACATTATTAGAAAGCACTGTATACATTTTCATTGTTATGCAGATGACACACAATTATACCTGTCAATGAAGCCAGATGATACTAATCAATCAGCCAAGTTAGAAGCCTGTCTTAAGGAAATCAAAGCTTGGATGACTTGTAATTTCCTGCTATTAAATTCAGATAAGACTGAAGTCATTCTTGTTGGTCCAAAAAACCTTAGAAATTCCTTTCCAAATCAAACTTTCAGCTTGGACGCAGTTACTCTTTCTCTTAATAGCTCTGTGAGGAACCTTGGAGTTATTTTTGATCAGGATTTGTCCTTCAATTCACATATTAAATTTGTTTCTAAGACTGCCTTCTATCATTTGCGTAATATTGCCAAGATTAGGAGCATCTTGTCTCAGAGTGATGCTGAGAAGCTGATCCACGCTTTTGTTAGCTCGAGATTAGATTATTGTAATTCTTTATTATCAGGCTGTCCTAAAACATCTTTAAAAAGTCTTCAGCTGATCCAAAATGCTGCAGCAAGAGTTTTAACAGGTACTAGAAAGAGAGATCATATCTCTCCGGTTCTGGCCTCCCTTCATTGGCTTCCCATAGAGTTTAGAATTAAGTTTAAAATCCTTCTTCTCACTTACAAAGCTCTAAACAATCAGGCTCCTTTTTATTTAAAAGATCTGATACTACCGTATTATCCTAACAGAGCACTACGCTCCCAAAATGCAGGATTACTTGTAATACCTAGAATCTCCAAAAGTACAATGGGAGGCAGAGCCTTCAGTTATCAAGCTCCTCTCCTGTGGAATCAGCTGCCAATCTGGATTCGGGAGTCAGACTCGATCTCTGTTTTTAAGAATAGGGCTAAAACCTACCTTTTTGATCTAGCCTACAATTAGGGAGGGATCATGTGTTTCTGAACCCTCCTTTAGTTATGCTGCTAATAGGTTTAGTCAGCCGGGGGACCTCCAGTAATGCACTGGGCCTCACTCCTTTCCTCACTCTCTATGAAATATTTTTTTTTTGCTGGTCATTAACATTTGTTTGTTCTCTCCCATAGATTGAGTCCCCATCGTGCTGTTTGCTCTCTACATGTCTGTTCTTTTCTTCTTCTCTATCCCCTCACCCCCAGCCAGTCGCAGCAGATGACTGCCCCTCCCTGAGCCTGGTTCTGCTGGAGGTTTCTTCCTGTTAAAAGGGAGTTTTTCCTCTCCACCGTCGCCAAGTGCTTGCTCACAGGGGATCGCCTGATTGCTGGGGTCTTTCTGCAACTGTGGGGGTTCCCCCTACAGTTGATAGTGCTATGAGATGACTGTTGTTGTGAAATGGCGCTATATAAATAAAGTTGAATTGAATTGAATTGAATTGAATTTGTAATGGACGCAGTCAAAATTCGCCATGGCAACACTTCCTTGTCAGTTATGTATTGTCCATATTGGACTATATGTGACAGTCACCTAAACCTATGTTCCAAATTTCATGACTCCAGGATGTTCCAACTCCTCCCCAATAGCTCAAGGATTGAATAGCGAAGAGGGCATGTCCATGGGAACATATTTCATGTCATGCTAAACTTGATGTTCAGTTATGATCATGTCTGTGGTCTGATGAATCTCAGAAAATTTCACATCCTGCTGCCAAGCTGCGCTTGAGTAATCAATAAAATAGTTTTCAGCAATTCTTTTGTTAACCACTATGTGGCGCTATATTGGTTGTCAGGTATTTTGATGTCATTGCGTTCGGGGCGGGACTATTTTCCATAATTTAAGGATTGGTGCACATCGGAAAGGTTTTGCCTGAGTTACAGGTGGTCAAAGTTGTAAGGGGAGGAGTCAAAATTTGCAATGGCAACACTTCCTTTTCAGTTATGTGTTGTCCACCCATGTTGGATGTAGCATCATCTCTCTTTGGCTCAGCAATAATTATTCTTCTGCTTAAAGACATTTTTGTTTCACCCAGGAGTAAGACAAAAAAATGGATTTTCTTCCTCCAGGCCACAGCTGAAATCCCCCTTCTTTTGTTAAAACCAACCTAAGGAATGTCCCCAATGTCCGGCTTCACTTTTATTGCCCCCATAAAACCTACACAGACCCACAACTCAGCTAATTTCCTTAAACTCTGGACATGCTGGATTTAACCAGTGAACTTTAAAGTACATTATTACAAACTCAATTCTAAACCTTCATTCTTTTCAGAACTATGAAAATGCAGATGGACTCTGATGTTTTTGATGTGGAAAATCAATAATATGTGTGAAATGCATTAATCTGTGATTTTATATATATGCATGTTAATGTTTAAATGAATGTTTATTCCTGCATGTTGATTTAGAAGCACTGCTTATAAGATACACTAAGGTTAGTTTAGTTATACATAAGTGTGTACAGTATATTCCAATGTATTTAAAATTGTGTGTATTCATTTGGACCGATATTGCATGTGACTCCAACAGCCAATCTCTGCATGACAACTCTTCATCCCAAAGAGCTCCAAACAATAGACTAAAAATTCATCGGGCCTCCCACGAAGGACTCTCATTGGCTGAGATCCCGGAAGCCCGCGAAGCTCAACAGAACTTGTATAAATAGCAGAGAGACCCCTGCTTCAGCTCTTCCCCAGATCTCTTTTTGGCTGCTCTCTCTTTTGCTCCAGATCCTCTTTCCGGCTCCCCCTTTCTCTGATCGTCTCTATTGTCTACACACAGCAAGGAAGAACAAAGGTCTGAACAAAGACTTCGACCACGTGTCGCTTTTCTGAACACAGAGCAGATAACTCGTAATTTGTTTATGTAACTTTGTATTTTCTTTTTCTCTTAAATACCTAGGAATTCCTATTTCTTTGAGCTCAATTCTTAATCGGAGTTAAACTCCAATTTTTATTCATCACTTTTCTTTGTTAAACTTTCTGTAAAACCACCGTTTGTTTAATTTTAATGTAAACTTTAATCTTGACTTTATTTTTTATAATATTTTTCTTGACCAAGCGCCCACCAGAAGCTACTATTTTTATCTAAAGTCCGAAAGTTTTTTTTTTTAAATTTGAGATCGGATTAGATATCTTTAATTATTCCCGAAGACCTCTGCAGCTGCTTGTCTACCAGGAAGAAAAGACGCAGCTGAGGAATCAACGCGCAGCTGTCCATCACACGCTGAAGAAGCATCGGCACCATCTGGCTTAGAACCCAGTTTCAACTGTGGGTCATACGGCCAAGATCCAGCCCCCTTCGACCGCTTGAATTTAAAGGTCGAACTGTGGACCCTGAAATATCTGCGGGCAGATATTTCCCCTAACATCCACGAAATCTTGGGCTGAGGACGACGACAGAACCATCATCACCGAGGATCACGTGAGCTGCAAACTTTAATTCAACTGCTGAATTAACGTCTGAGGTTCGGTAATAATTTGTATATCTAATCAGATGCAAATTAAGAAGCCCTTAACATAACTCTTCTTTTCATTAAAATTCCGTTTTTTATTTTCTTAAGATTAATTTAGGACTTTTTCATATAATTAGTAAACTTTCTCCATAAATTTGCGTTGTTTCCATAATATGTTAACACAAACTGATAGAAATTGGTTTCTCAGTTAACCCTGGTTCCGAAAATATTAATATTGTTAATCTATCATTTACAAGATTGATTCTATGATTAATGAAATTACTGCAATGTCTGTTAATCATTTCGTTTAATAAATATTTAAAAATGAGAGAAGTGGTTGGGAATTTATTTCATTCTGAGTCTGTTCAAGCCCAGGTATCGAATTCACGGAAAATTTTTGAGACTGATTATTGATTAATTTATTGAGTGATCAAACAGGTATAAAGTGAAATTAAAGATTAAATTGCTTCTTAAAGATAGAAGCTGGTGCCCCTTTCGAGTGTTAACTTTTCTGATGTATATGAAATGAGATTTGATCTCAGATTCCAATACATCAATATAAATTAAATAATTCATACCTGATCATATTTATTATTTATTAATATTTCTATTTTATGCTACATGGACTATATGTGAAAGTCACCTAAACCTATGTTCCAGATTTCATGTCTCCAGGACGTTCCCACCCATCCCCATAAGCTCACGGATTGAATGGAGAGGAGGGTGTGTCCCTTGTAACACATTTCATGTCATGCTAAACTTGATGTTCAGTTATGATCATGGCTGTGGTCTGATGAATCTCAGAAAATTTCATATCATTCTTCTTGGCCGTGCGTGAGTAAGAAGTAACACAGTTTTCAGAAATTCTTTTGTTAACCACTATGTGGCGCTATAGCTTTTGTCAGGGTTTTGATGTTGTTGTGTTTGGGGCGGGACTATTTTCCACAATCAAAAGTCTGGTGCACATCGGACAGGTTTTGCCCGAGTTACAGGTGGTTGAATTTGTAAGGGCAGGAGTCAAAATTCGCCATGGCAACACTTCCTTGTCAGTTATGTGTTGTCCACCCATATTGGACTATATGTAACAGTCACCCAAACTTATGTTCCAAATTTCATGACTCCAGGACTTTCCCACCCCTCCCCATTAGCTCACGGATTGAATGGCGAGGACGGCGTGTCCATGGTAACACATTTCATGTCAAGCTAAACTTGATGTTCATTTATGATCATGGCTGTGGTCTGATGAACATCAGAAAATTTCAAATCATGCTGCCCAACCGCGCGTGAGTAATCATTAAATCAGTTTTCAGCAATTCTTTTGTTAACCACTATGTGGTGCTATATTGGTTGTCATTTATTTTTATGTCATTGCGTTCGGGGCTGGGACTATTTTCCATCATGGAAGGATTGGTGCACATCGGACAGGTTTTGCCTGAGTTAAAGGTGGTCAAAGTTGTAAGGGGATGAGACAAAATTCGCCCTGGCAACACTTCCTTGTCAGTTATGTGTTGTCCACCCATATTGGACAATATGTGACAGTCACCTAAACCTATGTTCCAAATTTCATGACTCCAGGACTTTCCCACCCCTCCCCATAAGCTCACGGATTGAATGGCGAGGAGGGTGTGTCCATGGTAACACATTTCATGTCATGCTAAAGTTGATGTTCAGTTATGATCATGGCTCTGCTCTGATGAATCTCAGAAAATTTCACATCATTCTGCTAAGCCGCGCGTGAGTAATAAATAAAAAAGTTTTCAGCAATTCTTTCGTTAACCACTATGTGGCGCTATAACTTTTAACAGGGATTTTGATGTAGTTGTGTTCGGGGCTTGACTGTTTTCCATAATTGAAAGTCTGGTGCACATCGGACAGATTTTGCCAGAGTTACAGGTGGTTGAATTTGTAAGGGGAGGAGTCAAATTTCACCATGGCGCCATGGCAACACTTCCTTGTCAGTTATGTGTTGTCCACCCATATTGGACTATATGTGACAGTCACCTAAACCTATTTTCCAAATTTCATGACTCCTGGATATTCCCACCCCTCCCCATAAGCTCACGGATTGAATGGCGAGGACGGCGTGTCCATGGTAATTCATTTCATGTCATGCTAATGTTGATGTTCAGTTATGATCATGGCTGTGGTCTGATGAATCTCAGAAAATTTCACATCATTCTGCCCAGCCGCGCGTGAGTAATCATGTGACGACGAGGTGTCACCACTGTTATGATTGCTTGTATGTGTAACTGTATTATTTGTGTAATATTGTAAATGTTAATTTGATTGTTTCTAAAGTGCACATTATTGTATCTGTCTGTGACTAATTGCATGCCCTTGTGAGATATTGTACGGTTAATTATTTGGGTAAACAATTGATAATTAATTATTCACATACCTTTGCCAACATGCTTCCTGTGGGTGTCCGGGCAAAAGACTCTGTCAGAGGGTGAATGCCTTTTAAAGGACACCAGCAGGAAGGATGCATGTTATGGTGAGTTATAGGGGAGATTTAAATTTGTAAATAGGGGTTAAATTATTTATTGAATTATTTATGGTGTTATTTATTTTCTGTTATTTATATTTATTCTGTTTATAGCTGGTGAAAATATTATGGACTTTTAGATATTAATGGGTGGTGGCTCACACCAACCGGAGTGGTGGCTCAGTTGGTAGAGCATCCGCCCCACACCCGGGAGGCAGGGGTTCAAATCCCGGCCGGGTCATGCCGAAGACCATGTAAAAGTGGAACTTCCTGCCATCCAGCTTGGTGCTCAGCAATAAATGGAATGGAGGAGGGAACTCTGTGGTGGCGCCTTGCATGGCAGCGGCCCTCTGATTCTGCACTTGGGGTGTGTGTGATTTACACTGTAGATAGGTAAAACACAATCTTGTTCTGCTGTACATGATTGGTTGTACGGTTGAATGACAATAAGGGTGAAAAAAAAAAAAGAAAAAGGAAAATGTAATTGTTTAACCTGGGACTTGGTTTTGACCTATTTAACGTTAATTATCTCTGAGAGTATATAACAGGTGATGTTTGATTGTTAATGTGAGAAGAGAGTTTGATGTTAAAAAGGATTGAGAGATTTTCATGGTGAATCATTGAAGATCGTATCATTTGGATTATTGATGTCAGTGTCGTTTATTTACCTGAGAGACTGGAGTTTTGAAAATAAAGAAATTGAAAACTGAAATTTTGCATTGCTCCGCAGTCGCAACGTTACAAATCAATAAAAGAGTTTTCAGCAATTCTTTTGTTAACCACTATGTGGAGCTATATTGGTTGTCAGGTATTTTGATGTCATTGCGTTCGGGGCGGGACTATTTTCCATCATTTAAGGATTGGTGCACATCGGACAGGTTTTGGCTGAGTTACAGTTGATGTTGTAAGGTGAGGAGTCATCATTCGCCATGGCTAAATTTCCTTGTCAGTTATGTGTTGTTCACCCATATTGGACTATATGTGACAGTCACCTAAACCTATGTTCCAAATTTCATGACTCCAAGACGTTCCCACCCCTCCCCACAAGCTCACGGATTGAATGGCGAGGAGTGCGTGTCCATGGAAAACACATTTCATGTCATGCTAAAGTTGATGTTCAGTTATGATCATGGCTGTGGTCTGATGAATCTCAGAAAATTTCACATCATTCTGCCAGGCCGCGCATGAATAATCAATAAAAGAGTTTTCAGCAATTCTTTTTTTAACCACTATATGGCGCTATATTGGTTGTCAGGGATTTTGATGTCATTGCATTCGGGGTGGGACTATTTTCCATCATGGAAAGTTTGGTGGACATCGGACAAGTTTTGCCCGATTTAAAGCTGGTTGAATTTGTAAGGGGAGGAGTCAAACTTCTCCATGGCGCCCAGGCCACACCTTTTGAAATTTTGACTTAATTTATACATTTTTAATGTCCAATGCCTATAGATTCCGCCATGTAAAAATGAGATCAATCGGAGCAGGTCCATAGGACTAGTTTGTTCAAATGCGAGGTGTGACTTTTTTCCAAATTGGAGGTGGGGCGTCTTTGAGGCAAGATGGCGGCCTTCCTGTTGATGGTGGGTATGGGCCACAATGATATTTTTTGCATGTCTTAAGGTGATGCACACCTCACCCAAATTTTATGTCTCTACGCTAAAGTTTACAGTCTCCAGTCTCCATAGACCTTGAAAATTTGTGTACGTTTGGCCCCACCCACCCCACAAAAACCCCACAAAAATGAGGGGTTGGGGGGAACATATCTTTTCCAGTTTATCAAATTTTTTGCCGGGTCTGAGGGGTTTGCCAAAAAAAATCAAATCGCGTTTTGGTTAACGTTCAGAGGGTGAAAAATGCGATCATTTAGGCAGAAAAATAATAACAATAGGGCTTTCACCAACTGATGTTGTCACTTCCCTGTAAGTTATGTGTTGTCCACCAATATTGGACTATACTGTATATGACAGAGACCTCAACATATGTTCCAAATTTTATAACTTCAAGACCTTACTACCCCTCCCCATAAGCTCATAGATTGAATGGCGAGGAGGGCGTGTCCATGGTAACCCGTTTTATGTCATGCTAATGTTGATGTTCAGTTGTGATCATCGCTGTGGTTTAATAAATAAAAAAGTTTTCAGCAATTCTTTCATTAACCACTATGTGGCGCTAAAACTTTTGTCAGGTATTTTGATGTGGTTGCATTCAGGGCGGGACTATTTTCCATCATGGAAAGTTTGGTGGACATTGGTCAAGTTTTGCCCAATTTACAGCTGGTTGTATTTGTAAGGGGAGGAGTCAAAATTCGCCATGGCGCCATGGCAACACTTCCTTGTAAGTTATGTGTTGTACACCCATATAGGACTATATGTGACAGTCACCTCAACCTATGTTCCAGATTTCATGACTCCAGGACCTTCGCAACCCTCCCCAAAAGCTCACAGATTGAAGGGCGAGGAGGGCCTGTCCATGTAACACATTTAATGTCATGCTAAAGTTGATGTTCAGTTATGATCATGTCTGTGGTCTGATGAATCTCAGAAAATTTCAAACCATTCTGCCCAGCCGAGCGTGAGTAATAAATAAAACAGTTTTCAGCAATTCTTTTGTCAACCACTACTTGGCACTATATCAGTTTTCAGGTATTTTGATGTCATTGTGCTCGGGGTGGGACTATTTTCTATCATGGAATGTTTGGCACACATCGGTCAGGTTTTGCCTGAGTTACAGGTGGTTGAAGGTGTAAGGGGAGGAGTCAAACTTTGCCATGGCGCCCTTGCAATGCCTAATTTTTAATGGCCAATGCCTATAGATGCCCCCATGTAAAAATGAGATCAATCGGAGCAGGTCCCTAGGACTAGTGCGTTCAAATGCGAGGTGTGACTTTTTTCCGAATTGGAGGTGGGGCGACTTTGAGGCAAGATGGCGGCCTTCCTGTTCACGGTGGGTATGGGCCACAATGATGGGTTTTTTTTTCAGATCTTGAGGTGATGCACACCTCACCCAAATTTTATGTCTCTACGGCAAAGTTTATGGTCTCCAGTTTCCATAGACCTTGTACGTTTGGCCCCACCCACAAAAATGAGGGGTGGGGGGGCACAAATGTTTTCCAGTTTATCGAATTTTTTGTCGGGTCTGAGGGGTTTGCCAAAAAAAAATCGCGTTTTGGTTAATGTTCAGAGGGTAAAAAATGTGATCATTTAGGTGGAAAAATAATGAAGAAAAATAAAGAAACGGAGCAGATACAATAGGGCTTTCGCCAACTGACGTTGTCAGTGGCTCAGGCCCTAATAAAGAAATGAAGCAGATACAATAGGGCTTTCGCCGACTGACGTTGTCAGTGGCTCAGGCCCTAATTAAACCTGCAAGCAGGTGTAAGCGGGTTTCGCCCCCTGCACGCCGGCGGAACCCAGCGCCCGTCATCCCTTGCTTGCTTGGAAAATGTGCCGTCATCACTGCAAGGGCTGTATGAATTTTAAAGTAAACCATTTGGCGCAAATCTTCCTGTGAGCAGTAAGTGGCACTATCTCTTTTGTCAAATATTTTTATTTAGGAGTGCACGGAGTGGGACTAATCTCCATCATAGCAATTCTGGCAAAAAATTTGATCAAGTGGAAAAGATATGTGCACCCCACCACTCATTTTTGTTGGTGGGGCCAAATGTGCGGAGTTGGATTAATCACCATCATAGCAATTCCTGTGACAGTCTGACAGAGTTTGTCCAAATTACAACTGTCCAACATATTGCGATCAGGTAAACTTGGACATGTGGCCATGGTAACACTTACATTTTAGGTACATGTTGCAGACACCACAGAACTACAGAAGAGAGTCATCTTGACTTACGTTCCACATTTGGTGACACTTGGACTTTCCCAACCCTCCAAAGTATAAAACATATTGAATGGCAAGGAGTGGGTTTTCATGGCAACTGTGGTTATTGCAGTACAAAAGTGACTTCCACTGAGGGTAGTCCAATTCACTCTGAGAAACCACTGAAAATGTCATTTCACTCTGACTACTGATCTTTGTGCAAAATGTGATACAATTTTGTGCAGTACCTCATGTCAGCAGTAGGTTTGGGTGTGACAGTTTTGTGAATATTGATATACAGACATGTTCAGAGTGTGATCAGTATTATTTGTGCAAAGTTTTTTCAAATCAGGCCAGAATTGTCTGAGCTGTAACTGTCATGTTTTGTATGGCGAGAAAGCCATTGAAGCACGCCGGTCGCCATGGAAACAGTTCTGTACTATGTACATGTACTATCAATGAGCCCAAGTAATTCCTTCATGTAATTTTGTTAAGCTGGTGAGAGAAAAATAAAGAAAACAGTCGTCAGTAATTCTTCCTTTTAACAATAGGGGCGCTAAAACTTTTGTTTGTTATTTTTATGTAGACACCTTTGGTGCATGACTAATATCGATCTTAAAAAATTTGGTGAAAATTGTACCAAGTTTGCCCAATGTACAAGTGTCCGTTATTGAAAGGCAAGGAGTGGGTTTCCATGGCAACTGTGCTTTTCGCAGGACAAAAGTGACGTCCACTGAGGGTAGTCCAATGCACTCTAAGAAACCACTGAAAATTTCATGTCATTGTGAGTACTGGTGTTTGAGCAAAATCTAAAACAATTTTTTGCAGTACCTAATGTCAGCAGTAGGTGCAGGTGTTACAGTTTTTTGAATATTGATATGCAGACATGTTCAGAGTGGGATTGGTATGATTTGTGCAAAGTTTGGCCAAAATCAGACGAGGATTGTCTGAGCTGTAACTGTCATGTTTTGCATGGCGAGAAAGCCATTGAAGAACGCCAGTTGCCATGGAAACAGTTCTGTACTATGTACATGTCCTACCAATGAGCCCAAGTAATTCCTTCATGTAATTTTGTTAAGCTGGTGAGAGAAAAATAAAGAAAACAGTCGTCAGTAATTCTTCCTTTTAACAATAGGGGCGCTAAAACTTTTGTTTGTTATTTTTATGTAGACACCTTTGGTGCATGACTAATATCGATCTTAAAAAAATTTGGTGAAAATTGTACCAAGTTTGCCCAATGTACAAGTGTCCGTTATTGAAAGGCAAGGAGTGGGTTTCCATGGCAACTGTGCTTTTCGCAGGACAAAAGTGACGTCCACTGAGGGTAGTCCAATGCACTCTAAGAAACCACTGAAAATTTCATGTCATTGTGAGTACTGGTGTTTGAGCAAAATCTGAAACAATTTTTTGCAGTACCTAATGTCAGCAGTAGGTGCAGGTGTTACAGTTTTTTGAATATTGATATGCAGACATGTTCAGAGTGGGATTGGTATGATTTGTGCAAAGTTTGGCCAAAATCAGACAAGGATTGTCTGAGCTGTAACTGTCATGTTTTGCATGGCGAGAAAGCCATTGAAGAACGCCAGTTGCCATGGAAACAGTTCTGTACTATGTACATGTCCTACCAATGAGCCCAAGTAATTCCTTCATGTAATTTTGTTAAGCTGGTGAGAGAAAAATAAAGAAAACAGTCGTCAGTAATTCTTTCTCTAACCATTAGGGGGCCCTAAAACTTTTTTTTATTATTTGTATATAGATGAGTTCGGGGAAGGGAGAATATTGATCGTATAAAATTTGGTGCAAATCGTACAAAGTTTGTCCAATTTACAAGGGTCTAATGTTGTTACCACTAGGAGCCTAATGGTCCCTAGGAAGGGACTATTATCCATTGTCAAAAATTTGGTGAAAATCAGACAAAGTTTGTCCAAGATAGAACTTTCCGAAATTTCATGGCGAGTAGTCAACCGTCTCCATGTTGCCATGGCAACACTTCCCTGTAAGTTATGGGTTGTCAACCCAAATTGGACTATATATGACAGTGACCTCAACATATGTTCAAAAATTTGTAACTTCAAGACCTTACCACCCCTCGTCATAAGCTCATGGATTGAATGGCGAGGAGGGCGTGTCCATGGTAACACATTTGAGGTCATGCTAACGTTGATGTTCAGTTATGATCATCACTGTGTTCTGACTAATCTCAGAAAATTTCACCTCATTCTGGCCAGCCACACGTGAGTAATAAATAAAACATTTTTCAGCAATTCTTTCATTAACCTCTATGTGGCGCTGTAACTTTTCTCAGGGATTTTGATGTAGTTGTGTTCGCGGTGGGACTATTTCCCATAATCGAAAGTTTGGTGCACATCGGACATGTTTTTTGCCGAGTTACAGGTGGTTGAAGTTGTAAGAGGAGGAGTCAAATTTCTCCATGGCGTCCTGGCCACGCCTTTTGAGATTTTGACTTAATTTATACAGTTTTTAATGGCCAATGCCTATAGATGCCGGCATTTAAAAATGGGCTCAATCGAAGCAGGTCCCTAGGACTAGTGCGTTCAAATGCGAGGTGTGACTTTTTTCCGAATTGGAGGTGGGGCGACTTTGAGGCAAGATGGCGGCCTTCCTGTTGGCGGTGGGTATGGGCCACATTGATGTTTTTTGCATGTCTTGAGGTGATTCACACCTCACCCAAATTTTATGTCTCTACAGCAAAGTTTATGGTCTCCAGTTTCCATAGACCTTGTACATTTGGCCCCACCCACAAAAATGAGGGTGGGGGGGCACAAATGTTTTCCAGATTATTGAATTTTTTGCCGGGTCTGAGGTGTTTGCCAAAAAAAATATCGTGTTTTGGTTAACATTCAGAGGGTGAAAAATGCGATCATTTAGGCAGAAAAATAACGAAGAAAAATAAAGAAACGGAGCAGATACAATAGGGCTTTCGCCGACTGATGTTGTCAGTGGCTCAGGCCCTAATAATAATTAAACCTGCAGGCAGGTGTAAATGGACCTTCGCCCCCCGCGTGACCGCGGAACCCGGCGCCCGTCCTCCCTCGCTGGCTCGGAAAATGTGCCATCATCACTGCATGGGCTGCATGAATAATAAAGTAAACCATTTGACACAGATCTTCCTGTAAGCAGTAAGTGGCACTATCCCTTTTGTCAAATGTTTTTATGTAGGAGTGCGCGGACTTGGACTAGTGCCGATTCTTTATGCAAAGGGATTTGGCAAAAACCTGCAGTGGCATCTAGCTTTGAAAAAATTCTAGCTCCAGCTAGTTTAGCGATCGTCTCATCAACTGCAGGGAGGATGTGTCTTTCTCTGCACACGTTGTCATTTAGGTGGGTGAGGTCGACACATATACGGATTTTTCCGTTTGGCTTTGGTACTACGACCATTCCGGAGCACCACTCAATTGCTTCTTCTATGGGTGAAATAACTCCCATTGCCTCCATCCTATTCAGCTCCTCTTGAACTTTCCCTCTTAATGGCAGAGGCAAGCGGCGTGGCACTGCTAGGGCAAATGGAGTGGCATTCTCTTTCAATTTAATCCTGTATTCACCCTCTAGCTTCCCTAAACCAGTAAACACTGTGGGATATTGCTTCACATAAGCCAGGGATGTCCAATCATGGGCCATGGAGGGCCAAGACCATGCAGGTTTTCTCTTCTACCCAGTCTCTTCAGCAGGTGTTTTCACTGATCAGCAATCAGTGGGAAGAAATTCCGTGCAATCTGTTGTTGAAGACACTGGTTGGAGGTAAAGCCTGTAGGGTCTTGGCCCTCCATGGCACAAGATTGGACACCCCTGACATAAGCATTCTCTGTTGCAATGGCATCTAGTTGACTAAGCAAGCTGAGGTCTTGTATGGCTGGCAAGCCAAGTAGTGGAATAGCTAACCCTGGGACAACATACACCTGCTGCTTCACAACAGAGCCCTTGTAGCTCATGTCGGTGGTGAAGCGTCCCTGTACTGCGATAGGAACATTGCTTGGTCCACATAGTTTTTTGCTTGGAGGTGAAAGTTTCCCGTACAGCTTTTCAGAGTACATGTGTTTTGGAATGGGTGTCACTGCAGCGCCGGTGTCGAGCTTGAACACTACCTGCTGGCCATTTACTCCAATCGACTTCTTCCATGCAGCATTAGGTGGAGGTGCCGTAGTCATTGCGCCCAAAAACAATGTCTCCAAACTTTCACTCATGTCCCTCTGCTGAAGTTCCTCCACTCTCATTTTTGTTTTACACAAAGCAGCAAAATGCCCCTTTTTCTGACATTTCTTGCAGTCTGCATTGCGAGCAGGACATTCTTTAAATGAATTTCCATGTGCTTTTCCACACCTGCCACATCTGGCAGGCACAGAACACAGCAGAAGTGTGGTGGACTTGCAGGCAGCCAGAAGAGCTGGATGACATGGTTGCCTGTGATAACCAAAACTGTGAAATTCAGTGTTTCCATTTAGGATGTGGGGGACTCTGAAGCACCAACCCCACAGCAGCCGTGGTTTTGTGACGTGCGCATTAGAGTAGTGCTGTAGCATGAGACAGTTATGCGCTATAACATGGTAGAACAATGATACAAATTGATCATGCATGTCAGTTTATATTCTTGTATTGTGTCATGGTTATGGTTACAGTTTTGCATCTTTGAAATAAAGAGCTGCAGTTTGTAAGCCATTGTGTACTTTATTCCAAAAATTGTTACAAAGCAAGCAAGTGTATTTATATAGCACATTTTGTCTGCTTATGTCAAAAAGGTGTGCAATATGTTCAAGAGGCAAATTAATCGGCAAATGTATCTTAGTTAAAAGGAGAATTTGAAATTGGGAAATTTTAGGGACTGTTCAGGGTGGGACATCCACTGTCAAATATTTAGTGAAAATCAGAAAAAGTTTGTCCAAGATACAACTTTCCGAAATTTCATGGTGTGTAGTCAACCGTCACCATGTTGCCAGGGCAACACTTCCCTGTAAGTTATGTGTTGTCCATCAATATTGGACTACATATGACAGTGACCTCAACGTATGTTGAAAAACTGAGACCTCCAAGACCTTCCCACCCCTCCCCATAAGCTCACGGATTGAATGGCGAGGAGGGCGTGTCTATGTTAACACGTTTGATGTTATACTATTGTTGATGTTCAGTTATTATCATGGCTGTGTTCTGATGAATCTCAGAAAATTTCACATCATTCTGCCCAGCCGCTTGTGAAGTAATAAATGAAACAGTTTTCAGCAATTCTTTCATTAACCACTATGTGGTACTACATCGGTTGTCAGGTATTTTGAGGTCATTGCGTTCAGGGTGGGACTATTTTCCTTCATGGAAAGTTTTGTGGACATGGGACCAATTTTGGCCGAGTTACAGGTTGTTGAATTTGTAAGGGGAGGAGTCAAACTTCGCCATGGCGCCCTGGCCACGCCTTTTGAGATTTTGGTTTAATTTATATAACTTTTAATGGGCAATGCCTGTAGATGCCCCCATGTAAAAATGAGCTCAATTGGATCTGGTCCCTAGGACAAGTGCGTTAAAATGCGAGGTGTGACTTTTTTCCGAATTGGAGGTGGGGCGACTTTGAGGCAAGATGGCGGCCTTCCTGTTGGCGGTGGGTATGGGCCACAATGATGTTTTTTGCATGTCTTGAGGTGATTCACACCTCACCCAAATTTGATGTGTCTATGGCAAAGTTTATGGTCTCCAGTCTCCATAGACCTTGTATGTTTGACCCCACCCACAAAAATGAGGGGTGGGGGGGCACATATTTTTTCCAGTTTATCGAATTTTTTGCCCGATCAGAGGGGTTGGCAAGAAAAAATCGCGTTTTGGTTAACGTTCAGACAGTAAAAAATTCGATCATTTAGGTAGAAAAAGAAAAAAATAAATAAATTAAACCTGCAGGCAGGTGTAAACGGACCTTCGCCCCCCGCGCGACCGCAGAACCCGCCGCCCGTCCTCCCTCGCTTTGAACACTACCTGCTGGCCATTTACTCCAATCGACTTCTTCCACGCAGCATTAGGTGGAGGTGCCGTAGTCATTGTGCCCAAAAACAATGTCTCCAAACTTTCACTCATGTCCCTCTGCTGAAGTTCCTCCACTCTCATTTTTGTTTTACACAAAGCAGCAAAATGCCCCTTTTTCTCTTTTTCTGACATTTCTTGCAGTCTGCATTGTGAGCAGGACATTCTTTAAATGAATTTCCATGTGCTTTTCCACACCTGCCACATCTGGCAGGCACAGAACA
Source organism: Pholidichthys leucotaenia (assembly GCA_020510985.1). NCBI lineage: Eukaryota > Metazoa > Chordata > Actinopteri > Cichliformes > Pholidichthyidae > Pholidichthys > Pholidichthys leucotaenia. The sequence goes on along the minus strand of CM035850.1, from coordinate 103,922,580 downwards.
CAGCAGAAGTGTGGTGGACTTGCAGGCAGCCAGAAGAGCTGGATGACATGGTTGCCTGTGATAACCAAAACTGTGAAATTCAGTGCTTCCATTTAGGATGTGGGGGACTCTGAAGCACCAACCCCACAGCAGCCGTGGTTTTGTGACGTGTGCATTAGAGTAGTGCTGTAGCATGAGACAGTTATGCACTATAACATGGTAGAACAATGATACATATTGATCATGCATGTCAGTTTATATTCTTGTATTGTGTCATGGTTATGGTTACAGTTTTGCATCTTTGAAATAAAGAGCTGCAGTTTGTAAGCCATTGTGTACTTTATTCCAAAAATTGTTACAAAGCAAGCCAGTGTATTTATATAGCACATTTTGTCTGCTTATGTCAAAAAGGTGTGCAATATGTTCAAGAGGCAAATTAATCCGCAAATGTCTCTTAGTTAAAAGGAGAATTTGAAATTGGGAAATTTTAGGGACTGTTCAGGGTGGGACTATTATCCACTGTTAAATATTTAGTGAAAATCAGAAAAAGTTTGTCCAAGATACAACTTTCCGAAATTTCATGGCGTGTAGTCAACCGTCACCATGTTGCCAGGGCAACACTTCCCTGTAAGTTATGTGTTGTCCACCAATATTGGACTACATATGACAGTGACCTCAACATATGTTGAAAAATTGAGACTTCCAAGACCTTCCAACCCCTCCCCATAAGCTCACGGTTTGAATGGCGAGGAGGGCGTGTCTATGTTAACACGTTTGATGTTATACTATTGTTGATATCCAGTTATTATCATGGCTGTGTTCTGATGAATCTCAGAAAATTTCACATCATTCTGCCCAGCCGCTTGTGAGTAATAAATGAAACATTTTTCAGCAATTCTTTCGTTTACCACTATGTGGCGCTATATCTTTTGTCAGGTATTTTGATGTCATTGCATCCGGGGTGGCACTATTTTCCTTCATGGAAAGATTTATGGACATCAGACAAGTTTTGCCCGTCAGTAATTCTTCCTTTAATCATTAGGGGGCGCTATGAATGTTGTGTATTATTTGTATAGAGACAAGTTCGGGGAAGGGAGAATACTCATTGTATAAAATGTGTTGCAAATCGTGCAAAGTATGTCCAATTTACAAGGGTGTAATGTTGTTACCACTAGGCGGCGCTAAAACTTTTGTTATTTTATATAGGAATGTTCAGGGTGGGATTATTATCCATTTTTGAACATTTGGTGGAAATCAGAAAAAGTTTGTCCAAGATACAACTTTCCGAAATTTCATGGCGTGTAGTCAACCGTCGCCATGTTGCCATGGCAACACTTCCCTGTAAGTTATGTGTTGTCCACCCATATTGGACTACATATGACAGTGTCCTCAACATATGTTGAAAAATTGAGACCTCCAAGACCTTCCCACCCCTCCCCATGGCGAGAAGGGCGTGTCCATGGTAACATGTATGACGTCATACTAACGTTGATGTTTAGTTATGATCATTTCTGTGTTCTGATGAATCTCTGAATATTTCACGTCATTCTGGCCAGCCGTGCGTGAGTAATAAATAAAAAAGTTTTCAGCAATTCTTTCGTTAACCACTATGTGGCGCTATATCTTTTGTCCGGTATTTTGATGTCATTGTATCCGGGGTGGCACTATTTTCCTTCATGGAAAGTTTTGTGGACATGGGACAAGTTTCCCGCGAGTTACAGCTGGTTGAATTTGTAAGGGGAGGAGTCAAAATTCGCCATGGTGCCCTGGCCACGCCTTTTGAGATTTTGACTTAATTTATATAACTTTTAATGGCCAATGCCTATAGATGCCGCCATGCAAAAATGAACTCAATTGGATCAGGTCCCTAGGACAAGTGCGTTCAAATGTGAGGTGTGACTTTTTTCCGAATTGGAGGAGGGGCGACTTTGAGGCAAGATGGCGGCCTTCCTGTTGGCGGTGGGTATGGGCCACATTGATGTTTTTTGCATGTCTTGAGGTGATTCACACCTCACCCAAATTTGATGTGTCTACGGCAAAGTTTCTGGTCTCCAGTCTCCATAGACCTTGTACGTTTGACCCCACCCAAAAAAATGAGGGGTGGGGGGGCACATATCTTTTCCAGTTTATCGAATTTTTTGCCGGGTCAGAGGGGTTTGCCAAAAAAAGTCACGTTTTGGTTAACGTTCAGAGGGTGAAAAATGCAATCATTTAGGCAGAATAATAATAATAATAATAAATTAAACCTGCAAGCAGGTGTAAACGGGCCTTCGCCCCCCCACGCGCCCGCGGAACCCAGCGCCCATAGTGCCTCGCTGGTTCGTAAAATGTGCCATCATCACTGCAATGACTGCATACATAATAAAGTAAACCATTTGGCTCAGATCTTCCGGTGAGCAGTAGGTGGCATTGTCCCTTTTGTCATGGCATGTCCATGGTAACATGTTTGATGTCATACTAACATTGATGTTCAGTTATGATCATGGCTGTGTTCTGATGAAACCCAGAAAATTTCACATCATTCTGACCAGCCGCGCTTGAGTAATAAATGAAACAGTTTTCAGCAATTCTTTCGTTAACCACTAAGTGGCGCTATATCTTTTGTCACGTATTTTGATGTCATTGCTTCCGGGGTGGCACTATTTTCCTTCAATCCAAAGACATGCATGTTAGGTTAATTGGCTGTTCTAAATTGTCCCTAGATATCTGTTTCCTATAGGTCGTTAGAATAGAGGGTTAGTACTAGTGAAAGCGCTTTGAGTGGTCTTTGTGACTAGAAAAGCGCTATATAAGTGCAGGTTAGTTAGTTAGTAGTTAGTTCATGGAAATTTTTGTGGACATTGGACAAGTTTTGCCCGTCAGTAAATCTTCCTTTAATCATTAGGGGGTGCTATGAGTGTTGTTTATGATGATGTATGATGTATGATGTCATACTAATGTTGATATTCAGTTATGATCATGGCTGTGTTCTGATGAATCTGTGAAAATTTCACGTCATTCTGGACAGCCGTGCATGATTAATAAATAAAACAGTTTTCAGCAATTCTTTCGTTAACCACTATTTGGCGCTATATCTTTTGTCAGGTATGTTGATGTCATTGTGTCCGGGCTGGCACTATTTTCCTTCATGGAAAGTTTTGTGGACATCGGACAAGATTTGCCCGAGTTACAGGTGTTTGAAGTTGTATGGGGAGGAGTCAAACTTCGCCATGGCGCCATGGCAACACTTCCTTATCAGTTATGTGTTGTCCACCCATATTGAAGTATATGTGACAGTAACCTAAACCTATGTTCCAAATTTCATGACTCCAGGACATTCCCACCCCTCCCCATAACTAACTAACTAACTAACCTGCACTTATATAGCGCTTTTCTAGTCACAAAGACCACTCAAAGCGCTTTCATTAATACTAACCCTCCATTCTAAGGGCCTATAGGAAACAGATATCTAGGGACAATTTAGAACAGCCAATTAACCTAACATGCATGTTTTTGGCATGTGGGAGGAAACCGGAGAAATCCCGGAGTAAACCCACGCAACACGGGGAGAACATGCAAACTCCACACAGATTCACTGTTGGTCGGGGGCTGGGATCGAACCCACGATCCCACGATCCCCACAATCCCCCAGCCAAGGGTAAACTGTGCTGCCGCAGTGCTAACCACTGCGCCACCGTGCAGCCCATAAGCTCACGGATTGACTGGCGAGGAGGGCGTGTCCATGGTAACACGTTTGATGTCATACTAATGTTGATGTTCAGTTATGATCATGGCTGTGTTCTGATGAAACTCTGAAAATTTCACGTCATTCTTCCAGGCCGTGCATGAGTAATAAATAAAACAGTTTTTAGCAATTCTTTCGTTAACCACTATGTGGCGCTATATCTTTTGTCAGATATTTTGATGTCATTGTGTCCGGGGTGGCACTCTTTTCCTTCATGGAAAGTTTTGTGGACATGGGACAAGTTTTGCCCGTCAGTAATTCTTACTTTAATCATTAGGGGGCGCTATGAGTTTTGTTTATTATTTGTATATAGACGAGTTCGGGGAAGGGAGAATATTGATTGTATAAAATTTGTTGCAAATCGTACAAAGGTTGGCCATTTTACAAGGGTCTAATGTTGTTACCACTAGGAGGCGATAAAACTTTTTTTATTTTATATCGGAGTGTTCAGGGTGGGACTATTATCCATTGTCGAAAATTTAATGAAAATCAGACAAAGTCTGACCAAGATACAACTTTCTTAATTTTCTTGGCGAGTAGTCAACCGTCGCCATGTTGCCATGGCAACACTTCCCTGTAAGTTATGTGTTGTCCAGCCATATTGTACTACACATGACAGTGACCTCAACATATGTTGAAAAATTTAGACCTCCAAGACCTTCCCACCCCTCCCCATAAGCTCATGGATTGAATGGCGATGAGGGCGTGTCCATGGTAATATGTATGATGTCATACTAATGTTGATGTTCATTTATGATCATCGCTGTGTTCTGATGAATCTCAGAAAATTTCATGTCATTCTGGCCTGGCGCACATGAGTAATAAATAAAACCGTTTTAAGCAATTCTTTCATTAACCACTATGTGGCGCTATATCTTTTGTCAGGTGTTTTGAGGTCATTGCGTCCGGGGTGGCACTATTTTCCTTCATGTAAAGTTTTGTGGACATCAGACAAGTTTTGGCCGAGTTACAGGTGGTTGAATTTGTAAGGGGAGGAGTCAAACTTCGCCATGGCACCCTGGCCACGCCTTTTGAGATTTTGACTTAATTTATATAACTTTTAATGGCCAATACCTGAAGATGCCCCCATGTAAAAATGAGCTCAATTGGATCTGGTCCCTAGGACAAGTGCGTTAAAATGCGAGGTGTGACTTTTTTCCGAATTGGAGGTGGGCGACTTTGAGGCAAGATGGCTGCCTTCCTGTTGGCGGTGGGTATTGACCGCAATGATGTTTTTTGCATGTCTTGAGGTGATTCACACCTCACCCAAATTTGATGTGTCTACGGCAAAGTTTATGATCTCCAGTCTCCATAGACCTTGTACGTTTGACCCCACCCACAAAAAAGAGGGGTGGGGGGGCACATATCTTTTCCTGTTTATCGAATTTTTTGCCCGGTCATAGGGGTTTGCCAAAAAAAATCGCGTTTTGGTTAACGTTCAGAGGGTGAAAAATGCGATCATTTAGGCAGAAAAATAACAAATAATTAAACCTGCAGGCAGGTGTAAACGGACCTTCGCCCCCCGCGCGACCGCGGAACCCGCCGCCCGTCCTCCCTCGCTTTGAACACTACCTGCTGGCCATTTACTCCAATCGACTTCTTCCACGCAGCATTAGGTGGAGGTGCCGTAGTCATTGTGCCCAAAAACAATGTCTCCAAACTTTCACTCATGTCCCTCTGCTGAAGTTCCTCCAATCTCATTTCAGGACAACACCTCACATCACCAGTAAATATACAGGGAACAGACATTGAGATGGTGACATCCTATAAGTACCTGGGTGTTCATCTGAACAATAAACTAGAGTGGTCACACTATACTGACACACTCTACAAGAAGGGATAGCGCAGGCTGTTCCTACTGAGGAGACTCAGGTCTTTTGGTGTACAAGGGGCGCTGCTGAAGACATTGTATGACACGGTGGTCTGCTGGGGCAGTGGCATTATGGCAGCCGATAGGAAGAGACTGAACAAACAGATCAAGAAAGCTAGCTCTGTCCTGGGGTAGTGCATTGTCCCAGTGGAGGAGATAGGAGAGAGAAGGACGGTGGCTAAACTGTCATCTCTGCTGGAGTCCGAGTTCCACCCTATGCAGGACATACTGAACGCACAGTGGAGTTCATTTAGCAGCAGACTACATCATCCTAGGTGCACAACGGAGAGGTTTCGCAGGTCCTTCCTCCCAACAGCTGTCAGACTGTACAACCTAAGTAGGGCTGCTGTTAGAGATAGGCTAAAGACGTGACAACATAATAGTTTTGAATGCAAAAGACATACAATGGTCCCCTCCAGCATACAATTAGGAAAATACCGGTCGCTATGGAGGGTGAGAATATGTATGGGTACATAATCATACCATATAGGATAACTAAGTAAACGGTTGTGCTGTTTCATCCCATCTAGCAACAATGCTCTGCACTGTGTGTGTATATATATTTACATATTTATTCCATCTAGCTACAATGCTCTGCACTTTGTGTGTATATATATTTACATATTTAGTAATACATATTTAGTTTAGAGTAATAAATAAAACAGTTTTCAGCAATTCTTTCGTTAGCCACTATGTGGCACTATATCTTTTGTCCGGTATTTTGATGTCATTGTATCCGGGGTGGCATTATTTTCCTTGATGGAAAGTTTTGTGGACATCAGAAAAAGTTTGTCCAAGATACAACTGTCTGAAATTTCATGGCGTGTAGTCAACCATCGCCATGTTGCCATGGCAACACTTCCCTGTAAGTTATGTGTTGTCCACCCATATTGGACTGTACGTATATGACAGTGACCTCAACATATGTTGAAAAATTTAGACCTCCAAGAGCTTCCTACCCCGCCCAATAAGCTCATGGGTAGAATGGCGAGAAGGGCGTGTCCATGGTAACAAGTATGACGTCATACTAACGTTGATGTTCAGTTATGATCATGTCTGTGTTCTGATGAATGTCTGAAAATCTCACGTCATTCTGGCCAGCCGTACGTGAGTAATAAATAAAACAGTTTTCAGCAATTCTTTCATTAGCCACTATGTGGCGCTATATCTTTTGTCCGGTATTTTGATGTCATTGTATCTGGGGTGGCACTATTTTCCTTGATGGAAAGTTTTGTGGACATCAGAAAAAGTTTGTCCAAGATACAACTTTTTGAAATTTCATGGCGTGTAGTCAACCGTCGCCATGTTGCCATGGCAACACTTCCCTGTAAGTTATGTGTTGTCCACCCATATTGGACTGCATATGACAGTGACCTCAACATATGTAGAAAAATTGACACCTCCAAGACCTTCCCACCCCTCCCCATAAGCTCACGGATTGAATGGCGAGGAGGGCGTGTCTATGTTAACACGTTTGATGTCATACTAATGTTGATGTTCAGTTATGATCAGGGCTGTGTTCTGATGAATCTCAGAAAATTTCACATCATTCTGCCCAGCCGTTTGTGAGTAATAAATGAAACATTTTTCAGCAATTCTTTCATTAACCACTATGTGGCCCTACATTGGTTGTCAGGTATTTTGAGGTCATTGCGTCTGCGGTGGCACTATTTTCCTTCATGGAAAGTTTTGTGGACATCGGACAAGTTTTGGCTGAGTTACAGGTGGTTGAATTTGTAAGGGGAGGAGTCAAACTTCGCCATGGCGCCCTGGCCACGCCTTTTGAGATTTTGACTTAATTTATATAACTTTTAATGAGCAATGCCTGTAGATGCCCCAATGTAAAAATGAGCTCAATTGGATCTTGTCCCTAGGACAAGTGCGTTAAAATGCGAGGTGTGACTTTTTTCCGAATTGGAGGTGGGGCGACTTTGAGGCAAGATAGCGGCCTTCCTGTTGGTGGTGGGTATGTGCCACAATGATGTTTTTTGCATGTCTTGAGGTGATTCATACCTCACCCAAATTTGATGTGTCTACGGCAAAGTTTCTGGTCTCCAGTCTCCATAGACCTTGTACGTTTGACCCCACCCACAAAAATGAGAGGTGGGGGGGCACATATCTTTTCGAGTTTATCGAATTTTTTGCCCGGTCAGAGGGGTTTGCCAAAAAAAATCGCGTTTTGGTTAACGTTCAGAGGGTGAAAAATGCGATCATTTAGGCAGAAAAATAACAAATAATTAAACCTGCAGGCAGGTGTAAACGGACCTTCGCCCCCCGCGCGACCGCGAAACCCGCCGCCCGTCCTCCCTCGCTTTGAACCCTACCTGCTGGCCATTTACTCCAATCGACTTCTTCCACGCAGCATTAGGTGGAGGTGCTGTAGTCATTGTGCCCAAAAACAATGTCTCCAAACAAGATTTGCCCGAGTTACAGGTGTTTGAAGTTGTAACGGGAGGAGTCAAACTTCGCCATGGCGCCATGGCAACACTTCCTTAGCAGTTATGTGTTGTCCACCCATATTGAAGTATATGTGACAGTAACCTAAGCCTATGTTCCAAATTTCATGACTCCAGGACGTTCCCATCCCTCCCCATAAGCTCACAGATTGACTGGCGAGGAAGGCGTGTCCATGGTAACACGTTTGATGTCATACCAATATTGATGTTCAGTTATGATCATGGCTGTGTTCTGATGAATCTCTGAGAGTTTCACGTCATTCTGGCCAGCTGCGTGTGAGTAATAAATAAAACAGTGTCCAATTTACAAGGGTCTAATGTTGTTACCACTAGGCGGCGCTAAAACTTTTGTTGTTTTGTATAGGAATGTTCAGGGTGGGATTATTATCCATTTTTGAAAATTTGGTGGGAATCAGAAAAGGTTCGTCCAAGATACAACTTTCCAAAATTTCATGGCGTGTAGTCAACCATCGCCATGTTGCCATGGCAACACTTCCCTGTAAGTTATGTGTTGTCCACCCATATTGGACTACATATGACAGTGACCTCAACATATGTTGAAAAATTTAGACCTCAAAGACCTTCCCACCCCTCCCCATAAGCTCATGGATTGAATGGCGAGAAGGGCGTGTCCATGGTAACACGTATGATATCATACTAATGTTGATGTTCAGTTATGATCATGTCTGTGTTCTGATGAATCTCTCAAAATTTCACGTCATTCTGGCCAGCCGCTTGTGAGTAATAAATAAAACAGTTTTCAGCAATTGTTTTGTTAACCACAATGTGGCGCTATATCAGTTGTCAGGTATTTTTAGGTCATTGCATCCGGGGTGGCACTATTTTCCTTCATGTAAAGTTTTGTGGACATCGGACAAATTTTGGCGGAGTTACAGGTGGTATAATTTGTAAGGGGAGGAGTCAAACTTCGCCATGGCGCCCTGGCCACGCCTTTTGAGATTTTGACTTAATTTATATAACTTTTAATGGCCAATGCCTGTAGATGCCTCCATGTAAAAATGAGCTCAATTGGATCTGGTCCCTAGGACAAGTGCGTTAAAATGCGAGGTGTGACTTTTTTCCAAATTGGAGGTGGGGTGACTTTGAGGCAAGATGGCGGCCTTCCTGTTGGCGGTGGGTATGGGCCACAATGATGTTTTTTGCATGTCTTGAGGTGATTGACACCTCACCCAAATTTGATGTGTCTACGGCAAAGTTTATGGTCTCCAGTCTCCGTAGACCTTGAAAATTTGTGTACGTTTGGCCCCACCCACAAAAATGAGGGGTGGGGGGGAACATATCTTTTCCAGTTTATCGAATTTTTTGCCCGGTCAGAGGGGTTTGCCAAAAAAAATCGCGTTTTGGTTAACGTTCAGAGGGTGAAAAATGCAATCATTTAGGCAGAATAATAATAATAATAATAAAGAAACGTGAGCGGATACAATAGGGCTTTCGCCGACTGACGTTGTTAGTGGCTCAGGCCCTAATAATAAAGAAACGCGAGCGGATTCAATAGGGCTTTCGCCGACTGACGTTGTCAGTGGCTCAGGCCCTAATAAACGTGAGCAATTACAATAGGGCTTTCGCCGACTGACGTTGTCAGTGGCTCAGGCCCTAATAAACATGAGCGGATACAATAGGGCTTTCGCCGACTAACGTTGTCAGTGGCTCAGGCCCTAATAAACGTGAGCAATTACAATAGGGCTTTCGCCGACTGACGTTGTCAGTGGCTCAGGCCCTAATAAACGCGAGCAGATACAATAGGGCTTTCGCCCACTGACGTTGTCAGTGGCTCAGGCCCTAATAAATAAATGCAAGCAATTACAATAGGGCTTTCACCGACTGACGTTGTCAGTGGCTCAGGCCCTAATTAAACCTGCAGGCAGGTGTAAACGGCCTTCACCCCACGCGCGACCCCGGAACCCGCCGCCCGTCCTCCCTCGCTTTGAACACTACCTGATGGCCATTTACTCCAATCGACTTCTTCCACGAAGCATTAGGTGGAGGTGCCGTAGTCATTGTGCCCAAAAACAATGTCTCCAAACTTTCACTGATGTCCCTCTGCTGAAGTTCCTCCACTCTCATTTTTGTTTTACACAAAGCAGCAAAATGCCCCTTTTTCTGACATTTCTTGCAGTCTGCAGTGCGAGCAGGACATTCTTTAAATGAATTTCCATGTGCTTTTCCACACCTGCCACATCTGGCAGGCACAGAACACAGCAGAAGTGTGGTGGACTTGCAGGCAGCCAGAAGAGCTGGATGACATGGTTGCCTGTGATAACCAAAACTGTGAAATTCAGTGCTTCCATTTAGGATGTGGGGGACTCTGAAGCACCAACCCCACAGCAACCGTGGTTTTGTGACGTGCGCATTTGAGTAGTGCTGTAGCATGAGACAGTTATGCGCTATAACATGGTAGAACAATGATACATATTGATCATGCATGCCAGTTTATATTCTTGTATTGTGTCATGGTTATGGTTACAGTTTTGCATCTTTGAAATAAAGAGCTGCAGTTTGTAAGCCATTGTGTACTTTATTCCAAAAATTGTTACAAAGCAAGCAAGTGTATTTATATAGCACATTTTGTCTGCTTATGTCAAAAAGGTGTGCAATATGTTCAAGAGGCATATTAATCGGCAAATGTATCTTAGTTAAAAGGAGAATTTGAAATTGGGAAATTTAGGGACTGTTCAGGGTGGGACTATTATCCACTGTCAAATATTTAGTGAAAATCAGAAAAAGTTTGTCCAAGATAAAACTTTCCGAAATTTCATGGCGTGTAGTCAACCGTCACCATGTTGCCAGGGCAACACTTCCCTGTAAGTTATGTGTTGTCCACCAATATTGGACTACATATGACAGTGACCTCAACATATGTTGAAAAATTGAGACCTCCAAGGCCTTCCCACCCCTCCCCATAAGCTCACGGATTGAATGGCGAGGAGGGCGTGTCTATGTTAACACGTTTGATGTTATACTATTGTTGATGTTCAGTTATTATCATGGCTGTGTTCTGATGAATCTCAGAAAATTTCACATCATTCCGGCAACAAAATAGATCAAGTGGAAAAGATATGTGCACCTCCACCACTTATTTTTGTGGGTGGGGCAAATGTGAGGAGCGGGATTAATCTCCATCATCGCAATTCCGGTGACAGTCCGACACATTTTGTCCAAATTACAACTATCCAACATATTGCAATCAGGTAAACTCGGACATGTGGCCATGGTAACACTTACATTTCAGGTACATGTTGCAGAAACCACAGAACTACTGAAGAGAGTCATGTTGACTTGCGTTCCATATTTGGTGACTCTTGGACATTCCCAACACTCCAAAGTATAAAACATATTGATTGGCAAGGAATGGGTTTTCATGGCAACTGTGCTTATCGCAGGACAAAAGTGACTTCCACCAAGGATAGTCCAATGCACTCTGAGGAACCCCTGAAAAGGTCATGTCATCATGACTACTGGTCTTTGTGCAAAATTAGAAACAATTTTGTGCAGTACCTCATGTCAGCAGTAGGTGTGGGTGTGACAGTTTTGTGAATATTGATATACAGACATGTTCAGATTGGCATTAGTATGATTTGTGCAAAGATTTTTCCAAATCAGGCGAGAATTATCTGAGCTGTAACTGTCATGTTTTGTTTGGCGAGAAAGCCACTGAAGCACGCCAGTCGCCCTGGAAACAGTTCTGTACTATGTACATGTACTATCAATGAGCCCAAGTCATTCCTTCATGTAATTTTGTTAAGCTGGTGAGAGAAATATTTAAAAAAAACAGTCGTCAGTAATTCTTCCTTTAATCATTAGGGGGCGCTATGCATTTTGTTTATTATTTGTATATAGACGAGTTCGGGGAAGGGAGAATATTGATCGTATAAAATTTGTTGCAAATCGTACAAAGTTTGGCCATTTTACAAGGGTCTAATGTTGTTACCCCTAGGAGGCGCTAAACTTTTGTTATTTTATATAGGAGTCATCAGGGTGGGAATATTTTCCATTGTCAAAAATTTGATGAAAATCAGAAAAAGTTTTTCCAAGATACAACTTTCCAAAATTTCTTGGTGAGTAGTCAACCATCGTCATGTTGCCATGGCAACACATCCCTGTAAGTTATGTGTTGTCCACCCATATTGTACTACATATGACAGTGACCTCAACATATGTTGAAAAATTTAGGCCTCCAAGACCTTACCACCCCTCCCCATTAGCTCATGGATTGAATGGCGAGGAGGGCGTGTCCATGGTAATATGTATGATGTCATACTAATGTTGATGTTCATTTATGATCATCGCTGTGCTCTGATGAATCTCAGAAAATTTCACGTCATTCTGGCCAGCCGCGCATGAGTAATAAATAAAACAATTTTCAGCAATTCTTTCGTTAACCACTATGTGGCGCTGTATCTTTTGTCAGGTATTTTGATGTCATTGCATCCGGGGTGGCACTATTTTCCTTCATGTAAAGTTTTGTGGACATCCAACAAGTTTTGCCCGTCAGTAATTCTTCCTTTAATCATTAGGGGGTGCTATGAGTGTTGTTTATTATTTTTATATAGACGAGTTCGGGGAAGGGAGAATACTGATCGTATAAAATTTGTTGCAAATCGTGCAAAGTATGTCCAATTTACAAGGGTCTAATTTTGTTACCACTAGGCGGCGCTAAAACTTTTGTTATTTTATATAGGAATGTTCAGGGTGGGATTATTATCCATTTTTGAAAATTTGGTGGAAATCAGAAAAAGTTTGTCCAAGATACAACTTTCCGAAATTTCATGGCGTGTAGCCAACCGTCGCCATGTTGCCATGGCAACACTTCCCTGTAAGTTATGTGTTGTCCACCCATATTGGACTACGTATCACAGTGACCTCAACATATGTTGAAAAATTTAGACCTCCAAGACCTTCCCACCCCTCCCCATAAGCTCATGGATTGAATGGCGAGAAGGGCGTGTCCATGGTAACACGTATGATGTCATACTAATGTTGATGTTCAGTTATGATCAGCGCTGTGTTCTGATGAATCTCAGAAAATTTCACGTCATTCTGGCAAGCCGCGCACGAGAAATAAATAAAACAGTTTTCAGCAATTCTTTCATTTACCACTATGTGGCGCTATATCTTTTGTCAGGTATTTTGATGTCACTGTATCCGGGGTGGCACTATTTTCCTTCATGGAAAGTTTTGTGGACATGGGACAAGTTTTGCGCAAGTTACAGCTGGTTTCATTTGTAAGGGGAGGAGTCAAACTTCGCCATGGCGCCCTGGCCACGCCTTTTGAGATTTTGACTTAATTTATATAACTTTTAATGGCCAATGCCTGTAGATGCCCCCATGTAAAAATGAGCTCAATTGGATCTGGTCCCTAGGACAAGTGCGTTAAAATGCGAGGTGTGACTTTTTTCCGAATTGGAGGTGGGGCGACTTTGAGGCAAGATGGTGGCCTTCCTGTTGGTGGTGGGTATGGGCCACAATGATGTTTTTTGCATGTCTTGAGGTGATTCACACCTCACCCAAATTTGATGTGTCTACGGCAAAGTTTATGGTCTCCAGTCTCCATAGACCTTGTACGTTTGACCCCACCCACAAAAATGAGGGGTGGGGGGGCACATATTTTTTACAGTTTATCGAATTTTTTTCCCGATCAGTGGGGTTTGCAAAAAAAAATCGTGTTTTGGTTAACGTTCAGACAGTGAAAAATTTGATAATTTGGGGAGAAAAAGAAAAAAAATAAAGAAACACAAGCGGATACAATAGGTCTTTCGCCGACTGACGTTGTCAGTGGCTCAGGCCCTAATTAAACCTGCAAGCAGGTGTAAACGGGCCTTCGCCCCCCCCACGCACCCGCAGAACCCAGCGCCCATAGTCCCTCGCTGGTTCGTAAAATGTGCCGTCATCACTGCAACGGCTGCATGCATAATAAAGTAAACCATTTAGCTCAGATCTTCCTGTGAGCAGTAAGTGGCATTATCCCTTTTGTCATAGCATGTCCATGGTAACACGTATGATGTCATACTAATGTTGATGTTCAGTTTTAATCAGCGCTGTGTTCTGATGAATCTCAGAAAATTTCACGTCATTCTGGCAAGCCGCGCACGAGTAATAAATAAAACAGTTTTCAGCAATTCTTTCATTTACCACTATGTGGCGCTATATCTTTTGTCAGGTATTTTGATGTCACTGTATCCGGGGTGGCACTATTTTCCTTCATGGAAAGTTTTGTGGACATGGGACAAGTTTTGCGCAAGTTACAGCTGGTTTCATTTGTAAGGGGAGGAGTCAAACTTCGCCATGGCGCCCTGGCCACGCCTTTTGAGATTTTGACTTAATTTATATAACTTTTAATGGCCAATGCCTGTAGATGCCCCCATGTAAAAATGAGCTCAATTGGATCTGGTCCCTAGGACAAGTGCGTTAAAATGCGAGGTGTGACTTTTTTCCGAATTGGAGGTGGGGCGACTTTGAGGCAAGATGGTGGCCTTCCTGTTGGTGGTGGGTATGGGCCACAATGATGTTTTTTGCATGTCTTGAGGTGATTCACACCTCACCCAAATTTGATGTGTCTTCGGCAAAGTTTATGGTCTCCAGTCTCCATAGACCTTGTACGTTTGACCCCACCCACAAAAATGAGGGGTGGGGGGGCACATATTTTTTACAGTTTATCGAATTTTTTTCCCGATCAGAGGGGTTTGCAAAAAAAAATCGTGTTTTGGTTAACGTTCAGACAGTGAAAAATTTGATAATTTGGAGAGAAAAAGAAAAAAAATGAAGAAACGCAAGCGGATACAATAGGTCTTTCGCCGACTGAAGTTGTCAGTGGCTCAGGCCCTAATTAAACCTGCAAGCAGGTGTAAACGGGCCTTCGCCCCCCCCACGCACCCGCGGAACCCAGCGCCCATAGTCCCTCGCTGGTTCGTAAAATGTGCCGTCATCACTGCAACGGCTGCATGCATAATAAAGTAAACCATTTGGCTCAGATCTTCCTGTGAGCAGTAAGTGGCATTATCCCTTTTGTCATAGCATGTCCATGGTAACATGTTTGATGTCATACTAACATTGATGTTCAGTTATGATCATGGCTGTGTTCTGATGAAACCCAGAAAATTTCACGTCATTCTGGCCAGCCGCGTGTGAGTAATAAATGAAACAGTTTTCAGCAATTCTTTCGTTAACCACTATGTGGCGCTATATCTTTTGTCAGGTATTTTGATGTCATTGCATCCGGGGTGACACTATTTTCCTTCATGGAAAGTTTTGTGGACATCGGACAAGATTTGCCCGTCAGTAATTCTTCCTTTCATCATTAGGGGGCGCTATGAGTGTTGTTTATTATTTGTATATAGACGAATTCGGGGAAGGGAGAATATTGATCGTATAAAATTTGTTGCAAATCGTGCAAAGTATGTCCAATTTACAAGGGTCTAATGTTGTTACCACTATGCGGCGCTAAAACTTTTGTTATTTTATATAGGAATGTTCAGGGTGGGATTATTATCCATTTTTGAAAATTTGGTGGAAATCAGAAAAAGTTTGTCCAAGATACAACTTTCCAAAATTTCATGGCGTGTAGTCAACCGTCGCCATGTTGCCATGGCAACACTTCCCTGTAAGTTATGTGTTGCCCACCCATATTGGACTACATATGACAGTGACCTCAACATATGTTTAAAAATTTAGACCTCCAAGATCTTCCCACCCCTCCCCATAAGTTCATGGATTGAATGGAGAGAAGAGCATGTCCATGGTAACTTGTATGATGTCATACTAATGTTGATGTTCAGTTATGATCATGGCTGTGTTCTGATGAATCTCTGAAAATTTCACGTCATTCTGGACAGCCATGCGTGATTAATAAATAAAACAGTTTTCAGCAATTCTTTCGTTAACCACTATTTGGCGCTATATCTTTTGTCAGGTATTTTGATGTCATTGTGTCCGGGGTGGCACTATTTTCCTTCATGGAAAGTTTTGTGGACATCGGACAAGTATTGCGCGAGTTACAGCTGGTTGAATTTGTAAGGGAAGGACTTGTACAGGTGAAGTCTCCACAGCTGCATAAAGCAATAGGAGAAATGAACAAATGAAGTGCATCTGGATAGTATAATTGTGATAGTATCACCCAAACATTATTTGCCAATGCATTTCCTGAAGACTGCTTTTCTTTTCTTGTACACGCAATGACATCAAAATACCTGACAACCAATGTAGCGCCACATTGTGGTTAACCAAAGAATTGCTGAAAACTTTTATTTATTACGCACGTGCGGCTGGGCAGAATGATGTGAAATTTTCTGACATTCATCAGACCACAGCCATAATCATAAGTGAAGTGAATCATAGCAGTGAATCATAAAGGGATAGGAGAAATGTGTAACCCTTGGTGGTAACTATGCAGAGAAAGACTAACCAGATGACTTCTTTGACAGACTAATCACATAGAATGAAACACGTCCATGACTATGATACAGAAACTAAAGCCCAGTTGAAGCAAAATGTGCCGTCATCACTGCATGGGCTGCATGAATAATAAAGTAAACCATTTGGCGCAGATCTCCCAACTCCAACTCCCAACACACAGCCCCCCCAACCTGACCCTGACTAAGACCCAGGTGAGGACGGAGCTTATTTCAGTACAACACAGAGTCATGTTACCTGCAGAAATTCTCTGACAACTCAGCTGTTGTGGGGCGTATAAGAGGGGGTGAGGAGGGGGAGTACATGACGCTGGTAGACAGATTTGTGGAGTGGACGGAGCAGAATCACCTGAGGTTGAATGTCAGCAAGACCAGAGAGATGGTGATTGACTTCAGGAAGAGGAAGATTCCTTCTCAGCCACTGCAGAAATCTAAAAATCACTCACCATCACGTACAAGACGTTACGGCATGATCAAAAAGTGGCCTGTAGTCTGTTGACGTCACATACGGACTTCACCTCCCAGAATGCATTGTGTGTTTGTCATGTGGGCAATGCGAACTTCACCTCCCAGAATGCATTGTGTGTTTGTCACGTGGGCATCCTTGCGAACATAATGTTTCAAACATTTTTTTAATAAATTAAAAGTTGTTAAGAGTGGTAAATTTGTTAGCTGCAAACTAATCTGCAGAAGTCACAATTTAATAATACGTGAGAATTTATGTGAAAAAATGACAAAGAAGTACAACTAGCATATGCTTTTAAGTGTGCACAGACTTCCAAACATTTCACAACCTAAATTATTGTCTGTCACGTGAGCAGACTGTCAGTGGCTCAGGGACTGTTCAGGGTGGGACTATTATCCACTGTCAAATATTTAGTGAAAATCAGACAAAGTTTGTCCAAGATACAACTTTCCAAAATTTCATGATGAGTAGTAAATAGTTGTACTTACAGTACATAACTGTAAGTTATGTGATAGACACCCATATAAGACTATATGGGACAGTCAAGTCAACCAATGTTCCAGATTTCATGACTCCAGGACGTTCGCACCCCTCCCCATAAGCTCACGGATTGAATGGCGAGGAGGGCGTGTCCATGTTAACCCGTTTGATGTTATACTATTGTTGAAGTTCAGTTATTATCATGGCTGTGTTCTGATGAATCTCAGAAAATTTCACATCATTCTGCCTAGTCGCTTGTGAGTAATAAATAAAACAGTTTTCAGCAATTCTTTCATTAACCACTATGTGGCGCTATATCGGTTGTCAGGTATTTTGATGTCATTGCGTCCGGGATGGCACTATTTTCCTCCATGTAAAGTTTTGTGGACATCGGACAATTTTTGGCCGAGTTACAGGTGGTTGAAGTTGTAAGGGGAGGACACCCCCTGGTACCCTGGCCACGCCTTTCGAGATTTTGACTTAATTTATATAACTTTTAATGGGCAATGCCTGTAGATGCCCCCATGTAAAAATGAGCTCAATTGGATCTGGTCCCTAGGACAAGTGCGTTAAAATGCGAGGTGTGACTTTTTTCCGAATTGGAGGTGGGGGGGAACACAAAAATGAGGGGTGGGGGGGAACATATCTTTTCCAGTTTATCGAATTTTTTGCCGTGTCAGAGGGGTTTGCCAAAAAAAATCGCGTTTTGGTTAACGTTCAGAGGGTGAAAAATGCGATCATTTAGGCAGAATAGTATAGAAAAAAAAAAAATTAAACCTGCAGGTGTAAACGGGCCTTCGCCCCCCGCGCGACCGCGGAACCCGGCGCCCGTCCTCCCTCGCTGGCTCGGAAAATGTGCCGTCATCACTGCATGGGCTGCATGAATAATAAAGTAAACCATTTGACACAGATCTTCCTGTGAGCAGTAAGTGGCACTATCCCTTTTGTCAAATCTTTTTATGTAGGAGTGCGCGGACTTGGACTAGTGCCGATTCTTTATGCAAAGGGATTTGGCAAAAACCTGCAGTGGCATCTAGCTTTGAAAAAATTCTAGCTCCAGCTAGTTTAGCGAGCGTCTCATCGACTGCAGGGAGGATATGTCTTTCTCTGCACACATCATTTAGGTGGGTGAGGTCGACACATATACGGATTTTTCCATTTGGCTTTGGTACTACGACCATTCCGGAGCACCACTCAATTGCATCTTCTATAGGTGAAATAACTCCCATTGCCTCCATCCAATTCAGCTCCTCTTGAACTTTCCCTCTTAATGGCAGAGGCAAGCGGCATGGCACCGCTAGGGCAAATGGAGTGACATTCTCTTTCAATTTAATCCTATATTCACCCTCTAGCTTCCCTAAACCAGTAAAGAGCACCGCTAGGGCAAATGGAGTGGCATTCTCTTTCAATTTAATCCTATATTCACCCTCTAGCTTCCCTAAACCAGTAAACACTGTGGGATATTGCTTCACATAAGCATTCTCTGTTGCAATGGCATTTACTTGACTAAGCAAGCTGAGGTCTTGTATGGCTGGCAAGCCAAGTAGTGGAATAGCTAACCCTGGGACAACATACACCTGCTGCTTCACAACAGAGCCCTTGTAGCTCATGTCGGCGGTGAAGCGTCCCTGTACTGCGATAGGAACATTGCTTGGTCCACACAGTTTTTTGCTTGGCGGTGAAAGTTTCCCATGCAGCTTTTCAGAGTACATGTGTTTTGGAATGGCTGTCACTGCAGCGCCGGTGTCGAGCTTGAACACTACCTGCTGGCCATTTACTCCCATCAACTTCTTCCACGCAGAATTAGGTGGAGGTGCCGTAGTCATTGCGCCCAAAAACAATGTCTCCAAACTTTCACTCATGTCCCTCTGCTGCAGTTCCTCCACTCTCATTTTTGTTTTACACAAAGCAGCAAAATGCCCCTTTTTCTGACATTTCTTGCAGTCTGCATTGCGAGCAGGACATTCTTTAAATGAATTTCCATGTGCTTTTCCACACCTGCCACATCTGGCAGGCACAGAACACAGCAGAAGTGTGGTGGACTTGCAGGCAGCCAGAAGAGCTGGATGACATGGTTGCCTGTGATAACCAAAACTGTGAAATTCAGTGGTTCCATTTAGGATGTGGGGGACTGTGAAGCACCACCCCCACAGCAGCCGTGGTTTTGTGACGTGCGCATTAGAGTAGTGCTGTAGCATGAGACAGTTATGCGCTATAACATGGTAGAACAATGATACATATTGATCATGCATGTCAGTTTATATTCTTGTATTGTGTCATGGTTATGGTTACCGTTTTGCATCTTTGAAATAAAGAGCTGCAGTTTGTAAGCCATTGTGTACTTTATTCCAAAAATTGTTACAAAGCAAGCAAGTGTATTTATATAGCACATTTTGTCTGCTTATGTCAAAAAGGTGTGCAACATGTTCAAGAGGCAAATAAATCCGCAAATGTATCTTAGTTAAAAGGAGAATTTGAAATTGGGAAGTTTTAGGAACTGTTCAGGGTGGGACTATTATCCACTGTTAAATATTTAGTGAAAATCAGAAAAAGTTTGTCCAAGATACAACTTTCCAAAATTTCATGGCGTGTAGTCAACCGTCACCATGTTGCCAGGGCAACACTTCCCTGTAAGTTATGTGTTGTCCACCAATATTGGACTACATATGACAGTGACCTCAACATATGTTGAAAAATTGAGACCTCCAAGACCTTCCCACCCCTCCCCATAAGCTCACGGATTGAATGGCGAGGAGGGCGTGTCTATGTTAACACGTTTGATGTTATACTATTGTTGATGTTCAGTTATTATCATGGCTGTGTTCTGATGAATCTCAGAAAATTTCACGTCATTCTGGCCAGCAGCGCGTGAGTAATAAATAAAACAGTTTTCAGCAATTCTTTCGTTAACCACTATGTGGCGCTATATCTTTTGACAGGTATTTTGATGTCATAGCGTCTGGGGTGGCACTATTTTCCTTCATGGAAAGTTTTGTGGACATCGGACAAGTTTTGTCCATCAGTAATTCTTCCTTTAATCATTAGAGGGCGCTATGAGTGTTGTTTATTAGTTGTATATAGACGAGTTCGGGGAAGGGATAATATTCATTGTATAAAATTTGTTGCAAATCGTGCAAAGTATGTCCAATTTACAAGGGTGTAATGTTGTTACCACTAGGCAGCGCTAAAACTTTTGTTATTTTATATAGGAATGGGTGGGATTATTATCCATTTTTGAAAATTTGGTGGAAATCAGAAAAAGTTTGTCCAAGATACAACTTTCCGAAATTTCATGGCTTGTAGTCAACCGTCGCCATATTGCCATGGCAACACTTCCCTGTAAGTTATGTGTTATCCACCCATATTGGACTACATATGACAGGGACCTCAATATATGTTGAAAAATTTAGACCTCCAAGACCTTCCCACCCCTCCCCATGGGCTCATGGATTGAATGACGAGAAGGGCGTGTCTATGGTAACACGTATGATGTCACACTAACATTGATGTTCAGTTATGATCATGGCTTTGTTCTGATGAATCTCAGAAAATTTCACATCATTCTGCCCAGCTGCGTGTGAGTAATAAATAAACAGTTTTCAGCAATTCTTTTGTTAACCACTATGTGGCGCTATATCGGTTGTCAGGTATTGTGAGGTCCTTGCGTCCGGGGTGGCACTATTTTCCATCATGTAAAGTTTTGTGGACATCAGACAAGTTTTGGCCGATTTACAGGTGGTTGAATTTGTAAGGGGAGGAGTCAAACTTCGCCATGGTGCCCTGGCCACGCCTTTTGAGATTTTGACTTAATTTATATAACCTTTAATGGCCAATGGCTGTAGATGCCCCCATGTAAAAATGAGCTCAATTGGATGTGGTCCCTAGGACAAGTGCGTTAAAATGCAAGGTGTGACTTTTTTCCGAATTGGAAGTGGGGCAACTTTGAGGCAAGATGGCGGCCTTCCTGTTGGCGGTGGGTATGGGCCACAATGATTTTTTTTGCATGTTTTGAGGTGATTCACATCTCACCCAAATTTGATGTCTCTACGGCAAAGTTTATGGTCTCCTGTCTCCATAGAGGTGATTCACACCTCACCCAAATTTGATGTCTCTACGGCAAAGTTTATGGTCTCCTGTCTCCATAGACCTTGTACGTTTGACCCCACCCACAAAAATGAGGGGTGGGTGGGCACATATTTTTTTCCAGTTTATCGAATTTTTTGCCCGGTCAGAGGGGTTTGCCGAAAAAAATCGCGTTTTGGTTAACGTTCAGAGGGTGAAAAATGCGACCATTTAGGCAGAATAATAACAAATAATAATAATAAAGAAACGCAAGCGGATACAATAGGGCTTTCGCCCACTGACGTTGTCAGTGGCTCAGGCCCTAATAAAGAAACGCAAGCGGATACAATAGGGCTTTCGCCGACTGACGTTGTCAGTGGTGAAAAATGCGATCATTTAGGCAGAATAATATAGAAAAAAAAATTTTAAAAAATAAAGAAGCGCAATTGGATACAATAGGGCTTTCGCCGACTGACGTTGTCAGTGGCTCAGGCCCTAATAATAACGAAAAAAAATAAACGCTAGCAGATACAATAGGGCTTTCGCCGACTGACGTTGTCAGTGGCTCAGGCCCTAATAAATAAATAAACGCTAGCAGATACAATAGGGCTTTCGCCGACTGACGTTGTCAGTGGCTCAGGCCCTAATAATAAAGAAACAAAGCAGGTACAATAGGGTTTTCGCCGACTGACGTTGTCAGTGGCTCAGGTCCTAATTAAACCTGCAAGCATGTGTAAATGGGTTTCACCCCCCGTGCAACCGCAGAACCCGGCGCCCGTCGTTCCTTGCTGGTTTTGAAAATTTCCCGTTATCCCTGCAAGGGCTGCGTGAATAGTAAAGTAAACCATCTGGCGCAGAACTTCCTGTGAGCAGTTAGTGTCACTATTACTTTTGTCAATTTTTTTTTATGTAGGAATGTGCGGAGTGGGACTAATCTCCATCATAGCAATTCCAGTGAAAATCCGACAGTTTGTCCAACTTACAACTGTCCATCATATTGCGATCAAGTAAACTTGGACATGTGGCCATGGTAACACTTACATTTTAGGTACATGTTGCAGACACCACAGACCTACAGAAGAGAGTCATCTTCACTTACGTTCAACATTTGGTGACTCTTGGACTTTCCCAAACCTCCAAAGTATAAAACATATTGAATGGCAAGGAGTGGGTGTCCATGGCAACTGTGGTTTTTGCAGTACAAAATGACTTCCACTGAGGGTAGTTTACATCTGAACTCCACATTGTATGTTGGTAGGGATCCAGCCCGTTAACCTCTTAAAGGCTCGCCAATTATGGCCCTTTTCCACTAGTACCCAGTCAGCCTTACTCTACACTACTCGGCTCTACTCGGTTCGGCTCCGTTGTGTTTCCATTGCAGCTTTGGTACAGCTGGGTACGCCTGGGGTGGGTGGGATTTTTTTTACAGCAAGGCGGCGCCACCCTCCCTTGATGCAAAACACACAACCCAAGCGAAACATAACATTGCGGCTGTACAAGGCGACTCCTCGGTCTCTGGCTTTTTGTCACCGTAAAGGCCAAAAAAGGACCACCAGAGAAGGGTAGAAGGGAGCATGTGGTAAGCCATAGAGCCGAAGATGTGAGGATACAAACTAGATCACATATGAGGGTAAGCTAATGATTGCTAATGTTAGTTTGCTTTAAGTACGTTGTACTACACTGTAGTGTCTGCAAGTTATCACTATTAGGTACTAAAATATGTATGCTGTGTGTGTTTCAGATGGCTCTGTTGTGGGAAAATTACCGCTTCAAACCATGGGTCTGGGTGTTCAACACAGCCTCTCACTGACGTCACCCCAGCTTCACAAACGATCAGTGGTTATAGAGCTTAAGCATGTCTGTCGAAACGTTTAGCTTCCTGTACAATAAATTGCTCTGATCTGTGTGAAAATCATGGAGGGACTGTTGAGGCATCATGGGACGTACCTGCTCCAGCAGCACTGAGTCTGTGGTTATAGCAAAAATGGATCAGCTGACACAACTTGATCGCCAGGTTGTAGTTATATTAGCCACAAAATATATATTCAAAAGGTAAACACTACTGAGTTCGGTATAATAAGATATATTTGACAACTATGATGCATTTTAGACCAAAACAAAGTTGATCTAGGATTAAAAGCAATTAAAATAATGCAGTCACGAGGTTACATGGAAAATACTTGATTTACTAGATACATGTACTGTAGAAATATACACTCACCGGCCACTTTATTAGGTACACCATGCTAGTAACGGGTTGGACCCCCTTTTGCCTTCAGAACTGCCTCAATTCTTCGTGGCATAGATTCAACAAGGTGCTGGAAGCATTCCTCAGAGAGTTTGGTCCATATTGACATGATGGCATCACACAGTTGGCGCAGATTTGTCGGCTGCACATCCATGATGCGAATCTCCCGTTCCACCACATCCCAAAGATGCTCTATTGGATTGAGATCTGGTGACTGTGGAGGCCATTTGAGTACAGTGAACTCATTGTCATGTTCAAGAAACCAGTCCGAGATGATTCCAGCTTTATGACATGGCGCATTATCCTGCTGAAAGTAGCCATCAGAAGTTGGGTACATTGTGGTCATAAAGGGATGGACATGGTCAGCAACAATACTCAGGTAGGCTGTAGCGTTGCAACGATGCTCAGTTGGTACCAAGGGGCCCAAAGAGTGCCAAGAAAATATTCCCCACACCATTACACCACCACCACCAGCCTGAACCATTGATACAAGGCAGGATGGATCCATGCTTTCATGTTGTTGACGCCAAATTCTGACCCTACCATCCGAATGTCACAGCAGAAATCGAGACTCATCAGACCAGGCAACGTTTTTCCAATATTCTATTGTCCAATTTCGATGAGCTTGTGCAAATTGTAGCCTCAGTTTCCTGTTCTTAGCTGAAAGGAGTGGCACCCGGCGTGGTCTTCTGCTGCTGTAGCCCATCTGCCTCAAAGTTCGACGTACTGTGCGTTCAGAGATGCTCTTCTGCCTACCTTGGTTGTAACGGGTGGTTATTTGAGTCACTGTTGCCTTTCTATCAGCTCGAACCAGTCTGGCCATTCTCCTCTGACCTCTGGCATCAACAAGGCATTTCCGCCCACAGAACTGCCGCTCACTGGATATTTTTTCTTTTTCGGACCATTCTCTGTAAACCCTAGAGATGGTTGTGCGTGAAAATCCCAGTAGATCAGCAGTTTCTGAAATACTCAGACCAGCCCTTCTGGCACCAACAACCATGCCACGTTCAAAGTCACTCAAATCACCTTTCTTCCCCATACTGATGCTCGGTTTGAACTGCAGGAGATTGTCTTGACCATGTCTACATGCCTAAATGCACTGAGTTGCCGCCATGTGATTGGCTGATTAGAAATTAAGTGTTAACGAGCAGTTGGACAGGTGTACCTAATAAAGTGGCCGGTGAGTGTATATTCTCTGCATCAACAATGTACTATACATGCATTCATGTAGTATTGCACCGACAATAAACCTTTGAAATTTTTGCAGATCTGTCTCTTGTTTTATGTGAAGGTTACCACCAAGTGACATAAATTAAATACTAACAGATTGGAAAAGCTGTCTAAGAACAATCCAGCAGTTTGAAAAATCACTTTTGGTTTGGTGTAAGTCTGTCAACAGAATTATGAACCATAAAGCAGTTTGTGTTAAAATGTTAAATTGCGGCGGCATGAAATAATGCGGCGTTGTTGGAAGTTTTAAGTAGAGTATTATTATCATACCGCCATCACAAGCTCCGCTCCCGGCGCCGTGCATGAGCGCCGAGAGCGAGCCCACGGCTCTCAGAGAAGGAGGGACACAAAGTCTGTGTCCTGCAGCAGAGGTTGAAGTGAGAGTGAGAGAGTCTGAGAGCATGGTTACAATGCAGTATATATACACCCAACTACAACAATACATCAAAGCATTCACAGCAGTTGGTCTGATCAAAGAGATAACAGGACAGGCATGAGACATTTGCATGAAAGGCAACATTAGCATTACAGAAGTGAGCCAGACTAAACGAGTCTGCCTGTAGACATTAATACACATTTCCTGTTCTGTTATTTGCTCTAGCCGAGCGCTGTGTTTGACCAGTCTGTTTGTGGGGATTTACATCAAAGCACATCTACATATGTAAGATGCTCAGAAGAAGCACAGTAAGGACAAGACGTATGAACACTATACAAGAATGGTGCATTACATCACAATACATGCATGGTCTTTGCATCACAAATACATGAATGGCACATTACTTCTCAGTAGTGCAGCGAGAAAAACAGAGACAAGAGAGCTGAGTGTCCTTATCAGTTGTGGGGGTTAACCGAACCACCACACGCTCCCCCCCAGAGGGCACGGCAGGGGGCCGAGACCTCGATAATCCATCTGTGTGAGCGAGCTGTGGGAGAAGCTCGCTGCAGGCGGAGGGGGAGGGAGGGGAGGGGTAGTAAGTGCCGGAAGGGGCTGTAAAATTGTCCCGAGCCACGCAAAAATTGCTTGCTGCTCCGCGACGTCGAGGGGCTGTCCCGTTGCGCGTGCGGAGATCACAAGAAGAAAAATTAGTCTCTGACTCCTCTCGTGGCCATGAAGAAAAGCAGGAGCGGCTGTAAGAAAAAAATAAACAAAAGCAGAGGGACTGACGTGTTGGCTTTAGTTGCAGGAGCAACCCCAAAGCCCCCGGGAACAGCTGACGGCTGAAATCCCTTTGTGCCATGGCTGAGACCATTAAAAAAATCCTAACAATGGTCCCCTCCAGCATACAATTAGGAAAATAGCGGTCGCTATGGAGGGTGAGAATATGTATGGGTACATAATCATACCATATAGGATAACTAAGTAGACGGTTGTGCTGTTTCATCCCATCTAGCAACAATGCTCTGCACTGTGTGTGTATATATATTTACATATTTAGTAATACATATTTAGTTTAGAGTAATAAATAAAACAGTTTTCAGCAATGCTTTTGTTAGCCACTATGTGGCACTATATCTTTTGTCTGGTCTTTTGATGTCATCGTATCTGGGGTGGCACTATTTTCCGTGATGGAAAGTTTTGTGGACATCAGAAAAAGTTTGTCCAAGATACAACTTTCCGAAATTTCATGGCGTTTAGTCAACCGTCGCCATGTTGCCATGGCAACACTTCCCTGTAAGTTATTTGTTGTCCACCCATATTGGACTGCATGTGACAGTGACCTCAACATATGTTGAAAAATTTAGACCTCCAAGACCTTCCCACCCCGCCCCATAAGCTCATGGGTTGAATGGCGAGAAGGGCGTGTCCATGGTAACATGTATGACGTCATACTAACCTTGATGTTCAGTTATGATCATGTCTGTGTTCTGATGAATCTCTGAAAATTTGACGTCATTCTGGCCAGCCGTGCGTGAGTAATAAATAAAACAGTTTTCAGCAATTCTTTCATTAGCCACTATGTGGCGCTATATCTTTTGTCCAGTATTTTGATGTCATTGTATCCGGGGTGGCACTGTTTTTCTTGATGGGAAGTTTTGTGGACATCAGAAAAAGGTTGTCCAAGATACAACTGTCCGAAATTTCATGGCGTGTAGTCAACCGTCGCCATGTTGCCATGGCAACACTTCCCTGTAAGTTATGTGTTGTCCACCCATATTGGACTGCATGTGACAGTGACCTCAACATATGTTGAAAAATTTAGACCTCCAAGACCTTCCCACCCCGCCCCATAAGCTCATAGGTTGAATGGCGAGAAGGGCGTGTCCATGGTAACATGTATGACGTCATACTAACCTTGATGTTCAGTTATGATCATGTCTGTGTTCTGATGAATCGCTGAAAATTTGACGTCATTCTGGCCAGCCGTGCGTGAGTAATAAATAAAACAGTTTTCAGCAATTCTTTCGTTAGCCACTATGTGGCGCTATATCTTTTGTCCGGTATTTTGATGTCATTGTATCCGGGGTGGCACTGTTTTCCTTGATGGGAAGTTTTGTGGACATCAGAAAAAGGTTGTCCAAGATACAACTGTCCGAAATTTCATGGCGTGTAGTCAACCGTCGCCATGTTGCCATGGCAACACTTCCCTGTAAGCTATGTGTTGTCCACCCATATTGGACTGCATATGACAGTGACCTGAACATATGTTGAAAAACTTACACCTCCAAGACCTTCCCACCCCGCCCCATAAGCTCATGGGTTTAATGACGAAAAGGGCGTGTCCATGGTAACATGTATGACGTCATACTAACGTTGATGTTCAGTTATGATCATGTCTGTGTTCTGATGAATCTCTGAAAATTTCACATCATTCTGGCCAGCCGTGCGTGAGTAATAAATAAAACAGTTTTCAGCAATTCTTTCATTAGCCACTATGTGGCGCTATATCTTTTGTCCGGTATTTTGATGGCATTGTTTCCGGGGTCGCACTATTTTCCTTGATGGAAAGTTTTGTGGACATCGGACAAGTTTTGCGGGAGTTACAGCTGGTTGAATTTGTAAGGGGAGGAGTCAAACTTCGCCATGGCGCCCTGGCCACGCCTTTTGAGATTTTGACTTAATTTATATAACTTTTAATGGCCAATGCCTATAGATGCTGCCATACAAAAATGAGCTCAATTGGAGCAGGTCCCTAGGACAAGTGCGTTCAAATGCGAGGTGTGACTTTTTTCCCGAATTGGAGGTGGGGCGACTTTGAGGCAAGATGGCGGCTTTCCTGTTGGCAGTGGGTATGGGCCACAATGATGTTTTTTGCATGTCTTTAGGTGATTCACACCTCACCCAAATTTGATGCGTCTACGGCAAAGTTTCTGGTCTCCAGTCTCCATAGACCTTGTACGTTTGGCCCCACCCACAAAAATGAGGGGTGGGGGGGCACATATGTTTTCCAGTTTATCGAATTTTTTGCCGGGTCTGAGGGGTTTGCCAAAAAAAATCACGTTTTGGTTAACGTTCAGAGGGTGAAAAATGCGATCATTTAGGCAGAAAAATAGCAAATAATAATTAAACCTGCAGGCAGGTGTAAACGGACCTTCGCCCCCCCGCACGACCGCGGAACCCGCCGCCCGTCCTCCCTCGCTTTGAACACTACCTGCTGGCCATTTACTCCAATCGACTTCTTCCACGCAGCATTAGGCGGAGGTGCCGTAGTCATTGTGCCCAAAAACAATGTCTCCAAACTTTCACTCATGTCCCTCTGCTGAAGTTGCTCCACTCTCATTTCAGGACAACACCTCACATCACCAGTAAATATACAGGGAACAGACATTGAGATGGTGACATCCTATAAGTACCTGGGTGTTCATCTGAACAATAAACTAGACTGGTCACACTATACTGACGCACTCTACAAGAAGGGACAGCGCAGGCTGTTCCTACTGAGGAGACTCAGGTCTTTTGGTGTACAAGGGGCGCTGCTGAAGACATTGTATGACACGGTGGTCTGCTGCGGCAGTGGCATTATGGCAGCCGATAGGAAGAGACTGAACAAACAGATCAAGAAAGCTAGCTCTGTCCTGGGGTAGCGCGTTGTCCCAGTGGAGGAGATAGGAGAGAGAAGGACGGTGGCTAAACTGTCATCTCTGCTGGAGTCCGAGTTCCACCCTATGCAGGACATACTGAACGCACGGTGGAGTTCATTTAGCAGCAGACTATATCATCCTAGGTGCACAACCGAGAGGTTTCGCAGGTCCTTCCTCCCAACGGCTGTCAGACTGTACAACCTAAGTAGGGCTGCTCTTAGAGATAGCCTAAAGACGTGACAACCTAATAGTTTTGAATGCAAAAGACATACAATGGTCCCCTCCAGCATACAATTAGGAAAATACCTGTTGCTATGGAGGGTGAGAATATGTATGGGTACATAATCATACCATATAGGATAACTAAGTAGACGGTTGTGCTGTTTCATCCCATCTAGCAACAATGCTCTGCACTGTGTGTGTATATATATTTACATATTTATTCCATCTAGCTACAATGCTCCGCACTGGGTGTTTATATATCTACATATTATTCCATCTAGCTACAATGCTCTGCACTGTGTGTGTTGAAGCA
Source organism: Pholidichthys leucotaenia (assembly GCA_020510985.1). NCBI lineage: Eukaryota > Metazoa > Chordata > Actinopteri > Cichliformes > Pholidichthyidae > Pholidichthys > Pholidichthys leucotaenia. The sequence goes on along the minus strand of CM035850.1, from coordinate 103,893,084 downwards.
CGCTGGTCGCCATGGAAACATTTCTGTACTATCTACATGTACTGTCAATCAGCCCTAGTGATTCCTTCATGCATTTTTTTTTTCTGCTAGTGAGAGAAAAAGAGAGAAAAAAATTTTCAGCAATTCTTCCTTTTAAAAATAGGGGCGCTAAAACTTTTGTTTGTTATTTTTATGTAGACTTGTTTGGTGCAGGACTAATATCAATCGTCGAAAATTTAGTGCAAATTATTGCAAGTTTGCCCCATGTATAAATGTCCGTTATTGAAATGCAATGAGTGGGTTTCCATGGCAACTGTGCTTATCGCAGGACAAAACCAGCTCAGTATGAAAGAGATTTTGCAGAGAAGTTCAGGAGATGCGGTCTATCATGCAGTTTTTAGGTTTATTAGGGCAACAGGACTAATTTCAAGGATAAAGTACAGTAATGCCATTTCGAATCACAGTCCGTTCCAGAAAGTGGCGGTAATGCTCCTACAAGGCGTTTGCCAACCGCCATAAAACCTCAGAAGAAGACGACGTACGTCAGTCCTCACGCAACCAGCCTGTAACTTGGTTTAAACGTAACATTTTGCATGTTAACCGTTAGATATAAGTGCTCCGTTTATTTTGTTATAAGTTGTGTGAGAAAACATTGCTAAATTTTTTTCCCTTGAGATTAGCGTTTTAGCTAACGTTCGCGGCTAGCCCGTTAGCATTAGCATGTTTGATCTGAGCCAAGCACACCTGTAAGTTGGTTTAAACTTAACATTTTGCATGTTAACCGTTAGATATAAGTGCTACGTTTATTTTGTTATAAGTTGTGTGAGAAAACATTGCTAAATTTGAAACTGAAAACTTCCTGTGGAATGCATACCTCCACCAAGGCTCTTATATCCTCACACACTTTTCCAACAATTGATTCCGCCAGTGTTACGTAGTGTCCATAGAATTCACCAAGTGCATGCTGGGTAGGGTAGGAACCGTTCGCTGACATCACGTAAAAGCTGGAGGCATCGTCACAAAGCAGACATGGCGAAGTCTTGCTGTGTTTTAAACTGTAATAGTCGTTCTCACAACTGCCGTGGAGAAAAGATAAACCACGGAATAGGCTTTTTTCGTTTTCCAGCATGGAAGAAGAACAGCACAGCTCACGTTTCGGATGTAACTAAGAGGCGACGCCTGGGCTGGATTGCAGCAGTCAGAAGACCCGACATAACTTTCAAACACGCACCTGTATGGATGTTGGTGTGCTCAAAGCATTTTCATAAAGGTACGTTATGATTTATTGTGTATGTCTGTTGTTAAAACTTGCTTGTGTCGTGGTTAAAACTTGCCTGGTCATAGCTTTTACCCTACGTCAGCAGTGCTAAGCTAAGCAGAGCTAAGCTAAAGAAAGACTCCGATATCCTACTAGCTAGAAAAATTTACCACTCACACACCTGTGTGAGCGGGTTTAATTTGTTCTACACCAAAGTATTTTCCTACCGTTTGCTTTGCTTTAACAGCAGACCAGCTTATGAAATGCTAGACTGATCCTGACTGGGCATCTTCTCTAAACCTTGGGCATGCAGAGCTTCCAGCTGCCACTCCTGACAGACGGGCGAGATTATGACAAAAAAGAATCAGCAGAGCATGCAAGAGACCCCCCAGCACAGACCCCCAACATCACTGGCCGTGTGACTGAGATGGATAATGTAGCTCCTTCAGGTAGTCTTTTTTTTTTTTATCTATGTTTTTCTTTCTAAAATGTGTCTTGGGATTCCTTTTGATTACAAAATACAGTATATTAACTACAGTTGTTTATTGTCCTGATCAGCAGCAGATGACACCACACCTCTGGCTGAGATGGAGGAGACGACATCTGATGAAGCAGCACTGATCTGTCAGGCTGATGATGCTCCAGTGGAAAATGCACAAGAGCTACAGAACTGCAGCATGTGTCACCTTAGGCTTAAAGAAATTTTACTCTTGCAAGAGGAGAACAAAGTTAAAGGGAGAGCTCTCCAGAAAGACCCTGGATGAGAATTTCCTCAAAGATAATGACTCAAAGGTGAAATACTACACTGGGCTTCCATCTTTCAGTTTAATGGCTCTGCTGATGCAATTTTTTCCCAGCCTAACAAAGACAGAAAAATATCCCAATTTCAAATTCTCCTTTTAACTATGATGCGTTTGCGGATTAATTTGCCTCTTGAACATATTGCACACCTTTCTGACATAAGCAGACAAACCGCATCCATCCTGTTCTGCGACACCATAAATGTGCTCCATGCACACCTCAGCCCTTTGGTGTACTGGCCAAAGAGACCTTGTTTGCAGGCTAGCATGCCACATCAGTACATTGAAATGTTTGGCAATAAGGTCATAGTTTTCATTGACTGCTTTGAACTTTTTAGTTTTAGAATGTAGGCCATGACATGTTGTTGGTGTGGTTTACCCATTTTGTCATCATGTCTTTAACTGTGTCAATAATATTGAAGCAGTTAAAGCAGCACCTCTTCAATTTTTCTTATTGCTCAAACATTTTGCTTTCTTTCCTCTTTTTATATATGTAAATCACACTGAGTTGCCCTTTGTGTATGAAATGTGCTATATAAATACACTTGCTTGCTTTGTAACAATTTTTGGAATAAAGTACACAATGGCTTACAAACTCCAGCTCTTTATTTCAAAGATGCAAAACTGTAACCATAACACAATACAAGAATATAAATTGACATGCATGATCGACATGTATCATTGTTCTACCATGTTATATCGCATAACTGTCTCATGTTACAGCACTACTCTAATGTGCACATTGCAAAACCACGGCTTCTGTGGGGTTGGTGCTTCAGAGTCCCGCACACCCTAAATGGAACCACTGAATTTCACAGTTTTGGTTATCACAGGCAACCATGTCATCCAGCTCTTCTGGCTGCCTGCAAGTCCACCACACTTCTGCTGTGTTATGTGCTTGTCTTCTGGGATTGTGTGTGGGACCTGGCTGTAATGCAGTTAGACGTTGTCTTTTGGGCTTCTGGGTGGGTTTATCAGCTGCAGCTTTCCTCTTTTGTGTTGTGGGGTCAGAGTCAGTAAAGTGACGGGCAACAAGCTCAGGTAGGAAAACTTTATAAAAAAAGTTCTGGGCCACTGGTAAAAGTGTTTCCTCCCACAGGTCAGAATCTGGTGTGACGCGTACAACAACACAACTTTTTGTGGTCCACACAACAAAGTCACAGAAATGTGAGCCTGTCACAAAAATTTGCATTTGTACCTGCTTGTAGTACTTGTGACTGTGCTTGAGTTCTAGTCTCCCATCAGAGAGTTTCAGGTAAAAATCATTGTCTGCAAAGGCCTGCAGGATGTTGTTGTTGCAGTGCTTATATGGGGATTTTATTTCCACACAGCCTTTTTCACAACAGGTGCAGGACAATTTATGGCATGCACTTATTTTATTTAGTAAATAATACTTGTAATCAAGCCAAGAAGTTAAAAAAAAACACCTTTGTGAGCACAACTGTCTTCAAGTCTACCTTGTACATCTACAAGTCATGCACCCATCTGTCTGTGAACTGCACTTCTGCTTGCTTCAAAGACCTAAAGTTACTAAAAACTTCATGTGTGTGTGGAGTTATGCTTACAGTCATATAATTATAAATGAAGGCATGGTTGAAGTTTGGCAGAATGTTTACATCCGAACTCCATGTGATATGCTGATACGGATCTAGTCCATTAACCCCTTCAAGCTTCGCCAAATAGCGTACCTTTGCAGTCCCATTCAATTTGGCGGAGTATGGTCCCTTTAAATTTTCCTTCATGGTCCATTTTGTGATTTTTTTCCCGTTCATTCACAAGAAATGCCGAGGCGCTGTGTGATTGCAGTCCGTTTACGATCGCTATTCCTACCCCGCCCAGAATGCATTGCGCGTTTGTCACATGGGCTGGCGAGGTTAATACTCCAAAACTACTGGATGAATTTGGATGAAATTTTCACCAGAAGTGGTTCTTGGCCTACACACAAACCATTACATTTTGGGGGTGATCCATGACTGCATACCTCTACCAAGGCTCAAACTTCTTGCAGTGATTTAGTAGGATTATGTAGAAACTACTGGATGGATTTTGCTGAAATTTTAACCAGAGATGGTCCTTGGCTTGCAGACGAATCTGTCATATCTTCAGTGTTGTCCCATGAAAAGATACAATAAAATATTTATAAAAATGTGAGGGGTGTACTCACTTTTGTGAGATATTGTATATTGGAAGATGGTGAACTGTAAACTGTTTTTGTAGAAATATTTATTGAACTGTTTTTGAATGAATGATATGTCCAGTGGGAGGTGCTTGGTCATTAAAATGGGGTTGCTGTGAGGCTGAGGAGTCTGAACTTTGCTGCATCGTAGGTAACGAAATATTTATTGAACTGTTTTTGAATGAATGATATGTCCAGTGGGAGGTGCTTGGTCATTGAAATGGGGTTGCTGTGAGGCTGAGGAGTCTGAACTTTGCTGCGTCGTAGGTAACGATTCTGCTGTTTGTAAATGAGACAGTGGCCTGTTTTCTCCCATTTTGAAGGAGTTGTTAGAGGACTCCATTTTAAAGAGACAAAGATCTTTAATACACTCTCAGACTCAGAGCAGTTGTTGGTCTCTTTGGATCTGCACATCACTGATTAGGTAAGTGTTACCATGGAGAAGGTTGACTCCTCGCCATGGGACATCGGAAATATATATCGAGGATTCATCGGAAATAAATATTCTCAATTTCTAGAGCTTAAAATATTCAGAGTTTAAAAGTTAATTTTAAAATTATTAACTTCTACATGAGAGAACATCATACATTTTTTGTTGTTGGGGGGGGGCTTCGAGGTTTTAGGTCCATTTTTTTATCTGCAATTGTTCAACTACAGAGAGCTGCTTAGGCACTAGTGGGCGTGCAATTTTTGCCTCAAATGTGTTGCTGTTAGGTACATTAGGTCCATTTTTTTATCTGCAATTGTGCAAGTACAGAGACCCATTTAGTAAACAATTCAGAGTTTAAAAGTTAATTTTAAAATTATTAACTTCTACATGAGAGAACATCATACAATTTTTCTTGTTGGGGGGCTTTGAGGTTTTAGGTCCATTTTTTTATCTGCAATTGTTGAAATACAGAGAGCTGTTTAGGCACTAGTGGGTGTGCAATTTTTGCCTCAAATGTGTGGCTGTTAGGTACATATGTTCAAAAATTTATAAATCCCAAGACCGCTCAGACCCGGCAAAAAATTCGATAAACAGGAAAAGATATGTTCCGCCCCAAACGTACACAAATATTCAAGGTCTATGGAGACTGTAAACTTTGCCGTCGAGACATAAAATTTGGGTGCAAAAGATGTGCAAAAAATATCTCTTTGTGGGGTGCTTCGAGTTTTTAATTAGGTCCATTTTTTTATCTGCAATTGTGCAACTACAGAGAGCCATTTAGTAAACAGTGGGTTAGCAATTCTTTCAGTAACCACTATATGGCACTATATAGGTTTTCAGGTTATGATCATGGCTGTGGTCTGATGAATGTCAGAAAATTTCACATCATTCTGCCCAGCCGCACGTGAGTAATCGATAAAACAGTTTTCAGCAATTCTTTTGTTAACCACTATGTGGCGCTATATTTGTTGTCAGGTATTTTGATGACATTGCGTTCGGGGTGGAACTATTTTCCATTATGGAAGGAATGGTGCACATCAGAAAGGGTTTGCCCGAATTACAGGACTTTGAAGTTGTAAGGGGAGGAGTGAAAATTCGCCATGGCGCCATGGCAACACTTCCTTGTCAGTTATGTGTTGTCCACCCATATTGGACTATATGTGACAGTCACCTAAACCTATGTTCCAATTTTCATGACTCCAGGACGTTCCCACCCCTCCCCATAAGCTCATGGATTGAATGGCGAGAAGGGTGTGTCCATGGTAACACGTATGATGTCATACTAACGTTGATGTTGAGTTATGATCATCTCTGTGTTTTGATGAATCTCAGAAAATTTCACGTCATTCTGGCAAGCCGCGCACGAGTAATAAATAAAACAGTTTTCAGCAATTCTTTCGTTTACCACTATGTGGCACCAGATCTTTTGTCAGGTATTTTGATGTCATTGCGTCCGGGGTGGCACTATTTTCCTTCATGTAAAGTTTTGTGGACATCGGACAAGTTTTGCCCGTCAGTAATTCTTCCTTTAATCATTAGGGGGCGCTAGGAGTGTTGTTTATTATTTGTATATAGACGAGTTCGGGGAAGGGAGAATATTGATCGTATAAAATTTGTTGCAAATCGTGCAAAGTATGTCCAATTTACAAGGGTCTAATGTTGTTACCACTAGGCGGCGCTAAAACTTTTGGTATTTTATATAGGAATGTTCAGGGTGGGATTATTATCCATTTTTGAAAATTTGGTGGAAATCAGAAAAAGTTTGTCCGAGATACAACTTTCCGAAATTTCATGGCGTGTAGTCAACCGTCGCCATGTTGCCATGGCAACACTTCCCTGTAAGTTATGTGTTGTCCACCCATATTGGACTAGATATGACAGTGACCTCAACATATGTTGAAAAATTTAGACCTCCAAGACCTTCCCACCCCTCCCCATAAGCTCATGGATTGAATGGCGAGAGGGGCGTTTCTATGGTAACACGTATGATGTCATACTAACATTGATGTTCAGTTATGATCATGTCTGTGTTCTGATGAATCTCTGAAAATTTTACATCATTCTGCCCAGCCGCTTGTGAGTAATAAATAAAACAGTTTTCAGCAATTCTTTCATTAACCACTATGTGGCGTTATATTGGTTGTCAGGTATTTTAAGGTCATTGCGTCCGGGGTGACACTATTTTCCTTCATGTAAAGTTTTGTGGACATCGGACAAGTTTTGGGCGAGTTACAGGTGGTTGAAGTTGTAAGGGGAGGAGTCAAACTTCGCCATGGCGCCCTGGCCACACCTTTTGAGATTTTGACTTAATTTATATAACTTTTAATGGCCAATGCCTGTAGATGCCCCCATGTAAAAATGAGCTCAATTGGATCAGGTCCCTAGGACAAGTGCGTTAAAATGCGAGGTGTGACTTTTTTCCAAATTGGAGGTGGGGCGACTTTGAGGCAAGATGGCGGCCTTCCTGTTGGCGGTGGGTATGGGCCACAATGATGTTTTTTGCATGTCTTGAGGTGATTCACACCTCACCCAAATTTGATGTGTCTTCGGCAAAGTTTATGGTCTCCAGTCTCCATAGACCTTGTACGTTTGACCCCACCCACAAAAATGAGGGGTGGGGGGGCACATATGTTTTCCAGTTTATCGAATTTTTTGCCGGGTCTGAGGGGTTTGCCAAAAAAAATCGCGTTTTGGTTAACGTTCAGAGGGTGAAAAATGCGATCATTTGGGCAGAATAATAATAATTAAACCTGCAGGCAGGTGTAAACGGATTTTCGCCCCCCGCGCGACCGCGGAACCCGCCGCCCGTCGTCCCTGGCTTTGAACCCTACCTGCTGGCCATTTACTCCAATCGACTTCTTCCACGCAGCATTAGGTGGAGGTGCCGTAGTCATTGTGCCCAAAAACAATGTCTCCAAACTTTCACTCATGTCCCTCTGCTGAAGTTCCTCCACTGTCATTTTTGTTTTACACAAAGCAGCAAAATGCCCCTTTTTCTGACATTTCTTGCAGTCTGCATTGCGAGCAGGACATTCTTTAAATGAATTTCCATGTGCTTTTCCACACCTGCCACATCTGGCAGGCACAGAACACAGCAGAAGTGTGGTGGACTTGCAGGCAGCCAGAAGAGCTGGATGACATGGTTGCTTGTGATAACCAAAACTGTGAAATTCAGTGGTTCCATTTAGGATGTCACAGCAGCCGTGGTTTTGTGACGTGCGCATTAGAGTAGTGCTGTAGCATGAGACAGTTATGCGCTATAACATGGTAGAACAATGATACAAATTGATCATCTACCTACGGGTACAAATAAGTAACAAAAAAAAAAAAATGCATGTCAGTTTATATTGTATTGTGTCATGGTTTTGGTTGCAGTGTTGCATCTTTGAAATAAAGAGCTGCAGTTTGTAAGCCATTGTGTACTTTATTCCAAAAATTGTTACAAAGCAAACAAGTCTGTTTATATAGCACATTTTGTCTGCTTATGTCAAAAAGGTGTGCAATATGTTCAAGAGGCAAATTAATCCGCAAATTTATCTTAGTTAAAAGGAGAATTTGAAATTGGGAAATTTTAGGGACTGTTCAGGGTGGGACTATTATCCACTGTCAAATATTTAGTGAAAATCAGAAAAAGTTTGTCCAAGATACAAGTTTCCGAAATTTCATGGTGTGTAGTCAACCGTCACCATGTTGCCAGGGCAACACTTCCCTGTAAGTTATGTGTTGTCCACCAATATTGGACTACATATGACAGTGACCTCAACATATGTTGAAAAATTGAGACCTCCAAGACCTTCCCACCCCTCCCCATAAGCTCACGGTGTGAATGGCGAGGAGGGCATGTCTATGTTAACACGTTTGATGTTATACTATTGTTGATGTTCAGTTATTATCATGGCTGTGTTCTGAGAAATCTCAGAAAATTTCACATCATTCTGGCAACAAAATAGATCAAGTGGAAAAGATATGTGCACCTCCACCACTCATTTTTGTGGGTGGGGCAAATGTGCTGAGCGGGATTAATCTCCATCATCGCAATTCCGGTGACAGTCCAACACATTTTGTCCAAATTACAACTATCCAACATATTGCGATCAGGTAAACTCGGACATGTGGCCATGGTAACATTTACATTTCAGGTACATGTTGCAGAAACCACAGAACTACTGAAGAGAGTCATGTTGACTTATGTTCCACATTTGGTGACTCTTGGACATTCCCAACCCTCCAAAGTATAAAACATATTGATTGGCAAGGAATGGGTTTTCATGGCAACTGTGCTTATCGCAGGACAAAAGTGACTTCCACCGAGGATAGTCCAATGCACTCCGAGGAACCCCTGAAAAGGTCATGTCATCATGACTACTGGTCTTTGTGCAAAATTGGAAACAATTTTGTGCAGTACGTCATGTCAGCAGTAGGTGTGGGTGTGACAGTTTTGTGAATATTGATATACAGACATGTTCAGATTGGCATCAGTATGATTTGTGCAAAGATTTTTCCAAATCAGGCGAGAATTATCTGAGCTGTAACTGTCATGTTTTGTTTGGCATGAAAACCACTGAAGTACGCCAGTCGCCCTGGAAACAGTTCTGTACTATGTATATGTACTATCAATGACTGGTGACAGTCCGACACAGTTTGTCCAAATTACAACTATCCAACTTATTGCGATCAGGTAAACTCGGACATGCGGCCATGGTAACAATTAGATTTCAGGTACATGTTGGAGACAGCACAGAACTACAGAAGAGAGTCATCTTTACTTAAGTTCCACATTTGGTGACTCTTGGAGTTTCCCAACCCTCCAAAGTATAAAACATATTGATAGGCAAGGAGTGTGTTTTCATGGCAACTGTTTTTATCGCAGTACAAAAGTGACTTCCACTGAGGGTAGTTCAATTCACTTTGAGAAACCACTGAAAATGTCATTTCATTCTGACTACTGGACTTGGTTCAAAATGTGATACAAATTTGTGCAGTACGTCATGTCAGCAGTAGGTGTGGTTGTGACAGTTTTGTGAATATTGATATTCAGACATGTCCGAGTGGGATCACTATTATGTGTGCAAAGATTATTGTAAATCAGGCAGGAATTGTCTTAGGTGTAACTGTCATGTTTTATATGGAGAGAAAGCCATTGTAGCACGCTGGTCGCCATGGAAACAGTTCTGCACTGTCTACATGTACTGTCAATGAGCCCTAGTGATTCCTTCATGTATTTGTTTTTTCTGCTGGTGAAAGAAAAAGAGAGAAAATAAAAATTTCAGCAATTCTTCCTTTTAACAATAGGTGCGCTAAAACTTTTGTTTGTTATGTTTATGTAGACATGGTTGGGGCCGTACTACCCAGGTGGCTTACTGCTATGCTTCCTAATATTAATAATGAGTTCTGTTTTTTATTATGTATTCATTAGCATATTATTATCTGAGCACCATCTCACCAGTGCGACTCATCTCCTCCTGAAATGAGGCCCACTATTGTTGTGTCATCTGCAAACTTCTCTATAATGTTTGTGGGATGAACAGGTATGCAGTGATATGTGTACAATGAATACAAAGTGGGGCTCAACACACAGCCCTGTGGACAGCCTGTGTTAAGCATTACTGTAGAGGAGGACTGACTACAGTGCTGCTGCAATAATTTAGCTATAACTTCCAAAAGTTATGTTGTAATGCATCCCCTGTAGACTGCTTCTCTTCTCTTCTTGTACTTTGCCTCCCTCTAGTGGTTGCCTGTCTTAACTCTCCACACACTCCTTGACTATGTATAGAGGAGGTGGCTTACTGCTATGCTTCCTAATATTAATAATGAGTTCTGTTTTTTATTATGTATTCAGTAGCATATTATTATCTGAGCACCATCTCACCAGTGGGACTCATCTCCTCCTGAAATGAGGCCCACTATTGTTGTGTCATCTGCAAACTTCTCTATAATGTTTGTGGGATGAACAGGTATGCAGTGATATGTGTACAATGAATACAAAGTGGGGCTCAACACACAGCCCTGTGGACAGCCTGTGTTAAGCATTACTGTAGAGGAGGACTGACTACAGTGCTGCTGCAGCACCATCTCACCAGTGGGACTCATCTCCTCCTGAAATGAGGCCCACTATTGTTGTGTCATCTGCAAACTTCTCTATAATGTTTGTGGGATGAACAGGTATGCAGTGATATGTGTACAATGAATACAAAGTGGGGCTCAACACACAGCCCTGTGGACAGCCTGTGTTAAGCATTACTGTAGAGGAGGACTGACTACAGTGCTGCTGCAATAATTTAGCTATAACTTCCAAAAGTTATGTTGTAATGCATCCCCTGTAGACTGCTTCTCTTCTCTTCTTGTACTTTGCCTCCCTCTAGTGGTTGCCTGTCTTAACTCTCCACACACTCCTTGACTATGTATAGAGGAGGTGGCTTACTGCTATGCTTCCTAATATTAATAATGAGTTCTGTTTTTTATTATGTATTCAGTAGCATATTATTATCTGAGCACCATCTCACCAGTGGGACTCATCTCCTCCTGAAATGAGGCCCACTATTGTTGTGTCATCTGCAAACTTCTCTATAATGTTTGTGGGATGAACAGGTATGCAGTGATATGTGTACAATGAATACAAAGTGGGGCTCAACACACAGCCCTGTGGACAGACTGTGTTAAGCATTACTGTAGAGGAGGACTGACTACAGTGCTGCTGCAGCACCATCTCACCAGTGGGACTCATCTCCTCCTGAAATGAGGCCCACTATTGTTGTGTCATCTGCAAACTTCTCTATAATGTTTGTGGGATGAACAGGTATGCAGTGATATGTGTACAATGAATACAAAGTGGGGCTCAACACACAGCCCTGTGGACAGCCTGTGTTAAGCATTACTGTAGAGGAGGACTGACTACAGTGCTGCTGCAATAATTTAGCAATTCGCCATGGCGCCATGGCAACACTTCCTTGTCAGTTATGTGTTGTCCACCCCTATTGGACTATATGTGACAGTCACCTAAACCTATGTTCCAATTTTCATGACTCCAGGACGTTCCCAACCCTCCCCATAAGCTAACGGATTGAATGGCAAGGTGGGCGTGTCCATAGTAATACGTTAGATGTCATACTAATGTTGATGTTCAGTTATGATCATGGCTGTGTTCTGATGAATCTCAGCAAATTTCACATCATTCTGCCCAGCCGCTTGTGAGTAATAAATGAAACAGTTTTCAGCATTTCTTTCATTAACCACTATGTGGCGCTATATCAGTTCTCAGGTGTTTTGATGTCATTGCGTTCGGGGTGGGACTATTGTCCTTCATGGAAAGTTTTGTGGACATGGGACCATTTTTGGCCGAGTTACAGGTGGTTGAAGTTGTAAGGGGAGGAGTCAAACTTTGCCATGGCGCCATGGCAACACTTCCTTGTCAGTTATGTGTTCTCCACCCATATTGTACTATATGTGTCAGTAACCTAAACCTATGTTCCAAATTTCATGACTCCAGGACATTCTCACCCCTCCCCATAAGGTCACGGATTCAATGGCGAGGAGGGCGTGTCCATGTTAACACGTTTGATGTTATGCTATTGTTGATGTTTAGTTATGATCATGGCTGTGTTCTGATGAATCTAAAAAAATTTCACATCATTGTGCCCAGCCACTTGTGAGTAATAAATGAAACATTTTTCAGCAATTCTTTCATTATCCACTATGTGGCGCTATATCGGTTGTCAGGTGTTTTGATGTCATTGCGTTCGGGGTGGGACTATTTTCCTTCATGGAAAGTTTTGTGGACATGGGACCATTTTTAGCCGAGTTACAGGTGGTTGAAGTTGTAAGGGGAGGAGTCAAACTTGGCCATGGTGCCCTGGCCACGCCTTTTGAGATTTTGACTTAATTTATATAACTTTTAATGGCCAATGCCTGTAGATGCTCCCATGCAAAAATGAGCTCAATTGGATCTGGTCCCTAGGACAAGTGCGTTAAAATGCAAGGTGTGACTTTTTTCAAATTGGAGGTGGGGCGACTTTGAGGCAAGATGGCGGCCTTCCTGTTGGCGGTGGGTATGGGCCACAATGATGTTTTTTGCATGTCTTGAGGTGATTCACACCTCACCCAAATTTGATGTGTCTACGGCAAAGTTTATGGTCTCCAGTCTCCATAGACCTTGAAAATTTGTGTACGTTTGGCCCCACCCACAAAAATGAGGGGTGGGGGGGAACATATCTTTTCCAGTTTATCGAATTTTTTGCCCTGTCAGAGGGGTTTGCCAAAAAAAATCGCGTTTTGGTTAACGTTCAGAGGGTGAAAAATGCGATCATTTAGGCAGAATAATAATAATAATAATAATTAAACCTGCAGGCAGGTGTAAACGGCCGTTCGCCCCCCCGCGCGACCGCGGAACCCGCCGCCCGTCCTGCCTCGCTTTGAACAGTACCTGCTGGCCATTTACTCCAATCGACTTCTTCCACGCAGATTAGGTGGAGGTGCCGTAGTCATTGTGCCCAAAAACAATGTCTCCAAACTTTCAGTCATGTCCCTCTGCTGAAGTTGCTCCACTCTCATTTCAGGACAACACCTCACATCACCAGTAAATATACAGGGAACAGACATTGAGATGGTGACATCCTATAAGTACCTGGGTGTTCATCTGAACAATGAACTAGACTGGTCACACTATACTGACGCACTGTACAAGAAGGGACAGCACAGGCTGTTCCTACTGAGGAGACTCAGGTCTTTTGGTGTACAAGGGGCGCTGCTGAAGACATTGTATGACACGGTGGTCTGCTGCGGCAGTGGCATTACGTTGATGATGAGTTATGATCATGTCTGTGTTCTGATGAATCTCTGAAAATTTCACGTCATTCTGGCCAGCCGTGCGTGAGTAATAAATAAAACAGTTTTCAGCAATTCTTTCATTAGCCACTATGTGGCGCTATATCTTTTGTCCGGTATTTTGATGTCATTGTGTCCGGGGTGGCACTATTTTGCTTGATGGAAAGTTTTGTGGACATCGGACAATTTTTGCGGGAGTTACAGCTGGTTGAATTTGTAAGGGGAGGAGTCAAACTTCGCCATGGTGCCCTGGCCATGCCTTTTGAGATTTGAGAGAGATATTGAGATAGGGTGCGATTATTATCCATTTTTGAAAATTTGGTGGAAATCAGAAAAAGTTTGTCCAATATACAACTTTCTGAAATTTCATGGCGTGTAGTCAACCGTCGCCATATTGCCATGGCAACACTTCCCTGTAAGTTATGTGTTGTCCACCCATACTGGACTGCATGTGACAGTGACCTCAACATATGTTGAAAAATTTAGACCTCCAAGACCTTCCCACCCCTCCCCATAAGCTCATGGTTTGAATGGCGAGAAGGGCGTTTCTATGGTAACACGTATGATGTCATACTAACGTTTATGTTCAGTTATGATCAAGTCTGTGTTCTGATGAATCTCTGAAAATTTCACATCATTCTGCCCAGCCGCTTGTGAGTAATAAATAAAACAGTTTTCAGCAATTCTTTCATTAACCACTATGTGGCGCTATATTGGTTGTCAGGTATTTTGATGTCATAGCGTCCGGGGTGGCACTATTTTCCTTCATGTAAAGTTTTGTGGACATCGGATAAGTTTTGGGCGAGTTACAGGTGGTTGAAGTTGTAAGGGGAGGAGTCAAACTTCGCCATGGCGCCCTGGCCACGCCTTTTGAGATTTTGACTTAATTTATATAACTTTTAATGGGCAATGCCTGTAGATGCCCCCATGTAAAAATGAGCTCAATTGGATCTGGTCCCTAGGACAAGTGCGTTAAAATGCGAGGTGTGACTTTTTTCCGAATTGGAGGTGGGGCGACTTTGAGGCAAGATGGCGGCCTTCCTGTTGGCGGTGGGTATGGGCCACAATGATGTTTTTTGCATGTCTTGAGGTGATTCACACCTCACCCAAATTTGATGTGTCTACGGCAAAGTTTATGGTCTCCAGTCTCCATAGACCTTGAAAATTTGTGTACGTTTGGCCCCACCCACAAAAATGAGGGGTGGGGGGGAACATATCTTTTCCAGTTTATCGAATTTTTTGCCCTGTCAGAGGGGTTTGCCAAAAAAAATCGCGCTTTGGTTAACGTTCAGAGGGTGAAAAATGCGATCATTTAGGCAGAATTATAATAATAATAATAATTAAACCTGCAGGCAGGTGTAAACGGCCGTTCGCCCCCCCGCGCGACCGCGGAACCCGCCGCCCGTCCTCCCTCGCTTTGAACAGTACCTGCTGGCCATTTACTCCAATCGACTTCTTCCACGCAGCATTAGGTGGAGGTGCCGTAGTCATTGTGCCCAAAAACAATGTCTCCAAACTTTCAGTCATGTCCCTCTGCTGAAGTTGCTCCACTCTCATTTCAGGACAACACCTCACATCACCAGTAAATATACAGGGAACAGACATTGAGATGGTGACATCCTATAAGTACCTGGGTGTTCATCTGAACAATGAACTAGACTGGTCACACTATACTGACGCACTGTACAAGAAGGGACAGCACAGGCTGTTCCTACTGAGGAGACTCAGGTCTTTTGGTGTACAAGGGGCGCTGCTGAAGACATTGTATGACACGGTGGTCTGCTGCGGCAGTGGCATTACGTTGATGATGAGTTATGATCATGTCTGTGTTCTGATGAATCTCTGAAAATTTCACGTCATTCTGGCCAGCCGTGCGTGAGTAATAAATAAAACAGTTTTCAGCAATTCTTTCATTAGCCACTATGTGGCGCTATATCTTTTGTCCGGTATTTTGATGTCATTGTGTCCGGGGTGGCACTATTTTGCTTGATGGAAAGTTTTGTGGACATCGGACAATTTTTGCGGGAGTTACAGCTGGTTGAATTTGTAAGGGGAGGAGTCAAACTTCGCCATGGTGCCCTGGCCATGCCTTTTGAGATTTGAGAGAGATATTGAGATAGGGTGCGATTATTATCCATTTTTGAAAATTTGGTGGAAATCAGAAAAAGTTTGTCCAATATACAACTTTCTGAAATTTCATGGCGTGTAGTCAACCGTCGCCATATTGCCATGGCAACACTTCCCTGTAAGTTATGTGTTGTCCACCCATACTGGACTGCATGTGACAGTGACCTCAACATATGTTGAAAAATTTAGACCTCCAAGACCTTCCCACCCCGCCCCATAAGCTCATGGGTTTAATGGCGAGAAGGGCGTGTCCATGGTAACATGTATGACGTCATAATAACGTTGATGTTCAGTTATGATCATGTCTGTGTTCTGATGAATCTCTGAAAATTTCACGTCATTCTGGCCAGCCGTGCGTGAGTAATAAATAAAACACTTTTCAGCAATTCCTTCGTTAGCCACTATGTGGCACTGTATCTTTTGTCCGGTATTTTGATGTCATTGTATCCGGGGTGGCACTATTTTCCTTGATGGAAAGTTTTGTGGACATCAGAAAAAGTTTGTCCAAGATACAACTTTCCGAAATTTCATGGCGTGTAGTCAACCGTCACCATGTTGCCAGGGCAACACTTCCCTGTAAGTTATGTGTTGTCCACCAATATTGGACTACATATGACAGTGACCTCAACACATGTTGAAAAATTGAGACCTCCAAGACCTTCCCACCCCTCCCCATGAGCTCACGGATTGAATGGTGAGGAGGGCGTGTCTATGTTAACACGTTTGATGTTATACTATTGTTGATGTTCAGTTATTATCATGGCTGTGTTCTAATGAATCTCAGAAAATTTCACATCATTCCGGCAAGAAAATAGATCAAGTGGAAAAGATATATGCACCTCCACCACTAATTTTTGTGGGTGGGGAAAATGTGCGGAGCGTGATTAATCTCCATCATCGCAATTCCGGTGACAGTCCGACACATTTTGTCCAAATTACAACTATTCAACATATTGCGATCAGGTAAACTCGGACATGTGGCCATGGTAACATTTACATTTCAGGTACATGTTGCAGAAACCACAGAACTACTGAAGAGAGTCATGTTGACATACGTTCCACATTTGGTGACTCTTGGACATTCCCAACCCTCCAAAGTATAAAACATATTGATTGGCAAGGAATGGGTTTTCATGGCAACTGTGCTTATCGCAGGACAAACGTGACTTCCACCGAGGATAGTCCAATGCACTCTGAGGAACCCCTGAAAAGGTCATGTCATCATGACTACTGGTCTTTGTGCAAAACTGGAAACAATTTTGTGCAGTACGTCATGTCAGCAGTAGGTGTGGGTGTGACAGTTTTGTGAATATTGATATACAGACATGTTCAGAGTGGGATCAGTATGATTTGTGCAAAGATTTTTCCAAATCAGGCGAGAATTGTGTGAGCTGTAACTGTCATGTTTTGTTTGGCGAGAAAGCCACTGAAGAGTTTGTCCAAGATACAACTTTCCGAAATTTCATGGCGTGTAGTCAACCGTCACCATGTGCCAGGGCAACACTTCCCTGTAAGTTATGTGTTGTCCACCAATATTGGACTACATATGACAGTGACCTCAACACATGTTGAAAAATTGAGACCTCCAAGACCTTCCCACCCCTCCCCATGAGCTCACGGATTGAATGGTGAGGAGGGCGTGTCTATGTTAACACGTTTGATGTTATACTATTGTTGATGTTCAGTTATTATCATGGCTGTGTTCTAATGAATCTCAGAAAATTTCACATCATTCCGGCAAGAAAATAGATCAAGTGGAAAAGATATGTGCACCTCCACCACTAATTTTTGTGGGTGGGGAAAATGTGCGGAGCGTGATTAATCTCCATCATCGCAATTCCGGTGACAGTCCGACACATTTTGTCCAAATTACAACTATTCAACATATTGCGATCAGGTAAACTCGGACATGTGGCCATGGTAACATTTACATTTCAGGTACATGTTGCAGAAACCACAGAACTACTGAAGAGAGTCATGTTGACTTACGTTCCACATTTGGTGACTCTTGGACATTCCCAACCCTCCAAAGTATAAAACATATTGATTGGCAAGGAATGGGTTTTCATGGCAACTGTGCTTATCGCAGGACAAAAGTGACTCCCACCGAGGATAGTCCAATGCACTCTGAGGAACCCCTGAAAAGGTCATGTCGTCATGACTACTGGTCTTTGTGCAAAATTAGAAACAATTTTGTGCAGTACGTCATGTCAGCAGTAGGTGTGGGTGTGACAGTTTTGTGAATATTGATATACAGACATGTTCAGAGTGGGATCAGTATGATTTGTGCAAAGATTTTTCCAAATCAGGCGAGAATTGTGTGAGCTGTAACTGTCATGTTTTGTTTGGCGAGAAAGCAACTGAAGCACGCCAGTCGCCCTGGAAACAGTTCTGTACTATGTACATGTACTATCAATGAGCCCAAGTCATTCCTTCATGTAATGTTGTTAAGCTGGTGAGAGAAATATTTTAAAAAAAAAGTCGTCAGTAATTCTTCCTTTAATCATTAGGGGGCGCTATGCGTTTTGTTTATTATTTGTATATAGATGAGTTCGGGGAAGGGAGAATATTGATAGTATAAAATTTGTTGCAAATCGTACAAAGTGTGGCCATTTTACAAGGGTCTAATGTTGTTACCACTAGGAGGCGCTAAACTTTTGTTATTTTATATAGGAGTGTTCAGGGTGGGAATATTATCCATTGTCAAAAATTTGATGAAAATAAGACAAAGTTTTTCCAAGATAAAACTTTCCAAAATTTCTTGGTGAGTAGTCAACCGTCGTCATGTTGCCATGGCAACACATCCCTGTAAGTTATGTGTTGTCCACCCATATTGTACTCCACATGACAGTGACCTCAACATATGTTGAAAAATTTAGGCCTCCAAGACCTTCCCACCCCTCCCCATAAGCTCATGGATTGAATGGCGAGGAGGGCGTGTCCATGGTAATATGTATGATGTCATACTAATGTTGATGTTCAATTATGATCAACGCTGTGTTCTGATGAATCTCAGAAAATTTCACGTCATTCTGGCCAGCCGCGCATGAGTAATAAATAAAACAGTTTTCAGCAATTCTTTCATTAACCACTATGTGGCGCTATATCTTTTGTCAGGTGTGTTGAGGTCATTGCGTGCGGGGTGGCACTATTTTCCTTCATGTAAAGTTTTGTGGACATCAGACAAGTTTTCAGACAAGTTACAGGTGGTTGAATTTGTAAGGGGAGGAGTCAAACTTCGCCATGGCGCCCTGGCCACGCCTTTTGAGATTTTGACTTAATTTATATAACCTTTAATGGCCAATGCCTGTAGATGCCCCCATGAAAAAATGAGCTCAATTGGATCAGGTCCCTAGGACAAGTGCGTTAAAATGTGAGGTGTGACTTTTTTCCGAATTGGAGGTGGGACGACTTTGAGGCAAGATGGCGGCCTTCCTGTTGGCGGTGGGTATGGGCCACAATGATGTTTTTTGCATGTCTTGAGGTGATTCACACCTCACCCAAATTTGATGTCTCTACGGCAAAGTTTATGGTCTCCAGTCTCCATAGACCTTGAAAATTTGTGTACGTTTGGCCCCACCCACAAAAATGAGGGGTGGGGGGGACCATATCTTTTCCAGTTTATCGAATTTTTTGCCCGGTCAGAGGGGTTTGCCAAAAAAAATCGCGTTTTGGTTAACGTTCAGAGGGTGAAAAATGTGATCATTTAGGCAGAATAATAATAATAATAATAATAATAATAATAATAAATAAACGCAAGCGGATACAATAGGGCTTTCGCCGACTGACGTTGTCAGTGGCTCAGGCCCTAATTAAACCTGCGGGCAGGTGTAAACGGGACTTCGCCCCCCCCGCGCGACTGCGGAACCCACCGCCCGTCCTCCCTCGCTTTGAACAGTACCTGCTGGCCATTTACTCCAATCGACTTCTTCCACGCAGCATTAGGTGGAGGTGCCGTAGTCATTGTGCCCAAAAACAATGTCTCCAAACTTTCACTCATGTCCCTCTGCTGAAGTTGCTCCACTCTCATTTCAGGACAACACCTCACATCACCAGTAAATATACAGGGAACAGACATCGAGATGGTGACATCCTATAAGTACCTGGGTGTTCATCTCAACAATTAACTAGACTGGTCACACTATACTGACGCACTCTACAAGAAGGGACAGCGCAGGCTGTTCCTACTGAGGAGACTCAGGTCTTTTGGTGTACAAGGGGCGCTGCTGAAGACATTGTATGACACGGTGGTCTGCTGGGGCAGTGGCATTATGGCAGCCGATAGGAAGAGACTGAACAAACAGATGAAGAAAGCTAGCTCTGTCCTGGGGTAGCGCGTTGTCCCAGTGGAGGAGATAGGAGAGAGAAGGAGGGTGGCTAAACTGTCATCTCTGCTGGAGTCCGAGTTCCACCCTATGCAGGACATACTGAACGCACGGTGGAGTTCATTTAGCAGCAGACTACATCATCCTAGGTGCACAACCGAGAGGTTTCGCAGGTCCTTCCTCCCAACGGCTGTCAGACTGTACAACCTAAGTAGGGCTGCTGTTAGAGATAGGCTAAAGACGTGACAACCTAATAGTTTCGAATGCAGAAGACATAAAATGGTCCCCTCCAGCATACAATCAGGAAAATAGCGGTCGCTATGGAGGGTGAGAATATGTATGGGTACATAATCATACCATATAGGATAACTAAGTAGACGGTTGTGCTTTTTCATCCCATCCAGCAACAATGCTCTGCAGTGTGTGTGTATATATATTTAGATATTTATTCCATCTAGCTACAATGCTCTGCACTGTGTGTGTATATATATTTACATATTTATTCCATCTAGCTACAATGCTCCGCACTGGGTGTTTATATATCTACATATTATTCCATCTAGCTACAATGCTCTGCACTGTGTGTGTTGAAGCACGCTGGTCGCCATGGAAACAGTTCTGTACTATCTACATGTACTGTCAATCAGCCCTAGTGATTCCTTCATGCATTTTTTTTTCTGCTAGTGAGAGAAAAAGAGAGAAAAAAGTTTTCAGCAATTCTTCCTTTTAAAAATAGGGGCGCTAAAACTTTTGTTTGTTATTTTTATGTAAACTTGTTTGGTGCAGGACTAATATCAATCGTCGAAAATTTAGTGCAAATTGTTGCAAGTTTGCCCCATGTATAAATGTCCGTTATTGAAATGCAATGAGTGGGTTTCCATGGCAACTGTGCTTATCGCAGGACAAAACCAGCTCAGTATGAGAGATATTTTGCAGAGAAGTTCAGGAGATGCGGTCTATCATGCAGTTTTTAGGTTTATTAGGGCAACAGGACTAATTTCAAGGATATAGGACAGTAATGCCATTTCGAATCACAGTCCGTTCCAGAAGGTGGCGGTAATGCTCCTACAAGGCGTTTGCCAACCACCATAAAACCTCAGAAGAAGACGACGTACGTCATTCCTCTCCCAACCAGCCTGTAAGTTGGTTTAAACGTAACATTTTGCATGGTAACCGTTAGATATAAGTGCTCCGTTTATTTTGTTATAAGTTGTGTGAGAAAACATTGCTAAATTTGTTTCCCTTGAGATTAGCGTTTTAGCTAACATTAGCGGCTAACCCGTTAGCATTAGCATGTTTGATGTGAGGCAAGCACACCTGTAAGTTGGTTTAAACTTAACATTTTGCATGTTAACCGTTAGATATAAGTGCTGCGTTTATTTTGTTATAAGTTGTAGTAGATTAGTTTATTTGACAGGGACAGTGCAATAAACATAGACAATTAATCAAAGACAATCAATCTGATGTGTTGCACATAGAGTGTATAGCTATTAGCTAATTTGCAACTCTTGTCCCTGGATGGGCTTTAGAAAAAAGAATCAAGATAAAAATATACACAATAACCACATACATCAATGCAGAAAAATTATAAATACACAATTATAAATATTATAAATATTATAAATACACAAATATAACAGCCTGACTCACCTTTAACATAAATATTATAAATACACAAATATAACAGCCTGACTCACATTTAACACATATAACATAACTCACATTTGCCTATTTCAGGCCTTCCTCCCTCCGTCACTCACTATAAACAAACACATTTATTCCTTCCCTTCATTCACTCTCACTTTGCAGACAAATAATTCATACATGAGTACATTCTTGTTTATTTTTCAGCCAGTTTTTAACATTTTTAGTGAATGTTTTAAAGTCCGTTATTATTTTAATTTCATTTGGCATTGTGTTCCAGATGTGACTGCCCTTTATAGAGAAAGCTGTTTGTCCAAATGTGGTTCTGCGGTGGAATATTTTACAGTTATTGTTAACAGAACTCCTGGTGGCTCTGCTGCTGTCCTGTCTTTGGACGAAACCAGCAAGTGGCTCGGGTGCTGATTTATGGAGACATTTGAACGTTAATTTCAGAAGACAGAGGTCAATGAAGCTCTCAAAACTCAATAGGTTGTATTTTTTTAAAACATTACAGTGATGCCACCTAATGGGCTTTTTGTCCAAGATTTTTAGGGTTTGATTATATAATGAACCTATATGTCTTATTGTGGAAGGGGCTGCTTGAGCCCAGACTGTCAAACAGTATGATATATGAGAAAAAACCATAGAATGCATATACAGTGCAGCTGCTTCGTAAGGTATGTAATATCTAATTAATTTAAAGCAGTTCAGATTTTTTTTTACTGTTTTTGAAATTTTCTTTATATGAAGATTAAATTTGAGTTGAGGATCTAGTACAATGCCAAGGTATTTGAATTCTGTAGCTAAACTGATGTCATGATCATGTATATTAACTTTAAAATGTTGCAGGTTACATTTTTTGATTGAAAAGCACATTGAGACTGTTTTCTGAAGGTTCAGCAATAGATGGTTCTTGAGGAGCCACTCTTGGACATCAACCATACTTGTAGACAGTACATCTGCAGCCTGTGCTGGAGTCTTGGCAGCTGTGTAAATAACTGCATCATCTGCATAAAGTTGGCATGTTGCAGCTGAGCAGTGTAACGGCAAGTCATTAATAAAAATGCTGAAAAGTAAAGGACCAAGAATGGACCCTTGTGGGATACCCATGCGGTTGTTTAAAAATGAGGATTTATCCTGGTGAACTTTTACACACTGTTCTCTATTCTGGAGATAAGATGCAAACCATTCTAATGTATTTGGGGAGAAGTTAAAAGATACCATTTTGGATAAAAGCAAACTGTGGTTTACAGTATCGAAAGCCTTTTTGAGATCTAGAAAAACAGCTCCTACCACATTACCCCTGTCCAAGGACTGTTTGACGTTTTCAATAAGGCAACAATTTGCTGTTTCTGTTGAGTATCCTGGTCTAAAACCAAATTGATGTGGATGAAGAAGTTGACTGTCTTGTAAGTAGTCTATCAGCTGTGTAGCTACAACTTTTTCAAGAACCTTAGATAGGACTGGTAAGATAGAGATTGGGCGGTAATTGCATATATCGTCTTTACTGCCTGATTTATGAACTGGTATGACGACAGCTTTTTTCCAGCCAGATGGAAATGTACTAGACCTAATGGAGAGATTAATGAGATGAGTCAGTGGTTTGATTAATATTTTGCTGTGCGTTTTGAGAAAGGAGGTGCTCATATTGTAGATATCACTAGTTTTTGAGTTTGACAGTGTTTTAACAATACCAGCAATTAACTTCTCATTTACCTCATCGATGTGAAAAGTATCTGTTGGGAGTATGGAATTTGTGTTGTTGAGCACATTTGGCAGCACAAAAATTTTTGTTAAGTCTTCCACAGAGCCCACAAAGTGTGAATTAAATTCATTTGCCAAAGTAGCCTTGTCACTGACGGTCTTGCCATTGATTCTAAGTTCCTTTACCCCCTTCTGATCGTTTTTTTTATTAGTTAAGTTATTTAAATGCCTCCATAGGGAACTGTTGTTACCCTTTGCATGATCTATCAGTTTATTGTAATAAGATATTTTTGATTTTCGCAGCTCATGTACCACTTTATTTCTTAAACTTTTGTACACAAGGTGATCATTTTGTAGTTTGGAGGTTAGTGATGTTTTCAGTGCATAGTCTCGCCTCTTCATAAGTTTTCTTATTTCATTATTTAACCATGGTAGGCTAATCTTCTGTTGTCTACTTTTAATTTGCTTTGAAAATTTTTCTATAGACTTTGTGATTGTTGCAGTTATAAAATTACAACAATCATCTACTTCACATGTTGCCATGAGCTGCTCCCAATTTTGATTCTCTAAGTAATGTTCAAACTCCTCATTTTTTGATTTGGGGATAATAAAATTTGATTTGTCAATATCGACTCCCCCAAAATACTGTAGTCGCTTTTTAGTAAGTTTCCTGACAGCAAGAACCATGTTATGATCTGAGAGACCAGTTACAAGATTATAGGTTCTGGTTATTCGTTCTGGTTTATTAGTAAATACCATGTCAATAAGTGTTCTGGATTGTTTGGTTATCCTGGTGGGTCCTTTGATGATTTGCTGGTAATTAAATTTAGTCATGAGGCTTTTCAGTTTTTGTTTGTCTTTTTTATCAGACCAGTTGATATTAAAGTCACCATGAATTATTGTTTCTCTGTTCTTCTCAAGTTGTTTAACCAGATCACTTAATTCATTATAAAAGGAAGAGTTGTGTGACGGTGGGTTGTACACTACTGCAATGTTGAAATTCATTACCGGAGAGAGACATACATTAACAGCTAAACATTCAAGTGAAGTATTCAAATCAACCAGTTGACATTTATATTTCTCTTTGATGTAAATTAAAACACCTCCTCCCCTCCCTACCTGCCTGTCTTTTCTAAAACACTGGTAGCCCACAATATCGATCATATTAGTGTCTATGTTACTGTGTAGCCAGCTTTCTGAGAGACAAAGGTAGTCCAGATTTGAGTCCAACAGCAACACCGAAATCTCATCTCTTTTGGGGATTATGCTCCGTATGTTTAAATGACCGCCGAGGATCCCCTTTGGTTTAGCCTTGGTGTCCCAAAGAACTCGTGCATGATTAACAGTTTGGAAAAATAAATGTTGTTTTTGCTTTTGTACAGCTCGGTTTTGTGCTAACCCAGTGGTCTGCTGTTTAATAGTGGCAGGTCCAGGGTTAAGGTGAATATCTCCTGCCAGAAGTAGCAGAACTAACAGAACTTTAACTGTATATCCTCTGCCATATTGTGATTTTTGCTTAACAGCCATGTTTGCCTTAATTTGGAAGTTTTTGCTCAGGGCTTTTAAAGACCACATAGAGTGTAGGGTGAGATGTCCAAGCCCAAATCCATACAGATAAAACTTTTTAACTTCACCTTTGGTTGAGTTTGTCGGAAAATCCTTCTTGTTGCAGGTCCAGACACACAAAGACAAAACGAAGAGGAAGTAGAGAAGTAGAGAAGGCTTATTAGTGGTGCCCATCAGCCCGCTTTTTAATCCGGTGGCAGCCATCTTCAGTCTTTCTTGGAAAGAAGGAAAAAGAAAATCTGTGGATAGTAAAATAAATTCTGCTTATATCGCCAGAATCTGATCCGATCGTCCTCGAATCCAGCTGGGCCTCAGCTAGCCAACTAGCCCCTTCCGTTGCTGGTCTCGTTGCTCATAGTCGCCGTAACTGGTCTCCCGTCCCGCTCCTCCAACCGAGTCTCGTCACACACCGCCGCTGCCACCGAGCTCCGCTGAGGTCACGGTAAGTCCTCCGCTAGGCACCGCCACCTACCGTCGTCTGCCTGGGTGAAATCTCTGCTGAGCCCCGTCAACAAATAGCCGCTTGCCTGGTAGTATCTCCGCTGGGCCTCGCAGCTGGGCTTCGATTCAGGCTGGTGTAAGGTGGAATGACTGGCGCCAGCATTAAGCTAACTAGCGTTAGCTTAGCAATCGCTTCGGGTAGTCTCGTCGCACACCGCCGCTGCAGTCACGGTAAGTCCTCCGCTGGGCACCGCCGCCTACCGCCGTCTGCCTGGGTGAAATCTCTGCTGAGCCCCGTCAACAAATAGCCGCCTGCCTGGTAGTATCTCCGCTGGGCCTCGCAGCTGGGCTTTGATTCAGGCTGGTGTTAGGTGGAATGGCTGGCGCCAGCATTAAGCTAACTAGCGTTAGCTTAGCAATCGCTTCAGGTAGGGCACATCAGTGAATCACAAGGAAGCGCTGGAATCGCTGGTCAGTTTACTCACAGTGGCCGGATAAAAGCGATCAAAGGGGTAATCCACCGGAGGTATATCCGATCGCTGTAGGTTAGTTATTTAGAGACTGGCGCCAGCATTAAGCTAACTAGTGTTAGCTTAGCAATCGCTTCAGGTAGCATTAAGCTAACTAGTGTTAGCTTAGCAATCGCTTCAGGAAGGCGCAGGAAGTCGCTGGAGAAAGGCGATTAAAGGGCAATCCAGCGGAGGTGGCAATTCAGCCCGTGCGTGTTCGCCACGAGCGCCGATCGCTGCAGGCCAGCCACTTTTAATGGCAAAATCAGTGACTTTGTCTCAGCACTGAAAAAGTGTGACCATCCCGGTCGCCATCTTGAGTAGGAGCAAACATTACTAAATTTGAAACTGAAAACTTCCTGTGGAATGCATACCTCCACCAAGGCTCTTATATCCTGAATGAATGAATGAATTTATTTCGGATAATACAGTACAGGTTAAAAGAAACTGTATAATATAACAACAAGGTCAAATTAGACAAAGACTCCTTCTACTAAACAATTCCACGTGAGTTATCCGAAATGGGTGATGGCTGAAGCCGCAGCTTATATTGCCCACCCATATTCCATCCAAGAATTCAAAAGAGAAAAAAGAGTAAACAAGACAAGAGTGATTACAATTTAAAACAGAGCTAAGACAAAGTGTGACTGAGAGAAAAAAAAGAAAACTAAGCTAAGCTAAGCGGTTACTATTCAAAACAAATCTAAGACAGAATGTCACAGAGAGAAAAAAAAAAAAAACTAAGCTACAACACAGCACAGGCTGGATATGTCAATCCT
Source organism: Pholidichthys leucotaenia (assembly GCA_020510985.1). Classification (NCBI taxonomy): domain Eukaryota; kingdom Metazoa; phylum Chordata; class Actinopteri; order Cichliformes; family Pholidichthyidae; genus Pholidichthys; species Pholidichthys leucotaenia. The sequence goes on along the minus strand of CM035850.1, from coordinate 103,866,526 downwards.
TATGTGAGTTTACATGTCGTCTTGTAAATATGTTTGGAGTATTTCTTCCTTTAGTTTTTGTTTAAATTGTCCAAGCGTTGTACATGACTTTAATTCAGGTCCATAATCGTTCCATAATCTGACTCCTTGCACTGAAATACAGTGTTGCTTGGTGGTTGTTCTCACTGTAGGCTTTTGAAATATACGTGTTCCTCTGAAGTGATATTGTTTCTCCCTTGTTTGGAACAACTTTTTGATATTTGCGGGCAGTGATAAATTCTTCACACACTTTTCCAACAATACTCCAAAACTACTGGATGAATTTGGATGAAATTTTCACCAGAAGTGGTTCTTGGCCTACACACAAACCATTATATTTTGGGGGTGATCCATGACTGCATACCTCTACCAAGGCTCAAACTTCTTGCAGTGATTTAGTAGGATTATGTAGAAACTACTGGATGGATTTTGCTGAAATTTTAACCAGAGATGGTCCTTGGCTTGCAGACGAATCCAATGAATAATTGAAATATTATTTTAATGTTTTTATTAAATATGTACTTATTTTGTTGTTGTTGTTTTTATTTTTTTTTTTAATACAGGCACTTCCTCTCCCTTCATGTCCTCTCCGCTTCAATGCTGTGATTCCTGATGCGATGTATGTGCTTTTTCCATGGGAAAAGTCACATGATATGACCAACACAAAGAGGCGCTGCTTGCTACGGGCACATGACCATTGCAGTCATAGATATTCTTTGGTTGTTCCTCTGCAAAATTATGGTCAAAAGTGTAAATTGTGATAATATTTTGGCTTTTTCCCCTTAAACAATGTGTTTCAAATTTATATTGAAACAGTAATTTTATTAAAATATAAAGAAAAATCATTCATAAAATGATCCACAAATTTATAATAGTCTCAAATGTACAGGAAAAGTCAATTTTACAAGAGGAAATTACAAATTTGAGGGAAATGGTTTCAAATGTAGATAGATTGACAAAGAAAATTATAAAATGATAAGAAAATTGTTGTAAATTTTGGAGAACAACCTTCAAGATTGAAGTCATGAGTAATTGTAAGAGGACAACAGATTTCCACTGTTGTACAAGCTGTAAATTGACTACATTACATCAAAGTGTCATATCTTCAGTGTTGTCCCATGAAAAGATATAATAAAATATTTATAAAAATGTGAGGGGTGTACTCACTTTTGTGAGATATTGTATATTGGAAGATGGTGAACTGTAAACTGTTTTTGTAGAAATATTTATTGAACTGTTTTTGAATGAATGATATGTCCAGTGGGAGGTGCTTGGTCATTAAAATGGGGTTGCTGTGAGGCTGAGGAGTCTGAACTTTGCTGCATCGTAGGTAACGATTCTGCTGTTTGTAAATGAGACAGTGGCCTGTTGTCTCCCATTTTGAAGGAGTTGTTAGAGGACTCCATTTTAAAGAGTCAAAGATCTTTAATACACTCTCAGACTCAGAGCAGCTGTTGGTCTCTTTGGATCTGCACATCACTGATTAGGTAAGTGTTACCATGGAGAAGGTTGACTCCTCGCCATGGGACATCGGAAATATACAGTATATCTGGAATTCATCGGAAATAAATATTCTCAATTTCTAGAGCTTAAAATATTCAGAGTTTAAAAGTTAATTTTAAAATTATTAACTTCTACATGAGAGAATTTTGTCCGTCAGGAAGGGACAGCGCAGGCTGTTCCTACTGAGGAGACTCAGGTCTTTTGGTGTACAAGGGGCACTGTTGAAGACATTGTATGACACGGTGGTCTGCTGGGGCAGTGGCATTATGGCAGGCGATAGGAAGAGACTGAACAAACAGATCAAGAAAGCTATCTCTGTCCTGGGGTAGCGCGTTGTCCCAGTGGAGGAGATAGGAGAGAGAAAGACGGTGGCGAAACTGTCATCTCTGCTGGAGTCCGAGTTCCACCCTATGCAGGACATACTGAACGCACGGTGGAGTTCATTTAGCAGCAGACTACATCATCCTAGGTGCACAACCGAGAAGTTTCGCAGGTCCTTCCTCCCAACGGCTGTCAGACTGTACAACCTAAGTAGGGCTGCTGTTAGAGATAGGCTAAAGACGTGACAACCTAATAGTTTTGAATGCAAAAGACATACAGTGGTCCCCTCCAGCATACAATCAGGAAAATAGCGGTCGCTATGGAGGGTGAGAATATGTATGGGTACATAATCATACCATATAGGATAACTAAGTAGACGGTTGTGCTTTTTCATCCCATCTAGCAACAATGCTCTGCAGTGTGTGTGTATATATATTTAGATATTTATTCCATCTAGCTACAATGCTCTGCACTGTGTGTGTATATATATTTAAATATTTAGTAATACATATTTAGTTTAGAGTAATAAATAAAACAGTTTTCAGCAATACTTTCGTAAGCCACTATGTGGCACTATATCTTTTGTCCGGTATTTTGATGTCATTGTATCCGGGGTGGCACTATTTTCCTTGATGGAAAGTGTTGGGGACATGTGACCATTTTCGACCGAGTTGCAGGTGGTTGAAGTTGTAAGGGGAGGAGTCAAATTTCGCCATGGTGCCATGGCAACACTCCTTGTCAGTTATGTGTTGTCCACCCATATTGTACTATATATGTCAGTAACCTAAACCTATGTTCCAAATGTCATGACTCCAGGACGTTCTCACCCCTCCCCATAAGCTCACGGATTCCATGGCGTGGAGGGCGTGTCCATGGTAATATGTATGATGTCATACTAATGTTGATGTTCAGTTATGATCATCGCTGTGTTCTGATGAATCTCAAAATTTCACGTCATTCTGGCCAGCCGCGCATGAGTAATAAACAAAACAGTTTTCAGCAATTCTTTCGTTAACCACTATGTGACGCTGTATCTTTTGTCAGGTATTTTGAAGTCATTGCGTCCGGGGTGGCACTATTTTCCTTCATGTAAAGTTTTGTGGACATCGGACAAGTTTATTCCGTCAGTAATTCTTACTTTAATCATTAGGGGGCGCTATGAGTTTTGTTTATTATTTGTATATAGATGAGTTCGGGAAGGGAGAATATTGATCATATAAAATTTGTTGCAAATCGTACAAAGTTTGGCCATTTTACAAGGGTCTAATGTTGTTACCACTAGGAGGCGCTAAAACTTTTTTTATTTTATATAGGAGTGTTCAGGGTGGGACTATTATCCATTGTTGAAAATTTGATGAAAATCAGACAATGTCTGTCCAAGATACAACTTTCCGAAATTTCTTGGCGAGTAGTCAACCGTCACCATGTTGCCATGGCAGCACTTCCCTGTAAGTTATGTGTTGTCCACCCATATTGTACTACACATGACAGTGACCTCAACATATGTTGAAAAATTGAGACCTCCAACACCTTCACACCCCTCCCCATAAGCTCACGGTTTGAATGGCTAGGAGGGCGTGTCTATGTTAACACGTTTGACGTTATACTATTGTTGATGTTCAGTTGTTATCAAGGATGTGTTTTGATGAATCTCAGAAAATTTCACCTCATTCTGGCAAGCCACGCACGAGTAATAAATAAAACAATTTTCAGCAATTCTTTCATTTACCACTATGTGGCGCAAGATCTTTTGTCAGGTATTTTGATGTCATTGCGTCCGGGGTGGCACTATTTTCCTTCATGTAAAGTTTTGTGGACATCGGACAAGTTTTGCCCGTCAGTAATTCTGCCTTTAATCATTAGGGGGCGCTATGAGTGTTGTTTATTATTTGTATATAGACGAGTTCCGGGAAGGGAGAATATTGATCGTATAAAATTTGTTGCAAATTGTGCAAAGTATGTCCAATTTACAAGGGTCTAATGTTGTTGCCACTAGGCGGCGCTAAAACTTTTGTTATTTTTATATAGGAATGTTCAGGGTGGGATTATTATCCATTTTTGAAAATTTGGTGGAAATCAGAAAAAGTTTGTCCAAGATACAACTTTCCGAAATTTCATGGCGTGTAGTCAACCGTCGCCATGTTGCCATGGCAACACTTCCCTGTAAGTTATGTGTTGTCCACCCATATTGGACTACATTTGACAGTGACCTCAACATATGTTGAAAAATTTAGACCTCCAAGACCTTCCCACCCCTCCTCATAAGCTCATGGTTTGAATGGCGAGAAGGGCGTTTCTATGGTAACACATATGATGTCATACTAACGTTTATGTTCAGTTATGATCAAGTCTGTGTTCTGATGAATCTCTGAAAATTTCACATCATTCTGCCCAGCCACTTGTGAGTAATAAAACAGTTTTCAGCAATTCTTTCATTAACCACTATGTGGCGCTATATTGGTTGTCAGGTATTTTGATGTCATAGCGTCCGGGGTGGCACTATTTTCCTTCATGTAAAGTTTTGTGGACATCAGACAAGTTTTCAGACAAGTTACAGGTGGTTGAAGTTGTAAGGGGAGGAGTCAAACTTCGCCATGGCGCCCTGGCCACGCCTTTTGAGATTTTGACTTAATTTATATAACTTTTAATGGGCAATGCCTGTAGATGCCCCCATGTAAAAATGAGCTCAATTGGATCTGGTCCCTAGGACAAGTGCGTTAAAATGCGAGGTGTGACTTTTTTCCGAATTGGAGGTGGGGCGACTTTGAGGCAAGATGGCGGCCTTCCTGTTGGCGGTGGGTATGGGCCACAATGATGTTTTTTGCATGTCTTGAGGTGATTCACACCTCACCCAAATTTGATGTTTCTACGGCAAAGTTTATGGTCTCCAGTCTCCATAGACCTTGAAAATTTGTGTACGTTTGGCCCCACCCACAAAAATGAGGGGTGGGGGGGAACATATCTTTTCCAGTTTATCGAATTTTTTGCCCGGTCAGAGGGGTTTGCCAAAAAAAATCGCGTTTTGGTTAATGTTCAGAGGGTGAAAAATGCGATCATTTAGGCAGAATAATAATAATAATTAAACCTGCAGGCAGGTGTAAATGGACCTTCGCCCCCCGCGCGACCGCGGAACCCGCCGCCCGTCCTCCCTCGCTTTGAACACTACCTGCTCACCATTTACTCCAATCGACTTCTTCCACGCAGCATTAGGTGGAGGTGCCGTAGTCATTGTGCCCAAAAACAATGTCTCCAAACTTTCAGTCATGTCCCTCTGCTGAAGTCCCTCCACTCTCATTTCAGGACAACACCTCACATCACCAGTAAATATACAGGGAACAGACATTGAGATGGTTACATCCTATAAGTACCTGGGTGTTCATCTGAACAATAAACTAGACTGGTCACACTATACTGACGCACTGTACAAGAAGGGACAGCGCAGGCTGTTCCTACTGAGGAGACTCATGTCTTTTGGTGTACAAGGGGCACTGCTGAAGACATTGTATGACACGGTGGTCTGCTGGGGCAGTGGCATTATGGCAGCCGATAGGAAGAGACTGAACAAACAGATCAAGAAAGCTAGCTCTGTCCTGGGGTAGCGCGTTGTCCCAGTGGAGGAGATAGGAGAGAGAAGGACGGTGGCTAAACTGTCATCTCTGCTGGAGTCCAAGTTCCACCCTATGCAGGACATACTGAACGCACGGTGGAGTTCATTTAGCAGCAGACTACATCATCCTAGGTGCACAACCGAGAGGTTTCGCAGGTCCTTCCTCCCAACGGCTGTCAGACTGTACAACCTAAGTAGGGCTGCTGTTAGAGATAGGCTAAAGACGTGACAACCTAATAGTTTTGAATGCAAAAGACATACAATGGTCCCCTCCAGCATACAATTAGGAAAATACCGGTCGCTATGGAGGGTGAGAATATGTATGGGTACATAATCATACCATATAGGATAACTAAGTAGACGGTTGTGCTGTTTCATCCCATCTAGCAACAATGCTCTGCACTGTGTGTGTATATATATTTACGTATTTATTCCATCTAGCTACAATGCTCCGTACTGGGTGTTTATATATCTACATATTATTCTATCTAGCTACAATGCTCCGCACTGTGTGTGTTGAAGCGCGCTGGTCAGCATGGAAACAGTTCTGTACTATCTACATATACTGTCAATCAGCCCTAGTGATTCCTTCATGTATTTTTTTTTTCTGCTAGTGAGAGAAAAAGAGAGAAAAAATTTTTCAGCAATTCTTCCTTTTAAAAAGTAGGGGCGCTAAAACTTTTGTTTGTTATTTTTATATAAACATGTTTGGTGCAGGACTAATATCAATCGTCAAAAATTTAGTGCAAATTGTTGCAAGTTTGCCCCATGTATAAATGTCCGTTTCTGAAATGCAATGAGTGGGTTTCCATGGCAACTGTGCTTTTCGCAGGAAGAAAGTGACTTCCACCAAAGGTAGTCCAATGCACTCTGAGGAACCACTGAAAAGGTGATGTCATCGTGACTACTGGTCTTTGTGCAAAATTAGAAACAATTTTGTGCAGTACCTCATGTCAGCAGTAGGTGTGGGTGTGACAGTTTTGTGAATATTGATATACAGACACGTTCAGAGTGGGATCAGTATGATTTGTGCAAAGATTTTTTCCAAATCAGGCGAGAATTGTCTGAGCTGTAACTGTCATGTTTTGTTTGGTGAGAAAGCCATTGAAGAACGGCAGTTGCCATGGAATCAGTTCTGTACTATGTGCATGTACTATCAATGAGCCCAAGTCATTCCTTCATGTAATTTTGTTAAGCTGGTGAGAGAAAATTTAAAAAAAAACAGTCGTCAGTAATTTTTCCTTTAATCATTAGGGGGCGCTATGAGTTTTGTTTATTATTTGTATTTAGCAGCAGACTACATCATCCTAGGTGCACAACCGAGAGGTTTCGCAGGTCCTTCCTCCCAACAGCTGTCAGACTGTACAACCTAAGCAGGGCTGCTCTTAGAGATAGCCTCAAGACGTGACAACCTAATAGTTTTGAATGCTAAAGACTTATACAATGGTCCCCTCCGGCATACAATTAGGAAAATACCAGTCGCTATGGAGGGTGAGTATATGTATGGGTACATAATCATACCATATAGGATAACTAAGTAGACGGTTGTGCTGTTTCATCCCATCTAGCAACAATGCTCTGCACTGTGTGTGTGTTTATATATTTACATATTTATTCAATCTAGCTACAATGCTCCGCACTGGGTGTTTATATATCTACATATTATTCTATCTAGCTAAAATGCTCCGCACTGTGTGTGTTGAAGCACGCTGGTCGGCATGGAAACAGTTCTGTACTATCTACATGTACTGTCAATCAGCCCTAGTGATTCCTTCATGTATTTTTTTTTCTGCTGGTGAGAGAAAAAGAGAGAAAAAAAATTTCAGCAATTCTTCCTTTTAAAAAGTAGGGGCGCTAAAACTTTTGTTATTTTTATATAAACATGTTTGGTGCAGGACTAATATCAATCGTCAAAAATTTAGTGCAAATTGTTGCAAGTTTGCCCCATGTATAAATGTCCGTTACTGAAATGCAATGAGTGGGTTTCCATGGCAACTGTGCTTATCGCAGGAAGAAAGTGACTTCCACCAAAGGTAGTCCAATGCACTCTGAGGAACCACTGAAAAGGTCATGTCATCGTGACTACTGGTCTTTGTGCAAAATTAGAAACAATTTTGTGCAGTACCTCATGTCAGCAGTAGGTGTGGGTGTGACAGTTTTGTGAATATTGATATACAGACACGTTCAGAGTGGGATCAGTATGATTTGTGCAAAGATTTTTCCAAATCAGGCGAGAATTGTCTGAGCTGTAACTGTCATGTTTTGTTTGGTGAGAAAGCCACTGAAGAACGGCAGTTGCCATGGAATCAGTTCTGTACTATGTGCATGTACTATCAATGAGCCCAAGTCATTCCTTCATGTAATTTGCACGGTGGCGCAATGGTTAGCACTGCGGCAGCACAGTTTACCCTTGGCCGGGGGATTGTGGGGATCGTGGGATCGTGGGTTCGATCCCAGCCCCCGACCAACAGTGATCTGTGTGGAGTTTGCATGTTCTCCCCGTGTTGCGTGGGTTTACTCCGGGATTTCTCCGGTTTCCTCCCACATGCCAAAAACATGCATGTTAGGTTAATTGGCTGTTCTAAATTGTCCCTAGATATCTGTTTCCTATAGGCCCTTAGAGTAGAGGGTTAGTATTAATGAAAGCGCTTTGAGTGGTCTTTGTGACTAGAAAAGCGCTATATAAGTGCAGGTTAGTTAGTTAGTTAGTTAGTAATTTTGTTAAGCTGGTGAGAGAAAATTTTAAAAAAAACAGTCGTCAGTAATTTTTCCTTTAATCATTAGGGGGCGCTATGAGTTTTGTTTATTATTTGTATATAGACGAGTTTGTGGAAGGGAGAATATTGATCGTATAAAATTTTTTGCAAATTTTACAAAGTTTGTCCATTTTACAAGGGTCTAATGTTGTTACCACTAGGCGGCGCTAAAACTTTTGTTATTTTATATAGAAGTGTTCAGGGTGGGACTCTTATCGATTGTCGAAAATTTGATGTAAATCAGAAAAAGTTTCTCCAAGATACAACTTTCTGAAATTTAATGGCGAGTAGTCAACCGTTGCAATGTTGCCATGGCAACACTTCCCTGTAAGTTATGTGTTGTCCACTGATATTGGACTACATATGACAGTGACCTCAACATATGTTGAAAAATTTAGACCTCCAAGACCTTCCCACACCTCCCCATATGCTCATTTATTGAATGGCGAGGAGGGCGTGTCCATGTTAACACGTTTGATGTTATACTATTGTTGATGTTGAGTTATTATCATGGCTGTGTTCTGATGAATCTCAGAAAATTTCACATCATTCTGCCCAGCCGCTTGTGAGTAATAAATGAAACAGTTTTCAGCAATTCTTTCATTAACCACTATGTGGCGCTACATCGGTTGTCAGGTATTTTGAGGTCATTGCGTTCGGGGTGGGACTATTTTCCTTCATGGAAAGTTATGTGGACATGGGACCAGTTTTGGCCGAGTTACAGGTGGTTGAATTTGTAAGGGGAGGAGTCAAACTTCGCCAAGGCGCCCTGGCAACACTTCCTTGTCAGTTATGTGTTGTCCACCCATATTGTACTATATGTGACAGTAACCTAAACCTATGTTCCAAATTTCATGATTCCAGGACGTTCCCACCCCTCCCCAGAAGGTCACGCATTGAATGGCGAGAAGGGCGTGTCCATGTTAACACGTTTGATGTCATACTAATGTTGATGTTCAGTTATGATCAGGGCTGTGTTCTGATGAATCTCAGAAAATTTCACATCATTCTGCCCAGCCACTTGTGAGTAATAATTAAAACAGTTTTCAGCAATTCTTTCGTTAACCACTATGTGGCGCTATATCGGTTGTCAGGTGTTTTAAGGTCATTGCGTCCGGGGTGGCACTATTTTCGTTCATGTAAAGTTTTGTGGACATCGGACAAGTTTTGGGCGAGTTACAGGTGGTTGGATTTGTAAGGGGAGGAGTCAAACTTCGCCATGGCGCCCTGGCCACGCCTTTTGAGATTTTGACTCAATTTATATAACTTTTAATGGGCAATGCCTGTAGATGTCCCCATGTAAAAATGAGCTCAATTGGATCTGGTCCCTAGGACAAGTGCGTTAAAATGCGAGGTGTGACTTTTTTCCAAATTGGAGGTGGGGCGACTTTGAGGCAAGATGGCGGCCTTCCTGTTGACGGTGGGTATGGGCCACAATGATGTTTTTTGCATGTCTTGAGGTGATTCACACCTCACCCAAATTTGATGTGTCTACGGCAAAGTTTATGGTCTCCAGTCTCCATAGACCTTGTACGTTTGACCCCACCCACAAAAATGAGGGGTTGGGGGGCACATATCTTTTCCAGTTTATCGAATTTTTTGCCTGGTCAGAGGGGTTTGCCAAAAAAAATCGCGTTTTGGTTAACGTTCAGAGGGTGAAAAATGCGATCATTTAGGCAGAATAATAGAGAAAAAAAATAACAAAAAATAATAAATAAACGTGAGCGGAAAAATAATAAATAAACGTGAGCGGATACAATAGGGCTTTCGCCGACTGACGTTGTCAGTGGCTCAGGCCCTAATAATAATAATAATAATAATTAAACCTGCAGGCAGGTGTAAACGGGCCTTCGCCCCCCCGCGCGACCGTGGAACCCGCCGCCCGTCCTCCCTCACTTTGAACAGTACCTGCTTGCCATTTACTCCAATCGACTTCTTCCACGCAGAATTAGGTGGAGGTGCCGTAGTCATTGTGCCCAAAAACAATGTCTCCAAACTTTCAGTCATGTCCCTCTGCTGAAGTTGCTCCACTGTCATTTCAGGACAACACCTCACATCACCAGTAAATATACAGGGAACAGACATTGAGATGGTGACATCCTATAAGTACCTGGGTGTTCATCTGAACAATGAACTAGACTGGTCACACTATACTGATGCACTCTACAAGAAGGGACAGCGCAGGCTGTTCCTACTGAGGAGACTCAGGTCTTTTGGTGTACAAGGGGCGCTGCTGAAGACATTGTATGACACGGTGGTCTGCTGCGGCAGTGGCATTATGGCAGCCGATTGGAAGAGACTGAACAAACAGATTAAGAAAGCTAGCTCTGTCCTGGGGTAGCGCGTTGTCCCAGTGGAGGAGATAGGAGAGAGAAGGACGGTGGCTAAACTGTCATCTCTGCTGGAGTCCGAGTTCCACCCTATGCAGGACATACTGAACGCACGATGGAGTTCATTTAGCAGCAGACTACATCATCCTAGGTGCACAACCGAGAGGTTTCGCAGGTCCTTCCTCCCAACGGCTGTCAGACTGTACAACCTAAGTAGGGCTGCTGTTAGAGATAGGCTAAAGACGTGACAACCTAATAGTTTTGAATGCAAAAGACATACAATGGTCCCCTCCAGCATACAATTAGGAAAATAGCGGTCGCTATGGAGGGTGAGAATATGTATGGGTACATAATCATACCATATAGGATAACTAAGTAGACGGTTGTGCTGTTTCATGCCATCTAGCAACAATGCTCTGCACTGTGTGTATATATATTTACATATTTATTCCATCTAGCTACAATGCTCCGCACTGGGTGTTTATATATCTACATATTATTCCATCTAGATACAATGCTCTGCACTGTGTGTGTTGAAGCACGCTTGTCGCCATGGAAACAGTTCTGTACTATCTACACGTACTGTCAATCAGCCCTCGTGATTCCTTCATGCATTTTTTTTTTCTGCTAGTGAGAGAAAAAGAGAGAAAAAAATTTTCAGCAATTCTTCCTTTTAAAAACCCCACAGCAGCCGTGGTTTTGTGACGTGTGCATTAGAGTAGTGCTGTAGCATGAGACAGTTATGCGCTATAACATGGTAGAACAATGATACATATTGATCATGCAAGTCAGTTTCAACCCCTGAAAAGGTCATGTCATCATGACTACTGGTCTTTGTGCAAAACTGGAAACAATTTTGTGCAGTACGTCATGTCAGCAGTAGGTGTGGGTGTGACAGTTTTGTGAATATTGATATACAGACATGTTCAGATTGGCATCAGTATGATTTGTGCAAAGATTTTTCCAAATCAGGCGAGAATTATCTGAGCTGTAACTGTCATGTTTTGTTTGGCAAGAAAGCCACTGAAGTACGCCAGTCGCCCTGGAAACAGTTCTGTACTATGTACATGTACTATCAATGACTGGTGACAGTCCGACACAGTTTGTCCAAATTACAACTATCCAACCTTTTGCGATCAGGTAAACTCGGACATGCGGCCATGGTAACAATTAGATTTCAGGTACATGTTGGAGACAGCACAGAACTACAGAAGAGAGTCATCTTTACTTAAGTTTCACATTTGGTGACTCTTGGAGTTTCCCAACCCTCCAAAGTATAAAACATATTGATAGGCAAGGAGTGTGTTTTCATGGCAACTGTTTTTATCGCAGTACAAAAGTGACTTCCACTGAGGGTAATTCAATTCACTTTGAGAAACCACTGAAAATGTCATTTCATTCTGACTACTGGACTTGGTTCAAAATGTGATACAAATTTGTGCAGTACGTCATGTCAGCAGTAGGTGTGGTTGTGACAGTTTTGTGAATATTGATATTCAGACATGTCCGAGTGGGATCACTATTATGTGTGCAAAGATTATTGTAAATCAGGCAGGAATTGTCCTAGGTGTAACTGTCATGTTTTATATGGAGAGAAAGCCATTGTAGCACGCTGGTCGCCATGGAAACAGTTCTGCACTGTCTACATGTACTGTCAATGAGCCCTAGTGATTCCTTCATGTATTTGTTTTTTCTGCTGGTGAAAGAAAAAGAGAGAAAATAAAAATTTCAGCAATTCTTCCTTTTAACAATAGGTGCGCTAAAACTTTTGTTTGTTGTGTTTATGTAGACATGTTTGGGGCCGTACTACCCAGGTAGCTTACGACTATGCTTCCTAATATTAATAATGAGTTCTGTTTTTTATTATGTATTCAGTAGCATATTATTATCTGAGCACCATCTCACCAGTGGACTCATCTCCTCCTGAAATGAGGCCCACTATTGTTGTGTCATCTGCAAACTTCTCTATAATGTTTGTGGGATGAACAGGTATGCAGTGATATGTGTACAATGAATACAAAGTGGGGCTCAACACACAGCCCTGTGGACAGCCTGTGTTAAGCATTACTGTAGAGGAGGACTGACTACAGTGCTGCTGCAATAATTTAGCTATAACTTCCAAAAATTATGTTGTAATGCATCCCCTGTAGACTGCTTCTCTTCTCTTCTTGTACTTTGCCTCCCTCTAGTGGTTGCCTGTCTTAACTCTCCACACACTCCTTGACTATGTACAGAGGAGGTGGCTTACTGCTATGCTTCCTAATATTAATAATGAGTTCTGTTTTTTATTATGTATTCAGTAGCATATTATTATTTGAGCACCATCTCACCAGTGGGACTCATCTCCTCCTGAAATGAGGCCCACTATTGTTGTGTCATCTGCAAACTTCTCTATAATGTTTGTGGGATGAACAGGTATGCAGAGATATGTGTACAATGAATACAAAGAGGGGCTCAACACACAGCCCTGTGGACAGCCTGTGTTAAGCATTACTGTGTAAGCATTACTGCTCCTTGCTCACCTCCGCCCCCTGGTGGAACCAGCGATGGATCCACTCCAGTTCGCCTACCAGCATGGCATTGGGGTGGAGGATGCGGTGATCTTCCTCCTTCACCGTTCTCTGTCCCACCTGGAGAAGCCCGGGAATATGGTGAGGATCATGTTCTTTGACTTCTCCAGTGCTTTCAACACCATCCAACCGATGATCCTGAAGGACAAGCTGCTGCGCGCAGGGGTGGACCAGCACCTGTCATCATGGATCCTGGACTACCTCACGAACCGGCCTCAGTTTGTGAGAACCCGGGACTGTGTGTCCGACACGATCATCAGTAGCACGGGGGCCCCCCAGGGAACGGTGCTGGCTCCCTTCCTGTTCACTCTTTATACTGCGGACTTCTCACACAACACAACACACTGCCATCTACAGAAGTTCTCTGATGACTCTGCGATCGTTGGCCTCATCTCCAATGGAGATGAAGCTGAGTACAGAGGGCTTATCCAGGACTTCGTGGACTGGTGCCATCGGAACTGCCTCCAGATCAACGCGAGGAAAACTAAGGAGCTGGTGGTGGACTGCCGCAGGCATGGGCAGCCCCTCACAGTACCAGTAAATATACAGGGAACAGACATCGAGATGGTGACATCCTATAAGTACCTGGGTATTCATCTGAACAATAAACTAGACTGGTCACACAATACTGATGCACTCTACAAGAAGGGACAGCGCAGGCTGTTCCTGCTGAGGAGACTCAGGTCTTTTGGTGTACAAGGGGCGCTGCTGAAGTCATTCTATGACACGGTGGTGGCATCAGCCATCACTTTTGGAGTGGTCTGCTGGGGCAGTGGCATTACTGCAGCCGATAGGAAGAGACTGAACAAACTGATTAAGAAAGCTAGCTCTGTCCTGGGGCAGCGCCTTGATCCGATGGAGGAGATAGGAGAGAGAAGGACGGTGGCTAAACTGTCATCTCTGCTGGAGTCCGAGTTCCACCCTATGCAGGACATACTGAATGCACTGAGGAGCTCATTTAGCAGCAGACTACATCATCCCAGGTGCACAACCGAGAGGTTTCGTAGGTCCTTCCTACCAACGGCTGTCAGACTGTACAACCTAAGCAGGGCTGCTCGCAGAGATAGCAAAAAAGACGTAACAAACTAATAGTTTTTTGAATGCAGAAGATGCAATAGACTTACACAGTGGTCCTCTCCGGCATACAACTAGGAGCATGCCGGTCGCTATGGAGGGTGAGAGTGTGTATGGGCACATAATCATACCATGCAGGATAGCTGGGTAGACGGTTATGCTGTTTCATTCCATCTAGCGGCAATGCTCTGCACTGTGTGTGTTTATATATTTGCATATTTGTTCCGTCTAGCTGCAATGCTCCGTACTGTGGGTGTTTATATATTTATATATCTACATGTTATTCCATCTAGCTACATTGCTCCGCACTGTGTGTGTTTATATACTTGCATATTTATTCCACCTAGCTGCAATGCTCCGTACTGTGGGTGTTTATATATTTACATATTTATTCCATCTAGCTACAATGCTCTGCACTGTGTGTTCATATATTCATATATTTATTCCATCCAGCTACAATGCTCTGCACTGTGTGTCTGTGTGTGTGTGTATATATATATATTTTATAGTAATACGTACATATGTTTATTAGCTGCTCTTGCTTGCTTGTTTTTTTTCTTGCCTTCTGATTGTTGCTCTGAGTGTTGCTATCCCTGTGCTGTTGCAATCCTGGAATTTCCCCGTTGTGGGACTAATAAAGGCTTATCTTATCTTATCTTATCTTATCTTACTGTAGAGGAGGACTGACTACAGTGCTGCTGCAATAATTTAGCAATTCGCCATGGCACCATGGCAACACTTCCTTGTCAGTTATGTGTTGTCCACCCCTATTGGACTATATGTGACAGTCACCTAAACCTATGTTCCAATTTTCATGACTCCAGGACGTTCCCAACCCTCCCCATAAGCTAACGGATTGAATGGCGAGGTGGGCGTGTCCATAGTAATACGTTAGATGTCATACTAATGTTGATGTTCAGTTATGATCATGGCTGTGTTCTGATGAATCTCAGCAAATTTCACATCATTCTGCCCAGCCGCTTGTGAGTAATAAATGAAACAGTTTTCAGCATTTCTTTCATTAACCACTATGTGGCGCTATATCGGTTGTCAGGTGTTTTGATGTCATTGCGTTCGGGGTGGGACTATTTTCCTTCATGGAAAGTTTTGTGGACATGGGACCATTTTTGGCCGAGTTACAGGTGGTTGAAGTTGTAAGGGGAGGAGTCAAACTTTGCCATGGCGCCATGGCAACACTTCCTTGTCAGTTATGTGTTCTCCACCCATATTGTACTATATGTGTCAGTAACCTAAACCTATGTTCCAAATTTCATGACTCCAGGACATTCTCACCCCTCCCCATAAGGTCACAGATTCAATGGCGAGGAGGGCGTGTCCATGTTAACACATTTGAAGTTATGCTATTGTTGATGTTCAGTTATGATCATGGCTGTGTTCTGATGAATCTAAGAAAATTTCACATCATTGTGCCCAGCCGCTTGTGAGTAATAAATGAAACATTTTTCAGCAATTCTTTCATTATCCACTATGTGGTGCTATATCGGTTGTCAGGTGTTTTGATGTCATTGCGTTCGGGGTGGGACTATTTTCCTTCATGGAAAGTTTTGTGGACATGGGACCATTTTTAGCCGAGTTACAGGTGGTTGAAGTTGTAAGGGGAGGAGTCAAATTTGGCCATGGCGCCCTGGCCACGCCTTTTGAGATTTTGAATTAATTTATATAACTTTTAATGGCCAATGCCTGTAGATGCTCCCATGCAAAAATGAGCTCAATTGGATCTGGTCCCTAGGACAAGTGCGTTAAAATGCAATGTGTGATTTTTTTCCAAATTGGAGGTGGGGCGACTTTGAGGCAAGATGGTGGCCTTCCTGTTGGCGGTGGGTATGGGCCACAATGATGTTTTTTGCATGTCTTGAGGTGATTCACACCTCACCCAAATTTGATGTGTCTACGGCAAAGTTTATGGTCTCCAGTCTCCATAGACCTTGAAAATTTGTGTACGTTTGGCCCCACCCACAAAAATGAGGGGTGGGGGGGAACATATCTTTTCCAGTTTATCGAATTTTTTGCCCGGTCAGAGGGGTTTGCCAAAAAAAATTGCGTTTTGGTTAACGTTCAGAGGGTGAAAAATGCGATCATTTAGGCAGAATACTAATAATAATAATAATAATTAAACCTGCGGGCAGGTGTAAACGGGCCTTCGCCCCCCGCATGACCGCGGAACCCGCCGCTCGTCCTCCCTCGCTTTGAACACTACCTGCTGGCCATTTACTCCAATCGACTTTTTGCACGAAGCATTAGGTGGAGGTGCCGTAGTCATTGTGGCCAAAAACAATGTCTCCAAACTTTCACTGTGTTCTGATGAATCTCTGAAAATTTCACATCATTCTGCCCAGCCGTGTGTGAGTAATAAATAAAACAGTTTTCAGCAATTCCTTCGTTAGCCACTATGTGGCACTATATCTTTTGTCCGGTATTTTGATGTCATTGTATCCGGGGTGGCACTATTTTCCTTGATGGAAAGTTTTGTGGACATCAGAAAAAGGTTGTCCAAGATACAACTGTCCGAAATTTCATGGCGTGTAGTCAACCGTCGCCATGTTGCCATGTCAACACTTCCCTGTAAGTTATGTGTTATCCACCCATATTGGACTTCATATGACAGTGCCCTCAACATATGTTGAAAAATTTAGACCTCCAAGACCTTCCCACCCCGCCCCATAAGCTCATGGGTTGAATGGCGAGAAGGGCGTGTCCATGGTAACATGTATGACATCATACTAAGGTTGATGTTCAGTTATGATCATGTCTGTGTTCTGATGAATCTCTGAAAATTTCACGTCATTCTGGCCAGCCGTGCGTGAGTAATAAATAAAACAGTTTTCAGCAATTCTTTTGTTAGCCACTATGTGGCGCTATATCTTTTGTCCGGTATTTTGATGTCATTGTATCCGGGGTTGCACTATTTTCCTTGATGGAAAGTTTTGTGGACATCAGAAAAAGTTTGTCCAAGATACAACTTTCCGAAATTTCATTGCGTGTAGTCAACCGTCACCATGTTGCCATGGCAACACTTCCCTGTAAGTTATGTGTTGTCCACCCATATTGGACTGCATATGACAGTGCCCTCAACATATGTTGAAAAATTTAGACCTCCCAGACCTTCCCACCCCGCCCCATAAGCTCATGGGTTGAATGGCGAGAAGGGCGTGTCCATGGTAACATGTATGACGTCATACTAACGTTGATGTTCAGTTATGATCATGTCTGTGTTCTGATGAATCTCTTAAAATTTCATTTCATTCTGGCCAGCCGTGCGTGAGTAATAAATAAAACAGTTTTCAGCAATTCTTTCGTTAGCCACTATGTGGCGCTATATCGGTTGTCAGGTATTTTGATGTCATTGCGTCCGGGGTGGCACTATTTTCCTTCATGTAAAGTTTTGTGGACATCGGACAAGTTTTGGGCGAGTTACAGGTGGTTGAAGTTGTAAGGGGAGGAGTCAAACTTCGCCATGGCGCCCTGGCCACGCCTTTTGAGATTTTGACTTAAATTATATAACTTTTAATGGGCCATGCCTGTAGATGCCCCCATGTAAAAATGAGCTCAATTGGATCTGGTCCCTAGGACAAGTGCGTTAAAATGCGAGGTGTGAGTTTTTTCCGAATTGGAGGTGGGGCGACTTTGAGGCAAGATTGCGGCCTTCCTGTTGGCGGTGGGTATGGGCCACAATGATGTTTTTTGCATGTCTTGAGGTGATTCACACCTCACCCAAATTTGATGTGTCTACGGCAAAGTTTATGGTCCCCAGTCTCCATTGACCTTGTACGTTTGGCCCCACCCACAAAAATGAGGGGTGGGGGGGCACATATGTTTTCCAGTTTATCGAATTTTTTGCCGGGTCTGAGGGGTTTGCCAAAAAAAATCGCGTTTTGGTTAACGTTCAGAGGGTGAAAAATGCGATCATTTAGGCAGAATAATAATAAAAAAAAATAAAGAAAGAAAGAAACGTGAGCGGATACAATAGGGCTTTCGCCGACTGACGTTGTCAGTGGCTCAGGCCCTAATAAATAAACGCGAGCGGATACAATAGGGCTTTCGCCGACTGACGTTGTCAGTGGCTCAGGCCCTAATAATAAATAAATAAACGTGAGCAATTACAATAGGGCTTTCGCCGACTGACGTTGTCAGTGGCTCAGGCCCTAATAAAGAAACGTGAGCGGATACAATAGGGCTTTCGCCGACTGACGTTGTCAGTGGCTCAGGCCCTAATAAATAAATGCGAGCGGATACAATAGGGCTTTCGCCGACTGACGTTGTCAGTGGCTCAGGCCCTAATAAACGCGAGCGGATACAATAGGGCTTTCGCCGACTGACGTTGTCAGTGGCTCAGGCCCTAATTAAACCTGCAGGCAGGTGTAAACGGACCTTCGCCCCCCCCGCGCAACCGCGGAACTCGCCACCCGTCCTCCCTCGCTTTGAACAGTACCTGCTGGCCATTTACTGCAATCGACTTCTTCCACGCAGCATTAGGTGGAGGTGCCGTAGTCATTGTGCCCAAAAACAATGTCTCCAAACTTTCAGTCATGTCCCTCTGCTGAAGTTGCTCCACTGTCATTTCAGGACAACACCTCACATCACCAGTAAATATACAGGGAACAGACATTGAGATGGTGACATCCTATAAGTACCTGGGTGTTCATCTGAACAATGAACTAGACTGGTCACACTATACTGACACACTCTACAAGAAGGGACAGCGCAGGCTGTTCCTACTGAGGAGACTCAGGTCTTTTGGTGTACAAGGGGCGCTGCTGAAGACATTGTATGACACGGTGGTCTGCTGGGGCAGTGGCATTATGGCAGCCGATAGGAAGAGACTGAACAAACAGATCAAGAAAGCTAGCTCTGTGCTGGGGTAGCGCGTTGTCCCAGTGGAGGAGATAGGAGAGAGAAGGACGGTGGCTAAACTGTCATCTCTGCTGGAGTCCGAGTTCCACCCTATGCCGGACATACTGAACGCACGGTGGAGTTCATTTAGCAGCAGACTACATCATCCTAGGTGCACAACCGAGAGGTTTCACAGGTCTTTCCTCCCAACGGCTGTCAGACTGTACAACCTAAGTAGGGCTGCTCTTAGAGATAGCCTAAAGACGTGACAACCTAATAGTTTTGAATGCAAAAGACATACAATGGTCCCCTCCAGCATACAATTAGGAAAATACCGGTCGCTATGGAGGGTGAGAATATGTATGGGTACATAATCATACCATATAGGATAACTAAGTAGACGGTTGTGCTGTTTCATCCCATCTAGCAACAATGCTCTGCACTGTGTGTGTATATACAGTATATTTACATATGTATTCCATCTAGCTACAATGCTCCGCACTGGGTGTTTATATATCTACATATTATTCCATCTAGCTACAATGCTCTGCACTGTGTGTGTTGAAGCGCGCTGGTCGCCATGGAAACAGTTCTGTACTATCTACATGTACTGTCAATCAGCCCTAGTGATTCCTTATGCATTTTTTTTTCTGTTAGTGAGAGAAAAAGAGAAAATAATTTTCAGCAATTCTTCCTTTTAAAAATAGGGGCGCTAAAGCTTTTGTTTGTTATTTTTATGTAGACTTGTTTGGTGCAGGACTAATATCAATCGTAGAAAATTTAGTGCAAATTGTTTCAAGTTTGCCCCATGTATAAATGTCCGTTATTGAAATGCAATGAGTGGGTTTCCATGGGAACTGAGCTTATCGCAGGACAAAACCAGCTCAGTATGAAAGAGATTTTGCAGAGAAGTTCAGGAGATGCGTTGTCCAAGATATAACTTTCCGAAATTTCATGGCGTGTAGTCACCCGTCACCATGTTGCCAGGGCAACACTTCCCTGTAATTTATGTGTTGTCCTCATATGTGTTGTCCACCAATATTGGACTACATATGACAGTGACCTCAACATATGTTGAAAAATTGAGACCTCCAAGACCTTCCCACCCCTCCCCATAAGGTCACGGATTGAATGGCGAGGAGGGCGTGTCCATGGTAACACGTATGATGTCATAGTAACGTTGATGTTGAGTTATGATCATCTCTGTGTTTTGATGAATTTCAGAAAATTTCACATCATTCTGGCAAGCCTCGCACGAATAATAAATAAAACAGTTTTCAGCAATTCTTTCCTTTACCACTATGTGGCGCTATATCTTTAGTCATGTATTTTGATGTCATTGCGTCCGGGGTGGCACTATTTTCCTTCATGGAAAGTTTTGTGGACATCGGACAAGTTTTGCCCGTCAGTAATTCTTCCTTTAATCAATAGGGGGCGCTATGAGTGTTGTTTATTATTTGTATATAGATGTGTTGGTGGACGGAAGAATATTGATCGTATAAAATTTGTTGCAAATCGGGCAAAGTATGTCCAATTTACAAGGGTCTAATGTTAAAGCTTTTGTTATTTTATATAGGAATGTTCGGGGTGGGATTATTATCCATTTTTGAAAATTTGGTGGAAATCAGAAAAAGTTTGTCCAAGATACAACTTTCCGAAATTTCATGGCGTGTTGTCAACCGTCGCCATGTTGCCATGGCAACACTTCCCTGTAAGTTATGTGTTGTCCACCCATATTGGACTAGATATGACAGTGACCTCAACATATGGTGAAAAATTTAGACCTCCAAGACCTACCCACCCCTCCCCATAAGCTCATGGATTGAATGGCGAGAAGGGCGTTTCTATGGTAACATGTATGATGTCATACTAACTTTGATGTTCAGTTATGATCATGTCTGTGTTCTGATGAATCTCTGAAAATTTCACGTCATTCTGCCCAGCCGCTTGTGAGTAATAAATAAAACAGTTTTCAGCAATTCTTTCATTAACCACTATGTGGCGCTATATCGGTTGTCAGGTATTTTGATGTCATTGCGTCCGGGGTGGCACTATTTTCCTTCATGTAAAGTTTTGTGGACATCGGACAAGTTTTGGGCAAGTTACAGGTGGTTGAAGTTGTAAGGGGAGGAGTCAAACTTCGCCATGGCGCCCTGGCCACGCCTTTTGAGATTTTGACTTAATTTATATAACTTTTAATGGGCAATGCCTGTAGATGCCCCCATGTAAAAATGAGCTCAATTGGATCTGGTCCCTAGGACAAGTGCGTTAAAATGCGAGGTGTGACTTTTTTCCGAATTGGAGGTGGGGCAACTTTGAGGCAAGATGGCGGCCTTCCTGTTGGCGGTGGGTATGGGCCACAATGATGTTTTTTGCATGTCTTGAGGTGATTCACACCTCACCCAAATTTGATGTTTCTACGGCAAAGTTTATGGTCTCCAGTCTCCCTTGACCTTGTATGTTTGGCCCCACCCACAAAAATGAGGGCTGGGGGGGCACATATGTTTTCCAGTGTATCGAAATTTTTGCCTTGTCAGAGGGGTTTGCCAAAAAAAATCGTGTTTTGGTTAACGTTCAGAGGGTGAAAAATGCGATCATTTAGGCAGAATAATAGAGAAAAAAAATAAAGAATAAATAAACGCAAGCGGATACAATAGGGCTTTCGCCGACTGACGTTGTCAGTGGCTCAGGCACTAATAATAAAGAAACAAAGCAGATACAATAGGGATTTCACCAACTGACGTTGTCAGTGGCTCAGGCCCTAATAATTAAACCTGCAAGCAGGTGTAAGCGGCCACCCGTGCAACCCAGCGCCCGTCGTACCTTGCTGTCTCGGAAAATTTCCCGTTGTCGCTGCAAGGGCTGTAGTAATAATAAAGTAAACATGTATAAAACGTCTTGGATGGAAAGGAATGGGATTCCATGGCAGCTGTGCTTATCATAGGACAGGGGTGTCCAACCATGTGCCATAGAGAGCCAAGACCCTGCAGGTTTTACCTCCAACCAGTGTCTTCAACAGCAGATTTCTGTGAACTTCTTCCCACTGATTGCTGATAAGTGAAAACACCTGCTGAAGAGACTGGGTAGAAGAGAAAACCTGTAGGGTCTTGGCTCTCCATGGCACCTGGTTGGACACCCCTGTCATAGGACAAAAGTGACTTCCACTGAGGATAGTCCAATGCACTCTGAGAAACCACTGAAAATGTCATGTCATTGTGACTACTGGTTGCTGCGCAAAATTTGAAACAATTTTGTGCAGTACCTCATGTCAGCAGTAGGTGCTGGTGTGACAGTTTTGTGAATATTGATATACAAACGTGTTCAGAATGGGATCAGTATGATTTGTGCAAAGTGTGGTCCAAATCAAACGAGGATTGTCTGAGCTGTAACTCTCATGTTTTGCATTGCGAGGAAGCCATTGAAGCATGCTGGTCACCATGGAAACAGTTCTGTACTATGTACATGTACTGTCAATGAGCCCTTGCCATTCCTTCATGTCATTTTTTTCTGCTGGTGAGAGAAAACGAAAGAAAACAGTTTTCAGCAATTCTTCCTTTAATCAATAGGGGCTCTAAAACTTTGGTCTATTATTTTTATATAGACGCGTTCGGGGCAGGACGAATATTGATCGTAGAAAATTTGGTGCAAATCGTCCGAAGTTTGTCCAATTTACAAGGGTCCAATGTTGTAACCACTAGGCAGCACTCTAACCTTTGTTATTTTTATATAGAAGCGTTCAGGGTGTCTATTATCCATTATCGAAAATTTGGTGACAATCAGACAAAGTTTGTCCAAGATACAACTTTCCGATGTTTCATGGTGAGAAGTCAGCCTTCGCCATGTCACCATGGCAACACTTCCCTGTCAATTATGTGTTGTCCACCCATATAGGACTATATATGACAGTCACCTCAACCATTGTTCAAGAGTTCATGACTCCAGGTCATTCCTAATCCTGCAACAAAGTTCAAGGATTGAATGGCAAGGAGGGCGTGTCCATGGTAGCATGTGTGATGTCATGCTGAAGTTGATGTGCAGTTATGATCATCGCTTTGCTCTGATGAATCTCAGAAAATTTCACATCATTCTCGCCCGCGCCGCGTGAGTAATAAATAAAATAGTTTTCAGCAATTCTTTCATTAACCAGTAGGTGGCACTATATCTTTTGTCAGGTATTTTGATGTAGACACATTCTGGGCGGGAATATTTTCCATCAAGGAAACTTTGGTGCACATCGGACAAATTTTGCCCAAGTTACAGCTGCTTGATTTTGTAAGGGGAGGAGTCAAACTTTGTCATGGCACCCTGGAAACACTTCCCTGTCAATTATGTGCTGTCCACCCATATAGGACTATGTATGACAGTCATGTCAATGTATGTTTCAAATTTCATGAGTCTGGGATCTTCCCACCCCTCCCCATAAGCTCATGGATTGAATGGCGAGGAGGGCGTGTCCATGGTAACACTTGTGACATCGTGCTAAAGTTGATGTGCAGTTATGATTGTCCCTTTGGTCTGATGAATCCCAGAAAATTTCACGTCATTCTGGCCAGCAGCGCTTGAGTAATAAATAAGAGTTTTCAGCAATTCTTCCTTTAACCACCCGGGGGCTCTATAACTTGTGTTTACTATTTTTATATACATGTGTTTGCAGTGGGACTAATATCGAATGTGCAAAATTATGTGAAAATTGTACAAAGTTTGTCCAATTTACAAGTGTCTGTTGCATTAACCACAAGGTGGTGCTATAACTTTTGTTTATTATTTTTACATAGGTGCATTCAGGGCGGGAGCCATATCCATTGTCGAAAATTTGGTGGAAATCAGATGAAGTTTGTCCAATTTGCAAGTTTTTGATTTTCCATGGCGAAGAGTCAGTGTACGCCATGTTGCCATGGCAACACTTACCTATCAGTTATGTGTTGTCCACCCATATTGGACTATATATTACAGTCACTTCAACCTATGATCAAGATTTCATGACTCCAGGTCATTCCTAACCCTGTAAAAAAGATTAAGGATTGAATGGTGAGGAGGGCATGTCCATGGTAACACTTGTGACGTCATGCGAAAGTTGATGTGCAGTTGTGATCATCCCTGTGGTGTGATTATTCTCAGAAAATTTCACGTCAGTCTGGAAAGTGATGAGTGAGTAATAAATGAAACAGTTTTCAGCAATTCTTTCGTTAACCACTATGTGGTGCTATATCTTTTGTCAGGTATTTTAAGGTTGACGCCTTTGGGGCGGGACTATTTTCCATCATGGAAAGTTTGGGGGACATCGGACAATTTTTGCTCGAGTGACAGCTGTTTGAAGCTGTAAGGGGAGGAGTCAAACTCCGCCATGGCACCCTGGCCACACCTTTTGAGATTTTGACTTAATTTATACAATTTCTAATGGCCAATGCCTGTAGATGCCGGCATGTAAAAATTATCTCAATCGGAGCAGGTCCCTACGACTAGTTCGTTCAAATGCGAGGTGTGACTTTTTTCCGAATTGGAGGTTGGGTGATTTTGAGGCAAGATGGCGGCCTTCCTGTTGGCAGTGGGTATGGGCCACTATTATGTTTTTTTCATGGCTTTTTTCCATGGCTTGAGGTGATGCACACGTCACCCAAATTTTATGTCTGTACGGCAAAGTTTATGGTCTCCAGTCTCCAAAGACCTTGTACGTTTGGCCCCACCCACAAAAATTAGGGGTGGGGGGCACATACTGTATGTTTTCCAGTTTCTCAAATTTTTCTCCGGGTCTGAGGGGTCTGCCAAAAAAAATTGCGTTTTTGTTAACGTTCAGAGGGTGAAAAATTCATTCGTTTTGGCGGAAGAATTTCTTCAAGCTGAGCAATTACAATACGGCTTTTGCCGACTGACGTTGTCAGTGGCTCAGGCCCTAAAAAATAAACAGAGCAGATACAATAGGGTTTTCGCCGACTGGTGATGTCAGTGGCTCAGGCCCTAATAAATCTACAGCACAGTTGTACAGGATGGTCACAATGTGAAGGATATGTCTGTGTTTATTTCTTTCATCCTCCTGGCACATATGTGCCAGGGGTGATTCTTGAGGGAAGCTAACAGGAAAGAAAACATCAACCACAGCAACTGACAGCTGTTTCCTCTTCCAGTTGTGATGCAGCTTAAGTGAAAATAGCTTTCCTCTAAAGATCAGTGCCATTTATATCCACCCACGCTGTTTGCCAGCCTGCAGTGGGGATTTGGGTCAGTAGCTCGCATGAGTACTGGCCTACATCTGGTTTAGCACATCTGGTTTAGCACGTCTGCAGCGGTGAGACTGGAAGAAGTCAGCTGAGCATATACACTTTAACAGGCTGTGTGGGAGGAAGACGAAGTAGCTGTAGCAACATGTCACACCAGGGTGTAAAACAATGGTTTTCACACAGTGGCCACAACCCCCAGACTTTGTTTTGCTTCTTTGTAGAGGACAGAATTATTGCCTTTGAAGAATACAAGCAAGGTGAACAACAAGGACAAAGCTTCTGTTTTAAATGCATTAACAGATAGACTGACATAATCCTGACTCTGAAGAGTTCTTAAAAATACATTATTTATGAGGATATCAAGCATTTGGGGAATACAAGCACTTTATCTAAGAGTTACTGTAGTTATTGCTTTTAAATTAGTTATCCCAAAGTTTAAATTAAGACCTCAGTGTACATAGTTTCCAATGAAGCCTTACAACGTAATACATATAAGGATCTATCTCACGCTTCTATCTCAATCGCAACACGGCAAAGAGAAAAGACAAAAGAGATACTGATCAAGTGCTATCTAGATAGCAAGTGCTATCATGCCACTCAACCAAACTGAGTGGACTGATGAACTTTGAAAAAAGTATAAATGATGAAAAATTGAACAAATGTGTGAAATTACAATAAATCTATTATATTTTACTCATTTGTGTTAGTAACTTTGAAGAGTAGCAGTCAGGAACTACTTGTTTTTACACAGCAGTACTGTTAGGGGTGGAAATACTAGCCAAAGCCTAAAATTATTTTTTTTTTTTAAAAAGTGCTTCAGTGATCAGAACTGGTTTCTTTATGTGCTTTTATTATGAAAGGCCTTCAACCGCATATACTTGTTAAGGGTTTCCTGACAATTTGAAGAATGAAAAAACTTTTTAAAAGAAGTTCAACTGAGCAGACAGAGACAAGAGAAGATTTGATTCTGGTTGTCTGACAGCGATGTAGCGGTGAGCCCTGTATTTTTTAAGATGTTCTGAACTTTTTCTGTACTTTGCACTGTAGCTACTGGCTTGTTAGCTAATGTTGCTAACAGGGATTCAAGCAAAAACCTAATAGGGCTGTCTACTCTTCCGGGTACTTGCACGTGAACACGCAAACTGTGAGAGTGGGGAGGTGCGAAAAAACGGCAGTTTACCATTGAAACAATACAGCATATCAATAATATGATGAGCTTTCACCACAAGATCGGATCAGATATGAGTATAAACTTTAAAGTTGTGATCTCAAGAAGTGTCCCTACTGTCTTCCAGCCAGTATGTGGAAGAATTATCCAACGGAGTGGCAAAAAACGACATTTATTGATATTTGTAACTACTGGACACATGCACCAGCTTCGCTGTGCATTGGCGGAACACTAATATTAGAAAATAAATTGTACCTGTTGTGGAAATCTCCAAAAAGCCTCATGTTTAGGTTTGCAATATTTATCCACCAGAGCTTACAGGATAAACAGCCTCTCGTCTCCCATAAGGGAGATGCTGTTTGTTTACACTCGCTAGCTCTCATTAATCCCAACACTTCATTTCAGCTCTACAGAGCTTTGGTCCATCCGTCAACAGGTGAGTGTCAGTGTTATTTTTAAACTAGTTTTGTTTTTGTTTGATTTTTTTGTTTTTTTCCCCCTTGTCCTGTCAGGCAGTTGGGCAAATATAACAGGGATCTGTCACCCTTATTGTGCCAAAACAAATTTACTTTGCCAAGAGGAGCTTATACAGTACCTATCTGGGTATTGTATATTGGGGGCAATTGTGTATTGTATATTGGGGGCAATGGATCAGCGTTCTCGTCGCGCCCTCCGCCAGTACCCGGGCTCGCCTGGGGAAGCTAATGATCCTACCAGCAGACTAAATTCGAAGAGACGACGCCGCTGTGCCAAGTCAAAGAAGAATCCTAGTCACAGTCCTAAAGCCGAAAGCAAACAGCCCCAAAAGCACTTTGTGGTAGGATCTGCCCTTCGCATATTACAACTAAACGTTGAAGGCCTATCTGCAGCCAAGCGAAGCCTTATTGAAGTCCTCGCCTTCCAACATTCGATTGATGTAATCTGCCTCCAAGAGACTCATATTGGCACAGAGGAAGCTGGCCGCTTCACCATCAAAGGCTTTGACCTCCTGTGCTATGTTCTACATGCTAAACATGGACGTGCCACCTATGCGCATTCTGACATAGTTGAAGCAAATCACCTGATAACAACACATTTCTCAGACACCATAATCATTGGTGGCTTCCATATTGTCAATGTGTACAAGCCCCCTAATGCCAACTGGGATCTGCAGGTCTTACCCACCCTACCCCACCCTGCCATCTATGTGGGGGACTTTAACAGCCATCACCCTGACTGGGGGTACCCAGCAGTGGACAGTGATGGGGAGGCACTTTCAGACTGGGCATCCAGAAATGACCTCGCTTTGATATACGACCCCAAACAAAGAGGAACCTTCCACTTTGCTAGGTGGAAGAAGGACTATTCTCCTGACCTGTGTTGGGTCAGCTCTTTGAATGGGGAGTCATATCCTACACAGATCCTCATTCTCGATGATTTTCCACACAGCCAACACCGGCCCCTGCTTGTACACATTGGCCTACAACTTCCAGTCATAAACAGCCCAAGGAAGATGCGCTGGAACTTCCGCAAAGCCAACTGGAAGAAATTCAGTGAAACTCTGGACCGGAGCGTTGTTACCATCCCACTCCACACCATCACTGTAGATGAAGCATACAACCGCTTCTGCAGCGCAATCTTCAAGGCTGCCCATACTGCAATCCCACGAGGCTACCGACCCCTCTATGTTCCATGTTTGGACGGAGAAAGTGCTGCCCTCCTACAATCCTATCAAACATCAGGGGACCCAGAGATAGCAGACCATCTCATTGAATCGCTAAATACAGCCCGGCGAAAGAAATGGGAGGAGACAGTTGCTGACCAGAGCTTTACCCACTCTAGCAGGAAATGTTGGAGCCTCATCCGTCGCCTAGGAGCTGCACAGAAGCCCCCTAGCCAAAGCCGAGTATCCGTCACACCCAACCAAGTTGCATCCCACCTACTGACTATCGCCAAAGCACCCCAAGACAAAGACACCAGAAGAGCAGTTACAACTGAGCTAAAAAAACACCAAAAAATGCCTGTAGAGGAAACGAACCCTGAACCCTTCGAGGCTGCTGAACTGGAGAAAGTCCTACAGGGCCTGAAATGTGGAAAGGCAGCAGGATACGATAACATCTTCCCAGAATTCATGAAAAATCTTGGCCTCCGAGCCCTAACCTGGTTGACACAATTCTACACAAGGATCACACAAACAAACTCGATCCCAAAGAAATGGCGGACAGCAAAGGTCATTGCCATCCCAAAACCTGGCAAAGACCACAAACTACCAGCAAGCTACTGCCCAATCTCCCTACTCAGCATTCCTTACAAAATCATGGAGCGCCTAATACTGCAACGCATTTCCCCAGAAATAGAGGATATTCTAAGTGTGGATCAAGCAGGTTTCCGCAAGGACCGCAGTACAGGTGAACAAGTACTGGCCCTAACCACCTTCATCGAAAATGGCTTCGAGAGCAGACTGAAGACAGGGGCTGTGTTTCTCGATCTTACAGCCGCCTATGATACGGTCTGGCACAAAGGCCTCCTCCTGAAACTTATAAAGGCGATCCCTGCTTGGGCAACAGCAATTATAAAAACCCTGCTGACCAACCAAAGGTTCAGAGTCCACCTCAGTCAGAACACAAGTGCATGGAGAATGCAGAAAAACGGACTCCCACAAGGCTCAGTTCTAGCTCCAACTCTGTTCAACCTCTACATAAACGACCTGCCTACTACAAAATCCCGCAAATTCATCTATGCAGACGACATCTGTTTGGCATTCCAAGCACCAGACTTTGAACCACTGGAACGGGTGCTCACGGAAGATCTTGCCAAACTGGACCAGTTCTGCAAAATCTGGCGCCTAAAACCAAGCCCAGCAAAAACCGTCTCCAGTGTATTCCATCTCCACAATGCAAAAGCTGCCAGAGAACTAAACATCCACCTGAGCGGACTCAAGCTTAAGCATGCCCCAAATCCAACTTATCTTGGAGTGACCCTTGATAGGACCTTATCCTTCAAGGAACATCTAAAGGGGACGGCTGCTAAGGTGAAGGTACGAAACAACCTGCTCTGCAAGCTCGCTGGTACAAAATGGGGGGCGGCAGTCTCCACCCTGCGCACCTCAGCACTGGCCCTTTCATACTCTGTAGCAGAATATTGTGCCCCTGTCTGGTCCAGGTCATCTTACACACACCATGTAGACACCCAGCTCAACTCAACCATGAGAACTATAACTGGAACAATCCGCTCAACACCACTGCCCTGGCTCTCTGTACTGTCAAACATAGCCCCTCCACACATCCGGCGAGCAGCATTAACTCAAAGGATGCTCCAAAAAGTTAAAGATTTTCCTCACTTGCCAATCCATGCAGATATCTACACCCCACCCACTGCCCGACTTTCATCCAGACGGCCGATTTGGAAAAACCCTCCCCCAGCTGACTTTACCATCCAGACAGCTTGGCAAGAGGAATGGGAGACCAAAGAGGTCCTAAACAAACAGCTGGTGATAAACCCCAACCAACAGGTCCCGGGCACCAACCTCCCAAGGAGACAGTGGTCTACACTCAATCGCTTCAGGACTGGACATGGCCCCTGCTTGGCCAGCCTTCACAGATGGGGCAGTAGCCCTAGCCCACTGTGCGCATGTGGAGAGGAGCAAACAATGGAACACATCATAGAGGTTTGCCCGCTCCAAAGACTGGAAGGAGGATTACACACCCTCCATACAGCAAACCAGGAGGCAACTGCTTGGCTTAAGGACTTTGCATTCGCTAAATAAATGAATAAATATTGTATATTGTTGTAAACTCCTCCTGTAATAACTTTTAATACTTTATTTTAATTATTTTATCCATGAAAGACCCAACATGATGGGGAAGAGGGAAAGGGAGTGTGTGGAGGGGGGAAAGAAAATGGAGGGGAACGGACATAAAAGCAAACAAATCAACAACGAAAACAAACAAAAGACAAACTGCTTCTTCCACCGAAGATGTCTCAACATGAGTCTGGTTTCCGCACCTGTTAAAGGAGAGACACTTGTGCGTGTATGTCTGCATGCATGTCTGCATGCATATATATGAGAATGCTCGCAAAATAAGTGTGTGCATGTGAGTAGTTTGTCAGGAAACATACGAAGCGGAGGGCCGGTCGCAGCAGCTCTCCCCCCAGGAACCCCGAGCAGGCAGGGCAGCGCCACCAACCCCCACAGGACACAAACGTCCGAGGTCAGCAAGCCCCTGGAAAGCCAGGCATCCGCCCCCAGAGGGATGATCAAGGGAGACTAGGTTGCTTGGTGGCCGGCGCGGCGAGCCCACACCCCTGGACCCGCCCGATTCCCACCCCCCTCCCCAGCGGGGCCAACGCCCACCCACGGGCCCCAGGCACCAGGAGGCCAGCGACCCCACCCCCCAGGGCGGAGACCGGTCCGCGCCCCCTGGCGCGAGCCCCCCCAGGCACCCCCACAGTGTGCCCACCTCAGCGCCTCTGTTGCACACCCCAGGGAAACCCATACCCAAATAATTCCCCCTGCCCAGGGGTGCCCACATTGCAGAGAGGCACTACCCTCCTTAACCCAACACCTCCCAACTCGCAGACACCCCCCCCCACACCTTCACACCCACATGCTCCCATGTGCACCCATGTGCACTAACTCCCTCTCACTCACCCAGACCGACCCATTCTCTCTCTCCTGTACCCATTCAAACTCACCCCTCATTCACCCTTGTTTCATAAGGCAGCTGCAAAGCAGATGCAGCAAGCCTGAACATGCACCAGTGCCCGGCAGTGGCCAGAGAGACCACCGGCGCAGGCCACAGAAGCAGACACCGACTCCCAGCGTCCACCTGAGCGACCAATCAGCAGACCACCGCAGGCACCCCGAGATGCCACCCGACATGCAAAGCGCTTCACAAAACCGACCCACCATCACCACCTCCATTCATCACCCCCTCACTCTCACATACGCTCAGATTCAGCCCCCGTCTCACTCCCTCTGTTGTATCTATACATTCAGTAGCACCCAGGGATTTTGACAACATGATTGGTCCCAGGCTCCCACCAGGCCCCAATGCCCCCAGCAGGAGCAGGGCAACAGGGGTGAGGGAAGACCCCCACACCCTCCCCCCTGCACAAAACATGGTGGGTGGGTGTTGGTTATTATGATGTAATTGTGTGTAAATGTGTGGACTACCAAAGTGCAAATAAATTGGGGGGATAGTGACTGGAGCACCGCTAGCCACTGCGATGGGCAGCAGGGCCCCCATCCCCCCAGGCCCTCAGTACCTAAAATGCAATTAAAATTGAGGTGAGTGCAGCCCCACCATGCAGCAAAGGCATCCCCTTCGCCGACATAGTGCGGCACACCCCCACCCCAAAGCCCTAAATGTAACAAAGAAGATGTATATTCCAGCCGGAGGGCTGGAAATAAGACTGGGAGGTAGGCGGTCTAAAAGCGAGGCTGTCCCCCCCAGAAGCCAGCTTGCAAACTGGTTCATGAGGCCACCCACTGCCCCCAAATCCCAACCCAGGGCAAGGGCCGCCAGTGGAAGCAGCCCAGGACCCACCAGCATCATGCCCCAGCGCTCCCAGCACCACTAACATGATGGGGCAGCCATATCAATTTCCACTCATCTTACACACACAAACATGGACAACAGTAGTCACAATAGTGAACAATGGGCCGGACCCACACGGCGCCCAACATGCCAAGCGACCCCCCCGAGTGCCCACGCAGGCCCACGACCACCCACCCCAGACCCACACCGACAGCCGCAGGCTGCCCTGCAACCGCAGCTACCCCGGAACAACCCAATGGAAAGACAGCCATTAACCCGCGCCAGTGGCCCCCCAACCACCCCAAGCACCAACACACACCCTCTGCCAATGACACCAGGGGTGATGCGATAAAGCGCCTCACCCCACAACACAACAGCAGGGCGGCCGGGACAAGCAGGCCCCAAAATGCCAACCCCCATGCCACTAGATGGACTGCCCAACCCCTGCCGCCCAACAAAGTTCTCCTACCCATACACACATCCTCCACCCCCCAGACATCCACCCACAGGTAATTGCATCCATACACACACGTACCCCCACCCACCATCACACATGCCCACCTACACCCACACACAGCCCAACCTGCCCACTCAGCACAAACACCCACTTCCGCATCTGCTCATACACAAGCCCCCACTCACACCCACTCTCACACACATGCACACACACACACACACACACACACACACACACACACACGCAGACCCCAGTGGACGGGAAAGGCGACCCAGGATGCAGGCACCTACCCCAGGATGCTGCCAGGGCCCCAGGGAAAACACGACCCCGCTGCACAAGGATGCACCAGGGCCAACCTGCACCACCAGCGCACACCTGACCCCAGCCCGGGGGGGGGGAGGGAACGCCCCCAGCACCAGGGGCCCAGAGCCAGACCCAGACACACACCCCCAACAGGCGAGGTCAGCCAGCCGGGGGCAACAAACCAGGTTCCCCGGTCCACCCCGCAGCTCCCCCAACCAACCCCCCCCCTCAGGCCCAGATAAACGGCCACCCCGACCCCGGACACCCGCGGTCGGGGTGCAGCCAGCCACCAGAGGTGCCAAGGAGAGCGAGCCACTGCCCGCCACCCCTCAGATTATAGAATTAATAAGCGGGGACCAGAGAGAATTGAATTCCGCCAATTGATTATTTGAGGAGGCTGACAATCTCTCCAGGCTAATATAATCCAATAGTAAGTTATTATAATAAGTCATGCATAAGTTATTTCTTGATTTCCAATTCGTGAGGATAGTTTTCTTTGCGATGCATAAAGCAGTGAGAACCATGCTTGACATCTTTGCATCTATATTTATTTCACTTAAATCACCTAATCTGCAAAGTGTGGATGAGGGTGGGACACTATACCCAAGCCATAACGACAAGTCTGGGCTGCACGTGCAACGTGGGCTGCACGGTGGCGCAGTGGATAACACTGTGGCAGCACAGTTTTACCCTTGGCCGGGGGATCGCGGCGATCATGGGTTCGATCCCTGCCCCGGCCAACAGTGATCTGTGTGGAGTTTACATGTTCTCCCCATGTTTGCGTGGGTTTACTCCGGGATTTCTCCGGTTTCCTCCCACATGCCAAAAACATGCAGGTTAGGGAGTTAAGGGGCGCTTGCGCACGCAGCGACTGGCAGCTGGTGGTTTGTCACCAGACTGCAAAACAAATCTACCTACGGGTACAAAATAAGTCCAAAAAAAAAATAAAAAGTCCTCACATGTCTTCTGCCAGAACTCTTGAACCGGTGCACAGGACCACGTAGCATGCATATAGCTATCCGGGATGTTGCTGGTGCAGTGAGAGCAGATATTTGTGTGACTCAGGTCCATTTTGAACATCCTTTGTCCTGTGTAATGAATTCTATGTAGAACTTTATACTGTATAAGTTGTAAGTTAGAGTTTTTAGTCATCTTAGAAGTGTTTTAACATATTTGTGTCCAGAAACTTTCCTCCTTATTAATCGATAAGTCTGTCTCCTATTTTGATACTGGAAGAGATACGGACTCATCCAGCTTTGATAATAGTCCATGTATTTTAAGATAAGATAAGATAAGATAAGATAAGCCTTTATTAGTCCCACAATGGGGAAATTCCAGGATTGCAACAGCACAGGGATAGCAACACTCAGAGCAACAATCAGAAGGCAAGAAAAAACAAGAACAGCTAGTATACATATGTACATATCAATATATATATATATATATATATATATATATACACACACGCAGTGCGGAGCATTGTGGTTGGTGGATGTGCAGCAGAAAGTCTAAGCTCTCTCTCCGCGGATGCGGCGGGCCAGCTGGATGTCTTTGGGCATGATGGTGACCCTCTTGGCATGGATGGCGCACAGATTGGTGTCCTCGAAGAGACCCACCAGGTAGGCCTCACTGGCCTCCTGCAGAGCCATGACGGCGGAGGTCTGGAAGCGCAGGTCGGTCTTGAAGTCCTGAGCGATCTCCCTCACCAGGCGCTGGAAGGGCAGCTTACGGATGAGCAGCTCCGTGGATTTCTGGTAGCGACGGATCTCTCTCAGAGCCACGGTACCAGGCCTGTAACGGTGAGGCACAGGTGAGGCACTGAATTGATATTTTCGATATCAATTTAGGGGAACAAAGATTTAGAAACTCTGCCACCTTAACTGGTACCTCTAAATCTGTCTGATTAAGATTAAATCTTGCTTTTATTATAGATTTAAGCTGTTGATATTCAAAATACTTTTTATCACCGATGTCGTACTGTGACACTAGTTCCTGAAATTGGATAAAATTTCCACCTTGAATAAGATGTTCTAAGTTATTTATTCCCTTCTCTTGCCATAGTGGAAATTTTAATGTCCTCTTTTGTTGCAAGATATCAGGATTATTCCAAATGGGCATGAGTTTACAGGGAACAAGTGAAGACCCTGTTATGTTTAAAAATTTCCACCAAGCCGTCAGAGAGGAGCTGACATTAATACTTTTAAAACAGTCATGGTGTTTAATACAGGGACTTATAAAAGTAAGTCAGAGATATTTAGCGACCCACAGAGAGCCTGTTCAGCATCTAACCATGGGTTTCCTAGTGGGGTTGATTTTGTCCATTTTGAAACAAACTGCAGTCTATTGGCTAAAAAGTAATTAAAAAAAATTTGGTGGATCTAAGCCTCCGCACTCTTTCGCTTTTTGGAGCGTTTTTAAACTAATCCGTGATGGTTTATCCTTCCATAAAAATTTACTTATATTTGAGTCTAGAGACTTAAACCAGGCCATTGATGGTTGGGTAGGAATCATTGAGTACAAATAGTTGATTTTAGGAAGGACCATCATTTTAACGGTTGTGACTCTTCCCATTAGTGATAAAGGTAGTGTCCTCCAGCACGTAAGGTTGCCTTGTATTGTTTTTAAAAGGGGAATGTGATTTAGCCACAATAACTCTGAGAGCCTGGGGGGAAAATGATTGTATTGGAATAATAGATGTACTGTATTTGAGAAATTGCAATTTTTAGGTACAACTATTGATTTTACCCAGTTAATAGAGTAGTCTGATAATGATGAAAATTTATCAATGAGCGCCACTGTCTGAAGAAGAGATCTTTGTGAGTTTTCATGGAAAATCAATACATCATCAGCATAAAGACTTATCTTATGTTCTTTTTCTCCAGTTTGAATACCTCTGATATCAACATTTTGTCAAATGGCTGCTGCTAATGGTTCAATAAAGATGGTAAAAAAGTGAGAAAGAGAGTGGACACACTTGCCTAGTACCTCTCTGGAGATTAAAGCTTAAAGTCTGGTCATTTGTTCGGACAGACGCAGCTGGACACCTATATAGTGTTTTAATCCAGTTTATGAAAGATGAAAAATTGATCTGGGTGTATTATAAACGGAATTATCCTTTCCAGTCTTTTGGCGAGAGCTTTGCAAATTATTTTAAGATCAACATTCATAAGTGAGATGGGATGGTAGCTGGATGGAAGCATAGGTTCTTTTCCAGGTTTTAGGAGCAGGATAATACTAGCCAAATTCATATTTGGAGGAATTACTGTACATTATCTTCTTTAATTTGGTTCACCATTTTAAAAAAGTAGGTGCCATCACAGGCCAAAATTCTTAATAAAATTCTACTGGAAAACCATCTGGTCCCGGAGCTTTGTTGTTTGGGATGTGCTTAAGTGCCTCCTGGAGTTCAGACACCTGAAGAGGTGCATCCAGAGCTAAAACTTTCTGAAGGAGTTATTTATTTCTTCAGGCTCATGGGTAATATTTCCAGTCATATCCTTGATAGAGTGGATAGTTGTTTTTTCTTTATTCAATCTAAGCTGGTTCGCAAGATATCGCCCCAATTTATTACTGTGTTCAAACTTCTCAAGACGCAGTCTTTGTATTAAAAACTGTGCTCTTTTGTTTGTAATTTTTTTTAATTCCAGCTTTAATTTTCTCAGATCGTTAAGTGTCTGTTCCTGAGGGGAAACAGCATTGGTTGTCTCCAGTGATTTAATTTTCTGTTCTAAGTCCACTGCCAGTGCTTTTTCTTTTTTATTCTTATATGAACAGTAAGAGATTAGTTTACCTCGCATGACCGCTTTTGCTGCTTCCCAAAGAACACCTGGGAATATTCCTGGCACATCATTATATTCCAGATATGATTCCCTCTCTTTATTAAAGTAGTTAATAAAATCTTTGTCTTTCAGTAGTGATATATTAAATTTCCAGCTCCTAGTTTCCCTTGTAGCGTTCCTATTTACTAGTGTAAGAGATACTGGATGGTGATCACTAATAGCTTGATTTGAGCATATTTCAGTGTCTGTGATGTCCCTCGCATTAGAGTTACTGGCTAAAAAGAAATCTAGACGTGAATGTGAACTATGAACTGATGAAAAAAAAGAGTATTCCCGAAGAGTTGGGTGAAGAGAACGCCATTCATCACAAAGACCAAAATCATTCATGTACTGTTTGAGAGTGTTAGTAGCCTGACATTTTCGGTAATTCCCTGATATACTGAGCCTGTCGATTGCAGGGTTTAATACCAAGGTTGAAGTCCCCTCCTATTATAAGTGTAGTGTCCAAGTGCTCAGAAAGTGAAGTGAAAAAAGTATGAAAATAGGATGGGTTGTCAACATTTGGGCCATAAATGCTTGCGATACATAGATCCAAATTTTGGACTGAGATTTTTAGTATTATAAATCTACCTTCTGGATTTGTTATGGTGTTATTCACAACAAAGCGTATTCTTCTGTTTACCAGTATAGCTACCCCCCCACACTTTGTTTAGAATTAAAGCCGACTGAGTACATGTGGGGGAATTCCGGGAGGTGAGCGCCTCTACAGACGACTTAGAAACATGTGTCTCCTGCAATAAGACAAAGACTGCCTGTAGATCGTTCAGTCGATTAAAAACTTTTAGCCTCTTCTCCCTGGTACCAATTCCACGTATGTTCCACGTGACAAACTTAAATGTGGACATGTTTTCACTAACTGTTTATGTACTAAAGACTAACTAAATGTGCCTATGTGATTATATGTCTGTAATGTATGCATATATGTGTATATACAGTGGGGCAAAAAAGTATTTAGTCAGCCACCAATTGTGCAAGTTCTCCCACATAAAAGATGAGAGAGGTCTCCAATTTTTATCATAGGTATACCTTAACTATGAGAGACAAAATGAGGGGAAAAAAATCCAGAAAATCACATTGAAGGATTTTTAAAGAATTTATTTGCAAATTATGGTGGAAAATAAGTATTTGGTCACCTACAAACAAGCAAGATTTCTGGCTCTCACAGACATGTAACTTCTTCTTTAAGAGGCTCCTCTGTCCTCCATTCGTTACCTGTATTAATGGCACCTGTTTGAACTCATTTTCAGTATAAAAGACACCTTTCCACAACCTCAAACAGTCAGACTCCAAACTCCACTATGGCCAAGACCAAAGAGCTGTCAAAGGACACCAGAAACAAAATTGTAGACCTGCACCAGCTGGGAAGACTGAATCTGCAATAGGTAAGCAGCTTGGTGTGAAAAAAATCAACTGTGGGAGCAATTATTAGAAAATGGAAGACATACAAGACCACTGATAATCTCCCTCGATCTGGGGCTCCACGCAAGATCTCACCCCATGGGGTCAAAATGATCACGAGAACGGTGAGCAAAAATCCCAGAACCACATGGGGGGACCTAGTGAATGACCTGCAGAGAGCTGGGACCAAAGTAACAAAGGCTACCATCAGTAACACACTACGCCGCCAGGGACTCAAATCCTGCAGTGCCAGACGTGTCCCCCTGCTTAAGCCAGTACATGTCCAGGCCCATCTGAAGTTTGCTAGAGAGCATTTGGATGATCCAGAAGAGGACTGGGAGAATGTCATATGGTCAGATGAAACCAAAATAGAACTTTTTGGTAAAAACTCAACTTGCCGTGTATGGAGGAGAAAGAACACCATACCTACTGTGAAGCATGGGGGTGGAAACATCGTGCTTTGGGGATGTTTTTCTGCAAAGGGACCAGGACGACTGATCTGTGTAAAGGAAAGAATGAATGGGGCCATGTATCGTGAGATTTTGAGTGAAAACCTCCTTCCATCATCAAGGGCATTGAAGATGAAACGTGCCTGGGTCTTTCAGCATGACAATGATCCCAAACATACCACCCGGGCAACGAAGGAGTGGCTTCGTAAGAAGCATTTCAAGGTCCTGGAGTGGCCTAGCCAGTCTCCAGATCTCAACCCCATAGAAAATCTTTGGAGGGAGTTGAAAGTCCGTGTTGCCCAGCGACAGCCCCAAAACATCACTGCTCTAGAGGAGATCTGCATGGAGGAATGGGCCAAAATACCAGCAACAGTGTGTGAAAACCTTGTGAAGACTTACAGAAAACGTTTGACCTCTGTCATTGCCAGCAAAGGGTATATAACAAAGTATTGAGATGAACTTTTGTTATTGACCAAATACTTATTTTTCACCATAATTTGCAAATAAATTCTTTAAAAATCAGACAATGTGATTTTCTGGATTTTTTTTTTCTCATTTTGTCTCTCATAGTTGAGGTATACCTATGATGAAAATTGGAGACCTCTCTCATCTTTTAAGTGGGAGAACGTGCACAATTGGTGGCTGACTAAATACTTTTTTACCCCACTGTATATGTTGTGTGTAAAATATTCACCTACGCATGTATAATTGGGTGTGCGTGCATGATGTCTCTGTTCCATTTGCCTGAAATTGCAAGCAAATGGGGTGCATGTATTTCAAGTTATTTCATATAAACCAGAAGTATGAGAAAAAATGGACATAAAGGTTAGTAAGTGGTAAAAAAAATGCAGATAACATACAACAATGACCTAACAACTTCAAAAAAATTAACTACAACAGACAAACAAACAACAATCTCAACAACAAAGAAATAAACATTTTGACAAATGTTAACAAATTAAACTGAGATCGAGTAAGAGTAAGACACCTGCACCCAGTTGCACTCTTTTTCCACCTCTAGCTAAAAAAAACAAAAAACAAAATAGGCTCTAGAATAGAAGAGTTTTGTAGAAGAGCTTGGAATAACGAGGCGATGTGACTTATAAACCAAAGTTTATTATCAGCTTCGCTCCTCTAACAAGTCTCATCTAGTGCAGCAGCAGAAGAAGTAAGAGAGCGAACACATTCGGCTCTACGTACTTATACTCACACATAACAAAAGACATGCATATCAAAGCTGACATCCCTCATTATCTTAATCCCCCTCCTTTGTCTTCGTACCCCTCCACCTGGCCCTGGGAGGTCAGGGCGACCTAACTGGTCTCCACCGCAGCGCCTCGGATGCTCTTTGATCTTCACTGGTGGTTAAGACCTTTTGTCCTGTTCTGAGGTGTGAAGTCGCTTTACATATGTAATCACCAAACATTCTCACATGCTTATACATATGTAGGTTATGGGATATATGATTAATATAGACCACAGCCCCCCCCCAAATGACTAAGAAAAGGACAATAGAAAAATTCACCGTTTAAGATAATTATTATGACATACTAACTGCTACACCTCTTGACAAAGAAGAAACTTTCCAGCAGCTATGCTCCTGTAGAGAATTCAGTGGTAATCATAACAGCATAGTAATATCACAAGTCAGCCCTAAACTGTTACAGCACAATTAGTGAACAACTTTTGAGTAGTTTGCATCAGTCCCTGTGCCGTCTGGGTTTTAATCTTCTCCCGAATCTGCTGTGGGTCCGCTTGGGCGTCCTGGTGGGACCTTCCTGTAAGGAATCTGCAGCTTGGGAAGGAGAGTGATTATTTGTTCCCTGCAGGGGGGCTGAGTCTCTTCTCTTGGGGGGTCTACCCCGCCGAGGTGCTCTCGCCAACCGTGCAGGCTCGTCTCTCAACAAGAAGGCAGGTTTAAGTCTGTCAATGCTGACTGTTTCTTTTCTGTCCCCAAAATCAAGCACAAAATGCTTATCACCAGGTTCCAGCACTCTGAATGGTCCATCGTATGGTGGGCGGAAGGTTGGTTTTAAAGCTTCATGCCGAACAAAAACAAATTCAGCGTTTTTTAAAGCTTGGTGGACAAAAACCCGTGGAAAAGAGTGATGTGCCGGTCCGGGGAGAGAGTCCGGTCCGTTGCTGCCTAAAAACCTCGGGGCTGGAAGATGCCCTGGCTCTGGGTTCTCTGGTAAAAATTCACCTGGGAGCCTGAGAGGTTGTGCAAAAACTAATTCTGCTGGGGAGGCGTCTAGATCCTCTTTAGGTGCAGCACGCAACCCCAATAAAACCCAAGGAAGTTTATTTACCCAATTTGTATCCGTTAGTGAGGCTCTGAGGGCGGCCTTTAAAGATCTGTGAAAATGCTCGCATAACCCATTAGCCTGAGGGTGATAAGCGGTGGTACGGTGAATTGTCGCTCCTAAGCTGCTGGCCATGGCTGACCAAAGCTCCGAGACAAATTGAGGCCCCCTATCGGACGTGATGTCCGATGGGACGCCGAAACATGCCACTCAGTTTGTCAAAAAAACGCGAGCAACTTCCTCCGCTGTGGTTGACGCCAGAGGGACCGCCTCAGGCCAGCGCGTAGTGTGGTCTATCATTGTTAACAGATGTGTGAAACCTTGGGAGGAAGGTAGTGGTCCCACGAGGTCGACATGAACGTGGTCGAACCTTCTAGCGGGGATTCGAAAAGGTTCTAGAGGGGCTTTTGTGTGTTTGTGTATTTTGGCGCGCTGACAAGAAATGCAAGTCTTTGCCCATTCTTTTACGTTTTTGCGCAGGCCAGGCCACACAAACTTTTCGGCGACCATTTTAACCAAAGCGCGTACACCTGGGTGCGCAAGGGAGTGAATTGAGTCGAAAATACGGCGGCGCCATGCAGCTGGGACTACCGGGCGAGGTCGGCCGGTTGAGATGTCGCATATTGGGTGGGTACACCGTCGCGTAAACCCCTTTCCTCCAGCCTTAACCCTGTTGGTCCAGACAGGAGTGCACGCACGTCTGCGTCACTACTTTGCTCCTCCGCCATGGCTGCATAATCTATCCCTACGTGGATTGGGGCTGCGTATGTGTCCGCGTTGGCGAAGAGTTCTGCGGCTGAGGTAGTATAATCTATCTCCTCGCGCTCTGCCGATGTCACAGCGCGAGAGAGGCAGTCTGCTACCATGTTAAGTTTGCCTGCCACATGTCGAATGTCTGTGGTGAACTCTGAAATAGCAGCTAGCTGTCTTTGTTGTCTGCCTGACCACGGTTCAGAAATTTTAGCCATCGCAAAGGTGAGCGGTTTGTGGTCTACAAAAGCCGTGAAACGCCGCCCCTCCAACCAGAACTGGAAGTGGCGGATGGATAAATGAAGCGCTAGCAGCTCCCTGTCAAAGGTGCTGTATTTATGCTCAGTTTGGTTTAGCGATTTGCTGAAAAATGCCAAAGGTTGCCAGGTTCCGCCTACGTGTTGTTCTACAACCGCCCCTATGGCCAGGTCTGAAGCGTCTGTGGTTAGCGCAATGCGGGCCGAGGGATCAGGGTGAAACAACAATGTGGCATTAGCTAGGGCAGTTTTTACTTCCGCGAAGGCGCGTTCGCGCTCCGGGGTCCATTCGACCGCATTGGAAGGTTTTTGTTTTCTGAGCGCGTCATATTGGGGCTGCATGAGCTGAGCTGCGCGGGGGAGGAAACGGTTGTAAAAATTAACCATTCCCAAAAATTCTTGCAGCGATTTGACAGTTTGTGGCCATGGGAAATTTTTTACTGCGTGAACTTTGTCTGGCAGTGGGACTGCCCCCTTCGGTGAAACTCTGTGTCCCAAAAAATCAATTTGTGACACGCCGAATTTGCATTTGGCTGGATTGATTATTAACCCGTGCTCTTCTAGTCTCTGAAAAACCATAGTGAGATGCTGTTCGTGTTCTTCCTCAGACGAGCTGGCTACCAGCATATCGTCGAGGTAGACGAACACGAAAGGGAGGTCGCGTAATACTGCGTCCATCATCCGCTGAAAGGTTTGAGCAGCACCTTTGAGGCCAAAAGGCATTCGCAAAAATTCAAAAAGACCGAAGGGGGTTATTACAGCTGTTTTAGGAATGTCTTCTGCTCGAACGGGGACTTGATGATAGCCGCGGACCAGGTCTATTTTTGAAAAAATGCGCGCACCCGCCAGATGTAGTGAAAAATCTTGGATGTGAGGAATTGGGTAGCGGTCATGCGCTGTCGCATTGTTTAGTCTGCGGTAATCGCCGCACGGTCTTCAAGAACCATCGGATTTCGGGACCATGTGAAGCGGTGACGCCCAGGGGCTTTTTGAGCGCCTGATAATGCCTAGTTTTTCAAGGGTGCTAAACTCATCCCGAGCTATGGCGAGCTTGGTCGGTCTAAGCGCCGAGCTTTTGCGAATACGGGTGGGCCCGTTGTGGGAATAAAGTGTTCGACCCCGTGCTTAGCCACTGTAGCTGAGAATTTGGGAATTGTGAGTGCTGGAAATTGGGTGAGGAGTTGATCAAACTTACCTCCTGTTGTAGTGACGCTGGCCTGCACGGGTGGT
This sequence comes from Pholidichthys leucotaenia, assembly GCA_020510985.1. Classification (NCBI taxonomy): domain Eukaryota; kingdom Metazoa; phylum Chordata; class Actinopteri; order Cichliformes; family Pholidichthyidae; genus Pholidichthys; species Pholidichthys leucotaenia. Next base: position 103,823,608 of record CM035850.1, on the reverse strand, counting down.
GGAGAAACTCAAGCTGAGCAGGGAATAGAAGCAAAGGACAATGCATTAACCAAGCGTCTGTTCACTAGATCGACTAATAACCCATGTGCACACAAAAAAATCTGCGCCCAACAAGTTAAAACTCACCGCCGCTACAACAAATGTCCATCTGTAGTTGCGGCCATGGATGCGGAGGGGCAGGTTCCTTTCGCCAAAAGTGTCGATGATGGAGCCGTTGGCTGCCACCGCTCCATTGCCCCGGGGGCCCATGGCCCGGTCTGCTTGGGAGGGCATGATAAAACTCAGTTGAGCTCCCGTGTCAATGAGGAACTGCTTGCCGGTGTGTCCGTCCATCACATATAGAAGCTTGCTTTTTTCGCCGAGAACTGCCACTGTTAATGGTTCTCGGCTTTGGCGTTTTCCCGAAATCGTGAATTTGCAGGGGGGAAGGCATTTGTAAGCCTTCTCGGCGAAGCGGTGGTGGTAATAACAGACGTCGCTCCATCTGTTACATCTTGGCCGTGTCGCTGCCATGGCGGGCGGATTCTGCTCAGTGGTTTGTGGCTCCCCGTGGCTCCGGACATTGGCGTTGAGGTCTGCGGATGCTGCTGTGGGTGTCTGTTCCCTGCAGGCATTGACGAGTCGCTGCGCTTCGCGAGCCAGCGTGCGGAAGTCTTGCTGGGTGCTGCATCGCATGTTGGCAAGTGTCCCTCTCATGTGTGGCGGCAGCGTACTGAGGAATATAAATTGGAAGAGGAAGTTGTCATTGTCCTCTTCTTTGAGCTGCAGCAAGTCCTCCATGAGGGCCTTGGATTTGCATCCTCTGTGGCCGTAGACCGCCAGGATCCTCTCGGCTCTCTCCTCGGCAGAGGGGACGAAATTCGCCACGATGGTCGCTTTCAGTTCTCTATATTTGTCCTGGGCCGGCGGCCGCTGGATTATGCTCCGCGCACATCTCGAAGTAGCGGCGTCGAGTTTGGCGATGATGTGATAAAACTTTGTATTGTCAGCCGTTATGCCCGCAAGTGCAAACTGGGCTTCAGCTTGCTGAAACCACAAGGTCGGGTCTTCTTGCCAAAAGTCCGGCAGCTTGACGGTGACGGCGTTTGTGTGGGCCGTCCCTGATGTGTCCGCAGGGTGAGAGTGCCTTCCTTCGGCTCTCGCAGCGGCGCTGGTGCTCGGTTGAGCCCTCTCTGTCACTTCTGCCGTGGGGGAACGTCGTCCATCTGTTCCCCTGTCTGCATGGGCGCCGGCGTCTGCCTGGGTCGCCACAGATGAGTCGATCGCGGGGGAACGCCTCTGGTCCATCCTCGCGTCAGGGTCACCAGTGTAGAAGAGCTTGGAATAACGAGGCGATGTGACTTATAAACCAAAGTTTATTATCAGCTTTGCTCCTCTAACAAGTCTCATCTAGTGCAGCAGCAGAAGAAGTAAGAGAGCGAACACATTCGGCTCTACGTACTCACACATAACAAAAGACATGCATATCAAAGCTGACATCCCTCATTATCTTAATCCCCCTCCTTTGTCTTCGTACCCCTCCACCTGGCCCTGGGAGGTCAGGGCGACCTAACTGGTCTCCACCGCAGCGCCTCGGATGCTCTTTGATCTTCACTGGCGGTTGAGACCTTTTGTCCTGTTCTGAGGTGTGAAGTCGCTTTACATATGTAATCACCAAACATTCTCACATGCTTATACATATGTAGGTTATGGGATATATGATTAATATAGACCACAAGTTTCATCCATAAACAGCTTGCTGTCTATATACACTCTATCCACAGAAACTATAGCTCGTTTACCTTCTTGGATGTTCTGTTTCCTAATGGGAAAAAGCTTTCTTCTCCTTTCCAAGATTTCCTGTGGAAATTGATCATTTAGACCAGGGGTCCCCAAACTTTTTCCTGTGAGGGCCACATAACTTTTGCCTTCTCTGATGGGGGCCGGGGTCAGTTGGTAACAGAAAAAGTGTGACGATTGGACGGGTGCCTAAACGTAAACATTTATTGTTTTCCAGAAAGCCACAAATGACCAAATATTAATAACCCTTTCTGGGATCTTCACAGGAAAAAAAGTCAGAAAATAAATAATAACACTATTTATGAAATAAATAATAACCAAATAACCCTTTATGGGTTCTTCACAGAAACAAGTCCATGGAACATTAACTTTGTGTTGTTGTGCCGTGCACAATCTGAACAGGTAAAAGCTCAGCTTAGTTGTCAGAGCAGAATCTCTTCCTTAAATGACTCATATGAGCAGTCTCTCAAAGTTCTTGTGTTTCTTCCTTATAATCCTTTTGTAGGTTCCAGCAGGCTTGTAGACACCGCTGCTGAACAGCCTTTTCTTTGCATTGAACAAAAAATAATCGTTTGTCCACTGCAGGTTAAATACCCTGCATTCTGAATCAATTTTTCTCTTACCAAACCTTTTTACCATTATTCCATTTTATTTGACAGGGGTGACTCTAGGATTTTTATTTTTTTTTCTGAGGGGGGGGGGGGTTCAGATAGGGGCACAGACTGCAGAAGGGTGGAATAGAATGTCACGTTCTATGCGTGTATTAGTCTCGATCGCGTGGCCAGACTAAAAAAAATAAATAAATAAATCATCACGCCTACCAATGAGGAGGAAAAATCAGTGTAGGCGGACACAGCAAGCCGAAGATTAAAGGTGTTTTAGTCCTCCATCACGAGGCTCACCCAGCGCTGTGTAAGAGAGCTCTGAGCAGTTGTCTGAGAGCGAATTCTAAGTGCGATAGTGAGGCATGAACAGTCAGCTCTTTATACAGTGATACAGAGAATCCATGGCTCAGAATGCATGGCTGAGCACACGCTCAGCAGGGGAACGAGACGGCGCTCGGCCGACTTGAAGCGAGGTGCGGGAAAAGCTCTGTGCAGGAGGGGGTGGAGGGGGTGGGGGTAAGCGTCTCTGGTATTGTTCAGGGGGCTGGGCCAAATGTGGAGGCGGGCCGTATCCGGCCCGCGGGCCGTAGTTTGGGGACCACTGATTTAGACCATAATTGGTGTTTTTAAGCTGCCTACCCTGCCTCTGTAACAAAATGTTTGGCTTAAAATGCTCAAATTTAGCAACAATAGGTCTGGGACATTTATTCTGGGAATTTTTTTGCCCAATTCAGTGGACTCGGTGGAAGGTAATTGAATTTGTGACTTTGGGGGATAGTTTTAGTTGTGTTGAGATAAATTCATGGACCAGCTGTTCTGGATTTTCATTATTTTTTTCAATAATTCCAGAAAACACAAGGTTATCTCTCATGCTGCGTGGCTGCAAACTGAGAACTGTTTCCTTCATTTTTCGGTTTTCTCCTTCAACAACGCCAAGCTGCGTGGTTAGTGTGTTTACTGACTTTTTTAGGCTGTTATTTTCCTCTACGAGAGAGACGATCTGTGTCTGACTAAACTCTAAACTCTCCTGCAAACTCTGCAACTTGACATAATTGGCAGACCCAAGGAACAGACACAGGCTCAAGAGTGGATTCAATAATCTTTATTTGTAATAGTGAAAGTGTGTGGGTGAGTGTGTGTTTGTAGTGAATGTGGATGTGAGTGCGTGGGTCTGTAGACTCGTCATAGCTGGGAGTGAGCAGAGCGCCGTTCAATCTGGCAACCCTATGGATAGAGCAGAGGCACAGTGTTAGCATAGTTCTAGCAGGAGTGTACTCGGGGAATGACTGAGGCTTACTGTTTCAGGAGAGGTGGTGAACTCAGGTTGGCCCAAAGGCTAAAGCCAGGAAGACAATGCCTGCTAACACGACGCCGCTGGAGAAGGATGGCTAGCGGAGGAGAGAAAGGCAGAGACCGCCGCTAGGAGGAATGATTCCGCCGCCTGGGAATTCCGCCTGTGCACAGGGGATAAATGCAGAACAGGTGAGTAGAAAAAGGGCTTACTTGATGATGAGGAAAATCCTTCCAAAAGATGACGCTGAAGCGGCAGGGATGACGAAGGCAGGATGATAGGCTGCAAAGTCTAGTGTAGAGCGTCATGCAGCCAGGGAGACAGACGGCTCCATGCCGGTCTGAGGGCAGAGTGGGTTATATAACCCAAGCGTGATGGAGAGCCGGTGTGCTCGCAGCTGTGGGTGATTATGGCACAGAGCGAGTCATCACAGTACTCCCCTCCCGAGAGGCGCCTCCTGGCACCTGATCCAGCCTACCTGGGTGCGTCCGGTGGAAGTCCCTGATGAGATGTTTATCCAACACGAAGGATGGACGCACCCAGGACCACCACTCAGGAACATACCCATCCCAGTCCACCAGATACTGCAAGCCGCGACCCCAGTGGCGGGCATCCAGGATGGAATTGGGACCCGGGACCGGGCCCGGACAGATGGTATGGCGATGTCCCCCTCCTCCTCGGGGAAAAGCGGGGGGTTGTAACCCAAGGAAGCCTCGAAGGGAGACATGCCGATAGCTGAAGACACCGTGGAATTGTGAGCGTACTCGATCCATGGGAGGTGGGTGCTCCATGACGCAGGGTTGGAGGAGGTGACGCAGCGCAGCCTCCAGCTGCTGGTTAGCTCTCTCACACTGTCCATTGCTCTGCAGGTGGTAGCCGGAGGACAGGCTCACCGTGGCCCCCAGAGCATTACAGAAAGACTTCCACACCCGGGACACGAATTGATGACCCTGATCAGAGACGATGTCCACAGGTATCCCATGTAGCCTCACGATGTGTTGCACAAGTAGATCCGCTGTATCTCTCGCCGTAGGCAGCCCCTGCAGAGAGATGAAGTTGGCGGCCTTGGAGAAGCAGTCCACAATCGTGAGGACAACGGTGTGCTGATTAGACGGGGTAAGACCAGTGACGAGCGATGTGAGACCAAGGTCTGCCGGGAGTTGGAAGAGGGTGGAGCAGCCCCGCAGGGGGAGAGGAAGAAGTCTTGCTGGTGGCACACTGAGGACAGGCACGAACGTAGTCGGCGACGTCCCTCCGGAGCGATGGCCGCCAGAACGTCCTCTGGAGAATCCTAATCTTGCGGGACCCCCCCGGGTGGCAAGCAAGTCTGGAGGAGTGTGCCCAGTGGATCACCTTGCCCTGAACAGAAGAAGGAACGAACAGTCTACCGACTGGTCCCCCACCCAGGTCCGGTTCAGCCTCCTGTGCCCTCACGACCCTCTCCTTGATGTCCCACGAGATGGCGCCCATGATGCACGACGACGGAAGGATGGGAAGAACGGGAAGAACGGGCGCCTCCGTCGCATCCGGGGTAAACTGCCTGGAAAGGGCGTCCGGCTTAGTGTTCCTGGCCCCGGGGCGGTAGGTGATGGTGAAGTTGAAGTGTTCAAAGAACAAGGACCAGCGGGCCTGGCCGGCATTCAGGCGTTTGGCCGTCCTCAGGTACTCCAAGTTCTTATGGTCCGTCCAGACAATGAAGGGCTGGGCGGCCCCCTCCAGCCAGTGACGCCACTCCTCCAGAGCAAGTTCAACTGCCAGGAGCTCCCTGTCACCGATGTCATAGTTCTTCTCCGCCGGGGACAGTCGGCGGGAAAAAAACGCACAAGGCCAGACCGCTCTATCCACCGGAGAGCGCTGGGACAGCACGGCTCCCACCCCCAAGTCCAAGGTGTCCACCTCAACCAGGCACTGAAGAGCGGGGTCCACCCGCATCAGGATGGGGGAGGAGGAAAACCGATCCTTGAGTTCAGCGAACGCAGCTGCAGCCTCCTCCGTCCACCGGAAAGCCACCTTGGGGGAGGTGAGGCGTGTCGGGGGAAAGCAATGACACTGTACTTGTTAATAAAGCAGCAGTAGAAGTTGGCAAACCCCAGGAATTGTTGGAGCTGCTTCCTGGGGGGGTGGGGTGGCAATCCACTACCGCCTTCACCTTGCCGGAGTCTGGGATGATTTGGTTGTGAGAGATGATGAAGCCGAGAAACGATGTCTTAGGGGCGTGGAACTCACATTTCTCAGCCTTCACATAGAGTTTGTTCTCCAAGAGCCATTGTAAGACCCGCCTCACGTGTACTCGATGTTCATCCAGCGATCAGGAGAAGATCAGGATGTCATCAAGGTAAACGAAGACGAACAACCCCAGGAAGTCACGAAGCACATCGTTGATCAAGCGTTGGAAGACAGCCGGAACATTGGTTAACCCAAATGGCATCACCAAGTACTTAAAGTGGGGTCCAGAAACCAGTCTTCCATTCATCCCCCTCCCTGACCCGCACCAGACGGTACGCGTTACTGAGGTCCAATTTGGTGAAGACAGAGGCCCCCTGGAGTCAAAGGCCGTGTCCTTCAGAGGAAGAGTGTATTTATCTTTGATGGTGATGTCATTGAGGGCACAGAAATCGATGCACGGCCTCAGGAAGCCATCCTTCTTCCCAACGAAGAAAGACCCCGCCCCCACCGCCGAAGATGAAGGGCAGATGATGCCCGAGCTGAGGGACTCCTTAATATACGACTCCATTGCTTCCCGCTCCGGAGCAGACAGGCTGTAGAGACGGCTCGACAGCAGCGGGACTCCAGCCCGGAGATTGATGGCACAGTCATAGGGCCGGTGGGGGGGGGGGGGGGACAACGCCCGGGACTTAATGAATACTGCCCCCTAGGTCATGATACCCAGGAGGGACCCCGGACAGATGGGAAGTGACAGGATGGGGAGTGACAGGAGCAACCAAAAGCATGGATGGTGAGCATGCGGTGGACTGCAGACACGCACTGAGGCAAAAGGAGCTCCAGGAAACCACATCTCCTGCGCACCAGTCAAAAGAGGGGTTGTGGAGCCGGAGCCAGGGGTAGCCCAGGATGACCGGGGAGGCCACGACCGGCAGGACGAACAGGCTCAGGTCCTCCCAATGGTTCCCGGAGATGATGACTGAAACCGGGGCAGTCTGTTTAGACACCGCTGCCAATGGGGCTTTGGACAGGGCCATGAGCCTCAGGGGAGTCTCCAGAGAATGCCAGGGAAGCCCCAATCGGGTTGCCAGTTCCCCCGAGATGAAGCTCTGCTCAGCTCCTGAGTCAACCAAGGCGAGTGTGCAATATTCAATCTGATTGTGAATGAATCTGATGGGTAGAAGGCACTTGGAGAGGGAATTTGACTGAGGTGAGTCCGTGAGTCCTCCTACTGGGACGCACAGACTCCCTTTTTTTTCGGCCGAACGGGGCAGGACTCTTCCTCATGCTCTTCACTACCACAATACATACAGTACATAGGCTGAGCTCCCTACGATGTTGCTTTTCAGCCAAAGGTAGTTTAGTTTGTCCCACTACCATAGACTCCGGTGTGTCTGGAGACTCTAGAGATGGCAAGGTCAGTAAAGGAGACTGAGAGGAGTGGCGAAACTGGGCGTCTGAGCGTCCGGAAGCTTTCCGCTCGGCTGCCTGCTCCCTCAGCCTGTTGTCTAAATTGATAGCTAGGGAAATTAGCTCCGTTAGCTTCTCTGGCTTCTCTAAGCGGGCCAACTCATCCCGCAGGCTAGGGCTCAGACTCCTAGTAAAGATGCTGCACAACGAGGCGTCCTCCCACCCCACCTCCGCCGCCACCACCGGAGTGGTCGAATACCTCGCTGAACTCGCTAACAAACTGGCTGTAGGTTAAGTTAGTGCAACTCACCCTAGTCATTACTGCATAGGCCCAAGCTAGAGCTCGCCCTTCCAGTAAGTTAGCAACATAACCAATGCTGTAATCAGTCGGAAAATCCCCAGGAACCCGCTGAAAGACTATCTCACATTGGAGTAGGAACCCACGAGCCTCCCCTAGTTTACCGCTGAAACGAGAGGGCGTGGGAACTGGAGTGAGTCAGGCCAAGGGAGCCTGATTAGCCTGGCTAGGAGGTGAGCTAACGGGAGCCGGAGCGCTACTAAAGCCGGAGGAAACGCCTGCTGCCCTGCCAGACAATCCAACCGACTATTGATTTGGACCAGCTGGTTTAAGATGACCTGTTGCTGGTAAGCTATCTGATCCACTCGAGCCTCTAAGTTGTTAACCTGGCGTGCTAGCGCGCTGTTTGCTGGGTCGTTCAGACGGAGCCATACTGACATAATTGGCAGACCCAGGGAACAGACACAGGCTCAAGAGTGGATTCAATAATCTTTATTTGTAATAGTGAAAGTGTGTGGGTGCGTGTGTTTGTAGTGAATGTGGATGTGAGTGCGTGGGTCTGTAGACTCGTCGTAGCTGGGAGTGAGCAGAGTGCCGTTCGATCTGGCAACCCTATGGATAGAGCAGAGGCACAGTGTTAGCACAGTTCTAGCAGGAGTGCACTCGGGGAATGACTGAGGCTTACTATTTCAGGAGAGGTGGTGAACTCAGGTTGGCCCGAAGGCTAAAGCCAGGAAGACAGTGCCTGCTAACACAACGCCGCTGGAGAAGGATGGCTAGCGGAGGAGAGAGAGGCAGAGACTGCCGCCAGGAGGAATGATTCCGCTGCCTGGGAATTCCGCCTGTGCACAGGGGATAAACGCAGAACAGGTGAGTAGAAAAAGGGCTTACTTGATGACGAGGAAAATCCTTCCAAAAGATGACGCTGAAGCGGCAGGGATGATGAAGGCAGGATGATAGGCTGCGAAGTCGAGCGTAGAGCTTCTTGCAGCCAGGGAGACAGACGGCTCCATGCCGGTCTGAGGGCAGAGTGGGTTATATAACCCGAGCATGATGGAGAGCCAGTGTGCGTGCAGCTGTGGGTGATAATGGCACAGAGTGAGCCATCACAGAACTCTTTATGAAGGAGCTCAACCAGCGCCAGTCTACCATCCATGCTGGTAAGTTTATTCTCAATGGGGAAAAGGATGTCACTAACCTCGGTGCCCTGCTGTGATTTCTCAGGCGTTATTTTTGGCGAGTCTGCGGGTCTTGGTTGTTTAGACTGAGAAGCAAGGACGGAACACACACTCGCCTGCTCCATGACACAGCAATGGTAATAAAGTCTTATTTCTATTTCTCGTCGATGTAGTTCTCTAGTTCCTCCAGCTCTGTACAAAAAAAGAAAGATAAACACAGACAACCAGTTAATGAATTAATTACAAAAAAGAAAAAAAAGTGGAAAAGTTTGTTTTAAGCTCGGTCGACAGCAGTTGCCATTTGGATTATTGTGCAAATAGTCTTGAAATGTCTCGCGATCACAGCATCGGTCCCAGTCAGTATTTTTAAACTAGTTTAATTGCAGCGTTGATACGTTTAGTCGGGGGCTGATTAGAGGCTCAAATTGGAATGAATATTCAGGGTTTCCTCTGGTAATATTTCTGGGTGGCAATTATGAGGAGACATAAATTTAAGAAAAATATATGAAGCAATGACTTTACGCAAACGCACACACGAACAACGCGTGTGACCGTCATCCGCGCGGAGTTTAGAAGCGCCCTGCACATGTGAGCTTTCTAGTCAGTCACCAGGAAGAGTGTCCCTTTAGTGTGACTGTCCAAGAGAAACATGAGTTTATTAAAGTACTGTAATGTCGGGGCTGTGATAAGGGAGCGGGGATTCTCCCAGCATGCTTAGGCCGTGGAGGATTCAAAGAGTGTTATTATTCGTGTGCTCTAAGTGTTATTGCTGTGTCATTATAACTGTGTTATAATGACACAGCAGTGTGATAAGACCAGTTAGAGCAGTGATCGATCACGTGTTTGTGTCACCGTAAGTGAGACGAGGGTCTGTGTGAATGACCTCCCCTCCTGTCTGTGTTGAGTGGGTGTGTATAAAATAAAGCCTGTTTCATCACAGCCATCTCTCCTTTCTTGTGTGAACCCCCACAACGTCACACTGGCATCAGAAGTGGGATATGGAGCAGATAGAAGCCAGAATCAGAGCAGAGATTCAGCAGCTGGAGCGGTTCATTGCTCAGCTGGGAATGGATGACAGAACTGGTACACCGACCCCTGGAGTTGCTCGCTGGGAATGGAGCAGTGAACCCGACAGGACCAGCATGCCCCGCCTTCTGCCTTTCTCAAGGCAGGGCGGGCTAAGCAGAGCAGATCAACCCCGCTTCCTGCCCTTTTCAGGGCAGGACGGGCCGGCGATTCCACTGCGACCAGGGGTGGCGATCGACCAAGAGGCAACCATCCCACCCATTCACCAGCGGGCCAAACTTCCCCGCTTTAATGGTGAAACCCTGCTGGATGACTGTCTGGTCCAGGTTGAGCTGGCTGCTGTGTTGAACGGCTGGCCACCCAAAGAGACCACCGTGCAGGTCGCGCTGGCCCTGTAGGGAAGGGCTGTCCGCACACTGTCTGATCTCTGGCCCAAGGAACGTCGCAGCTGGCCAGCTCTACAAGGAGCACTCCGCAGGCGGTTTGGGAGGGCGGCCAACGCTAAGCACGCCCAGGAACAGCTGGCCAACTGCCGGCGAGGCAGCCAAGAGAGCCTGAGAGCCTACACAGAGTACATACGGCTGCTGACGCGGTGTGGCTACCCAGATTTCGAGCCGGGGGCAGTGGAGAAGTTCGCCCTCCGGGACTTCATCCGGGGACTCTGCCCAGCCCAACTCCAGAGCCACATCCAGATTCATGTCACAAGCAGCTGGGAGACGGCTGTGGCAGAAGCGGAGCGGGTGGAACTGCTAATGGATTGTGCAGATGATGCGTCAGCACCGAGGCAGGGAGCCTTCCAGGCCATGGCTAAGAGCGAGGAGGAGGAGGAGGAACTGCGCTGGACCACAGTGGCGCGGCCACGGAGAAGACGGCCACGGCTGCGCGAGGAAGGGTGCTTCCGCTGCGGGGAGCCAGGACACATCGCGCGGTACTGCCCGGCATTAACCCCCGTGACAAACCGGCCCCTCGCCAACGTTAAACTAGAGCAAGGTGGCATGGACGGGGACCTGCCACCTCCCACAGACATTTTCCCCGATGAGCTGTCACCACGTGTGGGCCGAATTGGACACTCGCCAGGGATGTACCTACAGTGCAGGTTGGACAACACGCCGATCCAGGCCCTGATCGACACCGGTTCTACCATCTCCCTGGTCCGACCCAGAGTGCTGCCAGGTACGGACCAGGCAGACCCACAGGGGTGGGAACCCACCGGGCGCTGAGTCACCACGGCCACCGGTGAGCGCGCCAGACTGGGAGGGAGGCGAGTTCTTGTGGTGGGGGTGGCCGGTCAGAACACAAACCACCCATTTTGGCTGGCTGACATTTGCACCCCATGGACTCGATCTGCTCGCAGCATGGGGTGCAAAAATTGACACCGCCAGATCATCCCTCCTGCTGGGGGCTTGGACCATCATGCTCTGCAGCGGGGCCCAGAGGAGGAACTCGGGGGCCTGCGTGATCGAGGGGCCGCCAGGATGGACCGAACTGAATACAACGACGCCACCAGCACGAGCAGAGGGAGCGCTATCACCAATAGAAACAGCAAGGGGAAGAGCCACAGCGGAGTGGGTCAGTGTTTCAGCAGAAACACAGCAGGCAGTCGAGGAATTGTTCCAGCAGAGCTGCAGCGGACTGGAATCAGGACAGAGACTCCAGCTGCGGCAGCTGTTGGACTGCTACATGGACGTCTTCACTGCAAAGGATGAAGAGTGCACCCGAACCAGCTTGGTGCAGCACGGGATCAACACCGGTGAGACCATGCCGATCCGGCTTCGCCCCCCATCATCTGCCTTTTTCAAGACGGGTAGCAGCAGAACAAAAAATATTTTTTGTTTTCCAGAACAAAAAATATGGAAAATGCTGGAGGCAGATGTTATTGAGCCCTTCAGCAGCCCCTGGGCAGTGCCGGTGGTGCTGGTTAGGAAGAAGGTTGGTTCAGGGCGGTTCTGTGTGGATTACTGGCACCTGAATGATGTCACCTGCAAGGATTCTTACCCCCTGCCCTGCATCGATGACGCACTGGATTACATCACCAGCTCCAGTTGGTTCAACTCGCTGGACCTCTGCAGCGCTGGTCCTCTGCTGGACCTCTGCAGCGGCTATTGGCAAGTAGAGCTGTCACCTGAGGCCCGCCACAAAACAGCCTTCTCCATCGGGCAGGGACTGTATCAGTTCAAGGTGAAACCGTTTGGACTTTGCAACGCCCCGGCCACCTTTGAACGTCTGATGGAGCGAGTGTTGGCTCACGTGCCCCGGAGCCGCTGCATCGTCTCCCTGGATGACCTGCTGGTTCACACAGCTGACTTTGATGGTGCTCTGTCCAACCTCCGGGAGGTATTGGATGCCATCCGACAGGCCGGGCTGTGGCTGCAGACGCGGAAATGCCACTTATTCCAGCGGGAGACCACCTTCCTGGGCCACATCGTCAGTGCAGCAGGAGTCGCCACCAATCCAGAGAAAGTGGCAGCAGTGAAAAACTGGCTCCTAATATAGGAGATTTATGAAAGACTTCGCCACCATCGCCAGCCCGCTGCATCAGCTGACACAGAAGGGCTGTGCGTTTCAGTGGAGTGAGAGCTGTGCTGCTGCTTTTTCCCAGCTTCGCTCAGCACTCATCGGAGCCCCCATCCTGCAGTATCCCAACCTGAACCGCCCTTTCATCGTGGACACAGATGCCAGCAACCAGGGCATCGGAGCGGTGTTATCCCAGGAGGGAGAACACGGAGAGCAGGCAGTTGTTTTTTTCAGCCACACTCTCAGCAGAGCTGAAAGGAATTATTGCGTTACTCGCAGAGAGCTGTTGGCTGTCATCCAGGGGCTTCGCCATTTTCACCCGTATGTGTACGGGGGGAGGTTCCAGCTCAGGATGGATCATGCTTCCCTGACCAGGCTGCTGAACTTTAAAGAGCTGGATGGACAGTTGGCGAGATGGGTGGAGGCACTGCAGAATTATGATTTTCTGATTGTGCATCGGGCAGGCCGCCTCCATGCCAATGCTGACATGCTGTCTCTGCGTCCCTGTGCTGCGGAGGACTGTCGGCACTGCCAGTGGGCCGAGGATCGAGACCAGGCCATCCCACAGGCTGCTGCTCTCCGGACCGCTGTGAGCAGGGATAACACAGCGGCACACAGCTCCTCCTCGGATAATCAGGCAGCGATCCCCAGCGATGACGTCACAGAGGCCCTCGGTGCGCAGCAGCTGCAGAGCAAGCAGGACAGAGATCTAGTCATTTCCCGGGTTCGGCAGTGGCCGGACGCGGGCCAGTGGCCCGCCTGGGAGGCTGTGTCAGCACTGGACCCAGAGACCAAGGCCTTACACTCCCAGTGGGCCAATCTCCGCTGTCACAAGGATGTTGTGTATCCGCAGTGGCAGACTCCAGCTGGGCAGCGTCACGTCTGGCAGCTGCTGGTTCCCCGGTGGCTCCGGCCCAACGTACTCCAGCTGGTCCATGGGACGGTGGGGGCGGGCCACTTCAGAGTGACGAAGACTCTGCAGCATCTTCGAGCCCGGTTGTACTGGCCCGGATGTCACCAGGATGTAGAGCTCCATGTCCATTGCTGTGACATCTGCACAGCTCAGAAAGGGCCAACTCAGTAATCCCTCATCCCCTCGCAGCAGTCTCGGGTGGGAGCACCGATGGAGTGGGTAGGTGTGGAAATTCTGGGCCCTTTCCCGACCATGGACTGGGGGAACTGCTACGTGCTGGTCGTAATGGATTACTTCACCAAATGGCCAGAGGCGTACGTGGTCCCTGATCAGAGTGCCACCACCACAGCATCAAAACTGGTGGATGAGTTGTTTTGTTGGTTTGGCACACCGGAGGAGCTGCACAGCGATCAGGGTCGGAACTTTGAGGCAGAGGTCTTCGGGGAGGTCTGCAGGCAGCTGGGCCACCCCGCTGCATCCACAGAGTGACGGCCTGGTCAAATGGTTCAACCGGACCCTTACCACCCAGCTCGCTGTCCTAGTGGACCAGTGACAGAGAGACTGGGACCTGCATCTGCCCTTTGTTCTGTGGGCGTACCGGACGGCAGCACAGGAATCCACCCGGTGCACTCCTGCAGTGCTGATGTTTGGACGCGAGCTGTGCACACCGGTGGATTTGGTGTTCGCCACCCCCCCCCCCTTCCCCAGGAGCCGGAGGTGGAGGGCAAACCGGGAAGGAATGTCTCTACACGGTGCACGGACTGGCTCGGGAGGCCCTGGCAGCAGCAGGGAGCCGGCAGAAGCGGGCATATGACTCCCGCTGCCAGGGGAGGGACTTTGCACCAGGAGATCGAGTCTGGGTTTTCTGCCCGGAGTGAAAAAGGGGACTGTCACCAAAGCTGGCGAGCCATTGGTCGGGACCATGCAAGGTCCTACAGAGACTGTCGGATGTAGTGTACAGGGTGAGGCTGCAGAAAAGAGACCGGGTCGTGGTACTCCACCGCGACCATCTCGCCCCGTACCAGCCATCTGCCCTGTGGGTGGTCGAGCCAGGGCCTTCATCCTGACCAGATACCCTGGCCGAGGCACAGATGGACACTAGCGGGCCTGTATGTACTGGTCGCTGACAACGGCGGCCGCCCCGACACCTGGACGGATTCGTGTTGGACTTCTGAGCTGGACTTTGTTATTATGGGGACAAAAACCAGTCCAGGGAGAAACAGTGTAATGTCAGGGCTGTGTTAAGGGGGCGGGGGATTCTCTTGGCATGCTTGGGCCGCAGAGGATTCAAAGGATGTTATTATTTGTGTGTTCTAAGTGTTGTTGCGATGCGTTATAATGACACAACAGTGTGATAAGACCAGTTAGAGCAGTGATCGATCATGTGTTTGTGTCACCGTAAGTGAGATGGGGGTCTGTGTGAATGACCTCCCCTCCTGTCTGTGTTGAGTGGGTGTGTATAAAATAAAGCCTGTTATGTCACAGCCATCTCTCCTTTCTTGTGTGAACCCTCACAACATCACAGTACTTTAAACGCAGAAAAAAATCAAAAGAGGCATGTAAGCACCGGCATTTATAATGGTTTTAACCCGATGGAAACAAGAGCAATAATGGAAGAGTCGCTTAGCTAAGAGATGTGGTTAGAATTCATATGCAGCCGGCTTCATATGAAGGGAAAGGCAAGGGAGACTGATGAGTTGCTGAGGATATATTTCACCAGCCACTACAATATTAAGTTATGTTCCCTATTATGTACCTGGCAAATGAAGATGACCGAAATTCATGAAGTCAGTGACTTTAATCTATCAGCAGCCTTCAGATAAACTAAATGTGCCAACATTTGGATTTCAAAATGAGGGAGGTTTTTCCTGCAGTCTGGGTGGTGAGATTTAAAAAAAAACAAAAAAAACCCCCAACTATAAATATAAAGAAATATTATAACAGAAATAACGGTATCCTTGCTCATTTAAGTTAATTTATTTCATTAAATACAATTTTATTATTTTTTTCTTTGTAATCAGAGTTAAATTATTGTTCTGTTCTGACTGCAAAATTATGGTCAAAAATGTAAATTGTTATAAGGAAAAAGTAAAAACAATTACCACAATCTGTTTGAAATTCATTTAAAAAACTGTAATTTTATTTTTTAAAAAAACTGACAAAAATAAGCCATAAAATAATCCACAAATTTATAATAAAGTTTCAAATGTACAAGAAAAGTCAATTTTACAAGAGGAAATTACAAATTTGAGGAAAATGGTTTCAAATTTAAATAAATTTACAGAGAAAAGTAGAAAACTATAAGAAAATTGTTATAAATTTTTGAGAAAAACCTCAAACCTTCAAGACTGAAGTCATTACTCAAGCTTTTAAGTGGGTGCTCTTTGTACCCTTAACTCAACTAGAATTTTTTGGTTGTCCATTACTATTATGAATGTTTGTTCCCCTTCCCTACTCTCTAAATGGAAAAAAAAAGAAACACTAGAGTAAAAATACAAAAAAAAAATACACATATTTTTGTCATTCATGTAAACCATGACAAAAAAATCCTGCAGGATAAAACATGACACTTGATATTTTCTAACCTGTTTGTATACCACCATAGACAGAGAGAGAACCTGAATTAGACAGAGCTCAGAGAGGGCAAGATGAGACAGAAGAGAGGAACCAAGGAGAGGAAAGTGTTCAGGCAGAGGGTCCAGGAGAGGTGAGAACAGAGGAAGGAGAGAAGAATAACTCCACTAAAAAGTCTAAACACAGGACGTCTGGGTGGGACCCCAGCTGGCCCAATATTCCAATATTCAAGCCTCGGTTGTACAATACTTCAAATGGTAAGTTCCATATGCAAATTTACTGTGCAACATTTAAAAAAGAAATAAATAGTATGAAATTAACATATTCCAGTAACAGCCGTGTCATATGTTTACTGCACCCCCCCCCCATAAAAATATGTTGCCGCCGTGCCAAGGTCTTTAAGCCAGAGGAAACACTGAATATTCCTACCGAGCCAACACGTTTCTATGCTAATGCTTGTAGTATAAATTGCCTATAAAAATATTTGTCATAAGGTACAGGAATTATTTATTTTATTTAATAGTGGGTGTAAAAGGGGGCGGAGTTGAACCATCACTTCTACACCCGCTAAATTAAATAAAAGCACTCGTAAAAGGGGCACCAGTCCTGACGGACAATTATATTAACTTTAATTTTAATTAACTTTGTACCTTAAATTACTTAATGAATCAGTCTCAAAGTTTCAGTGAGTTTTTGTCCTGCCGTGATTAGGAAACCTGTATATGCGAAAGGAAAACACTTTCAACTGCTCTCATTCACTCTTTTATTAAAATCATTCAGGTTACATGTCATGGCGTTCAAATGATGAATAAACAGATTCAGATGATAACAGCATAATATATCACATCAACTGATATTGGGTTCCTGAACATAAAATCCAGCTTTACACCTCTGCAGAACCAAGGAGAACTAGACTTATGTTTCAACGGTAAATGAGGCTGGAATGTTTTAACAAAACAACGCAATTTTATGGGGAAAATTCATAAGCTAATTATCTAAAAATGACTCCTGAATTAATCTACAAAAATTTTAAGGGCAGTTACTTAAAAATGACTAAAAGTTTTCCTTCAGTTTACAGTTCCATCCTGCGGCTGAGAGACTAATTGAGCCCTGAAATACGGGCCATATTCAACTGTAATTTAATTGTTAGGACATCACGTTTCAACCCAGTAGATAGGAGAAATAAGAGTTTCACTCACACAACGGCCGGTGATCCACGTTTCAGCGGGTCGGTACCGCTGGGTTTTGAAGTTAGGACGTCGGAGGAAGCGGCTGCTGTCCTCACTCACAGCCGTGTAGGTGATAACTCAGCTGGGGGCCCTTCAAGCAGACAGTTGCAGCCGTGGATAGTTTGTCTCAGGGCGGCGTGAAAAGTCCTTTGAAAAAAAGAATCCAAATTTGGGGTCTCTTGTAGTGGGATCGACCCAAAAACTGAAGGAAAGTCTTCTCAGTCTCTGTTCATTTTAAACTAGGCAAATTAAAGGTCCACTTTAATGGCGTGAAAAGTCATAAAAAAAATGTTAGAAAAACATTTACTAGGATAAGAATGGTTTCTGAGGTGAAGGAAAAAGTTTGAGAATTTGATTCTCTAAAAGGGACGAGCTCTAAAGAAAAAATGGCTTCTCCTCAGTTTCCAGAATATAAGGAAAGACTTGACAAACACACAGAGAATAAAATAAAACTTCACAGGGCCTTGAAACGGTGGAATAAAATCTTCTTCTGAGATCTAGATTACTATTCTGCTTCTTTAATCTTAATTTAGTTCCTAATCTTTCTCAAAATCTCTTTCTTTCTTCTTTCTGTGTTTCTAATTCTTAATTCTATTACCGCTTTGCTGTTCTAATCTTCCTGCCTGTTCTTTGTCTACCCTTTTTCTTAACTCTTTGCTGATCTCTTTCTTTTTCTAACTAACTCAAATCTAACTTCTCTCTTTTAAAGTTACCTTGCCGGGTTTTAAAACTGATGATGTAGTCGCAAGACTGACCAATCGGCTTTTTCAGAAGCAGTTTGAAATGGCTGCTATCCAATGTGAGAACACTTCTTTGTTTGAGAGCAGCCAATCAAATGAAGACACCATCCCATGAAATTTCAGAGGGAAAATCAACACTCAGTCAGTTCTTATGAAATAAATGCTCAATATAAAATCTAACTAAATTAAATGACTTGGCTAATATATGGTGATCATGCATTTATACCATTACTCCAATAACACTCATGAATATAACATTTCTTATACATAATTATAATACATGCATTCACATTTAGATCAACTTGCAGCAAAACATGCAGCAAACCATGATTGGTGATAAAAGAGGGATGATTTTCAGTGTCCTTAGGATCCAGAGGATAAGCTGAAAGAAACTTAATATTTAGAACAAATTAAAAGTCATCCTACATACTGAAAACACATTCCGTAGGTATCCGCTAGGAGGTACTGTTGAGCTGTAGATGATTTCTTTATCTGGGCGAAGGTACCTGGACAGCATCGGCTATAAACCCGTCAGATTAAGTGGTTTAACTAACTAACTAACCTACACTTATATAGCGCTTTTCAAGTCACAAAGACCACTCAAAGCGCTTTCACTAGTACTAACCCTCTATTCTAAGGGCCTATAGGAAACAGACATCTAGGGACAATTTAGAACAACCAATTAACCTAACATGCATGTCTTTGGATTGTGGGAGGAAACCGGAGCCCCCGGAGTAAACCCACACAGCACAGGGAGAACATGCAAACTCCATACAGAAAGGTTCTAACCCCTGCCAGCCTGGGGATTCGAACCAGGAACCTTCTAGCTGTAAGGCAACAGTGCTAACCACTGCACCACCGTGCTGCCCATGTTTATGACTCTTTTAAGAACATTGGTTTCCTGTGAAAAGGTACGTTATCAAATGCAGTGTTCATGTTGAGAGGTCTGGTCTCCTGAGTTTTATGTTCCTTTGAGCCTTTAAAAGCAAATTCTGATCCTTACAATCTCTGCAAGAGGCAACTGTTTACATTGGGGTCCTGGGAAAGCAAGCATCTTTGGTCAGGCCTGGAAGAAGCCTGCATGAGTCGACATAAAAGCCAGTGATATTCCTGAAAAGGCAGAAAGGTGATATTCCTGTGTAATGAATAAAATGAAATTCCTGTAAACTGGAGAGAAGTGATCTTCTGTCTCGGCTGTGAGGAGACGATGATGCTACATGCTATTCTAGCTATTAACTCCCTTGGATGCAAATTCGGGTGTTTTTTGCATATTTGCATTAACTTTACTGTATATGTAGGCAAGTTACTTTTAATGATAAATAAGAGTCATAGTTTGGTAAACACATATACCTGTTATAAAGTGGTCAGACCAGACAGGTCATATCATCCCTCAGCCTTCACATCGCGTTATGAAAAGGCAGCCCACAGTATCTTCCTTCGGTAATTTCTGCTGGCCGATGTGAATCTAAAAAAACTTGTACTGTGGCAGACTGAAGTGGTACCTCTCACTCAGTGGGACTTGGGGTTGGGGAGCGTGGTTTGTGTTTCCCAGTTTTGGAGTCCGGGAGTGGTTACTGTTAGCTGTTTTGTGGCAGTTGAGGAGTAAAGATACAAACACGCCTTCGGCTCCCAGTGTTTCCTCTGGCTAAAAGACCTTGGTGCAGTGGCAACATATTTTTCCGGGGGGTGGGGGGGGAGTAAACATACCGGAATATGTTAATTTTATACTGTGGGCCTCAGGTTATTTCACACCTTAGACAGAGACAATGAATACACATGGGAGAACAATGCCCAAGTGGGTGACAGGGGGTTGAATGAAGTGTAGTGTAGATGCCATGCTGTGTATGAGGAAGTGCCTTGAACCTTGTGAAGTGTGACTTGATATAGAGAGAGGAGTGCTTGATGTGACCATTCAGTCTGTTCTTTGCTTGTGAGATGTGAGTGTGTAATAAATCGTCTGAAATGAATATGCCTCTTCATTTACACACTCCACACTGGTGACCCAAGACGTATTATGGAACACGAGGCAAGAACCCCGGAGCCGGCCCGGTCGGGAAGCCCCAGAGACGCTGAAGCCAACCCGCAGACAGCCAGGACTGGAACCCCCAGCAACGCGTGTGCAGTTTCAGTCAAGCTACCAGATTTCTGGCAGCACAACCCGCACTCTTGGTTCCACCACACTGAGGCCCAGTTCGCCCTCCGGGGAGTAACAGCAGACGACACCAAGTTCTACCATGTGGTAGCAGCGCTGGACTCCCGCACAGCCCAGCAGGTAGCGAACCTGCTCGATCAGCCACCAGCCAGCAGCAAATATGAGGCGCTCAAGGCTGCGCTCATCCGGCGATACATGCTCTCGGAATGTGAGAGAGCAGAGAGGCTCCTGGCGCGGACCGAGTTAGTTGATGGGTCAGCTGTAGACCTGATGGAGAAGATGCTGGCGTTGATGGGCACGGGCGACGGGCACTTTCTGTTTGCCCACCTTTTCCTCCGGAACCTGCCAACAGAAGCAAGAGCGGTTCTGGCCAATTCGCCGTTGCTGGCCACGAGAGACTACCATGCGCTAGCCCAGGAGGCAGACCAGATCATCCTCACCACCAGGGCGATCACAGTCAACGCGGCGGCAGCGGAGCCCAGCGAGACGACCAGGGGAGGCGAGGAGCCACCGACGGTAGCGGCAACTGGGGCCAAGGAGCACCAGAAAGACACGCTTTGCTTTTACCACCGCCGCTTTGGAGGGAACGCGTGCAGATGCGCGCCACCGTGCCACTTCAAGTGCTCAGGAAACGCCAAGGCCGGCAGTCGGTAGCAGCTGCGACCACCGGTGAAGAGAACAAACTGCTCTACGTGACGGACTCGCGCTCGGGGAGACGCTTCCTCGTCGACACCGGAGCCCAGAAGAGCGTCATCCTGCCGTCCTACGCTGACTGGCTGGCAGGACCTAGCAGCCCCGGAATGGTGGCAGTAAACGGCTTGGAGATTAAGACATTCGGTGAGAGAACACTGACCTTATCTCTACACGGCCGCTCGTATGAGTGGACTTTTATCATAGTAGCACTGTGTTGCCCGCTCCTGGGCGCTGATTTTCTGTGTGCACATGGTTTACTTGTGGATGTTGCTAACAGGCGCCTGGTTAATGCACTGTCCTTTGAATCTCTCCCCTGTATAGCTCGAGGGACCCGGCCAACAGCACAAGCCAGCGTCACAACTCCAGGCGGTAAGTTCCATGCACTGCTCACTCAGTTCCCAGCACTCACGGTCCTGACGTTTTTGGCGACCATCGCTAAACACGGGGTGGAGCACTTTATCACCACCACCGGGCTGCCCGTTTTTGCAAGACCTCGGCGCTTGGACACAGCTAAACTGGCCATAGCGCGCGAGGAGTTTGCCAACCTGGAAAGGTTGGGCATCATCAGGCGATCAAACAGCCCATGGGCATCCCTGCTACACATGGTCCCTAAGGCTGAGGGATCGTGGCGACCGTGCGGTGATTTCCGCAGGTTGAACAATGCCACAGCACACGACCGCTACCCAATTCCCCACATACAGGATTTTTCCGTTCACCTCGCCGGAGCACGCGTTTTTTCTAAAATAGACCTGGTCCGTGGTTACCACCAGGTCCCAGTGCACGCGGAGGATGTACCCAAAACAGCGGTAATAACTCCATTCGGTTTATTCGAGTTCCTGCGCATGCCATTCGGGTTAAAAGGTACAGCACAGACGTTCCAGCGCATGATGGATGCAATGCTGCATGACCTCCCATTCGTGTTCGTCTACCTGGACGATATCCTGGTAGCCAGTACGTCTGAAGACGAACACGAAACCCACCTCAGGACGGTTTTCCGGAGGTTGGAGGAGCACGGGTTGATAATCAACCCGGTAAAATGCCAGTTCGGCGTGAGGGAGATTGATTTTTTGGGGCACCGCGTCTCGCCGGAAGGAGTGATCCCGTTGCCCGACAAAGTGCGCGCTGTGGCAGATTTTCCCCGGCCTCAGACGGTAAGGGCGCTGCAGGAATTTTTGGGGATGGTGAATTTTTATAACCGTTTCCTTCCCCGCACGGCGCGGCTCATGCAACCATTGTACGCCACGCTCAGGAGACAGAAACCTGCAGATGGAGTCGAATGGACCCCGGAGCGAGAGCGGGCGTTCTTGGAAGTTAAAGCAGCCCTGGCAAACGCCGCACTGCTGGCACATCCGGACCCGACAGCCCGGATAGCGCTCACCACCGGCGCTTCAGACATGGCCATGGGGCGGTCGTGGAACAGCGCGTCGCTGGGGCTTGGCAGCCGCTCACATTTTTCAGCAGAACTTTGCGCGACAGCGAACGTAAATACAGCACATTTGACAGAGAGTTGCTGGCTCTCCATCTGGCCATACGCCACTTCCAGTTCTGTCTGGAAGGGCACAGCTTCACCGCGTTCATAGACCACAAGCCACTAACGTTCGCGATGGCCAAGGTTTCAGAACCGTGGTCGGGCCGGCAGCAGAGACAGCTGGCCATCATCTCAGAGTTTACTACCGATATTCAGCATGTGTCGGGTAAACTGAATGTGGTGGCGGACTGCCTCTCGCGCGCCGTGGTGGCCCCAGTCTACGTGGGGATAGATTACGCAGCCATGGCCGCGGAGCAGATTAGCGATGCAGACGTGTGCGCGCTCCAGTCTGGACCAACAGGGTTAAGGCTGGAGAGCAGGGTGCTGCAAGAAGGCGCCCCCCCCCCCTCAATCTGCGACGTCTCCACGGGACGCCCGCGTCCGGTAGTCCCGGTCGCGTGGCGCCGCCGCGTGTTTGAGTCAGTTCACACTTTGGCGCACCCAGGAGTGTGCACGTCTGTCAAAATGGTGGGAGAGAAGTTCATGTGGCCGAGCCTACGCAAACAAGTAAAAGAGTGGGCTGCAGCCTGCGTGGCGTGCCAACGAGCCAAGGTACACAAGCACATGAAGGCTCCCTTGGAGCCATTTCCGGTACCGGCTAAGAGGTTCGGCCATGTGCACGTGGACCTCGTGGGCCCCCTCCCGCCATCACAGGGGTGCACGCACCTCCTGACAGTGGTGGACCGCACCACGCGCTGGCCAGAAGCAGTCCCGCTGGCGGCAACCACGTCCGCGGACGTAGCACGCGCTTTTTTAACAACATGGGTGGTGCGTTTTGGAATCCCGTCGGACATTACGTCCGACAGGGGCCCACAATTTGTTTCCGACCTCTGGTCCACGATGGCCCGCAGCCTGGGTGCTGCAATTCATCGCACAACCGCATTCAACCCACAGACCAATGGTTTATGCAAGCGTTTTCATAGATCACTGAAAGCAGCACTCAGGGCTTTACTGACGGATGCAAATTGGGTAGACAGGCTGCTGTAGGTTTTATTGGGGTTGCGCTCCGTGCCAAAAGAGGATTTGGAAGCTTCCCCGGCACAGCTCGTTTTTGCGCAGCCCCTACGGCTGCCCGGGGAATTTCTACCGGACAATCCCGCGCTGGGCAGCTCCCCGTCTCAGCTTTTGCAGCGTAGTGCAAACACAGGCACGCTGCCGGGCCCTGCCCACCACAGTTTTCCGCGTGCCTTCGTGCCTAAAACTTTGAAGAACATGGAGTTTGTGTTCGTCAGACACGAGGCCCACCGCCCTCCATTGCGCCCACCCTATGATGGACTGTTCAGAGTGTTGGAAACAGGGGATAAGCATTTTGTGCTAGACTTGGGGGGTAGACGGGAGAGAATTGGCATAGACAGACTCAAACCTGCCTTTGTAGTGGCGGATGAGCAAGTGCTGTTGGCGAGGGCCCCTCAGCAAGGAAGACCCCCACGGAGACCTCCCCAGGGGAACGATTCATCAGAGCGGCCACATGGACAGAGTGACACCCCCCCCCCCACTCACAGCTCACCCGCAGTCGGACACACTCCCAGCAGCCTCCCACCGGCACAGCAGCGCCACGGAGGCAGTAAACCCCAGTTACAGCAGATATGGGAGGAGACTGAAGCCGAAACAGCATATGGACTGATGTTCTACTGTTCTATCTAAGATGCTGGGGGGGCCAGTGTGGGCCTCAGGTTATTTCACACCTTAGACAGAGACAATGAATACACATGGGAGAACAATGCCCAAGTGGGTGAGGGGGGTTGAATGAAGTGTAGTGTAGATGTCATGCTGTGTATGAGGAAGTGCCTTGAACCTTGTGAAGTGTGACTTGATATAGAGAGAGGAATGCTTGATGTGACCATTCAGTCTGTTCTTTGCTTGTGAGATGTGAGTGTGTAATAAATCGTCTGAAATGAATATGCCTCTTCATTTACACACTCCACAATACTATTTATTTCTTTTTTTAAATTTTACACAGTAACGTTGCATATGGAACTTACCATTTTAAGTATTGTACAACCGAGCCTTGAATGTTGGAATATTGGGCCAGTTGGGGTCCCACCCAGACATCCTGTGTTTAGACTTTTTAGTGGTGTTATCCTTCTCTCCTTCCTCTGCTCTCACCTCTTCTGGACCCTCTGCCTGAACACTTTCCTCTCCTTGGCTCCTCTCTTCTGTTTCACCTTGCCCTTTCTGAGCTCTGCTTAATTCAGGTTCTCTCTCTGTCTATGGTGGTGATTCAGGTTCTCTCTCTGTCTATGGTGGTATACAAACAGGTTAGAAAATATCAAGTGTTATGTTTTGTCCTGCAGGATTTTTTCTGTCATGATTTACATAAATGACAAAAATATGTGTATTTTTAGTATTTTTATTCTAGTGTTTCTTTTTTTTTTCCATTGAGGGAGTAGGGAAAGGAAAGAAACATTCATAATAGTAATGTACTCATGCATACTTAAATTATATGATCAGGTGGGTATAGTAGCCAGAAATTCTACTCATGTAAAAGTAGTGCTTTGAAATTAATATTTAAAAGTAGACAACCAAAAAATTCTAACTGAGTTAAGGGTACAAAGAGCACCCACTTAAAAACTTGAGTAATGACTTCAGTCTTGAAGGTTTGAGGTTTTTCTCAAATATTTATAACAATTTTCTTATAGTTTTCTACTTTTCTCTGTAAATTTATCTAAATTTGAAACCATTTTCCTCAAATTTGTAATTTCCTCTTGTAAAATTGACCTTTCTTGTACATTTGAAACTTTTTTGTGTTTTTTAAAATAAAATTAGTTTTTTTTTAATAAATTTGAAACAGACTGTAGTATTTTTTTTACTTTTTCCTTATAACAATTTACATTTTTGACCATAATTTTGCAGTCAGAACAGAACAATAATTTAACTCTGATTACAAAGAAAAAAAAAATTATAAAATTGCATTTAATGAAATAAATTAACTTAAATGAGCAAGAATGCCGTTATTTTTGTTATAATATTTCTTTATATTTATAGTTGTGTTTGTTTTTTAGAAATCTCCTCACCACCCAGACAGCAGGAAAAACCTCCCTTATTTTGAAATCCAAATGTTGGCACGTTTAGTGTGTCTGAAGGCTGCTGACAGATTAAAGTCATTGACTTCATGAATTTCGGTCATCTTCACTTGCCAGGTACATAATGGGGAACATAATTTAATATTGTAGTGGCTGGTGAAATATATCCTCAGCAATTCATCAGTCCCCCTTGCCTTTCCCTTCATATGAAGCTGGGTGTTATGCTGAGAATTGCATCCCCATACTGTCAAAGTCAATACAATTATGCCGAGAATTGCTCGCCTGCTAAGAACTGCATCCCATCATTGCAAGCAGGTGTTTAGTGTAAGTCAAGTCAATACAATTATATATACTGCTCAAAAAAATAAAAGGAACACTTTGAAAACACATCAGATTTTAATGGGAAAAAAATAAGCTGGATATCAACACTAATATGGACTGGATAATGTGTTAAGAATGAAAAGATGCCACGTCTTTTGATGGAAATGAAAACACTCCAAAACTTGAAGTGAAGAAATTGTGGCAGGCTAGTCCAGCTTACTCAGATTAAAAAGTGTTCCTTTTATTTTTTTGAGCAGTATACTTTGAAAATACTTGGAAAAAGTGATGACCCTTTTTACCAACAATGCATAAATGCAAAATCTCGACTTTAAAGATCATAAAACATGGCGTTGGATCACATTGATTTCTAACCCTCTTTGAAACACGAAAACATCTGGTGAATAAACATAATTTAAAGATTGTTTACAAGAGGTAATAACAATTTTTACTTCTAAAAATGTATAATGGGTACTTCTAAAAATGCACAAATGGTTACAAGCCTGGCTGTAGTGTTATATTTTATAGTTTTGGCAGATGGGATGCAATTCTCGGCAAGCCAGCAATTCTCGGCATAGCACTGGCTGCAATATGATTTCGAACCACATCTCTTAGCTAAGCGACTCTTCCATTATTGCTCCCGTTTCCATCGGGTTAAAACCATGATAAACGCCAGTGCTTTGATACCTCTTCTGATTTTTTTCCACGTTTAAAGTACTTTAATAAACTCATGTTTCTCTCGGACAGTCACACTAGCGAGACACTCTGCGTGGTGACTGACTGGAAAGCTCGCGTGGGCGGGGTGCTTCTAAATTCCGCGTGGATGACAGTCATGCACGTTGTTTGTGTATGCGCTTGCGTAAAGTCATTGCTTCATATATTTTTCTTAAATTTATATCTCCTCATAAGCGCAGTGGAAATTTTTTCTGGCACGGCAGGCCGCCACCCAGAAATATTACCAGAGGAAACCCTGGGCTCCTGTGTGTTTCTTCCTCTTGCCACATTGGTGACCCCGATTCAAGCATGTCCAACACAGAAGAAAACTGCGTTTCCTCATCAGCTGTGTCTCCCTGACCCTCACAGCCGGCCGCTTGCACTGCGGCTATGAAGCTTCCGGAGTTTTGGTAGAGCAACCCAGCTTCGTGGTTCCAGCATATCAAAGTGCTGTTCCACCTGTGAGGAATAACTGCACATGAACCCAGGCATTACTTGGTCGTTGCTGCTCTGGATCAGCAGTCCACACGGTGTGTCATGCAATTACTTTGCGTGCCCCCACAGCATGGTAAATACGCCACCATCAAACAGTTTCTGCTCTGGAGGTATAGTCTATCGGCTGCGGAAAGAGTGGATAAAATCCTTTCCCTGTCAGGCTTGGGTGAAGGCATGGCTGTGGATCTTATGAACAGAATAATATTGCTTCTTGGAGAGGACGAAGGTGGGTTCCTGTTTCCACACTTTCCTGCGCCAGCACCACCTGTGCGCACAGTTTTGGCCAACTCCCCGCATTTGGCTACCTGTGACTAACGAGCTTTAGCCGAGGAAGCTGATCAGGTCCTGCTGGCTACCAGGCAGTTTGCTGTGCAAGGCGTGGCATCGGATATCCTGCAGCCCACAACGGAGGACGCAGACCCGGTAGCAGTAGCTGGAGTGGCGGCCCGGAGAAGACGCGGGAAAGACCAGTGTTTCTTCCACCTGCGGTTTGACAGC
Organism: Pholidichthys leucotaenia; assembly: GCA_020510985.1. Classification (NCBI taxonomy): domain Eukaryota; kingdom Metazoa; phylum Chordata; class Actinopteri; order Cichliformes; family Pholidichthyidae; genus Pholidichthys; species Pholidichthys leucotaenia. The sequence continues at coordinate 103,796,467 of CM035850.1, read as the reverse complement.
AAGACTAAGCACTGCATTCCTCCATGCACGTTTGAGATGATGGGAAACTCCAGAGCCAGCGCTCAGTAGCAGCTGTGGATGCTGGTGCATGAGGTGAGCTACTCTTCATTAAAGACTCGCTGTCAGGGGGATGTTTGCTAGTGAACTCTGGCTCACAGAAGAGCCTACTCCCGCCAACTAGCATGGACAGACCGGCAGCAGGCAACGGCCCACGTTTGAGTGCAGCTAACAGTTCTTCCATTGAGACATTTGGCACAAAGTCTGTGACTGTTTGTTTCCAGGGGCACAGTTTTGAGTGGGACTTTGTAATTGCTTCCATTACAGTACCTAATGTTGGCGCGGATTTTCTGTGTGCTAATGGTTTGCTTGCTGGTGTTGCTAACTGTTTGATTGATGCTGTGTCTTTTGCCACTTTTCCATGTCAGGCTGGTGGAGGTGGGCTGTTGTCACTCGCTAACTTTTTAGCGTTGGATAATGTTTTTGACTGGGAGTTGCTGGCGGCCTGTCATTTCCATTTCTTATTGGAGGGTCGTTCTTTCATGGCTTATGTAGATCATAAACCACTGACGTTCACTAGGTCCAAGGTGACCGAGCCGTGGTCCGCTCGCCAACGCCATCTGGTGGCCATTTCTGAGTTCACAACAGATGTTCAGCATGTGGCTGGCAAGTCCAACCCCATTGCTGATTGCCTGTCATGTGTATTGGTGTGTCCGGTGCACCTCGGGATGGATTTTTCTGCCATGGCCATTGAGCAGCCCAACGACCCGGACATCCTCGCCCTTCGGTCTACAGGTACAGCTCTCAAACTCGAGGAGGCGGTGATGCAGGAGGGCGGTCCTGCTCTCCTCTGCAACGTCTCCATGGGCCGCCCCCACCCTGTTGTCCCTGCAACCTGGCGCCGTTGAATTTTTGACTCAGTTCACTCCCTCTCTCACCCTGGAGTTTGGGTGTCAGTGAAACTGGTTGGAGTCAAGTTTGTCTGGCCCAGCCTCCGCAGGGACGTCAAGGGGAGGGCGGCTGCATGCTTGGTGTGTCAACACACTAAAGTCCACCAGCACACCAAGGCACCCCTTGAACCATTTCAGATTCCGGCTAAACGTTTTGACCACGCGCATGTGGACCTGGTGGGTCCTCTACCCCCTTCACAGGGTTTTACGCACTTGCTGACCATAGTGGATTGGACCACTAGGTGGCCAGGGGTGGTCACTCTGTCCTTCACATCAGCCGCAGACGTGGCACATGCGCTTCTTTCTTCCTGGGTTGCGCGTTTCAGCACCCCATCAGATATTACCTCCGATAGGGGCTCCCAGTTCATGTCAGAGCTCTGATCGGTGCTTGCAAGGTCCTTGTGAGGGCAGGTACACCGTACTACAGCATACCAACCTCAGACTAACAGCTTGTGTGAACGTTTTCCCTGGTCACTGAAAGTGGCATTTTTTTTTTTTTTTTTTTTTTTTTTTTTTTTTTTTTGTTACTTATTTGTACCCGTAGGTAGACTTGGTTTGCAGTCTGGTGACAAGCCACCGGCTGCTGGTCGCTGCGTGCGCGAGCGCCCTAAACCTACATGTTTTTTTGGTGTGCGGGAGGAAACCGGAGAAATCCCGGAGTAAACCCGCGCAACACGGGGAGAACATGCAAACTCCACACAGCTCACTGTTGGTCGGGGGCTGGGATCGAACCCACGATCTCATGATCCCCGCGATCCCCCGGCCGAGGGTAAAACTGTGCTGCCACAGTGCTAAACCACTGCGCCACCGTGCAGCCCCCGTGCGTGCTTCGTTCTTCGATGGTAATTAAAATAAATAAATAAAATAGCTCTCCAGCCACTAGCTATGGCTACTACCTCTCTTTCCTCTTCTCCTCTGGTGTGCTCTCTCTGTCAGATGTTTAGCTACACCTCTGCCTCTTTTAGTGATAACGGTAAATGTAATAAATGTTGTCTTTTTGAGGCACTCGAGGCGAGGTTGTCTGATTTGGAATCCCGGCTTCGCTGCATTGAAACACCGTCTGTGCCAGTTAATCTCGACGGACGCCCATTAGCTGCAGCGGAGCTAGCTAGCTTAGGTCCCACTGTCAGCGGTTCCCCGGCTCTCCTCAGCAGCGAGGAGACTGGGTGGGTGACGGTGAGAAGGAAGCCTAGTCGCAAAGCCCCGGTTCACCACCAACCTGTTCACGTTTCTAATCGTTTTTCCCCGCTCAGCGACACACCCGCTGAGGAAAAAACTCTGATCATTGGCGACTCTGTAGTCAGAAACGTGAACCTAGAGACTCCAGCGGCCATAGTCCAATGTATTCCTGGGGCCAGAGCAGGCGACATCGAGTCAAATTTGAAAATGCTGGCTAAAAGTAACTGTAAATACTCCACAATTGTTATTCACACCGGCATTAATGACATCCGTCTCCGGCAGTCGGAAGTCACGAAACTTAATATAGAATCGGTGTGTGAGTTTGCAAAAACGATGTGTGCCACTGTAATATTCTCTGGGCCCCTCCCCAATCTGACCAGTGATGACATGTTTAGTCGCTCGTCATCCTTGAACCGCTGGCTGTCTGTGTGGTGTCCTAAAAATGACGTGGGCTACATTGACAATTGGAGCTCTTTTTGGGGAAAACCTGGTCTTATGAGACGAGACAGCATTCATCCCACTTTGGATGGTGCTTCTCATTTATCTAACAATCTGGCATCTTTTTTATCCAAATTTCCAAAACCCTGACTACTCAGAGTTGGGACCAGGAAGCAGAGTCGCAGTCTTACACGCCTCTCTGCAGCTCCTCTTCATCCGCCACCCCTCAGCTTAGCCCCTGTCTTCCCCATCAGAGAATCGTTGTCTGCTCCCTCCAAAGTAAATAAAAATATAATGTATAAGCATCCCAAAGTGATAAAGCAAAATATTGGTAAAACTCAAATTAAACATAAAGCCTCTAAATTGAATGATTTGGCCTCTGTTCCTCCTCATAATTTAAAAATTAAATGTGGTTTATTAAATATTAGGTCTCTAACTCCCAAGTCTCTGTTAGTCCATGATCTGTTAATTGATCATCAGATTGATTTAATTTCCCTTACAGAGACTTGGTTAGGGCAAGAGGATTATGTTGGTTTAAATGAATCAACTCCCTCTGGTTATTTAAACTGTCAAAATCCCAGAAGTTCTGGTCGTGGAGGAGGAGTAGCAACAATTTACCATTCCAAATTACTAGTTAATGTAAAGCAAAAAACATGTTATAATTCCTTTGAGGGCCTGGTCCTCAGTGTTGGGCACTTTAGCAATTTTAGGTTAAACCCAATTTTATTTGCCATAGTTTATCGTCCCCCATCAACCTATTCAGAATTTTTATCCGAATTTGCTGATTTCTTAGCTGATTTAGTGCTGAAATCTGATAGAATAATTATAGTAGGGGACTTTAATATACATGTGGATGTAGATAATGACTGCCTTAATGTGGCTTTTAATTCGATATTAGACTCGATTGGGTTTTCTCAGAAAGTAGGAAATTCTACTCATTACCTCCACCATACATTGGACCTTGTTCTGACATATGGCATAGAAATAGAAAATCTTGTAGTGTCTCCTCATAACCCTGTACTGTCAGACCATTGTCTGTTAACCTTTGATTTTACTATTTCTGACTATTTGGCTCCTAAAGAAAAATATTATCACAGTAGATGCCTCTCAGATGATGCTGTTTCCAAATTTATGCAGATTGTTTCCTCTATGCCATGTGTCAACACAACGGAAATAAGCTATAGACAGCTTGCTCCTTCTGTAATTGATAGCATGGTAGATAGTGTTTCAGCTTCTCTGCATCAGGCTCTAGACTTGGTGGCCCCCTTAAAAAAGAAAAAGTCTAATCAGAGATTTTTAACTCCTTGGTTCAACACAGAAACTCGTAGCTTAAAACAGAAGACTCGTCAATTAGAAAGAAAATGGCGCTCTACTAATTTAGATGAAATCTATTTAGCTTGGAGAAATCATCTTTTAATTTATAAAAAATCTCTTAGAAAAGCTAGAATGAGTTATTACTCTGCATTAATAGAAGAGAACAAGAATAATCCCAGGTTTCTTTTCAGTACTGTAGCCAGGTTGACAAAGAGTCAGGACTCTGTCAATCCTAGCATCCCCTTAGAGCTTACTAGTCAGGACTTTATGAACTTTTTCAATAATAAAATTTCATCCATCAGAGATAAAATCAATCAGATTCTTCCCACAGTTAACTTAAATACTGTAACTACTACAACTCCTTCTATTGATGTCTGTCTTGATGAGTTTACTCCAATCGACCTTTGTGAGTTAGACAAAATAGTTTCCTCATCCAAACCTTCAACTTGTCTTTTAGACCCTATTCCTACCAGGTTATTTAAAGAAGTCTTCCCACTTATTGGGAGCTTTATTCTTCATATAATCAATTCTTCATTGACTTTAGGCCATGTACCGCAGGCTTTTAAAACGGCTGTAATTAAACCCTTACTCAAAAAGCCAACGCTAGATCCAGGAGCTTTAGCTAACTATAGACCAATCTCTAATCTCCCTTTCATTTCAAAAATCTTAGAAAGAGTTGTTGCTACGCAATTATTTGACCACCTGCAGGGAAATGGTTTACTTGAAGAGTTTCAATCTGGGTTTAGAATCCATCATAGTACTGAAACAGCCTTAGCGAAGGTCACTAACGACCTCCTCATTGCATCTGATAATGGACTAGTTTCTGTACTTGTCCTTTTAGATCTTAGTGCAGCTTTTGATACTATTGATCATAATATTCTACTTGATAGATTAGAACACTATGTTGGACTTAATGGAACTTTGTTGCAGTGGTTTAGATCTTATTTATCTGATAGGTTCCAGTTTGTTCATGTAAATGATGAGTTTTCTTTCAGCTCAAAGCTTAGTCATGGAGTTTCACGGGGATCTGTGCTAGGCCCTACTCTTTTTAGTTTATATATGCTTCCGTTAGGCAACATTATTAGAAAGCACTGTATACATTTTCATTGTTATGCAGATGACACACAATTATACCTGTCAATGAAGCCAGATGATACTAATCAATTAGCCAAGTTAGAAGCCTGTCTTAAGGAAATCAAAGCTTGGATGACTTGTAATTTCCTGCTATTAAATTCAGATAAGACTGAAGTCATTCTTGTTGGTCCAAAAAACCTTAGAAATTCCTTTCCAAATCAAACTTTCAGTTTGGATGCAGTTACTCTTTCTCTTAATAGCTCTGTGAGGAACCTTGGAGTTATTTTTGATCAGGATTTGTCCTTCAATTCACATATTAAATTTGTTTCTAAGACTGCCTTCTATCATTTGCGTAATATTGCCAAGATTAGGAGCATCTTGTCTCAGAGTGATGCTGAGAAGCTGATCCACGCTTTTGTTAGCTCGAGATTAGATTATTGTAATTCTTTATTATCAGGCTGTCCTAAAACATCTTTAAAAAGTCTTCAGCTGATCCAAAATGCTGCAGCAAGAGTTTTAACAGGTACTAGAAAGAGAGATCATATCTCTCCGGTTCTGGCCTCCCTTCATTGGCTTCCCATAGAGTTTAGAATTAAGTTTAAAATCCTTCTTCTTACTTACAAAGCTCTAAACAATCAGGCTCCTTTTTATTTAAAAGATCTGATACTACCGTATCATCCTAACAGAGCACTACGCTCCCAAAATGCAGGATTACTTGTAATACCTAGAATCTCCAAAAGTACAATGGGAGGCAGAGCCTTCAGTTATCAAGCTCCTCTCCTGTGGAATCAGCTACCAATCTGGATTTGGAAGTCAGACTCGATCTCTGTTTTTAAGAATAGGGCTAAAACCTACCTTTTTGATATAGCCTACAATTAGGGAGGGATCATGTGTTTCTGAACCCTCCCTTAGTTATGCTGCTAATAGGTTTAGTCAGCCGGGGGACCTCCAGTAATGCACTGGGCCTCACTCCTTTCCTCACTCTCTATGAAATATTTTTTTTTTTGCTGGTCATTAACATTTGTTTGTTCTCTCCCATAGATTGAGTCCCCATCGTGCTGTTTGCTCTCTACATGTCTGTTCTTTTCTTCTTCTCTATCCCCTCACCCCCCAGCCAGTCGCAGCAGATGACTGCCCCTCCCTGAGCCTGGTTCTGCTGGAGGTTTCTTCCTGTTAAAAGGGAGTTTTTCCTCTCCACCGTTGCCAAGTGCTTGCTCACAGGGGATCGCCTGATTGCTGGGGTCTTTCTGCAACTGTGGGGGTCCCCCCTACAGTTGATAGTGCTATGAGATGACTGTTGTTGTGAAATGGCGCTATATAAATAAAGTTGAATTGAATTGAATTGAATTAATTGGGTGGATCGTTTGCCTTGTGTGATGCTTGGGTTGCGTTCAGCTCCTAAGGAAGATCTCGACGCTTCACCTGCTGAACTGGTTTTCGGTCAACCACTTCACGTTCCGGGAGAGTTTTTGCCCAAAAGTTCCCTTTTTCATCCAACGGCACACTGGCTCTGAGCCTTGTTCACCACTGTTTTCCGCAATCGTTTGTGCCTACTGAGCTCAGTGCAGCCCGTTTTGTTTTTGTACGACATGATGCTCACCGCTCGCCTCTCCAACCCCCATACGACGGTCCATTTTTGGTTCTGGAGACAGGCCCCAAGAGTTTTGTGCTAGAGATGGGTGGGCGTAAAGAGTGGGTCACGTTAGATAGGCTTAAGCTGGCGCTTGTTATGGCGGTTGAGCCTACGGTTCCAGCCCAGGTCCCCCGTCGGGGTCACCCCCCCTTCTAAAACCCCGGCTAGGTCTGCACTAGATGAGTTTTCTGGTTTCCAGCCTGCTATGGACTGTGTTTCACCTCCCTGTCATCCACGACGACAGCCCGCACAACTCCTGGCTTCGGTTGGAGTAGCCGTTATGTCAGGCTCATCAGGCCCCCAGTGAGAGACAGATTTTGGCTACAGGAGTCCCCTCTGGGTGTTTGGGGAAGGGGGGGCAAACTGAAGAGGTACCTCTCACCCAGTGGGACTTGGGGTTGGCGGGCGTGGTTTGTGTTTCCCGGTTTGGAGTCCGGAAGTGGTTACTGTTAGTTGTTTGGTGGCAGTTGAGGAGTAAAGATAAAAACCCACCTTCATCTCCTGTGTGTTTCTTTCTCTTGCCACAGTATTTCTGATTGCTATCACCATCTTTTATAAGAGGCGATGACTACATGAGCCAGTTGCACACCATTTCAGCATTTTCTTTGTTTAAATTTAGCTAACATTTCCATTGAAATACATTGAGAACGTTGGTTGTTTATACCTCGCTCTGCTGCTAGGGTTCGTTCACGCCGATCGGTGACGTAATTGTAGGCAGCCCTATTAAGATACATGCAAACTGTATCAATGTGACATGTATTTTCTTTATTTTCTTGTTAGGTGTGCATATAAAATGTTAAGTCAGCAGTCTGCACATATCTTAATTAGGTTTTTGCCTGAATCTCCATTAGCAATAACTAACAAGCTAGTGGTTACTACTGCAACCCACAAGAAATAAATTAGTTTCATTTTGTTTTTTGTTTTTTTGTTTTTTTTCCACTGTCTGATGGAGGGACTCTACTGTATAATGACTTACTGTCTAATGAGCTTCGTTTACAGTTAAAATAATCCTTCAACTCATAACCATATACCTATGCACTAAATACAAAGTCAGATATTCAGCATGCCTTTGATTTTTAAGCACCTTTTGTCTAAATATTTGAGCAAAACAATTTACAATGTGGTCATGTAGTTTGGTAGTATTTTGTGAATGGAAGTTCTTAAATATATATACAGAAATGACTTGATCTTTTGTGATTCTGTGAATTTAAAATTTTATCTCCTTGAAATTGCTTTGGTAGCTCAAGACATATTTACTGTCCAGTGGGATTTTTTTGTTGTTGTTGTTTGTTTTTATGCATGATATCCACATACACGGAGCAGTAAATTAAAAGAATTTTTAAAAGCTGTGAGTCATAACTATCAAAAAAAGCTTGAAATGTTTCACTTAATTTGTGATGAAAATATATTCAGTTTTAAAGAAAAAAACTAGGGACTCTTGATAAATTTTTGAGCTGCACTTGCCAGTTTAGAATAAATTAGAAGAAACAAAAAGGTTTCAAACCAAAAACACAGTCACAATTACGATACTGATGTGTGCATTTTATTATTGATTTCTGCAAAAGCAGCAATTGATTTAGTTTATATGGAGACATTTTAAAAAGTTATTCATTTTTAACCCATTTTCTAACTATAGTCATAAAAACGGTGCAGTGGCGCAGTGGTTAGCACTGTGGCAGCACAGCAACTCACCCTTGGCCATGGGATCCCTGGTTCGATCCCAGCCCCTGACCAATAATGATCTGTGTGGATTTTGCATGTTCTCCCCGTATCTGCGTGGGTTTACCCCAGGATTTCTCCGGTTTCCTCCCACAGGCCAAAAACATGCAGGTTAGGTTAATTGGAGACTCTAAAGTGGCCCTAGGTGTGAATGGTTAAGGGATAGCGCCGTACCATGGCTGCTTCATCCATCCAGGTGGATGCCCTCAATTTCCCCTCTGGGGATCAATAAAGTATACAAAATCAAATCAAAAAATCAAAAAAAAAAAAAACCCAACTGCATTTAACATGTAGAATCTACAAATCCCCCTCCGTGGAGCGCCACCTTATCGTGGTGGAGGGTGGTTGAGTGCCTGAATGATCCCAAGAGCTATACTATCAGATGGGGGTACCTTGCCCCTGGTAGGGTCTCCCAAACCAAACTGGTCCTGGGTGAAGGGCCAGACTCTCCCTGGATTTACACTGACTCTAGATGCAGTCCGTTGCAGATGCAGTACAGATGGACCCTTGTGTCTGTCTCTACCAATTCCATTTGTGTTTTGCAGTGGCATGGATAAGAACGAAGTTTGAAATACAAGATTGCATGAGAATTATACAAAATAATGCAAGCTCTCGAGAAAGACCGGAGAATGACCGAGATGAACTGATCGCAATCATGTGATAACAACAAGAAAGTGTGATGTAGCCGCTCTCCACCTGGATTTTTGTGCTCTAATAATACGTAGGTAGGCCATTAATTTTAATTCTATGAAGTGTTGTTATGTCAAAGTTTTTATCTTCTCTGACACAGTGGTGGAGGAATAGACCTCAGAAAATAATGGACGATCCTTAAATCGTTTTTAATGAACAACAGCTAATAAATACCGCGAGATACTGCTTCATTACCTTGCGGATTGGATCCAGCATCCGTCAAAAATAGACTCCTTGCCTTTCATTAGCAATCCGAATCCGATTCGTTCCATAGTGGTCCGAAGCAGGTGGAGATCAGAACATTAATTAGAATGGGAACTATTTGCTGCAAAGTTTGGATCACAGCTGCACCGGACTGCATCTGGAGTCAATGCAAATCCAGGGTAAGAGCAGTCCAGTAGATCTTTTTTTTTTTTTTTTTTTTTTTTTGTTACTTATTTGTACCCGTAGGTAGACTTGGTTTGCAGTCTGGTGACAAGCCACTGGCTGCTGGTCGCTGCGTGCGCGAGCGCCCTAAACCTACATGTTTTTGGTATGCGGGAGGAAACCGGAGAAATCCCGGAGTAAACCCACGCAACACGGGGAGAACATGCAAACTCCACACAGCTCACTGTTGGTCGGGGGCTGGGATCGAACCCACGATCTCATGATCCCCGCGGTCCCCCGGCCGAGGGTAAAACTGTGCTGTCACAGTGCTAAACCACTGCGCCACCGTGCAGCCCCTCTCTATGAAAAACAATACATCAAGGACCCATTGTACCCAAAGGAGGCATATGAGTCTTCCCTCCAGTGGGCTCACCACCGGCAGGGGGGATCATGGAGAACATGGGCATCATGGTGCTATGTGAACCTGGCAGAAGTTTGGGCTGCTCTGCCTGGACTAACTCCCCCATGACCCGGATCCCCTGATAAGCGGTAGAAGATGGATGGATGAATCTACAAATCAAATTTCCTTTCACACTTTGTACTAACTCTGTGGTAAGAGCACAGGACATTAAGAATGATCTATTGAACACTGCATTCACTCAGACACTTTTTTTTTCTGCCCTATGTAAAGCATCTTTGAGTGTCTTGAAAAGCGCTATATAAGTCTAAAGTATTATTATTATTATTATTAGTTTATGGGGAGCAGTTACTGTCATGGCTGGCCCTCCGGGATGGATAGGACTCACGTGCGAGGCGACCTTGTATCTCACAAAAGTGAGTATACCCCTCACATTTTTGTAAATATTTTCTTCTATTCTAATCTAATCACCCTTGTCATTCAACCGTACAACCAATCATGTACAGTAGAACGAAATTGTGTTTTACCTATCTACAGTGTAAATCACACACACCCCAAGTGTAGAATCAGAGGGCCGCTGCCATGCAAGGCGCCGCCAGATTTCCCTCCTCCTCTAAAATTTATGAGCATAAAGTCTGAAATATATATAAAAATGTGTACATTTATGGGGAAAAAACAAATTTCATATTATGAGTAAAAACATGACAATTTATATTGAATGTTTACATTTATGCAGAAAAAAAAACATAGGAAGAAAAAGTATCATGTTAGTTGTAGTAGTAGTAAGTAAAAAAAATAAAAACATTTAAGAGAAAATTTTCACAAACTGGAAAGAAAAATGTGTATTTTATGTGGAAAAGTTCCAAAAATAAGTCATATTTCAGTGAAAAATTTCCCAAACTGATAATTTACTCATTACTCATGTAACTTTTGTAGTGCTTTGTAACTCTTGCTCGAGTAATTTTTATGATGACACTTATACTTTAGTAACTAACATCATAAGGTAATACAATGTTTACTTGAGTACAATTTCTGGCTACTCTGCTCACCTGTTTACAACATACCATTTCTTTTCCACTTATTTTTTTCAAGGCGATTTGTGTGATTTTTCTAAGTAAGGTAACCTAATGGATTTTACAGTGTAACGGTAGTTTGTGATGTGCAGCACCAAGAAACACTCGGATTCACATCGTTATTTTATAAAATAAACCTTTTATTTTATCAAAAGTTGATCATGACAGCAATAAGATCATGACAATAATATATAATGCACAGAAATGGAATAAACAGCAACAGAGTATATGAAAAACTAGTGCAAAACAATCAAAAAATACAAAAATATATTGCACTTGTAATCTGGAGATTTAGGTGGAAGAAGTCATGTTGGAACAACATTCCCATTTGTGACATATTTTCATCTGTAAACATACCTTGTTTTTTATGCTTTGCCATTTGTTTGCTTTTGCGCGCACAAAGCTTCTGGAGAAATTCTACAGCGAGAGAAGCTTCCGTTCGGAGCAGAAACAGGCAGGCGACTTGTGGTATTTTAGTCTAGGTTGGTCGGAGTTGTGCTTTCCTCTGTGGAACCCGCACGGATTTACACCCGGACGCATTTAAACTGACATGCCCACACATACAAACAAACACAAGCACACACACACACGTTCATTCACACTGAATTTGAGCCTTAAGGGCTCGAGGTGGTCATGGATGTGACACACTTTGTCATCAGAAACAGCATCTGTGTTCTGCTTCTTTTTTTTCCTGTTCAATCTCAGTGAATTTCAACTTTGTTTGCAGAAAAAAAAAATCCACCTGAAGTGTTTTTGGTGGCGGCGGCAGGTTTGGGCCACCACCGCACTCTAAAAGAAACTCTCATTTAGCTCAAGTTTGCCTTTGTCCTGTGATAAATGTGCCCATTTCAACACCATTAGCCTCTATATACACTGTAGCGTATAGTGCTGCACCCTGCAGTATAGAAAACCCACAGATAGAAAAACAGTAATTACGGCATGTGCAAAACTGATGGCGAGGCAGGAGGCTTCTTTTGACCACCAGGAGTTATCCTTTGTTTTCTGCCTTAACAGAGTCATACAGTGGTGTCAGAGAATGTCCCGCGCTTTCTTTTTTTTGCCCTGTCTTGAGCACAGGATGTGGCTGGAGATTCCCTGGTCCATCACGTCAGTGGTCACCGAATACTCTCTTTGCTGACTCGCCCCGGGTCAGTCTTATTTATGGAAATACATAATCTGGCGAGAAGCTGGTTATGTGGGCCTGGTGACTGAGGGCGACCGAGGGTGTCCTGTTTGTGCAGCAGCCTGTAAGCTCTCAGGCTTTCCTCAGCGGGACGGACACGTGTCGGGTCTCCTGACATCTGTCTCCACGGGGTCAGGGTAAGGGTCGACCTGCGGGGGGGGGGGGGGGGCAGAGATGCACGTTACAGGCTGCTGGAGGAGTGGTAGCTACAGTGGTTATTTATACAAGTGTGAACACCCCTGTTACAACGGCAGGATTCTGTGGTTTTAAAAACAAACAAACAAACTTGAAAAACGTAAAATATTTTTTTTAAAAAAGCATAAAATGCACAATAAGCTGATTGCATAAGTGTGTACACCTGTGAATTAAATACCAAAAAGCAAATCAAATCTGTCTTATTACTTGTGTTTGGCCCACTCCAAAAAAAAAAAAAAACTTTATCCAAAAACGGGCTCTCTAATGGTAGGCAGCGCTTTCTTGGAAAGCTGTAAAACAACAATGGAAATTATTTTAGGCCTTTAAAACTAAATATAGGTATCCTTGAGGATGTCAAAATTTCAAGTTAATCCACAATAAAATGCACAATACGGGCCCTGTTATGGTTACTAAAGAGGGAGTGAATATGTTTCAGATCTTTTGATGGTCACCAGCAGAGGGCAGTGTCTCCTGACAGCTAAAGGGTTGTTTGGAGGAACTGAAATATGAAGGAGGAAATTAATTGCCTTGGTGGCAGTTTGTGCTCTCTGAGTGCTTTCTAGCTGTAGCAGCATTGCTAGAATCCCTCATTTTACTGTATGAGGATTTGCCTTGTTACGTTTGTACATAACTGTTAAAACAACTTTTTTTAAACAACTAAAACAGCAATAGTAATATCTCATACTGTTGCCTTTTGTAACTGCACGGTTCGCACATTTGACTTAATTTGTTCCTATATTTTAATTGAATTATTTGCAAGAATATATAACAGCTCTGGTATTTCTGGCTAGTTACTAATACAAACCACCACCTGCTATGCTGTTATGCTGATATGATGAGTAACACTTTCAGTAATTTACATTTTCATATGTGATTAAGTTAGAAAGCTTCACGTGTCATAATTAAAGTTTAAAACATTAAGATAGCTCTCAATATACTGATGTATGCAATGATAATAAAGTCAAAAGGCTTAACCTAATCACTTCAAAATAAAGGTTTGGTCTACATAGGATCAGGTTAACTTTATCCACTCTATATTTACTCTATATCCATTTTCCCCTTCAATTTACAATTACAATACAATATAATAGTAATGTAAGGTAACTATATAATTAAAGTACAAAATTTTAAATATAAAAGTTATCAAGATCATGTAGCCACATGAGATATTTGTAATTACACAATTATATACAATTGCAAGATACAATTTCACTGAGAGCACTGACTTAATTCATGTAAAGCACTTTGTGACTTTCGTCTGTGAAAAGTGCTATACAAATAAAGTTATTATTATTATTAATATTATTGTTACAGATGTATAATTTTTACAGCATGCAATTATTTTTTTCCGATTTTAATGCGTCCTGTCTGGATTTTATCAGGATATTTTGAATATGATTAAAATAATCTAAGCAGTATAATGTATATTTTTATTGGAATTTACATAGCTACATACAGTATATTTTGAAAACATTAATCATTTGATATGTATATATATATATATATATATATATATATATATTACACTCCCTCTTTTCTTGATGTTTTTTGTGCATTTTATCAGACTATCCTAAACTTTAAGTGCAAGTATTTACATAGTCTTTTAATTGTTTTCTGAGCTTTTTCAGCCTTTTGGCTGATTTGTGATGGCTGACATTTTATGTATGTTGTTTCTGTAATTAACGTGGGAGTATGAAGAATTGTTCAACAACATTTTGGATGAAGCAAGAGTTAAAAAGGTTTTTTGACTCAGCTGTGTGACATTTAAGGTCAGGGTAAAACATGGTGTGCCAACGGCGGTCCTATAAAAGATCAACTCTGATGTGTTTACCTATATACATGCGTGTGCATGTACCTCAGAGTAGAGTGGCGGGGGCAGATATCTGAACTCTGTGATGTATGTTAGCAGAGATCTGTGGTCCTCTCCCTCCCCTTCAGACCTATCACAGCCCTGCAGGCAATCCCGCCTGTGAGCCTCTGATATTGCCAGATCACTGTAGCTTGGTGGAGCTGCAGAGGAAAAACCAAAAGAAAAAAAAAAAGCAGGTGTGAGGAGACCGTTATGTACTATACGTGCAAGAAGAAAAAGAATGAGCAAGCATGCATGCGCCCGCGTTTACAGCACATACCCTCAGGCCTCTCCGGCAGGCCCAGCCAGCTCAAAGTGCTCGAGTTGCTGCTGATGCTAGAGGTGCGGGTGGCACAGGTGTGGAGAGGTATGGTCCCTATCACCAACGGCAATGACAGCGACAGATTCAGCCCACCAGGGACATCCACATAGACCTGCAGGCGGGGAGGGAGTGTGAAAAAGGAAAAGAAAAAATTATACACTTGTCTTAGCCGGAGCCAGTGCCTGCTCATGCACTCATACAAACATAATATGTTATTAGCCACTCGCCACCATCGCCGTAGGCAACATGTCTACGGGGAACAGAAACATGCCGTGCCTAAACAGCAACTTCCTGCCTCGACTGTAGCTAAGTTCATAATCTCCTGATTTTTGAGTAATAATATCACACCTTGAGACTCCAGTCAACGCCTCTGTACCGCTTTGCTTTCTATCAATGTACTTTCCACACAACACTTTCTTTTTCACTAGATACAGAAACACGAGGAGAAAAAAGGACAGCGATAAATGTGGGGCTTTGAACGACAAAGTCAGCATGTTTGCTAGCTAGAATTTATACAGTTAGTTGCTAATAGCAACACTGGTTTACAATGTTAACAGTATTATTATACTACAACCAGGCTGTGTTTTTTTATTGCTCCCAGTAATATTGAGTCATCAGTTAAAGGTTTTTACTATTGACAGTTTTGTTTGTAAACTGTTAAGTTTAGCAAGTTACTATAAACCTCATAAAAGTTTTATGTAATTGAAACTCACTTCTATCTTCAACTGTCATCAAAATATAGTTTTTATAGGTTATGAATGTAATAAAAGCAAGCTAATAACACACGATTAGCAAGATGTTCATATGTAAATATCTATGTCAAAAGGGTCATTGGCTGACACACTGTTGTTGAAGGTCTTAACCTTCTGAAATACATTTATTGGCACCGTGATTATCAAAAAAAATCAAAACACTCACTTCTCTTTAAAAAGAAACGCAGCTTTTATCTTGTTTTTCTCTCTAAGAAACAGTTTTGATTCTTCCGGGTATTTTCCTGAACATCAAGAAATGCAAAATGTTGCCAAAAGGTAAACATCACTAGCCTGAATACCTGCCCAGTGTCCTGTTACTGGCCAGCCTAGCTGTCCATCATGCCAGTGGACAGGGAGCCAAAGGCATTAGCTTAAGAGCGAACAGTGGTATTAGGAAGCTTGCATTTATATTATTATTTTTTTTTATTTCAGTCACCCTAGTCCAAGTTGGGGAGCCATCGGTTTCCAACTGGTTCACTAATCCACAGCTGATAATGTATCTCACATCATTCTGTCTAATTTATTTAGTTATATTTTTGCTGTGATGCTACATTGAACTGTTAGCACCACCAAGGCAGCTAGCTGAAGCTAGCAGTTTCGCCATTAGTCTTGGCTCATTCATGAATGTTTATGTGCTTACTGTACTCCAGGGAGTGGTCATATCCTGTCGACCACTAAAACCACACACCCCTGTCCACCAGTGATGCATTACTTCATTCATTCTTTGAGACAAATTTACATTAGTTGGCTCTGACCAAGGAGCTAGATTATAGCTAGCTATAGATTAGCAATAGTGATGTAAGAGGTAGGGCAGAATTAAATGTGGTCTTCGAGATTTATAGAAACACGCAGCCACTTTCAGAAAGGCTGCAAAAGATGATTCACAGATATGCTGCAATATTTAATAATTAAAGAAAATCTGACCAAAATATATCACAAACATTTCATTAAAACATTACTTCCAACTTCAAACTTTATTTATTTATATAGTACCTTTCCTGCAATAAAGTGCTTTACATTAGTGAGCTGTTAAAATGTGGAAAAGGTGCAATCAATGACCCCTTTAAAATATCTATTGGAAAAAGTTATTAAACTATCGAAAATAATAGTTTAATATTAGCTAGATACAGTAGTTAGTGTAGTTTTCAGATTATGGCCTTAGTAACGTTAGTGATAACATGTCTATTGTTATTAGCACTTTAGTATGATATAATTGTAATTATCAAGTTATTAGTGCTATATTATGACTCACAAATGTGTATGGCAGGTAAACCAGGTGATCTGTAATTTATTGCCATCTTAACTGGGTAATAGCTGTACTTTACTGTTACTGTCAGAATGGATTTTTTGGATGTTTTATATTACACTGAAAGAAAAAAGTTACTTTGGTGGAAATGCTCAAATGAATTAAGATTGTTCAAATCAAGGTAGCAAGTTACATTATAACTTGTTCAACAAACTTAATTCTCACCATTGTTTTTAACACCTCTCTTTTTACAGTGTACTGTTGCTGTTTAATAAAAATCACTACATGGAACTGGTAAAGTTGTTTTTTTCCCCCCCCAATTTCCCACATGAGTGAAGAAACAAATGCTGAACTTACCACAAGTGCGTACTCCACTCTGATGATGGGACAGTC
The DNA here is from genome assembly GCA_020510985.1 of Pholidichthys leucotaenia. NCBI lineage: Eukaryota > Metazoa > Chordata > Actinopteri > Cichliformes > Pholidichthyidae > Pholidichthys > Pholidichthys leucotaenia. The sequence continues at coordinate 103,779,676 of CM035850.1, read as the reverse complement.
CAGGATGGACGGTGACACGGGGGGGATTTTGAGCAGCTTCCCCTCCCAGCTCTGACTCTTCCCCTGTGGCAGAGGATCTCCCCGCAGGTTGGATACCAGCTGCTGGATCTGCTTGCCCTTGCCCTTGGCAAAGAAGGTCTGGGTCTGGTACAGCGCGGCCTTGGGCACCACAACGCGGGACGAGCAGTTCTCCACCTCGGTGAAGATTTGGATGGACTCACCTTGGAAAGAGGGGAGAAGAGATCAGCCTCTCAGACTGAGAGAGAAGCAACATGAGTGAAACTTCAAAGGTAAAGACGGGGGGGAACAGCAGAAGGTATTCAGAGGTGATGAAGTCTTACCGGGTGTGTAGCCCTTTCGCTCTATCTTGGCACTGAGGGAGATTGGGCCCGATGCGCAGAACCAGCAGCACAGCGTCTTCTCCTTCGTACCAGCCTGGGGAGCCTAATCACACACATTATCTGTTTTAACTACTGATACAACGCTTCAAAACGCACCCACTTCATCTACTGCTAATACTTGGCAATATTAGAAATATTCACTCTCCTTGATGCAACAAGTTGTCTCCCGCTAGTTAATGTTGGCTCTATACTAAATGATTATCATATGAATTACTGAGCAGATTGGATGTTGACAACTTCATAAAAGCACTGCCAGTTTTGTAGAATGTTCAAATAACCTGTATCGGAGAGTAAAGAGGACAATATTTCCTAGAAAGTTAAAATTAACTCCATGGCATTATATATTTCTCTGTTGAACTACTTTTCCTAAAAAAAATACATATATATTTTTCACCATGAGAATCAAAAAGGAGTAATTTTTATCTGGTAGAAAACAATGTAACATGTTGAAACATGTAGATAAATTATATAGTATGATGAGCAAAAGTTAATGAATAGATATGTTCAGAACTGGAGTTAGGAAAAACAAGATTCTATAGTTATTTAAAAAAAAAAGCTGCCATATGATTATCTCCTTTTTTATTCTAATTTATTATTTTACTATATTTTCCCTTTTACAATAACTTTGCAATCCTTTTTAAAAGTTAGTTATTTTGTTATTAAATACCGTATGCTCAGGGTGTTTTACCTATAACCAAAATAAGAGCGCATGAACAGGGGTATTGCTTTTGCGAAGAGTATTTCTTTCTTTTTCAAGTGCTCATATTGTGTAAAATGGTGTTTTGTGGGTTTAAGCTTCAATGAAATGTGCCAATGAGTCATATGAATAATGATAAAATATTAAAACTGTCACATCAAAGAACTACACACTGTCTTTATTTAGTTACACTCTTAAAGGAATGAGTCATCTTCTTCTTTTAGATGTGACTGGCGGTTGGCAACCAGCCCACGGGCGCACCACCACCACGCACCCCACTCCACACATCCCAGCCGTAACCACTCTATCCTGTCTCCACTCTATCCTAAAGGAATGAGTCCGTTGCACTTCCTGGGTTTTATGACATCACAAACCAAGACAAAAAAGCACCCTGACTGCCTTGTTAGTTGTGATTGGCCCACTCAGAAACACTTTAGCCAATCAGAGTAGGGGTTCATTAAGCAGACTGAATACTTTAAAGACAGCCTTTTCAAGAATTTTTAGTGGCTGCTGGTCTTTAAAACTACAGTATATATATAGTACGTCCTTCAGGATGTCAAAACTTGAAATTAATCTTTGGCATATGCACAGTATGGGACCTTTAAAGGTGGCTTATGGTACTGATATTTACAGAGTGCATACTATATACACATTCTTCTTTATTTCAGTTAGAATATAATGGCTAATTGTGAAATTTCATCTTTGCTTGTGTAGATAAAGTAAATTAGCCAAATGAAGGGGTGTTATTGAGATAATTTCCTCACATTTGAACATGGGGGGGATGATCTATATCCAGTCTTTATGGTAATTTAAGCTAACCACCTGGAGTATTTACACCATAGACATGAGAGCCGTGTGTTGTGCATACCAGCAGCAGTGGCGTGTTGATGTCGATGTGCTCGAACACAATGAACTCCTTCTTGGCTTTGACGGGGAGCAGCCACGGCCGGTGCAGCTCAGCCTTCACCCAGTACCTCACACTGCCGTGCTTCCCTTCAAAGGAAGTGGCCAGAGCCCTGAAGGGCGGAAGGGAAACGGGAAGGAGATTAGTGAGTGTGGGTGGTCCCTGCTTACGTGAGCTGTCAGAGCATGTGTGCGTGTGTGAGCGTGCGATTTCTGGAGCCTTCACTGCGGCACAAACACTCCAATGTGATGCATAATCAGCTAAACGTACCTGAACTTTCAAACTAAAAGGCCGCTTTTGTTTTAATGCTACACCTGCTCTTTCAGCTGGTTTTCAGATATCTGACCAGACTCTTCAAACAGTTTCAAGTTCAGCCAGTTTGGTTTAAAGCAAAAAAAAAAAACAAACAAACAAACAAAAAAGTCCTGGAACACATATTTCCCTCTGATCTTTGTTTAAGCTGTGAAATGACAGATAATTAGATTTCTCCAAGCTTTGAAACGGTTATTTAAGTGAAACCATGTGAGGAGTTTAGAGGAAAAACTTTGGCCAAATTGCTAGTAAATGACTACATTATGACAAGGAGCCTTAACTATGCACCCACATTTTTTATGCTGTAAGGGTTACAAGACAAAGACCCTTTTACCATATACAACTAGTTTCATAAATGCCCTTGGAGTGTTATTATATCTGTAAAATGATGTAATTATCCTACATTTTTCCTCTGTTTGTATTTATCCGTCTTTAACGCACCCTTTTGTTCCCCAGCATGCCAGGCATGTTTGCTTATACATGTAAATATACTTTGTGACTGATCCAGTAAGTCAGACGTTTGTTCTGTCTGTTTGTTTGATAAAGCTTTATATAAATTGTGTTTTAACAGCTGTTGATGATTAACAGAGCATAATATAGAACAGAACATTTTGACAACAGAGAACGTTTAGGGAATTTTTCAAATATTGTTTTGTCTTGACTTCGTAGCCTCCATGCATTGTCATTTACTCAACTGAATTTGAAAAATGGGTGGAAAATTATGTGTTGGCTCGTATGGATGAATGACTAGTGCTCTCACCTTTCTTTTGGATCTTTTCAAGGTTGCTATTTTGGCCTTTTGCTTTTATCGAAACTGGCATTTTAAAAACAATTTACTTATCAGTTTCCTAATTTTATACTGTGTGCATCTATTGTGCACAGAAAGAACACTGTAAAAAATAGCTGCTGGTTTAAACTTAAAAGTTAGCGTCCAGGTTGCCTTAAAATTTTAAGCTGACTGAACTTGAGAAGACAAGTTGTAATTATTATAGCTTGTCTTCTCAAGTTCAGTAAACCTACTAATTGTAAGGCAACCTGGACGCTAACTTGTTAAAGTTAAACCAATGAGTCACTTTATACAGTGAAGTTTAGGGGTCAGCGAGCTCTCTTTGGAGGAGCACCCAGCACTTGGTTTGCATTTTCCGAAATATTCCCAGAGCAATTGACAATATCTGATCAGAATCTGCACTGTTTAAGGCTTCTTAAGACATTTTTAAAGCCACTCTATTTAATAAGACCTTAATGGCAATGACATAATTGGCTGACCCAGGGAACAGACACAAGCTCAAGAGTAGGTTCAATGATCTTTATTGCAATAGTGTTTGTGTGTGGGTGCATGTGTGTGTAGTGAATGTGGATGTGAGTGTGAGGATCCGTAGACTCGTAACAGCTGGGAGTGAGCAGAGCGCCGTGTAATCTGGCAGCCCTATGAACAGAGCAGGGGCACGGTATTAGCACAGTTCCACACTAGAGTGTATTGGTGAAGTGACTGAGGCTTACTGTTACAGCTTAGGAGAACGAAGGTCAGCCCGGAGGCAATCCCGAAGGATAGCGTCTGCCACCCAGCGCTGCTGATGAGAGACGGTGCGAAGGAGAGAGGTAGGCGAAGTCCGCCGCCTGGAGGAAAGGATTCCGCCGCCTGGGAGTTCCGCCTGTGCACAGGGAATAACGCAGAACAGGTAAGAGGAATAATGAGCTTACTTGGAGAAGAGGAAAATCCTTCCAGGCTGTGGCCGAAACGGCAGGGATGACGAGGGCTGAATGTTAGGCTGGAATGAAGAGCGCAGAGCTTCACGTAGCCAGGGAGACAGACGGCTCCGTGCCGGTCTTGCAGGCAGAGCAGGTTATATAGCCCGTGAGTGATGGGGAACAGGTGTACGTGCAGCTATAGCAGATAATGGCAGAGAGCTAGTCGTCACAGTACCCCCCCCCCCCCGAGAGGTGCCTCCTGGCACCTAATCCAGCCTACCTGGGTGCGTCCGATGGAAATCCCTGATGAGTTGACTATCCAACATGAAGGATGGACGCACCCAGGAGCGCCACTCGGGCCCATACCCCTCCCAGTCCACCAGATACTGCAGGCCGCGACACCAGTGGCGGACGTCCAGGATGGAATTTACCCTCCACGCTGGGTCGCCATCAATCACCACTGGCGGAGGTGGAGACCTGGGAGGGGGACAGAGAGGGCTGGAGAAAAAAGGTTTGATCTGTGACACATGAACCGTAGGACAGATGCGAAGGGAAGGGGGGAGAGTCAGGCGCACAGCCACCGGATTAATAATCCGCTCAATAGGAAAAGGCCCAATGAAACACTGAGATAGCTTCCTATTCTCAGCCTTAAGGCTAATATGCTGTGTAGAAAGCCAAACCTGTTGACCCACCTGGTAGGGTGGGGCCGGTCTCCTGTGGCGATTAGCCACCCTGGAGTTGCGCTCCGCCGTGCGTTGGAGCGCCGCCCGGACCGTCCTCCATATCTGTCGGCAGCATTTTAGATGGACCCGGACAGATGGCACGGCGATGTCCCCCTCCTCCTTGGGAAAAAGCGGGGGATTGTAACCCAAGGAGGCTTCAAAAGGTGACTTGCCGATCGCTGACAACACTGTGGAGTTGTGGGCGTACTCGATCCACGGGAGATGTGTGCTCCATGACGCAGAGGGAATCTCGTGTAGCCTCACCACGTGTTGCACAAGCAGATCCGCTCTATCCTTTGCCGTGGGCAGCCCCTGCAGGGGGATGAAGTGGGCGGCCTTGGAGAAACGGTCCACTATAGTGAGAACAACAGTGTAATGATTAGATGGAGGAAGACCAGTTACAAAGTCTAGTGCAATGTGCGACCAGGGTCTGCCGGGAGTAGGAAGGGGGTGGAGCAACCTCGCGGGAGGAGAGGATGGTGTCTTACCGTAGCGCACTAAGGTCAGGCGCGGACGTAGTTGGTGACGTCCCTCCGGAGTGATGGCCACCAAAACGACAACTGAAGAATCCTGATCGTGCGGGACCCCCCCCCCCCCCCCGGGTGACAAGTAAGCCTGGAGGAATGAGCCCAGTGAATCACCTCGCCCCAAACAGGAGAGGGAACATACAATTTACCTGCTGGCCCCCTGCCCGGGTCCGGTTCGGCCTCCTGCGCCCTCAAGACCTTTTCCTTCACATCCCATGAGAGGGCGCCCATGATGCAAGACGACGGAAGAATGGGCTGCTCGGGCGCCTCCGTCGTGTCCGGAGTGAACTGTCTGGAAAGGGTGTCTGGCTTGGTGTTCTTTGACCCAGGCCGGTAGGTGATGGTAAACTAACTAACTAACTAACTAACTAACCTGCACTTATATAGCGCTTTTCTAGTCACAAAGACCACTCAAAGCGCTTTCATTAATACTAACCCTCTATTCTAAGGGCCTATAGGAAACAGATATCTAGGGACAATTTAGAACAGCCAATTAACCTAACATGCATGTTTTTGGGGAGAACATGCAAACTCCACACAGATCACTGTTGGTCGGGGGCTGGGATCGAACCCACGATCCCACGATCCCCACAATCCCCCGGCCAAGGGTAAACTGTGCTGCCGCAGTGCTAACCACTGCGCCACCGTGCAGCCCAAAAAGTAAAGTTAAAGCGCCCAAAGAACAGGGACCAGCGGGCCTGTCGGGTGTTAAGGCGTCTGGCCGTCCTCAGGTATCCCAAGTTTTTATGGTCTGTCCAGACGACGAATGGCTGGGCAGCCCCCTCCAACCAGTGGTACCACTCCTGCAGCGCGAGTTTTACTGCCAGAAGCTCCCCGTCGCCAATATCATAGTTCCTCTCTGCCAGCGACAACCGGCAAGAAAAGAATGCACAAGGCTGGACCACCCCATCCAGCGGGGAACGCTGGGAAAGCACAGCCCCCACCCCTGAGTCCGAGGCGTCCACTTCCCCCAGACACTGAAGAGTGGAGTCCACCTGCGTCAGGATGGGGGAGGATGAGAACTGCTCCTTAACGGTAGCGAATGCGGCAGCGTCCTCCTCAGTCCACCGGAAAACCGTCTTGGGGGAGGTGAGGCGGGTCAGGGGGAGAGCAATGATGCTGTAGTTGTTAATAAAGCGGCGGTAGAAATTAACGAACCCCAGGAACTGTTGGAGCTGTTTCCTAGATGGGGGGGGGAATCCACCACCGCCTTCACCTTGCCGGGATCCGGGATGATCTGGTTGTGAGAAATGATGAAACCCGAGAAATGATGTCTTAGAAGTGTGAAACTCACATTTCTCGGCCTTCACATACAGTTTATTCTCCAAGCGTCATTGCAGAACCCGCCTCAAGTGCACTTGATGCTCCTCCAATGATCAGGAGAAGATTAAGATGTCATTGAGATACACGAAGACGAATGACCCCAGGAAATCACGTAGCACGTAGTTAATCAGGCATTGGAAGACTGCCGGAGCATTAGTCAGTCCAAACGGCATCACCAAATATTCAAAGTGACTGGAGTCCGGAACCCAGTCTTCCATTCATCCCCCTCCCTGATCCGCACCAGATGGTACGCATTGCGGAGGTCCAGCTTGGTGAAGTAGGAGGCCCCCTGGAGGGAATCAAAGGCCGTGTCCATCAGAGGGAGGGTGTACTTATCCTTAATGGTGATGTCATTTAGGGCGCGGAAGTCGATGCACGGCCTCAGGGAGCCATCCTTCTTCCCGACAAAAAAACCCCTGCCCCCACCGCCGAAGATGACGGGCGGATGATGCCAGAGCTGAGAGACTCCTTAATATACATATCCATAGCCTCCCGTTCCGGGACAGGCAGGCTGTAGAGGCGGCTTGCCGGCAGCGGGGCTCCAGCCCGGAGGTTGATGGCGCAGTCGTAGGGCCGATGAGGGGGGAGAGACAACGCCTGAGATTTACTGAACACCACCCCCAGGTCATGATATTCAGGGGGGACCCCAGTGAGATCGGGAGGAGGGGTAACGGCAGTAGCTAAGGGCTTGGAAGGTGAACATGCAGTGGACCGCAGACACGCACTTAGACAAAAAGGACTCTAGGCATCTACCTTACCAGTGCGGCAGTCGATGGAGGGGTTATGGAGCCGGAGCCAGGGATAACCCAGAATGACCGGGGAGGCTGCGACCGGCAGGACGAAAAGGCTCAGATCCTCCCGATGGTTCCCGGAAATGATGACAGGGGTAGGGCCAGTTTGCTTAGACACTACCATCAACGGGGCTTTAGATAGAGCAATAAGCCTCAGGGGTGTTTCCAGTGAACGGCAGGGAAGCTCTCTACGGCGCTGTCTTTCTGCCAAAGGTAATTTAATTTGTCCTATTATCATAGGCTCTGATCCTTCAGCCGACTCAACCGAAGGCAAGGCCAGTAAAGGGGACTGAGAGGAGCGGCGAAACTGGGCGCCCGAACGTCCGGACATCTCCCACTCGGCTGCCCGCTCCCTCAGCCTGTTGTCTAAACTAATAGCTAAGGAAATTAGCTCCGTTAACCTCTCCGGCTTCTCTAAGCGGGCTAGCTCATCCCGCAGGCTTGGGCTCAGACTCCTAGTAAAGATGCTGCATAACGAGGTATCTTCCCACCCCACGTCTGCCGCCACCACCCGGAAATCGACAGCATAGTCCACCACGGACCTGCACCCCTGTCGAAGATTTAACATCCGGGTGGTGGGCACATTATCCCGGTCGGAGTGATCAAACACCTCGTTAAACTCGCTAGCAAACTGGGTATAGGTAAGATTAGCGTAGCTAGGTCTAGCCATAACTGCGTAAGCCCACGCAAGAGCCCGCCCCTCCAGTAAATTAGCAACATAGCCAATACGGCTGTGATCGGTTGGGGAATCCCCAGGAACCTGCTGAAAAACAATCTCACACTGGAGAAGAAACCCCCGGGCCTCCCCTAGTTTACCATTAAACCGAGTGGGTGTGGGAACCGGTGTGAGTCGGGCCAAGGGAACCTGACTAGCCTGGCTAGGTGGAGAGCTAACAGACACCGGAGCACTACTTGAAGCCACAGGAAACGCCTGCTGTCCGGCCAGGCGATCCAGTCGGCTGTTAATTTGGACCAGCTGATTAAGGATGACTTGCTGCTGGTAAGCTATTTGGTCTACTCGAGCTTCTAAGTTGTTTATTTGGCACGTTAGCACGCTGTTCGCTGGGTCGTTTTGACGGAGCCGTACTGACATAATTGGCTGACCCAGGGAACAGACACAAGCTCAAGAGTAGGTTCAATGATCTTTATTGTTATAGTGTGTGTGTGTGTGTGTGTAGTGAATGTGGATGTGAGTGCGAGGATCCGTAGACTCGTAACAGCTGGGAGTGAGCAGAGCGCCGTGCAATCTGGCAACCCTACGAACAGAGCAGAGGCATGGTATTAGCACAGTTCCACACTAGAGTGTATTGGTGAAGTGACTGAGGCTTACTGTTAACAGCTGCTGAGGAGAATGAAGGTTGGCCCGGAGGCAATCCCGAAGGACAGCGTCTGCCATCCAGCGCTGCTGACGAGAGACAGTGCGAAGGAGAGAGGTAGGTGAAGTCCGCCGCCTGGAGGAAAGGATTCCGCCGCCTGGGAGTTGTGCCTGTGCACAGGGGATAACGCAGAACAGGTAAGAGGAATAATGAGCTTACTTGGAGAAGAGGAAAATCCTTCCAGGCTGTGGCCGAAACGGCAGGGATGACGAGGGCTGAATGTTAGGCTGGAATGAAGAGCGCAGAGCTTTACGTAGCCAGGGAGACAGACGGCTCCGTGCCGGTCTTGCAGGCAGGGGAGGTTATATAGCCCGTGAGTGATGGGGAACAGGTGAGCGCGCAGCTATAGCAGATAATGGCAGAGAGCGAGTCATCACAGGCAAAATGTCTGTAGCCACATTACCACCAGCCTTATCCAATTATTTCTTATTCTGAATTTAGTGTAAATTTTGTGTCCATTTGATTTATACTTAAATTCATAATTAAATTCGCTAAAGGAAGAAATACTCCAAACATATATACAAGATGACATGTAAAATCACATAAGGATTGTCATATCCAGCCTGCGTTGTGTTGTAGCTTAGTTTTTTGTCACATTTTGTCTTAGCTTTGTTCTGAATTGTAATCGCTCTTGTTTTGTTTTTTCTTTTGAATTCTTGGATGGAATATAGGTGGGCAATATAAGCTGCGGCTTCAGCCATCACCCATTTCGGATAACTTATGTTGAACTGTATAATCAGAGGAGTTATTGTCTAATTTGACCTTGTTGGATTTTCTTTCCCCCTTTGTTATATTATTCAGTTCCTTTTAACCTGTACTTTTAATCTATCCGAAATAAAGATTCATTCATTCATTCATTCAACTTAAATTCATGTGAAAAAAGTCACAATTTTATTATAAAGTTGCACATCTATAAGAAAAAAAATGAAATTTTACAGGAAATTGCTGCTTTTCATAACACTCATTTAATTTCTTTTCATAATTTTAAAATGCAAAAACAACAACTACAAATTTGCAAAACTTAATATCACAATTTCACCCATACTGCAGGAAAACACAGCTATCACTTTTATCTGTGGTATCTTTCAGACCTGTAAAAGGCAGATTTAGAGATTGTCATTTTCATAGATAAGTTAAGGGCTTAATTTTGAGGGGGAAAAGACCTTTAAAGGATCTGAAGACATCAAGTTGGAATTCTGACATGATTTAGAATCACATAACAGTCTAACATGTATAATTTGGGATTCCCCCCCTGAGGTTTGAGTGCTACCCAATAAAGAACAAGAACGAAACCACTGTACAGGTCAGTAGTTGGTTTAATCCTGATATGTGTTGTAATGTACTTAGCACTCACATCTGAGGCAGGTGGAAGCTGAAAGCAAATTCGTGTAGTCCGGGGTGCAGGACAGTCATGCCTTCCTCTGGACAGTCCTCATCTGAAAGACAAAAGAAACACGTTTTCAAATAGTACACCTGCAGTCTGAACTCAGCCTCCACCCTGCTAATACAAACGGAGCAAAGTATCAAGTCACACAGCCCAGTTACACAATGGACCCCACTTCAACTCTCAGCTATTTTCTCCATGGGAACACAAAGAATACAGGATATACAGAGGATGAAGTCACAAGGCCAGAGGTCGTATATCAGTAAAAATGTCCTCTTTGATTCTTAAGTCTTCATTTGCAGGATATGCAACTTTTTTCTGTCTTTGATATCAAACTGTGCTTATTTGCCATTTCCTAGCACAGCAATCTAAATATCTTTACTTTGTGTGTAAGACAAAACATCATATCCAAAAGGCGTCACCGTGGAGAATCTTCTGGATTTTCTGACAGTTTATATACTGGCACACTGTAACATCCAATAAGTCTTCCTTTGAAAATGCATGTAGACTGATTGCCTTGACAAAAGAAACTACAGTGAAAGAGAAGTTATATTTTGTACAAGCAAAAGCTTGTTTACATACAATTTCTATTCACCTTAGCATTTTCAAGGCAATCAGTTTGGATTTAAAGATTTTCAAGAGATCTTTTCGGTTTCTGGCAGTGCCCCTGAAATGATCACCCACTGTGTTAAATAAACTGATGGCCAAACTCTGTGTAAAATTTGAAGATCAAAACTTCTGAGTTGAAAATATTAAACATATTTAAAGTGTTACAATCCATACTTTATTTAGTTGATTTAATATGCTTAAAGTTGATAGTGACAACATTGTGACCTCCTGACCAGAAGGTGTCACACTTACTCTTGCCCCAGTTGCTTGGTAGATTATTTTAGACCTGGAAAAGTTTGTTGTTTTTTCCATCAATATATTACCTTTTTTCAAGATTATAAAGACTTTATTTCTGCACTTTTAAAAACATTTTGTTGATATATTTTTTAAATGTTTGTTTTCATGAAAATACAGTCTAGTTCACCTTTAAGCTATATTTGTTTTAATGGTACTTCAGTTTATATATTGGCACATTGTAAAGTCCAATTCATAACCTTAGAAAAAGTGTGCAAACTGATTGCCTTAAAATGGAATAAAGTGAGCAGAGCCTGTTGCTACAGTATATACAAACAAATGCTTAATTACGAGATGTAATTTCTATTCTACAAAATTACTTTCAAGACAATTGGTTTGCAAGCATTTTCCAAGTAATGTTAACTAATTGGATTTTACAGTGCGCTGGCAAACTGTCAGATAACCCAAAACAATCTCCAAGTTGGTACCTTTTATAGATGTTTTTTTCTGGTTTTCCCATATAGCATTTTGTGACATATGAAGGCCAAATTCTGTGTAGATTTTAAGATCAAAACTTCATCCATCCATCTTGTACCGCTTAATCCTTTTCGGGTTGCAGGAGGTGCAGGAGCCTATCCCAGCGTCTTTGGGCGAGAGGCAGGGTACACCCTGGACAGATCGCCAGTCCATCGCAGGGCCAACACAGAGACACAGACAATCATTCACTCTCACATCCATACCTAAGGACAATTTAGAATCCCCAGTTGATTCCAATTAACCAAACCTGCATGTCTTTGGCCTGTGGGAGGAAACTGGAGTGCCCATAGTAAACCCACGCAGACACGGGGAGAACATGCAAACTCCACACAGAAGGGTCACCGATGGTCAGGGGTGGAATCGATCCCATGACCTTCTTGCTGTGCTGCCACAGTGCTATCCACTGCTCCACCAAGCTGCCCCGAGATCAAAACTTATGAGTTGAAAAAAAACCCAAAACATATCAATCAAAAGAGTTGGAATTACTCATTATTTGTAACACAGGCTACATATGTAAACGAAACCAAAAGTTGAGTATTTATTCTAATGAAACATCTTAAGTCACAAAATGCTATATGGAAAAAAAATTAACACGAACTGACACAAAAAGTAAACTAGAAAAGCACTCGGAGAGCGCAGATCTCCGCCAAGCGCCACAGTTCCCCCCTTACAGTGTTTAACATCATAAATATTAATCCTACACTTATTTTGTGTAACTTTATAGATTCCTTGACCGTGAAAAAAATGCCATTCGCAAGTGGCATATATTAGCTATACTGTGATGCTTGTTTTTTTTTTTCCAGACGGTGATCCGGATCACCACCAAAATCTAATCACCTGTAGGATACCTCATTTCTGACAATCTCTGAAAATCCGTCCATAACTTTTTGAGTTATCTTGCTAACAATCAAACAAACAAACTGACAGACAAACCAACGCTGATGAAAACATAACCTCCTTGGCGGAGGTAATTACCTTCATTTTAGTGGGCATAAACAGGCTTGGAATGAGCTAATCTTACAGTATGAAGTTCAGTATTTCATTTCACAAACGCCTGAATGGGACCAAAATTCAACAGCCAGATTAACAAGGATAATAGTGAGGGGTAGAAGTGAGTGACACACCCTGCAGAGGAAAAAAAAAAAAAGACGCATGACCTCTGTTCACTTCCTCGTTTCTCCTTCTGTCACTTGTTTGTACTCTAAACTCTCTTTAAATGCCTCCAGTCGACCCTGTTGAACTTGACGCTTTCCGCCGCCTCGGCTGTTTTCATCCTGTATCTCTGCTGTGTCTGTGAGAACTGTCATCAACACAGCCCGCGTGCCTGCCTCTGAGTGTGTGTGTGTGTGTGTGTGCGTGTGCGCGTGCGCGCGCGTGCGCCCCCTCCAAGTCACCGGCTACACAGAGCAGAGCGGGAGTAGACCGGTATGAACCAGACTGAGCTTCCTTCAGCTGGAAACTCCAACGCATGCATTACGGCTCGCCCTCTGATTGGTCGGCGACGGGAGATAAATGGCTAGCCGGAATGTGATTGGCGGAGATGCGGCAGGCCCCTGCCCACATCAGCGGTGCCGTGGCGTGTGTGTGTGTGTGGGGGGGGGGCATGCAGAGGAAGGGTGGTGTGAATGTGAACTCCAGGTAGGCCGGCTGCTCTCACGCGAACGGCTGACTATCAGGAGCGATCAGGAGGGCATTTAACGCTTTTATAAGCAACACAAGGCACTTGTGATACAGCTAAGAGGATCACAATTCACAATTGTCAGCATCACTTCTACCATTTTCTTCCTGTCTGTCACAGAAACATTCATAGAAACTGAAAAGAAAATGTAGGACACAAGCTTTTGTCATTTTACTATTGTAACCTGCTTCGACTCAGTCAATGGACAATCATTTGGAAAACTACAATAGTGGAAGTCAGTCCAGTTTTGTTTGCTGTTATTGGAAAAAAAACAGGAAAACTGCATCTTCTTGGCTTTCAGCTGTTGATAAAAGATGTATCCAAATTTCACACTGATTTCTGAATCCAGCTGCTTTTTAACAATCAAACTGAGTTAAACTGCACAGAAATTGTAAATGGTAAATGGCATTCACTTATATAGCGCTTTTATTCTCATCTCTTGATGACCAAAGCGCTTTACAGATCCTGCTATCCACCCATTCACACACACATTCACGCACTGAAGGCAAATAATGCTTCAGTTCACAAGAGCATGAAGGGAAAAAATCATCTGAATTAACTTAAATGACCTCAAACTATATGTCCAGAATTTCAACTCTTAAAAAGCTAACAAGGCTGAAGGTTAGCCCAATTCTTAAAGAGTTCACAAGTAAAATAACAAGAACAAGTCAAAGTGAAACAATACATCTGATTGCCAAGGATGCACCAATTGTGTAATTTAAGGTTGATACTACTAAGCTGGCTGATGGCCATTATCGACTGTTTCTTTTGTTTTTGCTTTCATTTAGTCCACCTTTGGTAAAACAACTGCAATACTTTGGAATGATTAAGTCCTGGATGTTCTCTGAATTTGCAGCCATGTCTGTTTCGGGGCAAAATCAACGACACACAATTGAGACTTATAAGTTAAATATCGAACACAGCTATCGGTGAATCTTGATTTATTTGCCAGTTGGCTTATATCAGTAAACAAGGTGAATATTGTCCCATGGTGATATATTGGTGCGGCCCTATTAACTAATCCTTCATTGACTGACCTATAAAGGAACAATAATTGTGTTCAGATTAAGTGCAGAGCTGCATTACCATTCTACAAACTGCTTATCCAAATTAGAAATAAACTGCACGACAGAGACAATTAAAAGTCAAGTATTTCATACAATTTCTATTTCTACAATTTCTCCCTTTATTGTTCCATTGGAAAATTAACATTTGGAAGATTTGCACTGCTGACTGCTCAAAAGAGGCAGTGAATACAAGATGTTTTTTGAAAACAGATTTAGTTTCTTCAATTTCTGACCCTCAACCCATCCATCCTTGAGTAAACTAACAGGATGTGAGCTACTTAGCCAGACTGTAGAGAACATTAGAACTATTTGGATAAGTTCTTGCAGATGATAACTGCCTCTTATATATACAGTACATACACACACACACACACACACATACATACATATATATATATATACTGTATATATATATATAAATATATATATATATATATGCCATTTTTTGAAAAATAAATAAATGCGCAGCAGATTAAAGCTTCAGGTGGACGGTTTGTTTGACCCACTAATGCTAAAAGAAGAAGAAGCCACAGCAACAGATCAGCTACAGGGCTTTTTTTAAAATTTATTTCCATAATGTTTTCCTTCAACTGTCTCCTGCAGCTCATTTGCATCCGGTTTTAAAATGAAATACCAGCAGCGAGCACGCGCCGGTGCTGGGAAGCAGCGGCTGAGGAACGCGCGCGCGCGTGCACCCACACACACACACACACAGAGGGAGTCAGTCTGCTGCACCCCCCCCCCCCCTCTCTGCCAGTTTCTGAACAGGTTTGAACCGCTTCTAACAAAGGGAGTTGCCTGCGCCGGGTTTCTGCAGGATATCATCAGTGAAAATACGCCGTTCTGCATCAGTTTTGAGCGTGACATTTGCGCTAAAAGACGAAGCCCTGTCCGTTGGTTTGATTTGTTTGGTCGATTTCTGCCTTTTTCCACCCTCCTTTGATACATCTGGCAAACACGGCAACTTTCTCCCCCTCCAAAAAAACCCCAAACAAACTGTGATGTCAGCGTCCACACTGCGCTCGTTACACGTTAACCCTAATTATGCTCATTATACGTCCAAAGCGGTTATGAAACTTGATTTTAACTGTGATCCGGGCGCTCATTTGAAGCGTCGCATCAACGATCAGCTGTTGCATCAGTACCACTCACTGCTCCTGCTTTTTTTTAGAGGGTAGCGCTCAGTTTTAATGAAGTTTCCTCCGAATCAGCTTCTCGTCGAAAGTTTGCAGAGATCAGCTGATCTCCGTACACCCGTTGCGACAATTATTTTTAAAAAAAAGAAGGAGCACCTCCTTACCTCTCTCCTCTCCTATCAAGGTGTC
Source organism: Pholidichthys leucotaenia (assembly GCA_020510985.1). Taxonomy (NCBI): domain Eukaryota; kingdom Metazoa; phylum Chordata; class Actinopteri; order Cichliformes; family Pholidichthyidae; genus Pholidichthys; species Pholidichthys leucotaenia. Next base: position 103,764,100 of record CM035850.1, on the reverse strand, counting down.
ATAGTGGTGCAGGTACTCCACCTCCTCGGTGTAGTTCTGGGTGTAAGCTGTGTTGGCCCCGGCGTTCCTCGACTCCGTCCAGCGGACCTTGGCGACCCCTCGTGCGGTTATCTCCAGGCTCTTGACGCGCACATCCCCGGTGACGTCCACCACCACCCTCCCGGACACCAGGTCCCCGCCGGAGAACACCGGCAGGTTGTTCTCATTCAGACTGTCAAAGTAGATCCCCAGGGCCCTCACTTTGCCCAGAACCATGGTGGTGGTGTTGATGAGGAGAAAACAAGTGTTAAGTATCAAAAAGCAGAGCAAAGTCTGCGGGGTGGGGGGAGAAGTTGTGAGTTTGTTTGAGCCGTGCGGCACAAATTCATGCGCCTCCGCTCCGGGTGCCCAGCACAGAGCCGGGTCCGCAGCTGTCACTGATGGCTCATCTGGGTGCTGATGGTCGTCCTCAGCTCTCAGCGATCCTCCTCCGGCTGCAGTGCTACAGCTTCTCTCTGGCGAGGCTCTCTCTGCTCTTGTCGCTGCCTCCAGCCGCTCTTAAAGCTTCCGTGCGCAAAGCACATCCCCACTGAGCATGTGCGCACAGACCCGGCCGGCCCCACTCGCAGCTCAAACGAGCCTTGAAGCTCAGCATATAGAGGTGACATAATCTAATACACTCTTGATATGTCTTCACACGTACCCACGGGCTGTGGTTCTTAGGACAAGAAAACACACGAGCACCAAAAGTTTTGTTGGAAACCAAAGCAGGGCCTGGGTGAAAATAGCTTTGGAAATTGGAACGCAGTTAACTTTTAAAACATTGCTGTTACTTTATTTAGTTGATGAGTTGTCAGATTTAATCTAAAAAGTCAGTTAAGCAATGTTTTACACAAGTAAAAACGAACGAAAATGAGATTAAAATGTATACAAAATGTGTAGCATTTCAACTTCTACCAATGTGTTTCCCCTTTGTTCTCACATTAGGTGGTATGGCATGTCATTTATGGCATTTTAAGAGGCCTTGGCATTCTTTAGCATGTTTTCTGGCTTATTTACAATGTTACAATGATGAATTGTAATTTTAACATTGCCCAAAGGCTAAAAAATAGTCTACATATTTTGTTGTAATTCTATTTAAAAATGTACTATTCATCTTAACCTCTTAATCCTTTTTGAGTTGTGGTGGGCTGAAGCCTATCTCAGCATGACAGGGGACACTCTGGAGAGATCACCAGTCCATTGCAGGGCCAACACAGAGAGACAGACAACCATTCACTCTCACATTCATACCTAAGGACAATTTATCCCCAGCTGATGCTAGTTAATCTAACATGCATGTCTTTGAATTGTGGGAGGAGACCAGGTGAAACCCCACACAGATATGCGGAGAACATGCAAACTCCACACAGAAACGTCACCACTGGCCGGGGATGGGTTTGAACCCATGACTTTCTTGCTGTGAGATGACTGTGCTAACCACTGCACTACCGAGCTGTCCTAAATATGAACTCTTCTGGCCCAAGTCTCATGTATTCACACTGACCAGACCTTTGTTTTTTTTAGTCTTGCAGCTGTGAACATTTAAACCAGGCTACTGACAGTGTTACTATTAGCTCAGAGGCCAGACCTGCACCATTCCGGTTCTGTGTAAAATTTACTCACCCAGTATAGTGTTTTTCAGCCAGGGATTCTGGGCGTTCCGCGAGAGCCCGTCAAAGAGCACAACATAGAGAGAGAGCACAGACCGGACTTGCCTCAGATCCTCAGCCTCCAGGAGCCGCCGCTGGGCTGCAGGATGAAGAGTCCGTGACCCAACAGGATGCAGTAGAATTACCACAACATGGTGGACGCCCCACAGCAGACATGAGAGTCACACCATCACAGCCACGACGCAGAGTGCAGCCAAACAGAGCACCAGTTGCAGTGATGGACTGGGTTTGGGTCCACAGATCCGAACGCCCGGACCCGCAGTCGGCCTCAACATTGTCACCACCACTGACACCCACGAAGATCGCTGCACAGCTGAGATGGCTGATGGTTTGACATGGTAGGCCAGCCATCTGTGGAAGGTAAGAGCAGCTGCTGTGGATCAAGACACAGCGTTGTTGTCGACCCAGCTGATGTGGGAACCTGGCTGGGACATTGCTGATGAGCGAGCCATGGCTCCAGTGGGATAGCGGAGAAAGCTCATTTCAGTTGCTTGTATCTGCAATCTCATTCTTTTGGTCTTTACCCAAAGCTCATGACCATAGGTGAGAGTAGGAACATAGATTGACTGGTAAATTGACAGCTTTGCTCCCTGTTCACCACAGCAGACTGGTACAACGTCCACATCACTGCAGATGCTGCTCCGATCCATCAGTCAGTCTCTCGCTCCATTCTCCCCTCACTTGTGAATAAGACCCCGAGATACGTAAAAATTCCATAAAAAATTCATAAAAATTCTGAACAGGATTGGTGACAAAGGGAAGCCCTGGTGGAGTCTAACTCTCACTGGGAGTGAGTTAGACCGAGTGTTGGCAATACGAACCAAACTCTCACAACGGTCGTATAGAGACCGGATAGCTCATAACAGCACCCCAACACCCCATACTCCCGAAGCACCCCCCCACACACACACAAAAAAACATGAGTGACACAGTTAAATGCCTTCTCCAAATCCACAAAACACATGTAAACTGGTTGGGCAAACTCCCACAAACTTTTGAGGATTCTTGAGAGGGTAAAGAGCTGGTCCGATGTGCCATGGTTAGGTCGAAAACCACATTGCTCCTCTTGAATCCGAGGTTCGACCAACGGCCAGACTCTCCTGTCCAGTACCCTAGCATAGACCTTCCCAGTTTGGCTGAGGAGTGTAACCCTCCAAGTTGAAACACACCCTCCGGTCCCCCTTCTTGAAGAAGGAACCACCACCTCAGTTTGCCATGCCAAAGGCACTGTCCCTGATCTCCAAGCAGTGTTGCAGAGGCGTGTCAACCATGACAGCCCTACAATATCCAGGGCCTTGAGGTCCTCAGGGTGAATCTCGTCCACCCCCCAGGGCCCGGCAACCAAAGAGTTTTTTGACTACTTCGGCAACCTCACCCCTGTGTTTGGGGAGTTGTCCCCCTTGTCCACAAGCCCTGCTTCCTCTTTGGAAGGCGTGTCAGTGAGATTGAGGAGATCCTTGAAGTGTTCCTTCCACTGCCCGACAATATCCCCAGTCGAAGTCAGCAGCACCCCATCCGCACTATACACAATGTGGACAAGAAGCTGTTTCCCCCTCCTGAGTCGTCGGACAGTTTGCCAGAATCTCTTGAAGGCTGATTGAAAGTCTTGTTCCATGGCCTCACCGAACTCCTCCCACACCCGAGTTTTTGCTTCAGCAACTACCTGAGCTGCACTCCGCTTGGCCTGCTGGTACACCTCAGCTGCTTCGGAAGTCCCACAAGCCAACCAAGCTTGCTAGGACTCCTTCTTCAGTTTGATGGCCCCCACCACCACCACCACTGGTGTCCACCACTTGGCTCAGGGGTTACCACCACGAGAAGCACCGAAGACCTTGCGGCTGCAGCTCTGGGCAGCCGCTTCAACAATGGTGGTGGAGAACATGGCCCATTCAGACTGCATGTCTCCAGACTCCCTTGGAATGTGGTCAAAGTTCTTCCGTAGGTGGGAGTTGAAGACCTCCTGGACAGGGGCCTCGGCCAGACGTTCCCAGCACACCCTCACTATACGTTTGGATCTACCAGGTCTGAATGGCATCCTCCCCTGCCATCGGATCCAACTCACCACCAGATCAGTGATCAGTTGACAGCTCTGCACCTCTCTTTACCCGAATATCCAAGACATATGGTCGCAGGTCTGATGACACGATAACAAAATTGATCATCGACCTAGGGTGCCCTGGTGCCAGGTGCACGTATGGACACCTTTATGTTTGAACATCCATTGGAGGAAGAACCAGCCAATCATAATTTGCCCTGTCTGACTCCCGATTGGTTGAAATTGTGGCACATTCATAGTGCTGTGTCATGTTGAGCGAGCACACAGGTGGAGTTGAATGCAAGGAGAGAGAGAAGTTAAGCGAGCAAGTGAGAGAGAGGACACGAGCAGAGCACAATTAAATAACGCGAGTGAGCAGAGAGGAAATCTGAGAAAAATGTATTGTCAGCGCACGCTTTATAACCTTAAGTTCTTGCAAAAAACACATTTTTGTGCTCAAAGTTGATAATTCCTCACTCAAAAGCTCTAACTCCTTGCTCAAAATCTACTTCCTTGCTCAGAAATGAGGCACAAATGTAATGCCATACTGTGCTACCCTTTAGTATGGTATAGCACATCATTCTATGGGATGCTTTAAAAAGTTTTTTTTTTTCTTTAGAGTGGTTTTGACTTCAGAAGAATGAAAAAGGTTTGTTTTAAGTAATACCAGTTTTGCTTTTACTATTATATTAATTTTGATGTAGAGTCTTGCTGGGCATTGGTCATACCCGGTCCTTAAAAAGTTGTATGACTACTGTCTTTCAGCTGCTTAGGAACATCATTAATACCTCCACTGAGCAAAGAAAATTCCAAAATGACCCTGACATCATTAAAATTGAATCATTTCATTTGGCTATAGCTTCAATGCAGGATTTGTGAAAAATAGTAGGGGTTTTTCAAGAAGGGTCAAGTTAGACCTTAGATGAACCTATTGAAGCACAAAAAAAAACCAAACCAAAACTTGGTAAAATATGTTATTGCACTATAACATTGGGTCATAATTACACTTACATTTCATGGCAAAATGGCTGCTGTTAGACCTATTCTCCCAGGATTGTCTGCAACAATGTGCAATGTACTATCCACAACTTTTCCAAAGTGTTTGTATTTTATCCTGAAAAGCCCCATGTAGATACCAATTGAAACAATAAAACCTTAAATAAATTTCCTTAGAACAAACTGAAATGAGCAAACTAATTCTTGAAACAATTACATGTAACTAAAACAAACCAGCAAAAAAAAAAAAAAAATGTACATCTTTCTCTGTCAATTAAATTGTCACCTTCCACAGTTTGTGGGACACTATGATGATGATATAATGATGATGTGGTGTATAGGGGTGGCACCTACCTCCAATTCTGTGATCATAGGCCACACAGCTATTGTTAGTAGTGAAAGCCACAGCGGGGGGAGGGGGCAGTCTTCCAGTATCTCTGTGTGTTAATTTTCCTTTCCCCTTTCAGTTTTGCTGAGCACAAAGTTAGAATGCAGAAAGTACCATTTTTATATGGTCTTTGGAATGACCTGATAGGGACATGAATCCATGACCTTCCAGCTGTGGGGCGGATGCTCTACCTTTAGGCCGCCACTTCAGTTCTCTGTCAATATCAGTCACTTAATTTCACTTAAATGGGCAAAAAATACTTCGCATCATAGAAAAGATATCATACAGTGCATCTCGAAAGTATTCACAGTGCTTCACTTTTTCCACATTTTATGTTACAACCTTATTCCAAAATGGATTAAATTCATTTTTCCCTCAAAATTCCACACACAATTCCCCATAATGATAACATGAACAAAGTGTTTTTTGAGATATTTGCATATTTATTGAAAATCAAAAACTAAGAAATCACATGTACGTAAGTGTTCATAGCCTTTGCTCAATACTTTGTTGATACACCTTTGGCAGCAATTACAGCCTCAAGTCTTTTTGAATATGATGCCACAAGCTTGGCACCACTATCTTTGGGCAGTTTCGCCCATTCCTCTTTGCAGTACCTCTCAAGCTCCATTAGGTTGGATGGGAAGCGTTAGTGCACAGCCATTTTCAGATCTCTCCACAGATGTTCAATTGGATTCAAGTCTGGGCTCTGGCTGGGCCACTCAAGGACATTCAAAGTTGTCCTGAAGCCACTCCTTTGATATCTTACCTGTGTGCTTAGGGTTGTTGTCCTGCTGAAAGGTGAACCGTCGCCCCAGTCTGTGGTCAAGAGCGCTCTGGAGCAGGTTTTCATCCATGATGTCTCTGTACATTGCTGCATTCATCTTTCCCTCTATCCTGACTAGTCTCCCAGTTCCTACTGCTGAAAGACATCATAGCCGCTTTTCCACTAGCCCAGCTCACCTCGCCTTGCTTTGATTCGCTACGACACAGTTCGGCCTCGGTTGTGTCTCCATAGCAGCCGGGTAAAGCGGGGTTAAGCTTGGGTGGGCGGGATTTTTTTTACAGCAAGGTGACACCACACTCCCGTGACGTAAAACACGCGACCCAAGCAAAACATAACACATGGCGGCTGTACAAGGAGACTCCTCGGCCTGTGGCTTTTTTCACCGTAAATGCCAAAAAGGACCGCCAGACAAGGGTACAGGCAGTGAGACGAAACACTCTGGAACAGTTCTGCAGCTTCTGAGAGAGCCGAAGACGTGAGGATACAAACTAAGTCATATATGACGGTAAGCTAATGGTTGCTAATGCTAGTTTGCTATAAGTACGTCGTACTACACTGTAATGTCTGCAAGTTATCGCTGTTAGGTACTAAAATATGTATGCTGTGTGTGTTTCAGATGGTCATTTTGTTCAGTCTCTTCCTATCGGCTGTTGTAATGCCACTGCCCCAGCAGACCACTCCAAAAGTGATGGCTGATGCCACCACCGTGTCATAGAATGTCTTCAGCAGCACTCCTTGTACACCAAAAGACCTGAGTCTCCTCAGTAGGAACAGCCTGCGCTGTCCCTTCTTGTAGAGTGCATCAGTATTGTGTGACCAGTCTAGTTTATTGTTCAGATGAACACCCAGGTACTTATAGGATGTCACCATCTCGATGTCTGTTCCCTGTATATTTACTGGTGATGTGAGGGGTTGTCCTTGCTTGTGACAGTCCACCACCAGCTCCTTAGTTTTCCTCGCGTTGATCTGGAGGCAGTTCCGATGGCACCAGTCCACGAAGTCCTGGATAAGCCCTCTGTACTCAGCTTCATCTCCGTTGGAGATGAGGCCAGTGATCGCAGAGTCATCAGAGAACTTCTGTAGATGGCAGTGTGTTGTGTTGTGTGAGAAGTCCGCAGTATAAAGGGTAAACAGGAAGGGAGCCAAAACCGTTCCCTGGGGGGCCCCCGTGCTAACTAACTACTAACTAACTAACCTGCACTTATATAGCGCTTTTCTAGTCACAAAGACCACTCAAAGCGCTTTCATTAATACTAACCCTCTATTCTAAGGGCCTATAGGAAACAGATATCTAGGGACAATTTAGAACAGCCAATTAACCTAACATGCATGTTTTTTTGGCATGTGGGAGGAAACCGGAGAAATCCCGGAGTAAACCCACGCAACACGGGGAGAACATGCAAACTCCACACAGATCACTGTTGGTCGGGGGCTGGGATCGAACCCACGATCCCACGATCCCCACAATCCCCTGGCCAAGGGTAAACTGTGCTGCCGCAGTGCTAACCACTGCGCCACCGTGCAGCCAATGATGCAGCTACCGATGATCGTGTCGGACACACAGTCCCGGGTTCTCACAAACTGAGGCCGGTTTGTGAGGTAGTCCAGGATCCATGATGACAGGTGCTGGTCCACCCCTGCGCACAGCAGCTTGTCCTTCAGGATCATCGGTTGGATGGTGTTGAAAGCACTGGAGAAGTCAAAGAACATGATCCTCACCGCATTCCCGGGCTTCTCCAGGTGGAACAGAGAACGGTGAAGGAGGAAGATCACTGCATCCTCCACCCCAATGCCATGCTGGTAGGCGAACTGGAGTGGATCCATCGTTGGTCCCACCAGGGGGCGGAGGTGAGCAAGGAGCAGTCTCTCCAGGGTCTTCATCATGTGGGACGTCAAGGCCACTGGTCTGTAGCTGTTCAGATCTTTGGGGTGGGAAGTCTTTGGTACAGGTACCACACAAGATGATTTCCACAGCTGTGGTACCCTCCCCAGCTTCAGGCTCAGATTGAAGATGTACTCCACAATCCCACACAGCTGGTCTGCATAGGCCTTGAGGAGCTTTGCGCTGATGCCGTCCGGTCCCGACGCCTTCCTCGCCTTGATCTTCCTCAGCTCCGTCCTCACCTGGGTCTTAGTGAGGGTCAGGTTGGGGGGCTGTGTGTTGGGAGTGGGGGGGTGCTGGTGGAGTGGGGAGTGGGCAGCAGGACTTGATGTCTTTTGAGGCAGCAGTGGTTGTTGTGCAGTCAGGGGGGAGGGCGGTTGGTCAAACCTATTGAAAAACAGATTCAGATTGTTCGCCCACTCCCTGCCCCCCGTGGCCTGGGGGGAGGTATTCTGGATCCCAGTGATGGTTTTAAGGTTTCTCCAGACTCCACTGATGCAGCTCTGTTGCAGCTTGTCCTCCATCTTCTTCCTGAAGCTGTCCTTGCCTTCTCTGATCTTCCTCCTCAGCTCCCTCTGTACGGACTTCAGTATCTCCCTGTTCCCCGACCTGAAGATCCTCTTCTTCTCTCTCAGAAGTGTTTTTATCTCAGGGTTGATCCAGGGTTTGTTGTTTGAGCAACACCGTATGGTCTTGGTGGGAACAGTGTTGTCCACACAGAAGCTGATGTAGTCCGTGATGGTGTGAGTGAGGCCATCGATGTCCTCACCATGTGGATCGCAGAGCTGCTCCCAGGCGGTGGTTTCAAAACAGCCCTTTAGAGTGTCCATTGCCTCCTCAGACCATAACTTCACTGTGCACATGGCCGGAGGTTGTCTGTGCACTAGGGGTTTGTACACCGGCCGGAGATGAACCAAGTTGTGATCCGATCTCCCGAGTGGGGGGAGTTGTGATGAGGTGTACGCCTCCTTAGTGTTTGCATAGAATAAGTCCAGTGTTTTATTGTCTCTAGTGTGGCATGTGACATACTGAGTAAACGTGGGTAGAATGGGAGACAGTGAAACATGGTTGAAATCGCCTGAGATGAGGAGAAGAGCATCTGGGTGTTCTGTCTGCAGCCTGCCAGTTACTGAATAGATGACGTCACGCACTGTCCCAGCGTTCGCCGTCGGATTTGCATAAACAACAATGCAGATCACGTGTGAGTATTCCCTCGAGAGATATGTAGGCCGCATGCTAACAGCTAGCAACTCAATGGCTTTGCTGCAGTGTCGTTGTTTAACAGTGATATGTCCCGGTCTGCACCAGTTGTTGATGTGTATTAGATGACAATCACTATGCTAATGTGCCATGCATTTTCTCTGTCTGTATAACGTGTATAAAAGAGCTTGTGACACATGCCTGAGCAACGCAGTAGCTCACCAAGCTACACAGCGCGTTTCAATATGTTGGAGGAAATAAAACCTTGTACTCTTCCAGCTCGTCGCATCTCGCCTGCTCTATTACCTCCACATTGGTGACCCTGGACGTGCATGGTGCGTCTCTCGCCTGATCTATTACCTCCACAACGTATCACAAAGCGGCAATATGTGTCATGTGACGGGACATCGCCACCAGCGCAAAAAATATAATAATAACAATAATAATAATAAAAAATTGATTTTTACTTTTTGTGAATCGATTCTGGATCGTGTAAAATGAGAATCTCGATTATGTGAACTATGTGACTTATGTGAATAGATTTTTTTTCCAACACCCCTAGAAGACAACTATGGAACCTTCAAGATTTGAATCGCCTAGTATTGTTAAAATTGATATTAAATATCCATATGTCCAAATATGTTTAAAAAAACACACTGGCTATCATAGGGTGTCCTGATTTTTCACATGACTGTAAATACTGTATGTAGTGGCAAAGGGTAGTAGCTGCTCAAAAGCTTTCTGCCCCAGGTCAGGATGCTCCTGCTTCACAAACCCTAACCCTCAGTATCGATGTATCTTATAAAAGCAACAACTTGTGCATGTCCACTGACGTCTGTGGATTCATCAAGCCGGAAGGAAAAAGAGTCGCTAAGTTTTCCCACAACTTACTCGACAATGTCTGTTCCCATTTTATCTACTCTGTGGCAAACTGAGTCATTTAACAAAGGCACAGTTTTTAATTTGTCGACTTTGGTTTTGTCCAGCATGGCCTCAGTCAGCACAACAGAGGCTGGAAGGAGCAGGTCTTCACTTATAATGAAGGGTTTCTTGGCTTTAGCTATGAGCAAAGACACAACATAAGAGGCCTCCAGGGCTTTGGCCGTTGTCTTGGAGGCTTTCTGCATCGTGTCTTGACATGACCTGAATTCATAAAGTTTCCTCTTAAAAAACTCAGGTGGCTTACCAACATGACAGGCGTGTTTTGTCTTGAGATGCCGCTGAAGATGTGCTGGCTTCATGTGTTGTTGGCTAATTTCTCCCCACAGAAAAAACACAAGGCCTTAGGTGGGTTGCAACTTGTAGATATAAATCCCATTAAAACGTATTTTTCTGGTTTCACCTTCTTTGGCACTTGTCCCTCCATGTTTTCAAGCAGCATTGCTGCTCCGCTTCAACCATGACTCTATTGTTATTGGAGTTCTCAAGGTGGCAATGATTGACAAACCAAACCACTATGAGGGAGACTCAGGTTTTTTGTTTGAGATAATGACCCTGAATAGCCTACTGAATATAAAATTTAGTTTATGAATGTACACTTATTTATTTAATAAATATTTCAATAAGATATAACTATTTTAAAATATTTTGAATTATTTCTATTTTAAAAAATGTATCCGCCTTATTCCTAGCCCCCATGATGCCTTGCATGAATTATGTGTGCAACTTCCAGTACTATTTTAGAATGTGGAGTTGTTATAGAAACTGGACGTTTTTCCTTGTTGAAAGACAATGATTTTGGCATCAGAAATGTGGGAACACGATCTTTTACACCTCAGAAACCGCAGTGTAATCATACCACTTCCCACGACTATCAGGGGATGAGAAGATGACCTTAAAGAGTGGCTTCGCATACAGTAGCTCCATTAATTAGCTCCATTGCTAAGGGAGTAACACTGTAAACAAATAAAAGCTGAGATATATCCATATATCCATCGCAATAAAGTTGGTCACATTTTGTTAAAAGATGTTGGACATAATCTAATTTACCTTACAGCACATGTAGAATCTTGTCAGAGCCACAAAGAACTACATCATTGTGTTTGGGTATTTCAATGCTGTGGTAGCTGTCCGTTTAACCCTAACATTAAAATGCTCATGCTGCTGTCATACCATGAATGCTTGTTACTTAACATGTACAGACCTTTTCTGATAATTGCTGAAAATTTTATGGATCTATATTTTGTGATAATTTAAAAATTAATTAATGCATGCTGAAGCAACTAATGTCAAGTCCATATTGTTGCACAAAAAAACTATTTGATATATTTCCCTAATCATTAAGCCTTGTGAAGCAAACTGGTAACTACTTTTATTTATTTATCATTTTACTTCTTGCAGCCTTGCACTTGGCGACATACTGTATATGGAAAAGAGCTATATTACATGAGATTGTGTATATGAAGCTCCTTTGTACACGACATTGTGTATATTGCAGTGTATGTGAAAAACAGGTCTTTTTGTTGTGTACATTATTTGCAATATGCACAACACCTAACCCAAACCCTAACCAATCAACATGCATAAATTCACCACTTGCTCTACTTCTTTCCTGGGGTTTATCATCTCCGAAGGTGCGTTAAAAGCCGATCCGGCGAACATCAAGGCGGTAACAGAATGGCCCACCCCTCAGTCCAGAAAGCAACTCCAAAGCTTCCTGGCTTTGCCAACTTCTACCGCAGATTTTATCCACGATTACAGTAAAGTAGTGGAACCACTGACACGGTTGGCATTGACCAAAAGCCCGTTCAAGTGGCCCGAGGCTGCTGAATGAGGTTTTGTGACCCTGAAAGGCTTCTTCACCAGTGCTTGCGTCCTGGCGCAGTTCGTGGTCGAGGTGGATGCTTCCGATTCAGGGGTGGGCACTGTCTTCTCCCAGCACTCCAGCTCTGACCAGAAGCTCTGTCCATACATGTATTTCTCTCGGCGACTGACATCAACTGAGAGGGATAACGATGTTGGGGACCACGAACTGTTGGCCATTAAGTTGGCGTTGGAGGAGTGGAGACACTGGCTCGATGGGGCTAGTCAACTGGTCATTGTCTGGACAGATCATAAAAATTTAGAATATCTTCAATCTGCCAGACAGTTGAACTCATGGCAGGCTCGGTGGGCCCTGTTCTTTAATGGAGTCAATCTTTCCATCTCGTACTGACCAGGGTCCCACAATGCAAAGGCTGATGCCCTCTCACGCCAGTTTTCTTCTGATTCCTCCTCCTCCACCTCTCCCTCCACAGTTGCTGTATCTTCCCCGGAGACCATTCTCCCCCTCTCCTGCTTTCTCGGGACGCTCTCGAAGGAGATCAAGCAGAGGGTCCGGCTGGCCTAGTCCTCTGAACCCATCCCGGAGGGAGGGCCAGCCGACCGACTATATGTGTCTTCCGCACTGCGCAGTGAGGTTATTAAGTGGGGGCACATCAGCCCTCTCTGCCCTCCTCCAGATCCCCCACCTCCCCCCCGGGTCATCGATGGTCAAACCACCTATACCGTGCAGAAGATTCTGGATGTCCGTCGATGGCGTCATGGCCTCCAGTACCTTGTACACTGGAAAGGGTACGGTCCCGAGGAGAGGTCCTGGATTCTGGGCTCCTACATCTTGGACAAGCGGATGGTGCAGGCATTCCATCGGGCGCACCCGCAGAAGCCCAGTGGGATGCCAGGAGGCACCCCTTGGGGGAGGGGTACTATGATGATCAGGTGAGCATGCTCCCCGTCCCTTCCTGTTCCTGTTTTCCCGGCTCCAGAGTAATTTGCACACCTGCGTGATTCACTGCCCCTGCTGTCCTCTGGCGCCTCAGCATATTTAAGGTCCAGTGTGTGGATACAGCGCCACTGGACCGTTGGTTATTGCTGCCCTATCAAATTGTTACACTGTTTGTATTTTGGTTGATCTGTGATCCTTACCTCCTGTGTCTTCTCCCTCTCCTCAGATTTGCTGCCACCTCAGTGGTGCGTACTCCGGAGCTGATCAAGCTTGCCTGACCCTCATTCTGAAGACACCGGACACTCCACCCAGGTCATCCTCCTTCCCCCTGTCTTCTCCTGGATCCACGCAGGAGTTCACTGCAGGGCTCCTCTGCTCGTCGCAGTAAGAGTGATCTCTCTTCTTACTCTCCTCTTGTGGATGATCTCTCCTCTAATCACTCTCTCTCTGCTTTCTCCCCACAGGCTGCATGCGTTCCAGCGTGCTCCAGTTTTATGTGTCAATTTAAAGTGTGTTTTGTTTGCGCTTTTGCTTAGTTGTTGCACTTTATTTAGGTTTGTGTATTTTTAGTTTTTGCACTTTTCATTAAAGTTGTGAATCCATTTTACCATCTAAGTCTGAGTGTTCATCAGGTGTGGTTGCTCAGCGTTTGGGCTTCTCTCGAGTTGAATTATAATAGATAGATAGATCGATAGATTGATAGATCGATAGATAGATCGATAGATAGATAGATAGATAGATAGATAGATAGATAGATAGCAAACTGGGAAATTACAGTGTAACAGCAGCATGACACAGTAAGACGACCAAACCAACACGAATACACACAGCATAATAGAAACAGGAGTTACCCAGGGAAGCAAAAAATGCTTACATAAATTATATACTACATAGATTACTACTAGGTTAAAGAGATGATGATCCATATAAATCTATGGATAGTACTGAATGTACATAGAAGAATTATAAGGCACTGGGTGAAATGTGATGTACCAGTTAAACTGTAAGGTGCAGTGTGGCAGCATTGTTATGACCTAGATTTACCATTAGAGTGAGTTATTGTACAGTGAAATGGCATGTGGCAGAAAACATTTCCTGTACCTAACTTTTCGGCAGCGGAGCTGTAGCAGTCTGCTGGAGAAAGTGCTCCATTGTCTGTCCAGTGTGTGGTGGAGGGGGTGATCAGGGTTGTCCATGATGGATAACAGTTTGTTCAGTTTCCTCCTCTCCGCCACAGTCTCAGAGGTCTCAAAGGTCGGCCTGAGACCAATTACAGAGCCAGCCTTCTTGATAATCTTGTCAAGTCTGCACGGGCTGCACGGTGGCGCAGTGGTTAGCACTGTGGCAGCACAGTTTACCCTCGGCCGGGGGATTGCGTGGATCATGAGTTTGTGGGTTCGATCCCAGCCCCCGACCAACAGTGATCTGTGTGGAGTTTGCATGTTCTCCCCTTGTTGCGTGGGTTTACTCCGGGATTTCTCCGGTTTCCTCCCACATGCCAAAAACATGCAGGTTAGGGATACGGGGCGCTTGCGCACGCAGCGACTGGCAGCTGGTGGCTTGTCACCAGACTGCGAAACAAATCTACCTACGGGTACAAATAAGTCACAAAAAAAAAAAAGTCTGTTAGTGTTGCAAGCTTTGATACTGCAACCCCAGCAAACAACAGCAGAGAAGATGGCACTGGCAATGACGGTCTGTAGAAGAGTATGTATAAGAATGTACTTGTACATTTACTGTCCTCTCACTGATATACTAAGTTGTCCTGTATAAACTATCCTTGCAGTCTTTCTGGGGATGGATGGTGGCATTTTAACAAGAGAGAGGGATTTTGGAAAATTTGTCTGACAAAGGGGATGGCCTTTTTAATTTTTTGCAAAGATTTAATTTGTTGAATGGAGATTTAATAATTTGTTTATTCAAAAGAAAAGCCTTTTTATAATTTTTGCAACAATTATTTAGAATAGATATTTATTTTTTCAATGGAAGCTCCCCATTTTTGTCCTGTAAATAAATAATTAATGATGAAGACCATGGTCTGTGTGTTGATAGTTTTGTAGAAATCTATGGGGTATTAAATGTCTCCATGAGTGTATAGGTTTTAAAATAAAATTGATATACCAAGGAAGTACAGTAAAATTTGCACAAATGCAGTTGAAACCAGATATTTACATACACCATATAAAAAGACACAATTTTTTTTGCTCTCACTGTCTGACATTAAATTTGTGTGGAGAAGGAAGCAATTTTTTTTCAACACATGGCAAATTTATAGGAAAAAAGTACAACATTTACAACAAAAGTAATAAATTTGCTAGGAAAAATTTGCAAATTTATATTATATATTCGGCTGTGGCGCAAGTGTGGTGTGGCCGACTACTAATCGGAGGGTCAGAGGTTCGAGTCCCACTCTGTCTGCAGTCTGCGTGTGGAAGTGTCCTTGAGCAAGACACTGAACCCCCAGTTGCTCCTGGTAGGTCAGGCCAGCGCCAGTGCATGGCCGCTCCACCGCCGTGAATGTGTCTGTATGGGTGCATAGCAGGATCTGTAAAGCGCTTTGGTCATCCAGAGATGAGAAAAAAAGTGCTATATAAGCGAACGCTGTTGTGTTGGGTTTTGGGGGACCTGTTATTGTATGACACGGGTGGTGGCTCCACCTTTCAGGTTTCACCGCCACCCAGGGTATAAGAAGGCTGTGAGGGAGAGGGGCAGTCTCTTGGCCTCATCTCTGCCTGGCGGGTGTGCTTGTTTGGTGAGAAGGTAACCATAATAAACCTGTGTTCAGTTCAACACCCAGTCTCATCCTTGGCTCCTACTCCCGACATAACATTTGGCAACAAAGATAAAAGGTATGGATGTGGGTATCATGTCAATTCGGCCATTTTTGGAGCTTCCTGATGAGCCGTCCGTTCCTTGGGCGAGGTGGTTCACCGCTTTTCAAACATGCTTGGTGGCATTGGACCTTGGAAGACTGGAGAAGTTGAGAGCACTGCTGGTTCATAATTTAGGAATTGAGGGACAGCGTATTCTAAACACTTTAAGTGAGTGTGATAGCTTTGAGGAAGTGGTGGAGTTACTGGCGTAACATTTTTGTGCCCCGGAGAACATCATTGTCCGCAGGATTCAGTTTCGACAGTGCTGCCAGCGGACTGGCAAGTTGGTGCAACAGTTTGTGGCAGACCTGCGCCAGCTGGCCAAGGACTGTCAGTTTGGAGTGTTGGAGAAAGAGATAGTCTGCGACCAGTTGGCGGAACATACTATTTGCCCGGCTACGAGTTCGAAGCCCCTTACATTCTCGGTAGAACTGACGTTATCCAAAGCCATCGAATTAGCTCAGCAGTTGGAGGCGGCAGACAAGCTATTGCGGGAGCTTGGTGAGAGAACACCACATTGGCATTTTGAACCCCAGTCAACAGTGCAGGCAGTGGACCAGGACAGTGACGATGGCGTGGAAGATGAGGGAAGTTACTTTAATGCTGTCAAAATGAGGTCTGCTCCGGGAACGCCCAGGTGTTTGGGTTGTGGGTCCACAAAGCACCGTTTCAAGGCTGAGTTGTTCAGCAAGAGCAGAGCGCTGCGGCACGTGTGGCTACTTGCTTCATGTCACCAGGGCATGCCACAGATCGGAGTGAGGAGGTCCATGGCACAAAGTGGACTCTCGCGCTCTCAGTTGTTCATGCTATGTCTCCGAGCACCAACGGTCACGCAGACTGTATGCTGGAGTTGGATGGGATGGAAGTATTGTTGTGGACTGATGCGGGAGCAGTGGGCTCCATGCCAGATTGGACAACCGTGAGATGTTTTCCCCCACATGTCAGAATTGAGAAGGACCCAGCACCACTTTGTGGTTGTGGAGGAGGAGGACTGGCCACAGTGGAAACGTTGGAACTGATAGCTCGGTGTGAATCAGCCGAGACGTGGGACCGTGTGATCCTGAGCATGGCGGACGGCACAGTGTGGGATGAGGAACTGCTTGGCACCATGGAGAGTGAGCAAGACCAATACCATCCAGGGCCATCGTGGGAGGGTTCCAGTGACAGTGCCCAAGTAGCCCTAGCTGACGGAACTGGGCGGCACGGTGGGACGCCTGTGATGGCGGGTGGCACCGAGTGGCTGGCTCCATCTGCTCCCAGATTTTGGCTGGAAGGGACTGGAGAGCAGGGGGTCATAACGGCGATGCTGACAGTGAAAATGAAAGCGAGCGGGGCAGGACCGGCTGGTACAGTGAGACGATGTGCCAAACAGGGACACTGGAAGCCGAGTAGGGCCTCTGTGGGGGTTGCGGACGTGGTCCGAATCAGGGAGGAGGCCCGGTCGAGAGGTATTCGGGTCAAATGTCGGAGAGAAGATAACCAGGGGTGGCTGCAGGTGGTGGCTGTTAAGGGGGATGCCTACCTCCAGCTATCTGATGGCTAATGGAGGCATCCTAATGAGCTGCGACGCGCCTGGGAGAAGAAGGAGGTGTTTGGACCTGAACGTGGGTCGTTCCCTGGAGTGAAGAAAAGGAGGCGCACCGGAGTGGAATCATCTGATGGTTATCTGGGGGGGTGGTTCCTCTCCTGGGGCAAGCTGATGGTTGGACAGTATATGTAATGCATATGTATGGAAAGGAGACAACCATTATGTTATTTAGTTCTGTTCATGGGTGATTATTTTGTGTTTTTCTATTATTTTAGGAACACGGCAGTTATTTTCTTTTAGTTGGACAGTTTATTTAGTATAGACGGCAGAATAATCCGTCTTGCTGTGTGGGGGGTGGGACGGTAGTCCACCTGTCGTCCTCTAGTTTTAGTTGTTTTGAGTGACTGTGATAGGCCCCTTTTAGGTATTTCCGTTTAGTTTTAGGTATTTCGGTTTAGTTTTCTTAGTGTGTGATTCAGGTTCCAAATCTGGGAGGGTCTCAAATGTATGCATGTGTTCTGGACCTTTTTGAAGGGGGGGGGTGTTGTGTTGGGTTTTGGGGGACCTGTTATTGTGTGACACGGGTGGTGGCTCCACCATTCTGGTTCCGCTGCCACCCGGGGTATAAGAAGGCTGTGAGGGAGAGGGGTGGTCTCTTTGGCCTCCTTTCTGCCTGACGGCTGTGCTTGTTTGGTAAGAAGGTAACCATAATAAACTTGTGTTCAGTTCAATACCCAGTCTCATCCTTGGCTCCTACTCCGGACATAACAAATGCCATTTACCATATATATAGTTGTAACTTTCCGAGAAAAATGTTAATGTTTACAAGAACAGCCTCACTAGTTGGTGAGAAAATTGGACATTTATGAGAGAAAAAAATAGTTTTTAAGAAAGTATAAAAATGTTGTACAATATTAGCAATTTTTTCTTGTAAATGTGTGATTTTATTGTTGTAAATTTATGACTTTTTCTTCTAAATGTGTTTTTTTTTTTTTTTTTGCATTTGGAAGTTGGAAAGCCCAGCAGTCATGCCTAGTGGTAAGGGCGTGAATTGCAGTCACTGGAGGAGCATGCAGCCTCACTCAACTACAGCAGCTCTGAGCAGCTGCAATAAGCAACTAGTTGTAGCTCTGTTTTGTTACACCACAAGCTCATGAAAGAATGTAAATACTTTGTCACTTTGTTAAAGTTGACTTTATATTGTTTTTTTTTGTTTTTTTTTGTGGGATTTGCATGTAGCTTTGTCCTTAGTCCAAGTTCACAGGTAAATGTAGAAATGTGTAGCAGCTAATTAAGCCCAACTGAGCTAAGTAAGCCCTTTTCTTCACTATGTAGAGAGAGATGTGGTGTTTGTTTTATTGTTCAACTGATTTAGCAGTCGCACCAGGATTTTGCGATGTTGCGATTGCACCAATTCACGCGAAATCAGCCAACCAGCGCAACTATTGTGCGACCTTGCAACTTTATCCAATCACCGCAACTTTCCCACAATTTTGACCAATCCTCATCAACTTCCGCCAATTTCACCATCATCAAATTTGTCTCTAACTGGCAGTGAAACGCTCAGTCTAACCAATCAAATGCATCGCTGCATCGCATTCACTTCCGTGTTTATAGAGAGTAGTGAGTTTATAGTTTACAGTGAGTAACAGAACACATCTGCAAAAAGAGTGTGTGATTTAAAAAAAAACACTCACCCACGAGGTTTTCAAAACCGTTTCTTCCTCCGTCTCCCCCAGCCTGCCCGTGGACGCCTTGCCACGTCTCAGTCCTGACCGCGTGTGCGAAGTGCTGGGTTTGTGTTGAAAAACATGCGCCTCCTCTGTTACATATGGGAATTGTACTTCGGGGCTTGCCGTAGCTCAGCCGGGGTTTAGGATGAGTGACATCAGGCGGGCTACAGCTGGGGGTATATATTGTGATGTGAAGTTCAATAAAGGGTACTGAATGATCAGCAGAGCAAGCTCTCCGTTCTCCATTATTCAGACACTACATTTGGTGATGAGGAAAAATGGGCGCGTGCGTCAGGGAGCCACCTCCATTCCTACAGTGCCAGGGCACACTGACTATACCGTGGGCTCGCTGGAGGAATATGTTCGAGGTGTATGTGGCAGCATGTCAGGTCATGTCAGGTCAGGCATTGGTTTGTTTGCTACCAGATAACCATGAAAACCGGTACTACCTGTCTCATGGGTCGGGCCGTCGGCAACTCAGCTGGCAACCCCACCCTTCCGAGGGTGTGGAGGGTGAAACTGGGCATCCTGGCAGAACTAAAAACAATATCTGTCACAGGTCTGTGGTGGACCACTCCCAGTTACACGGGGTGAGACTGGACATCCTGGCAGATAAGCACATCTGTTGTAAGGTCTGTGGTGGACTTTTGCCAGTCGGTGCATCGTGACATGCACTACACAAAGAGCAGAGATAAACAATCCTATCATCTGGTCAGTCACTGCAACAGATACTGGAGTCAGTTTGTCTTGGCCTGTCCTTGCCACTGATAAAACCTCTATCTGCCAAGGATGTGCCGCTAGTCCAGCAAAAGCTAGCGGTACTCAAATACTTTGCAAGCAGTTTCATGAAATGGTCAGTCAGAAAGCAACTCATACCGGCTCGGACGTCGCCCGGGTTAACAAGGCCAGGAGTTCCTGGCAGTGGAGGGTGAAGGGCAGAGCTGCGTGGATGAATCTGATCAGACCTAAATGAAACAGTCATTGTCGCCCCCGACAGACTGCTATGATGATGATGATGTATGTGGCAGCGGCTGGATTCAGTAGCATCAGCGATGGAGAGACAGAGGAGCCTGCTAGTATATTACCTCGGCATGGAAGGGTAGCATATCTTCTTCAGGCTGTGTGGCGGCGGTTCACTGGAAGACAGGTTAGCACTGATGGACAGTACCTTCGGTGACCATTCCACTATCACCGAAAGGAGGTGCAAATTTTTTGACCATCAGCAGCGGGCAGGTGAGTCCACACAGTCATTCGTTATGGAGCTATGTAGCTTAGCGAGGCAGTATGCCTTTGAGCCTATTGAAGAGGAGCTAGTGAGGGATAATCTAGCTCACAGCACCAACAATACGTGGCTGAGAAGCATGCTAAGGCTAACCTGGGAAAGTCTGTCGCTAGGAGGTGTGCTGGACTTAGTCAAGCAAAGGGAATCTACGACCCTGCAGTAGCTAAAAGCATCAGCTAGCGAGGAGCTGACCGCATGTGGTTTCCGCCAAGAACAGAGGTTAGCATGCTAACTAGGCCTCAAAGACGAGCTAAGAAGAAAAAAAGACAGATGAAGGCGCGTAACAGAGCCCACACTGTATCTCCTGGCCTGGTAATAGCGGAGTCCAGCGACACCAGATGGGTGTGTGTAGCACGCATGGGGAAAGGGCTGCTAAAGTGGTACGTGCTTCAGTTTGACGGGGTCGACATGCCCCTTATTGTGGACTCAGGGGCTGGTAGATCCATTTTGTGGTTGGCTACTCTAAGGAGGCTGTTCCCTGCGAAGGCTATTAGCAGGGGGGCAGTGAAGATGTTAGGGTACAGACATGTGGAGATTGAGATGGTGGGCACGGCGGAATTCTCGGTAACATGTGGGTCGAAGATGGTGTCCAGATTCACCTTCGAGGTGGCATGCCAGGGGGCAGACCTATTGGGAATTGACCTGCTGGGGGAGCTAGGTTTCTCCATAAGGGACCTGGAGGACTCAACCGTGCTAATGGTGTGTCCCGATTGGCATCTCCAGTGGCCAGCATTGTTTAGGGGCCTGGGTCGTATAGGAGCTTTTCACCACTGCCCTCTCATCGACAAGAGCGTGACACCAAAAATTCAGCCATTGCGATGGCTTCCCCTCGCGCTGCGGATGAGATCTCGGATAGGTCCAAACTACTGGTGTCCGGCATCATCAAGAAAGTGGATGCCTCGCCATGGATCGGCAACCTGGTGGTGGCCAATAAAAAAGGGGGAGGCATCAGACCTTGCATAGATCTCCGGATGGGGAACAAGGTGGTCATTCCAGACAAATACCCCCTCCTGACCATGGAGGAGCTCACGGCAATGTTCAGTGGGTCTCAGGTGTTCACGAAGCTGGACCACCGCCAGGGCTACCTGCAGGTGCCGCTTCACCCGGACAGTAGGAACCTGACGGCGTTTGTGACCCACATTGGGGTTTTTTGGTATACCCAGATGCCGTTTGGCCTGAGCTCTGCACCTACTTGTTTTCAAAAGGTCATGTCAATGATGCTAGCCAGTCTCAAGGGCGTGGTGGCATAGCATGTCCTCCATCTGCAAAGTCCCAGGCTGCTAGCGTTTTCATAGATCACTGAAAGCAGCACTGAGGGCTTCACTGACGGATGCAAATTGGGTAGACAGGTTGCCGTGGGTTTTATATTGGGGTTGCGCTCCGCGGCAAAAGAGGATTTGGAAGCTTCCCCGGCAGAGAGCTTGTTTTTGCGCAGCCCCTATGGCTGGGCGGGGAATTTCTGCCAAATACTCCCGCGCCGGAAAGCTGCCCGTCTCAGCTTTTGCAGCATAGCGCAAACACAGGCACGCTGCCGGGCCCTGCCCACCACTGTTTTCCACGTGCTTTTGTGCCTAAAACTTTGAAGAACGCGGAGTTTGTGTTCATCAGACACGACGACCAGTGCCCTCCATTGGCCCTGCACACATGTTGAAAATGGCCGTATCTCACAATGTTAAAGAATCGTTTAAAAAATTCCTGTATCCAGACGGTGATCCGGATCATGCCCAAAATTTAATCAGTTCTTCCTTGTACCATTTCCAACAATGCCTGAAAGTTTCATTGAAATCCGTCCAAAACTTTTTGAGTTATCTTGCTAACCAACAGACAGACAAACAGACAGACAGACAAACAGACAAACGCTGGCAAAAACATAACCTCCTGGCCTGCGGCCTGGCGGAGGTAATGACATCGTGGTGCACAGGGTGTTGCAGGAAGTACAGAACATGAGGCTGGAGAGGGTCCTGGACACACTTTAAGAGCACAGGGGTACCCTGAATGGTGAGAAATGTATCTTCGCAGCAGACGCCATAGAGTTTGTGGGATTTCGGCTGACTGGAAGAGGGCTTCAGTCACTACTTTCAAATATGGAGGTGGTTCTGCGCATCCCAGATCCTTCCACGCCTGCTCAGATCTTGTCATTTCTGGGCATGGTCAACGATCGAGTCCCTCTGGGCTCTGTTGAAGCAGGATGCGCCGTGGGAGTGGACCCTAGCCTGTTCGGTGGCGGTCGCAAAGTTAAAGCAGCAGCTCACCTCTCTGCCGGTGTTGGCTCATTTTGACCCCAATCAGGCCACCATTGTGACCTGCGATGCATCCGGTTCGGTGCTGGAGGCAGTCATGTCCCAGGTGAAGGATGGCATGGAGCGCCCAGTGGCATTCGTGTCAAGGTCCCTCTCGGCGGTGGAACAAACATTTGCCATTGGTGAGAGGGAGTCGTTGGTCTGCGTCTGGGAATGTGAGAGGTGGAACATTTACCTCTATGGGTGCCACTTCACCCTAAGGACGGACCACCGGGTGCTCACAACTTTGCTGGCGACGTCAGGGTCGGGGCACAAGCCACTGAGGATCCATCGGTGATCTGAGAGGCTGAGGGCTTATAATTTTACAACCAGGTTCACTCCAGGTAAAGATAACATCGTGGTGCTGGCAATGGAGTAGGTGTGTGCGTTGCTGGCTCCTGCTATATTTTTTTTCAGTCTTACTTTTTAAACCTTACTTTGCTGTAAGCTGTCAACGTTTTGGACATTTAATACGTGCGAAATCTGTTTTGAGTTGAGAAATATGTCCAAAACAAGAAAGCAGACTGAAAAGGAGGCAGCAGTGAACAATACTAACACCAGCTTAGCTGAGGATGCTAATAAAAGCCTTAACCCTGCACTTGCTGCCTTGCTTGAGCAACACAGAATGTCCATAGCTGCTGACTTTAAAGCTTCATTTGAACTTATTAATGGTAAACTGGACAAGATTCAAGCAGATGTGGCGAACGAGGAGCAACGCATTGGCGACCTTGAAAGCAACGCGGAGGATGTCAGCCAGCGCCTAACGGCGCTTGAAGCTACGTGTGAGTCAATGCAGGAGGAGAACAAGTTTTTGAAAAACAAACTTTCTGACCTGGAGGGAAGAAGCAGGAGGCTGAATATTCGTCTGGTGGGTCTGCCGGAGTCCTTTGATGTGGGTCCACGGCCATCTGAATTTTTTTCTCCGCTGTTGGTGGACATCTTTGGCACACAAACTTTGCCATCTTCCCCAGAGCTGGATAGAGCCCACCGCAGCCTCACGTTCAAGCCGGGTCCGAACGGGAAGCTGCGCGCTGTCATTATTTGTTTCCACCGGTTTCGGACCAAAGACTTGGTGATGAGAGAAGCGCGGAGACGCCGTGGGACTTTGGAATATCGTGGACATAAACTCCAGTTCTACGAGGATTATAACGCCGACGTTCAGAAGCAACGAGCTGAATATAAGGAGGTTATGTCCGAATTGTACAAGAGAGGTTTTCGTCCTTCTCTTCTCTTCCCCGCCAGGCTCCGGATAACTCTTCCAGACGGCAAAAACCAGTGGCTGGCGTCCGTCTCGGAGGCCACCTGCTTCATGCAAACCATGGAGAGAAATCAGCGATTTTCGCCCTGAACTGGACATTCCTGGGTTGATCAACTACCACACTGGACTACTTGATTACTACTTCATTAAAGCTGCACTGACTGGACACTGATGCATTTTTAGATGTTCAAAAACAAGGTAAAATTGGCTCCCTATACGTTGTTATTTACTTATTTTTTTTTTTTTTATTTTTTTTTTTTTTTAGGGTAAAATGTTTATACTATGCAGGATTGAAGCCAATTGTATGGGAGTATGTTGTTAGGATGAGAATAGAGCAGGAGATGGAGTGGTTGCTGTTTTTTGCAACCGGCTGGAGTGTTGTTATAGGTTTGGTTGTTGAATTTTTTCATTTTTTTTTTGTTTTTGTTATGGATTTATTTACACCCCCCTTACCCCCTCCCCCCCTTTTTTTTACCCATACTTCACTCTATTCTTTTTTGGGCTACACAACACAATATATAAATTTTATTCTTTGAATGAATAGTAATCTTACTTTGGTAAGCTGGAATGTGAAGGGGTTGAACCATCCAATTAAACGAAAGAGAGTCATGTCACGTCTAAAGCAATTTAAGCCTGGGGTACTGTTTTTGCAGGAAACCCATTTGCAGGATTCCGACCACTTGCGCTTGTCAAAATGTTGGTCAGGACAATTTTTTCATTCAAATTTTAAAGCTAAGGCCAGGGACGCTGCTATTCTTATTGATCGAAATATCCCATTTATTCCCTCTAATGTTGTATTAGATAAAAATGGACGATTTGTAATAGTATCAGGTAAACTTGGCAATAAACATGTCACCTTGGCTAATCTGTATGCGCCGAATTTTGATGATGTACACTTTTTTCGCAACCTTTTTTCACAACTTCTAGATTTAAACACTCATTCTCTAATTCTTGGGGGTGACTTTAATTTGTTTATGGGTCCGATCTTAGACCGCTCATCCTCAAAACCTGCTAGTCTTAATAAATCTGCAACTTATGTTAAGTCTTTTCTTGAGGAATATAGCCTTACAGACCCTTGGCGTTTTTTACATCCTAACGGCAGGGACTATTCTTTTTTCTCTCACGTACACCATACTTATACCAGAATAGATTATTTTTTTGTTGACAATTTATTAATTAATAGCATTTGCTCTTGCAGTTATGATAGCATCTCGGTTTCTGATCATGCCCCTCTTGTACTTAAAATGATCCTCCATGGATGTGACTCCATGAGAAAGCATTGGAGATTGGATCCATTATTACTTACAGATGAAAAATTGGTTGCGAATATTTCTTCTAAAATTAATTTTTTTTTGAAAGAAAATAAAACTCCTGGTATGCCAAACAAAACGATATGGGAGGCCATGAAGGCATTTCTTAGGGGGGAATTTATCTCATTGGCAGCATTTAAAAGACGATCCATAATACAGGAACAGAAGGCTATTTTAGATCAAATCTTGGACATTGACAGACAATATGCTCAATCTCCATCACCCGCTTTGTACAAGGAACGTATGACATTACAAACTAAACTTAATTTACTTTCTACTCGACAAATTGAAGGTTGTTTGATAAGGAACAAGAGTGAATTTTATGAACGTGGCGAAAAAAACAGTAAACTTCTAGCTAATCAACTGCGTGGTATTAGAGCTAAGCAAATTATTACTGGAGTTAGGACAGATAAAGGAGAGGTGACATCTGACCAACAAGTGATTAATGATATTTTCAGGTCATTTTATTCCAAATTATATACCTCAGAATATACAACAAACTTAAAGGATTTGAAATTTTTTTTTGATTCTATTGATATCCCTTCGATTTCCTCAGAATCTCGGCAAATTCTAGAAGCTCCCATCACAAAAGAAGAAATTCAGCTGGCAATATCATCCATGCAATCAGGAAAATCTCCAGGACCTGATGGGTTTTCCGCTGATTTTTTCAAAAAATTCTCTGACGACCTTGCCCCTTTCCTTTGTCAAGTTTTTACAGAGTCGCTTGACTCCGGTACACTTCCTCCTTCATGTTATCAGGCCTGTATCACTGTGTTGCTTAAAAAAGGTAAGGATCCTGTTGATTGTGCTTCTTACAGGCCTATTTCCTTGTTAAATACCGATGTTAAAATTTTGTCAAAGTTATTAGCTTCAAGGTTGGAAAAGATTCTTCCTTTTATAATTTAACAGGACCAAACCGGTTTCATTAAAAATTGTCATTCTTTTTTTAACTTGTGGCAGTTGTTTAATATTATTTATACTCCTCACCACAACATACCTGAATGTCTTATTAGTTTGGATGCTGAAAAGGCATTCGATAGGGTTGAGTGGGAGTATTTGTTTTTTACTTTGGAGAGGTTCGGTTTTGGTCCTTCCTTCTGTTCCTGGATTAAACTTCTCTATGCTAGTCCTTTAGCGTCAGTGTTAACTAATTGTTGCTATTCTGACTATTTTAGACTTTACCGTGGTACGAGGCAAGGCTGTCCTTTGAGCCTGTTGCTCTTTGCCTTGGCAATTGAGCCGTTAGCTATTGCAATCCGTGGGAGCCGGGACTTTCTAGGCATTCGTAGGGGTGGCATCGAGCATAGGGTTTCACTCTATGCCGATGATCTTTTACTATTTCTCTCCAACCCACTTACTTCACTACCCGCTATACTCAACATTTTGGATAGTTTTAGTAGGTTTTCTGGTTATAAAATTAATCTTAATAAGAGTGAATTGTTTCCGATTAATGAAAAGATTCGAGTTCAGGATCTTGAAAATTTTCCTTTCAAGGTTGTTATTGATCTCATTTTAATTATCTTGGGATATGTGTCACTAAACAACTTATATTACTTGTTTAAAAGTAATTTTCTCCCCTTATTTGACCAGTGCAAGCTAATACTTTCCAAATGGTCCCCATTATCCTTGTCCTTAATTGGCAGAATCAATTCTGTAAAAATGATGTTACTTCCAAAGTTTTTATATT
The DNA here is from genome assembly GCA_020510985.1 of Pholidichthys leucotaenia. NCBI lineage: Eukaryota > Metazoa > Chordata > Actinopteri > Cichliformes > Pholidichthyidae > Pholidichthys > Pholidichthys leucotaenia. Next base: position 103,737,468 of record CM035850.1, on the reverse strand, counting down.
TGTTTCAATGTCTCCCCATTTTTATTCCTAAATCCTTTTTTAAGTCTTTGCACTCTCTGATTACCTCATTTATTTGGAATGGTAAACATCCGAGATTGAGGAAAGTTTTTCTTCAAAGACCCAAATCGGTGGGTGACATGGCTCTGCCTAACTTCCAATATTACTACTGGGCAGTAAATATCAGGTGCATGTTATATTGGAAACATTTCTATCTGGAACCCAAATCACCCATTTGGATCCTTATGGAGTCACATGTGGACAATCAAACCTCCCTACCGGCAATTTTAGGTTCACCACTTCCCCTTGCTTTGTCTACACTGGGTAATAATAAAGTAGTTCGTCAGTCTCTTAGAATTTGGTCTCAATTCAGGAAAAAATTCGGTCTTCAGTTTTTCTCCATTAGAAGTCCAATTGCCGCAAATCATTTATTTACCCCATCAACTACTGATAGTGCATTTCATATATGGCACAGAAAAGGTTTAAAATCTTTTGCGGATTTATATTTTGATGGTCAATTTGCAAGTTTTTCTCAACTTTCCACTAAATTCGACATCACTTCTACACATTTTTTCCGCTTCCTCCAGGTCAGACATTATATGCAAACCATGACAAAACAATTCCCTCAAAAACCTTCTGATAATCCTCTAGATTATTTTTTATTAGTTAAACCAACTTCTAAGGGGGTAATATCAGTTTTATATAATTTAATTTCAAATTTACAATCTTCTTCTCTGGCCGCTATTAAATTGAATTGGGAACAAGATCTTAATTTTACTTTTACTGATGAACTGTGGGACTCTATTCTTGGCCAGGTTCATACTGCATCAATGTGTGCTCATCACGCTCTTATTCAATTTAAGATTGTACACCGGGTGCACCTGTCCAAGGTTAAGTTAGCACGTATTTACTCGGATATAGACCCAACTTGTGAAAAGTGTGGTAGCGCTCCTGGCACTTTGCTTCATATGTATTGGTCCTGCCCTTCATTGATGAATTTTTGGCATTCTGTTTTTATTACTATGTCTGAAGTCCTGCAATATCAAATTAAACCTGATCCATTATGCGCCATTTTTGGTGTGGCTCCAGAACTTGTCTTGCCAAATTCCAAATTAAAAGTATTCAAATTTTCATTATTATTGGCTAGACGTGCTGTATTACTGAAGTGGAAAGACTCTTCGCCCCCTTCACATTTACAGTGGATAAAAGATATAATGTCCTGTTTGGATTTAGAAAAAAATCAGATACACAGTTCGTGGCTCTGAAAATAAATTCTATAAATTATGGCGCCTGTTTCTTGATTTATTTGAAAGACCCACGATTATAGTTTCTGAGTAGCTCATATCCCCTTTACCCCACCCCCACTTCACACACACAATTTTTCTTTTTTTTTTTGTATTTTTTTATTATTGTTTATTTAAAGGTTTTTGTGTTTTGAAGCATCCACATTTGTTAGTTTTAAATTCTAGTTTTGCACTGTTTGGTTAAAACGAAAATGAAAATTTCTAATACTTTGTATTGTATTGATACTTTAATTAATAATAATAAAAAGACCTTTGAAAGAAAAGAAAGATAACATCGTGGCGGATCTCTTGCCTCGCGCCACAGTAAATTCCTCCTTACCGGACGACAGTGATGATGACCCAGCCGAGGCGGACCTGATCCACGCGCTGTACGGAACACTCCAGAAGATAGTATCCCCTCAGGAACTCAGGGAGGAGTCGGAACGGGATCCAGTGCTGGCGAAATTACGCTTGGCAATCAGAGAGGGTTGGCCAGCAGAGGTACAGGGCGAGTTAGCACCCTATCACCGGGTCAAGGATGAATGAGCTACTGGAACGAGGTGTGCATGGCCAGAGGACAATGTGCCCTGATCCCGTCGTCCCTGAGGGCACATGTTCTGATGATACTGCAAGAGGGTCATCTGGGGGTGGTTAAGGTGAAGCAAAGCAGTAGGGATTCTCTCTGATGGCCAGGTATTGATAAGGACATCGAGGCCACGGTGGAACACTACGTGCCATGCCTGGAGAGCGGCAAGACTGGTGGACCACCTCCCCCGCTCTTACGGCTGGTGCCATATCTAGATGGACCCTGGAGGCACGTTGAGCTGGATATCTGTAGTGAGCTGCATGCGGTGCCTTGAAATAGCCAGTTTCTTCTCATGACCTATGACATGTTCTCGAAGTGGCCAGAGGTGCTCCCAACCAACTCTGTCACGATGGAAGTGGTCACAGGGTTTCTGGGCAGCAGAGGTGTGGAACATGTTAAGCTGGCATTCTATCACCCACAGGCTAACGGAGGTGTTGAGCTCTTCAACAAGACATTGAAGAATGGACTGAGAGCCCACTTGGCAGATGGACACCCTGCACAGCATGTTGCTACACTATAGAGCGTCTGTCCACACCACGACGGGCTGTTCCCCGGCGGCCCTCATGCTGGGACGTGAGTTACCTTTGCCGGTGAGCCAGCTGGGACCAATAACGACGTGTTCTCGGGAAGGCACGGAAGCAGTGCTGAACTGGGTCACCAGGCAGCAATGTAAAATAAAGCGGAGGTTCAACAAGAAGCACAGGGCAATGCGACCATGAAGGAGGCGGACCGGGTATGGATCAAACACCCTGTCTGCACCCACAAACTTCAACCGCTGTGGACGGGGCCATGGTAGATTGCGAGGCAGCGGGGCCCAGACATGTTTGAGCTTGAAGACATGTCTTGGTGGCATGCCAGTAGACTGAGAAGGTCACCACCAGAGCAGGGGACTGAACCCGCGGCGGGACGTTTCAGTGACAACTAGGACTGGGGGTCCTAACTGATGAGGACCCACAGGCTAGGCCTACGGTGCCAGGTGCAGGGTCCCCTCCTGCGGGACGCCTGTCTAGAATTTATCGGAGGCCTAGGTACCTGGAGGACTCTGTTACAAGGACTGTTATGTTTGACGCCGGTTGGGACTAGCGGCAGAACAATCCACTCCAACTAAGCGGGGTGTTCTGGCAGTCTACCCAGACACCCGTGGAGTTCATCTGTTTATAGTTATTCATGTACATAGGTTCTTTAAAAAAAAAAAGTGATGTTGATGCGTTGAGTTTCATGTTTATTGGTTTAATGAATTGGTGTGGGGTCAGGAACTTTGTGGAGGGGGGGTTGTTACATATGGGAATTGTACTTCAGGGCTTGCGGTAGCTCAGCCGGAGTTGGGGGTGAGCGACGTCAGGCGGGCTACGGCTGGGGGTATATATTGTGATGTGAAGTTCAATAAAGGATGTTCAGTGATCAGCAGAGCAAGTTCTCCCTTCTCCATTATTCGGACGCTACATGCCCCAAAAGCACCCCGTCTCTGGAGCGTGCGTGAGGAGAGTAGGCTGCACTACAGCCAGTGTTTGAACATTTATACATCTTTAGAGGTAAAATTAGTACTACATCTGGTCAATGAGCTTTAAAACTGTGAATCTCCAGTCTGGATGGACAAATGCCCCCCCCCCCCCACAGTCCTGCTGTAAATGAAAGATGTGTGTTTGTGTGTGTGTGAAGACTGACATGCAGCAGACAGACAGGTAGGCATGGAAAGAGAGAGCATATTCTCCGTATTTTATTTATTTTTTTTTTTCAGAAAAACACAGACTCCAATAGCCAATACAGTGCAACAGAATAATTTATGTTTTCCTCTCCACTCGGTACTGAGTGGCTGGGAGCCGTAGGGAGTTTTCAAATGAAGGTGCTGCCAATAATTTCCAAATCTATAATCTTTAACATGCATTCAATGCAATTTAGCTGTTGTAATGGATATTGTGTTAATGTTTGTATTTGCTGTTGCACAAGCGTTTTTCTGTATAGCAGAAGTTTCTGCTTAATTTGCAAATCACTATATTAGGAAATTTTTGACAATCCTGTGCTTTTCTTGTATTGTTATATAGAATATCACTGCAGTAAAGTGGAAAAAAGCATCTGCTTTAAAATTTGGAATTCTTCCCACAACTTTTAGTGCAGAAAACACTAAAAACATTGCAACTTTTTAAAAAGCTCCCGCAAATTCAGGCTTTTTGGCCCGCAATAATCATAAAAACATCCTGCAAAATCCTGGAGGGACTGATTTAGGCTTTCCTGTTCAGCTGCTGTTGACTCTCAGACAGTTTATTTGTGTTGGTAGTTTATATTTATGTTCATTGGCACGCCTAACTTGTTTAATTGGTGCATGTAAAGCCTTGTTACTGGTTACTTCTCTTCTCTGTTGTATTTGTATCTGATTATAGACCACACACACAAGTGCACCTGCATTATCTCCATGCTGCCTGTTGCATAGAGGAAATAAATAATTTAAAGGGCATCCCTTCTCTGGACCCTAATTCTTTAATGGAATTAAGTGTATATTCTACCGGCTCAACCAACATAGGAGTCAGACTCCGTAATAGAAGTAGTGTTTTTTCTCACAAAAAATGTCACTTTTTTCCTGGTAAATATGGAACATGCTTATAGTAAATTTGTGACTTTTTAGATTGTAAATTGACATCTTTTATCATATTTTTTGCACCTTTATTATTTCAGATTTGTACAGAAATTACATTTACACTTTATATGCTAAAGAAGTGAATATCCCCCCACAACTACCATCCCCTTTGTTAAAGATATACTCCGGTGGATAAAAATCCCCAATAAAAATGAATCTACATTGTCTAAAATGGTATCTTATGCAAGTTTTCAGAATCAGAATCAGAATGAGATTTATTGCCATTGTTCATGTAGTACACAAACTAGGAATTTGTCTCGGTGCAATGCTGCAACATTAAACATGGAGTAGCACTAAAGATAAAAATAAAAAACTATGTATGCAATAAAGGCTAGAATATGAATAAGTAATACTAATCTATGCAATTTTTAAATATGTTAACAAGCAGCAGATATTGTGGAGTTCCACATAATGCAGTTGGTAGTGCAAAAAGAAAACAGTGATAATTGTCATGAGTCCGGTTGAGCTGCTGTACGTAGTGCAGGAGAGTCTAATAAGTCACTTAGTGTTCAGCAGTCTGATGGCAGAGGGGAAGAAGCTGTTCATGTAGCAGGAGGTTTTAGTCTGAATGGACCGAAGTCTTCTGCCTGAGGGGAGGGGGGCAAACAGTGCGTGTCCAGGGTGTGAAGGGTCGGCTATGATCCGACCTGCACGCCTCCGGGTCCTGGAGATGTACAGGTCCTGGAGGGATGGCAGCTTGCAGCCAATCACCTTCTCAGCAGCGCGCACAACGCGCTGCAGTCTTAGTCTGTCCCTGGCGGTGGCTCCTGCGTACCACACGGTGATGGAGGTGGTGAGGATGGACTCGATGATGGCCGTGTAGAACTGCACCAACATCTTGGTGGGTAGCTTGAGCTTCCTCAGCTGCCGCAGGAAGAACATCCTCTGCTGGGTCTTTTTGATGAGGGAGCTGATGGTCGGCTCCCACTTGAGGTCCCGGGTGATGGTGGTGCCCAGGAAGCGGAAGGAATCCGCAGTGGTGATGGGAGAGTCTGTGAGGGTAAGGGGGGGCAGAGGGGCTGTGACTTTTCTGAAGTCCACGATCATCTCCACTGTCTTCAAAGCGTTCAGCTGCAGGTTGTTGTGGCTGCACCAGGACGCCAGCTGGGCCACCTCTCTCCTGTAGACGGACTCGTCGCCGTTGGAGATGAGCCCGATGAGGGTGGTGTCGTCCGCAAACTTGATCAGCTTGACAGACTGGTGGCTGGAGGTGTAGGAGTTGGTGTACAGGGAGAAGAGCAGGGGAGAAAGTACACAGCCCTGGGGTGATCCGGTGCTGATGCTAACAGAGTCTGAGACAGTCTTTCCCAGCCACACATGCTGCCTCCGGTCCGTCAGGAAGTCGGTGATCCACCTGCAGAGGGAGTCAGGCACGTTGAGCAGGGACAGCTTGTCCTGGAGCAGAGTGGGGCGGATGGTATTGAATGCAGAGCTGAAGTCCACAAACAGGATCCTGATGTAGGTTCCCGGGGAGTCCAGGTGCTGCAGGATGGAGTGGAGGGCCAGGTTGACTGCATCGTCCACAGACCTGTTGGCTCTGTAGGCAAACTGCAGCGGGTCCAGGAGGGGAGTGGTGATGATCTTGAGGTGGGGGAGGACCAGGCGCTCAAAGGACTTCATGACTACAGAGGTGAGCGCTACAGGTCTGTAGTCGTTAAGTCCAGTGATCCGTGGCTTCTTGGGGACAGGGACGATGGTAGAGGTTTTGAGGCAGGCCAGCACGTGGCATGACTTCAGGGAGGTGTTAAAAATGTCTGTGAAGACAGGAGTCAGCTCCTCTGCACAGTGTCTCAGGGTGGAGGGAGACACGCCGTCCGGACCGGGGGCCTTGCGCGGGTTCAGTCTGGAGAACTGTCTGTGCACATCCTGCTCACTGATGGCAAGGGCAGTGGGGGAGGAGGGGGGGCGCCTTTGATGAAGTGGGGACCATGGAGGCAGTGGCGCTGGGGGGAGGGGGGAGTTGGACACAGCTGACGAGGTGTCAAAATGGGCATAGTATTGGGACAGTCTTTGACAAAGGGCTTTGTCATTCTTTCCCTTAGAAGCCTGAGGCCAATAGTTGGTGATTTGCCTCAGTCCTCTCCACACAGAAGCAGAGTCGTTAGCAGTGAACTGTTGCTGGAGTCTCTCAGAATACACAGATCTAGCTCTCCTCAGCTCTCTGCTAAACCGGTATTTGACCTCCCTGTAGCAGTCTCTGTCTCCACTTTTCAACACTGCTTCCTTCTCCTTCCTGATCTGTCTGAGCTTAGCTGTGAACCAGGGCTTGTCGTTGGAGTAACTCACCCTGGTGCGCGATGGAAGAATGCATTCCTCACAAAAGTGGATATATGAGGTCACAGTGTCCGTGTACTCATCCAGATCATGCGTAGCTCCTTTAAACATGTCCCAGTCAGTTATTTCCAAGCACGTGCGCAGCTCCTCCCCAGCTTCACTGGTCCATTTCCTCGTAGTGCTCACAACAGGTTTTGTGAGCTTCAGTCTCTGTCTGTATGTGGGAATCAGGTGGACCATCACGTGATCAGATAGTCCGAGTGCAGCGCGGGGAACAGCGCGATACGCGTCCTTAACTGTAGTGTAACAGTGATCCAGCGTGTTCTTTCCTCTGGTGGGGCATTTAATAAACTGTTTGTACCGGGGGAGTTTGTGGCTCAGGTTGCTCTGGTTAAAGTCACCAACCACAATAACCAGAGAGTCCGGGAAAGTCCGCTCCGCTTGCTGAATGTGATCCGCGAGCGCGCGCTGAGCCTCGCGCACGTCCGCGTCGGGCGGGACGTAAACAGCGGCCAGGATGAATGAAGCAAACTTACGCGGGGAATAAAATGGCTTGCAGTTGATGAATAAATATTCCAGAGCGGGAGAACAGTGTTGGGAGATCACAGTTACATCGGAGCACCAGCTGCTGTTGATGTAGAAGCAGACTCCTCCGCCTGTGGTCTTGCCGGAGAGCCCCGTGTCTCGGTCAGCACGAAACAGCTGAAATCCCTCGAGGAGGAGCGCGCTATCCGGTGTCTTTTCCTTGAGCCAGGTCTCAGTGAAGCAGAGGGCACACGAGGTGGAGAGGTCTAATAGTGAAAAGGCTAATAGTGGCTAGCGCTACATTAAACAGCATAAATCCTGTGATCATGAAAGCACCAAGGTGCTGATGCTTCAGTGCCTGTGACATGGTAGCATGTGGGGCTGTAAAAAAGTCACATTGTCACTTCTAGTGGGCAGGAATAGTTATTACAATACCTTTTTTTGTAGCTGCATTGATGATAAAGGTGAGTTAAATTTGTGTTTATTTTGAAAATAAAGCCTTATCTGGAAATTGTGGCAAATTAAAAGTCAAGAAAATATGGCGATACAATGATACAAGCTTTTAGTTCCAGTTGATTTTGAGCGGGTGAGCTGAAAAACTGGTAACAGACAGACAGAAACATACACAGACACATGGAGTGATTACCGTATGCCTACATTGCCTTTGCGCCAAGGCTTAAACATACAGAAGCACAAGAATAAAATTAGGAGCACAAAGAAAAATGCTGAGTAAAAGATTTTATTAATTGAATGCAGGTATAGTTAAACGATGGCGTCCAATAGCAGGTAAACATATCAAAATTTCCAGAAGTAAAAGTATAATCATGAATATGAAATCAGAACAGTTTGGAATGTTTCACACTTATGTGTAATGAATATTGAGAGTTTCTTAAACAATCTAGAAAGAAACTAAGTTTGTCCAAAGCATTAATTTACTGAAATACAGTAGCAGTTTCTTGTATAAACAGTAAACATGTAGTATTCTTATTTAGCTTCCAGCCTGTTATCTTCACAGATGCTTTGACTGCTGACCCTCAGGTTCACCACCCTGGACTTCAGAGAGACAAAGAGGAAAGAAAAACAGCATAAAAAAATGTCATTATTGTCATAGATGTGATATATAAAAAAATACAGATGTCATGTTTCTCCTCAGCTTAATAAATTGCTTGGTTTCGTGAGTGAATCATTTTAAAGTGAGTGAAAGAAGCATGTCACACCGTGGTGTTTTTATATTACTGACATTAGTATTAAGACTAAAAACATCATCTGAACTTTAGAAACAATTTAATAGGTTAAATCAATGTAAACAAGCAGTCCCATACAGGGAAAAATAATCAGACATTGGAAAAAAATGTGACATAACATAAGCTTTAAGAATCAAATATAGCAGTTGTAGGAATTACTAGTGTTTTAATATTGAAATCGTTGCATAATTTAAGCCCAAAACTTAGTTTTAAGCGTTTGTTTTTTTCTGCGTTCAGCTCATTGATCTCTATAGAAAAACTCGATGGCTCACGCCCCATTAGTGAGTAGAGAGCCAAGTGAAGCCACCTGGCCACCATATGAGTACACCCAAAACACTCAGAGAGTCAATGGAGAAGGAATGGGTTTAGCAGTAAACGGTGCCACTTTTACCTCAATAACTTCCCAAAGCATTAAGATTTTGAACTTCTTGGTATGGAGACACAGCTTATAATCTTGCTTGCGTAACCTGTGAACTATAGAAATCGACAGCCGCTAAACATACTGTCAACTCGATTTCTATAGTTCACCGGTTGTGCAAGATTATAAGCTGTGTCTCCATATCAACAAGTTCAAAATTTGTTAATTTTTGGGAAATTATTGAGGTGAAAGTGGCATTGTTTACTACTAAACCCATTCCTTCTCCACTGATTCGCTGAGTGTTTTGGATGTACGAATATGACAGCCAGGTGGCTTCACTTCTCGCGGCCATCCAGTTTTTCTATAGAGATCAGTGGTTCAGTTCAGCTCTCTATTGTGGTCCACCATGTTTTTGAGCCAAGGAATGTTGGGACTTGTAGTTTTTTTAGAGATGAACTGAGAACTCCAGGAAGAAAATACCTTATCCTTCTTCTGCAAAACTAAACAGCAAAACCTAGCATAAAAGCATAGTTATTACAATACCTTTTTCTCCGGCTCCATTACACAACAATGGTGAGTTACATTTGTTTATTTTGAAAACAAAGCTATGTCTCGAAATTCTGGCAAATTAAAAGTCGAGAAAATATGGGGATACAATGATAGAAGCCTTTAGTTGCACTTAATTTTGAATGGGCAAGCTGAAACAGACAAGCATAAAAAGACTTACAGGTTAAAGGACATGCCCAGTTGTATGCACGATAGCCCAAGATAATGACTAAAACTGCATCGGTCCTTAACCTAGTAGCCTATGTTGTATATAAAGTTATCTAAGGATTTTTACTTTACTTCCCTGGGTAACTCCTTTTCTATTATGCTGTCCATATTTCTGTTGGTTGGGTTGTCTGTAATTTGCCAGTTTGGGATCAATAAAGTACATTATCTATCTATCTATCTATCTATCTATCTATCTATCTATCTATCTATCTGTTAGAAAAATTCTTCTTAACCTTCAGTCAAAAATCAGGCTGGATCAGTGTTTCAGCAAATTCAATTACACTGGCCAGTGGAAAAGAATACAGAAATAGTCTCAGAGCCTATTCGTGTACCATTCTGACTCAAACACACATCACTCAGTTCTTTAAGCCCTTCATTATCTGAGAGGTGGAGATGAAGTTGTCCATGGTGATTGGTTCAGTACATCTGGTCAAAACTTGGTGTACAGATTATCTCTTTCTCAGGAACCATGATGCTCACTCAGCACCAGTCACACAGGAAATTCACAAAATGAACTAAAACAAGATTATAACATAATGCAGCTGCACCCTTGACACTTTCACACAGACTCTGAGACAAAGCACATCACAAATATGAAACAAATATGAAACTTTTCTACCATTCTCCCCTTTGATGCCATGCAAGGCATCAAAAAAGAACGATTTATGGCATCTAAAACCCCATCTGGCAGCTATGCTAACCTGTAATGCATTTGCGTACAACAGATCCTAACTAGCTATTGACAGGGAAAATCTGCCATCTGCCCTGCTGCCTCAGGCACCAGTTAACATTTAGTTCTTTAGGAGAAGAAATGGAACAATAAACTCATTAATTAACAAAGAAAATCAATGGTAAAAACAGTGAAAACAGAATGATGATAAAATAATAATAATAATAAAGATATAGTAAGGATATATGTGTGTTATAGTTATGTGTCATTGCAGCTTATATAAAAACAAACATATAGGATAAAACAAAACAATAATAACTAGAAAAGCGCTCGGAGAGCACAGACCTCCGCCAACCTGTGGACATCTTGTCCTGTATTTTTTTTTTTTCAAAGTGTTGTGACGATTTTTTGGCAGAGTTACATGCACAAAAAAAAAATATTGAAAATTGAATATTGAAAATGGCCCTATCTCGCAATGTAAAAAAAAAGAATCCTTTAAAAAATTCCTGGATCCAGACGATGATCACCACAAAAATGTAATCATCTGTAGGATACCCCATTTCTGACAATCTCTGAAAATTTCATGAAAATCTGTCCATAACTTTTTGAGTTATCTTGCTAACAAACAAACAGACAGACAGACAGACAAACCAATGCTGATGAAAACATAACCTCCTTGGCGGAGGTAATAATAATAAAAAGTAACAATAAAATGTAAAAACAGAAATAAGAGTAACATGAAAACAAAATAAAAGTAAAAATAGTGTTTCAAACTTCACATCATGATCATGCAACTCCTTTTGGTTTTCTGCATATCAGTCATACTTTTACTCTGCACTTGGGCCATGGAGAGACACCTTAAGCTCACGCTGTTTGTTCATCATCGCCACCATCCCCGGCAACTGCTCCATAGTACGTCACTAAGTTAACATGGACAAGTCTCATCATTATGCTACGGATACAGGGAATGACACAAAAAAGACCAAAAATAATACCACCAAAATCATTAACAGGCTCATGATGAGACTTCTCCATGAAGAGAGTAACCAACTTAACCAGGTTTGTTCATCAGTAACATTGTCCTTGGCCACGGCAGCCTCCAGGCAGTCAGGTTCTTAATAGCTGAGGTAATCACGTGACCATCTGCATCATTTTCAGGGATAAAAGTAGAACAATAATCACCTACAATTGCACACACGTCCCCTCGGGCAGCAGTTATTTGCTCAAGAACCATTCTATTTTGGGTCAGCATAAGTCTAAGAGCCATTAATTCCTCATTTATACCAGAAAAAGCAGATAAAGAAAAATTCACAAATGACTGTAATCTATAATTAGTTGTTTCAATCCACAAGATGTTAGCCACTCCCACCCAGGGAAACAGGGAATGAAGTACCTTCTGCCCTGTAGTTTCTAACTTGAATTCCTTCGGCACATCTGTGCCCCAGATGAGATCATGTGGTGCAAAGGAGACATCTCCCTTCACCCTGCCCACCTGTCCTGCCGACAATATGATGGTATGGTCAGTCACAACTACGGGGCACACACCCCTCTCCAAATCATGGGCGGCTGTGAGTAGGCACGATGGCCACACAGCCACCAACCTCCTGTCACCATATGCATGCCAGGGTTGTGAGAATCACAAACTGCAGCACTACAGAGCTCCTGCAGGGTGACATTGCCTTCCAGACTTCTAGACTGACAAAAAGGATCTTCAGGGCAGCTTTTGCCCACTACGCCGGTCTGGCAGGTAGCAGTACAGGGGCGAGACGTATTATGCACCGTTGCACACCTAGAAAGCAATAAACTGCCCAAAGAGATGTTTTCACACCCTTTTAGACAAAAGAAAAAGTTCCCGGCGAGATTAACCTTGTCTTCACCGAGTAAAGGGTGTCATTGTGTCTCTGGTCAGTGGAGTCATAAGCAATGTGACTGATGTGATTCAAATTAATGCTTCTTGTACTATTTCTATACATGACCTCTTGCAAGAAACAAACAGCTTCTGATTGTTCCACTGGTTTAGCAATAACAGATATTTGACCAACTGAGAGTGGGAGCAAAGAACACACCTAGCAATTTGAATGATTAGCTGATTTAGCTGTATAATTAGCATACTTCCACCACACATTACCAACATAAATGTGATCCTCATGACCTGGACCTTCTAGCCAGTCATGGTGTGTGTGAGTAATATATCTAGCCCTACGATAGGTAGGTAATGGTGTCCCTAAAAATAACCAAAACAAAAGTGTCACCACAAGGATGATGATGATGATTTTTTTTTTTTTTTTGGACTTATTTTGTACCTGTAGGTAGATTTGTTTTGCAGTCCGGTGACAAGCCACCAGCTGCCGGTCACTACGTGCGCAAGCGCCCCGTATCCCTAACCTGCATGTTTTTGGCATGTGGGAGGAAACCGGAGAAATCCCGGAGTAAACCCACATAACACGGGGAGAACTTGCAAACTCCACACAGATCACTGTTGGGCGGGGGCAGGGATCAAACCCACGATCTCATGATCCCCGCGATCCCCCGGCCGAGGGTAAACTGTGCTGCCGCAGTGCTAACCACTGCGCCACTGTGCAGCCAATGATGATGTGATGATGATCAACGTGATGATCAACGAGATGAACGTGATGATCATCAACGTGATGATGATGATGATGATGATGATGAAAAAAACAGGTGTACAATTCACATTCTTGAGCTGCCAACCTTCTCTCTCTGGCATTTTGTCTCGCCATGATAAACTAGAAAAGCACTCGGAGAGCGCAGACCGCCGCCAACCTGTGGGCATCTTGTCCTGTATTTTTTTTTTTTTCAAGTGTTGTGACGATTTTTTTGGCGGAGTTACATGCACAAAAAAAAAATATTGAAAATTGAGGTTCAGGTTACTTTATTTGTACCCGTAGGTAGATTTGTTTTGCAGTTGGTGACATCCATATTTACAAGCCACTAATTACATTCAACATAGACACAAACACAGGCACACATCTTACAAAATAGGTAAATATAGAATATGTACAATATAATTTTATAGCTTGTTCAACTCTTTGACAGCAGCAGGGACAAAGCTGTTTTTGTAGCGCTGGGTTCTACTTTTTGGGACAGCAAACCTCCGTCCGGAGGGAAGAAGCTGAAAGTTGCAGTGCAAAGGGTGGGAGTCATCATTTAAAATCGAGTCGGCCATCCTCTGTACTTGTCTGGCGTACAGGGATGTCAGGCTCAGCTGTGACTCACCAAGCAAACGACTGGACCATCTGACTACCTGATCCAAGGATTTCCTCTGTTTCAGTTTTATCTGACCAAACCATGACATTAAAGAAAAGGATAAAACAGATTCAATAAAAGCCCGATAAAACATAGTCATTATGGGTCGGTCAATTTGGAAGCGTGCAAGTTTCCTCAAACAATGCAAATTTTGCTGACCCTTTTTGCACACCCTTTCACAGTTCACCTCGAAGTTCAATCCACTATCAATAATCGTCCCAAGATATTTGTACGATTGTACACATTCGGTGGTCTGGCCTTTTAGTATGGTGACTTTGTGCCTGGGAGTTTTCCTCCTAAAGTCAATAATCATATCTTTCGTTTTTGTTGTATTCAGCTGCAGGTAGGAATCCTCACACCAGTGAACAAAGTCATCAACTACTGGGCCGTGGCCACTCTCACCATCCTGGAGGAGACTGACAATGACTGAGTCATCAGCATACTTTATAATGTGTCTGTTGTCAAGTCTACTCCGACACATGTTTGTGTACAGGATGAAGAGTAGTGGTGACAACACACACCCCTGAGGGGAGCCAGTAGAAGAGCACTTTAGGTCAGACAATGTACCATTGACCCTTACTCTCTGCGTCCTGTTGGTTAAGAAATCCAGAATCCAACCCACCAGATTATTGCTTAAATCAAATTGTTGCAGGAGCCTTTCAACTAAAATATGAGGTTGGATTGTATTAAAGGCAGAAGAAAAGTCCACAAATAAAAGCCTGGCGTGTGTCCCATTAAAATCCAGATGTTTAAAAAGCATGTCAAACAGAGTGACAGTGGCGTCCTCCACTCCTCTGTGAGGCCTATAGGCAAACTGCAGAGGATCCAATGCATGTTCAGTCTGCCTTAGGACCTCACATCTGACCAGTTTTTCAAAAATTTTCATTAAAATTGAAGTCAAAGCAACTGGTCTAAAGTCATTTACCGTTTTAGGACAGCTGGATTTAGGAACGGGAACAACCACGGCATCTTTCCAGATCTTAGGCACATGTTGTGTCTGTAAGGACTTATTGAAAATGTTATGAAATATAGGACTCAGTTCATGTGCACAGGACTTTACCAAGCGCCCACATATATTATCAGGGCCCTGACTTTTGTTCACTTTTACAGCGCAGAACTCCCTTTCAACATCCTGCACCTCAATATTAAAGTGCTGATTGTCTTTGAGTTTCTGTTTCAAATCTTGGATTTCTGTGCTAAAATCAAAGGAGTCAAAACGACCATAAAAACAATTAAGAGCATTAGCCAGCTCTGTGTCTGAATTAAAACCATCTAAAAACACACGATTACTGCGCTCTGTGCTCTGAAGGCCTGCAGTAGTTTTCATACTGGCCCAGGCTGAACCCAGTTTATTTGCTGCCATCTTGCTTTCCAATTCTGATTTATAATTCTGTTTTGCTCTTAAAATTTCAGCCTTCAGCTCCTTGGTGGCAACCTGTAGTTCAGAAACAGACCCCTGTTTAAAGGCAAGAGCTTTCCTCTGTAAGCAGGATTTAACTGATTTAGTAACCCATGGTTTGTTGTTGGGGTATATTTTGACACGTTTACGTGGAACAATCTTATTTTGACAGTAAGCCATGTATGAGCATGTGAGCTCAGCCAGAGAGTCCAAGTCATCCCCGCAGGCCATTATGAACATCTTCCAGTCTGTACAGTCAAAGCATTCCTGGAGGCTGTGCTCTGAATCTTCTGTCCACACATCAATGTCTCTCGTCTCCACCTTGCCTCTTCTGAGAGCAGTTTTATATGTGGGCAGCAAATGAACACAGTTGTGATCTGAGGATCCTAAAGGAGGAAGGGGGAGTGATTTATAGGCCCTCTCTATGGATCCATAGCACAGGTCCAATGTCTTTTTTCGCCTGGTTGGGCAGGAGACATACTGATGAAAGTTTTTAAGTGTCTTCTTTAAAGAAACATGGTTAAAATCCCCAAGAATGAAGTTTGGCGCCTCTGGAGAAATTGACTGCAGCCGCTGCACCACGTCAGAGATGGTGCTGGAGGCGGAGTCGGCGTCTGCCCTCGGATGAATGTACACAACTGTGATGAAAAGTTGGGGAAACTCTCGAGGCAAATAAAAGGGGCATAGTGACACAGACAGCAGCTCCACATCGGGTGTACAGATGCGCTCTCTGACCGTGACAGATGTGCAGTACTGCTTATTAATGTATAAACATACACCGCCCCCCTGACGTTTCCCCGTTACCTCTTCCTGTCGATCCGAGCGCAGCGGAGCTCCAAAGCTGTCAATCCACAGGTCTGCATCTCGATCATGCGCAGTAAGCCAAGATTCAGTGAAAGCCATGACGCAGCAGTTCTTAAAATCCTTCTGGTAACGTACGTTGCCTTGAATTTCCTCCACCTTGTTTCTCACAGACTGTGCATTCCCAAAAATGATCGAAGGAAGAGGAATGTTACCAAACTGACGTCTCCTAAGGCGCAATTTCACACCTCCACGTCTTCCACGCTTCCTCCTGCCGTCTTTCTTTTCACCGCTGTGTCCGTCTCTCAAAATAAAGTCCGGCAGCTGAAATTTGGGCGCAATCAGAGACTCTGCACCAGCTGTGTTAAAGCGCAGCAACACGTCCCTGGAATATTGTATTCTGCCCGCTATTCTGCTCGCCATGGAGCCGAACGCATTTACCTCAGAGACAAAGAGCCACAGCACAGATAGCAGCAGTGCGAGATAGGAGAGGGAATCCATGTTATGGATACCAGGGAGCTCTTCGCCATATATTCCACAAACGCTCCAGGGCAGAAACGACACAGAGGATTTTCTAAAAACGTAAAAAAATACAAAGTACAATTGAATACTGAATATTGAAAATGGCCCTATCTCGCAATGTTAAATAAAAAAAAAAGAATCCTTTAAAAAATTCCTGGATCCAGACGGTGATCCGGATCACCACCAAAATCTAATCATGTGTAGGATACCCCATTTCTGACAATCTCTGAAAATTTCATGAAAATCCGTCCATAACTTTTTGAGTTATCTTGCTAACAAACAAACAGACAGACAGACAGACAAACCAACGCTGATGAAAACATAACCTCCTTGGTGGAGGTAACAACAGTTGTTTCGCTATACAAGCCGTTACTGGCTGCCAGCGAAGGCACCGTCAGCAAACACCCATATAGAGAAATAGTTAAACAGTCACTTGTTGAGGTTTTTTTTTTTTTTTTTGAGGGGGGGTGTAGTTTGCAATGGGGATTAAACAGTCTCTTGCTCAGGGAATGGGCATTAAACAGAAACAGTCTCTTGCTGAGGGAATGGGGATTAAATAGTCCTTTGCTGAGGGTTTTGAGCGGGGTAAAGTTTGCAATGTGTCAAATGCACCCAGGAGTCACGTGCTTTGACATTCATGGCTGTTGGTGTTACCAGGATGGCTCTGTGTGGTCCTTGCCAGGGAGCATCGGCCCAGTTTTTCTTTTTGATGACTTTGATAAGGACCAGATCCCCCGGTTTGGCCAAGATGGGTGCTTCACTGTGGTCCCTCCTGGGAAGAGCAGCATGAACATCATCTCTGTCAGTCAACATTCTTTGCATGTAATCAGCTAAACACCCTTCCTCACCACCTGAATTAAATGGCCTTAATGGTGGGCGTAGGTAAGGCTTGCCATCCATTATTTTTTCCTATTTCTGTCATTGTTTTCCTAAGCTTTCTTTAATGGTCTTATTTGTGCGTCACACTAATCCTGCAGATTGTGGATGGTAAGCTGAGTGGTTTTCCAAGTTAGTGTTGGGGCTGCACGGTGGCGCAGTGGTTAGCACTGCGGCAGCACAGTTTACCCTTGGCCGGGGGATTGTGGGGATCGTGGGATCGTGGGTTCGATCCCAGCCCCCGACCAACAGTGATCTGTGTGGAGTTTGCATGTTCTCCCCGTGTTGTGTGGGTTTACTCCGGGATTTCTCCGGTTTCCTCCCACATGCCAAAAACATGCATGTTAGGTTAATTGGCTGTTCTAAATTGTCCCTAGATATTTGTTTCCTATAGGCCCTTAGAATAGAGGGTTAGCATTAATGAAAGCGCTTTGAGTGGTCTTTGTGACTAGAAAAGCGCTATATAAGTGCAGGTTAGTTAGTTAGTGTTGAGTGTTGTACCTGAGTGTGATATAATCTAATTTACAAAATGTGTTCCATTATCTGAGACAATCTTTTCAGTGGGATAACTGCTTTGTTTACCGCATGAAGGTCTTGGACCATTTGCCATCCGGAAGATGGTCCAGCCTTCCTCACAGGATTATTTTAACCAGCTCGGCATTTTCTATTAAGCCTACATCTGCCTTTCCTGTTGACCACAGAGAATTTGGGATTTGTGAGAGTGCGTGTTCCTCTCCTTGTGTTAATGTAAGAAATGATCACATGGGTGAGTTGGGAACATCAGTGTGGACCTCTTTCTGCATTGTGGTCACCCAGTTCAAAGGCAGTAAGTAGGTGTCCAGTTTTGGGGAATATTGAACTCTTGGATCAGGAGTTTGTTTCCAAGATTAACCATATTCCTCTGCTGTCGTTACAAACCATCCTACATCCTTCCAGTGCATTTGTTTGGGTTTGATTAGTGGGATGTGGGGTGCCTCTCAGTGTTTAAAATGTCTGTTGACTTCATCACACAACACAAAAGATGCTCCCACATAGCCCCTTGGTGACCAATACAGATTTTTAATGACTAGTCTGGAGGATGGATTTGCAAGGAATGTTTTTTCATAATTTGGATCTGGGCCACTTAAATGTCTGTCATAATGAAACAAATATGAAACTTTTCTATCTATCTATCTATCTATCTATCTATCTATTTATCTATCTATCTATCTATCTATGTGAAAAGGTGTTTGCCCCTTTCTCATTTTTTTGAATGTTTGTCACACTTAAATGTTTCAGATCATCAAACAAATTCAAATATTAGACAAAGATAACACAAGTAAACATAAAATGCAGTTTTAAATGAAGGCATTTAAAACATCTTGATGATCCCCAAGACTTTAGGGAAAATACTCTGTGGACTGACGAGATAAAAGTTGAACTTTTTGGAAGGTGTGTGTCCCATTACATCTGGCGTAAAAGTAACACAGCATTTCAGAAAAGAAACATCATACCAACAGTGTCACCATGGGGTGAGACGCCGGCTCGGCGCTCAGCCCATGCTCCCTCTCATCCCTGCCTCTCATTGGGCAGCGTCTCAGCTGGCTCCCAGCTGTCAGTGTCACGGGACGGCTGGGGCCAATCAATCCTCATCAGCTGGGGCGCTGCTAATGAGGATAAAGAGGAGCAGCCTCGATCACTCGGGGCTGCGACATAAGCACTACTAGGCTGGAGCCCCTTCGTCCGGTGCCAGCCCTTGTCTCATCATCCAGCATTTCTCGTAAGTGTTTTCCTGTAAGAAGTATTTGTGCCTCTGTGCCCCCATGTCCGGCGCTAGCCCTCTACTTGTCTTACCGAATCACTTGGGAGCACCACCTTGTTAACTGTTAACTCTGTTGCTGTACTGCCCATGAGTGTAACTGTGTATCAGCATCTGTGCTTTCCTCATCCCTTACCCCTGTCACCAATAAACATCACAACTTACTGGCTCGCCCTTGGCTCTCATTGTGTGTGGCTCCCTAGAGCCACACGTGACAGTATGTCGCAGCCAGACGAGTTGCCGGCGGCCATGGGTTTGTGTGGACTCGTACCTTCCTGTCCGGGTGTCAGCGCCGTTAGCATGCTGTCTCCCAGGAGTCATGTCCGACGCCAGGGCGACGAGCTGAGGTCCATCCCGGAGGCTGTCGACAGGACGCTCTTCACCCTGCACGACGCCTCCAACGCGAGACATCCGGACCATGCTGAGAGCCTCCTGGACACTCTGCCTCGTCATTTTTACCATCCTGAGGCCTGTGCCAGGAGAGACACTATGGCCGCACTGCGAGAGGAGCTTCGCGGGTTGGAAGGAAATCCTGGCAGGAAGCCGAAGTGGATGACGTTGCCCCCTGCTTCGGAACCCCGTTCCTGCTTCCATTCCAGCCCGGGAGTTCGCGCCACCCAGAGGGCTTCCCCCATTCTGCACCACATCACTCGGGATTCCCCTGAAGGAGCCGCAGCTGACAGCAGTTACGTCCGGGGCCGAGCGGCTATCGCGAGCTCCGCTGTGCATCCATTCACCATCTTCAGGCATGTGGCTGCGGCAGTGAGATTGGTGGAGAGGACTCCAGGGCTACGAAGCCTTCCCGTTTCCTACGCCTTCCTCGCCTCAGTCTCTGATCAGGAGCGGTGATTCCTGGGTTTCCCCCTCGCTTCGTCCCCTGGGAAGAGCCGTCATCACAACGCCCAGGCGCCTCAGCACGACCCCCGTCCGGATCCAGTTCCGGGTTGCCGCCAGGACCTTTTCCCCCACGCAGCTGTCACTTCTCTGACTTGTCAGCGTGGAGATTTCACAGTCCCGTTCTCCGAGCATCTTTCCCCCGCTGTCATCCCAAGGCATTCGGGCTGGCTCATCCCGGCTGTTATCCCCTTCTCCTCGACGTGCTTCCTGACTGCTGTGTGTGCCTGGAATCCTGACCTGGCGAGCCCTCTTCTGGAGACGACACGAGTGATCCCCGGACGGCCTCTCAGGGGGTCCTCCGTTATCGCCCGGCAGGGAGAGGAAGAAGCGATGTCCATGACAGCAGGCACCGCCCAACCTCCAGGAGGCAGGCAAGTCCTAGTTTATTTACATCAGTTTTGTGATTTGCTCTGTTACACTCCTGGAGGTGGAGTTCAGGGTTCGCAGCACCCTGAACTCCCACCACCTGCTGTAACCCGTGTCTTAAATCCTGCACCCTCTGTGTCTCTCTCCGCCGAGCGGTCCCCGGCTTCGGGTCCATGTCGTGGGACAAGGAGAGGGCCTGCAGCTCCGCAGCTACGTTGTGGACGGAGGAGGAGGACTGACTGCTATGTGGAGTCTACGCCGACGACCAAGCATCCCCGGGTCTCCACGGAGGTGCGGTTCGGTCCAGCGGGACGAGGTTCTCCTGTCATCACGCCGCGTGGACCGTCGGTGGGGTTACCAGCGCTGGAGGAACTTCAAGCTGTGCTGACCATCGTGCCAGCTGCGGGGCCCGACGCAGCTGGGTGGGAGCCTGACAACGACCTCCTGACGACGGATCCTGGATCTTCGCAGTCCTGGACGGCGTCAGAACCCGAGATCAGGCGAGTGCTCTCTTTTCCTTTTTCTCTTTATATCTTGGAGCACTTCAGCCTGTCTCTAGGGGAGATGAGCCAGGTGCAGCCGCCCGCTGCATCCGAGCTCGTCTCGCCGGGTTCTGGCGCTGCCGGTGATCCTGATCCCGGTTCTGTTTTCTCTCCTGAGCCTGTTTCCAGGGTCGCCGGCGAGGAATTGCCGTCTCTCGTGGTGCTGGAGGGTCCAGGCTCAATGTTGGAGGTCGGTTCTGGTGCGGTGCCAACCCAGTCGGGGTCCGTTGTGGGTGCTGCTCCAGCGGTGTCCGACGTAGGTTCGCCCGAGACCCAATCGGGGTCCGACGTGGGTGTTGTCCCAGCGGTGTCCAACGTGGGTTCGCCTAAGGCCCAGTCGGGGTCCGACGCCGGTGCTACACCAGTATTGTCCAGGTCCGGTGAGGAGGTGGCTGTTTCCCAGCGTCCTGACGCTCATCTACCTCATCATCGGCTCTCCCCTAAGCCTCTTCCACCGGGGTCTGCTTTGACCCTTCGCCCATCTCAACGGTCCCGGTGGTTGAGTGATGCGAGTCGACGGCTCGACCTGCAAGACTTTCCGTTCGACGATCTGATCCAACCCCCCCCGACGAACTGTATTCGCTTCTGGGTGGCCTGGCACGGCTACCGGTGGACTGGTTTCTTGGGAGCTGGGTCTGGAGTTGGCCGTCCGAACTTTTTCTCTTCCCCGGCTCACCAACTGGACAATGGGCGGGGAGATCACCAGAACTATTCGGCCATTTTTGGACTCTGCCTGCCGTCTCCTCGGGTGTCTCTTATCTTTTGTTATTATTAAGGTCACTCGGGTGTAGCTTTTTGTCCTTAGGGGAATATGTGTTTTTTGTGCTGTGAATTGTGTTTTTTATTATTAACCATACTCAGCATTTTGCCTTATTGTTATCCTGTTGTCCTGTCACCTTTATTCCTCTAGGTGACCCTCCTCTTATTTAGCGCTGTGTATTACGATTTCTTGTTATCCTTACTCAGCGTTTCATCATCCTTACCTTAGCCTAGTCGGTGTATCATGGAGTAATGTGTGTGGTTCCCTTTTTGACCGTACGCTGTGATCACCTTACCTTTTCCTGTTATCCTTGTGGGGGGTCTTCCTAAGCCCCGACTTTAACATTGACTGTGCGTGTTTTTGTATGGAGTAATGTGTTTTCGTCTCCCACCTAACCGTACTTTGTAATTGCCCATTTGTTCCTTTCACCTCTGTTTCTTTAGGTGATCTTTTATACATCTAGCGCTGTGTATTTTCTTTATTATTCATACTTAGCGTTTTTCATCATCTTTGTCCTGTTCCTGGCCTGGTTTTTGCGTTATGGAGTTGTACGTTTTGTTTCCCCTTAACCGTACTCTGTGATTGCTTTATTCATTCCTGCCACCTTTTTGGTGGGTTTTTGTCTCTTTCTTTGCCCCGAGTTTCACGTCACTTGTGTGTTTTGGGTAGTGGGTGTTGTCTATAACCACACCTGGTATTTTTCCCCATCTGTGCCCTGGTTATTATTTTCTGTGGATACAGAGTGTTGTATTTGGGTTTTTCGTTTTGTCTGCCTTGTACTCTGTATTTGTTCATGGTCTGTTTTTTCTTTTTTTTTCTCTCTGCTTCTCTCCCTCCGGTCCTGCCTCCCTGCCGCCCACCCTAGGTGTGTGTGTGGGGGGGGGGCGGGGGGGCTGGGATGTTCCGGGTCGTTCGGAGCCCGACCGTGAGGGGGAGGCTCTGTCACCATGGGGTGAGACGCCGGCTCGGCGCTCAGCCCATGCTCCCTCTCATCCCTGCCTCTCATTGGGCAGCGTCTCAGCTGGCTCCCAGCTGTCAGTGTCACGGGACGGCTGGGGCCAATTAATCCTCATCAGCTGGGGCGCTGCTAATGAGGATAAAGAGGAGCAGCCTCGATCACTCGGGGCTGCAACATAAGCACTACTAGGCTGGAGCCCCTTCGTCCGGTGCCAGCCCTTGTCTCATCATCCAGCATTTCTCTTAAGTGTTTTCCTGTAAGAAGTATTTGTGCCTCTGTGCCCCCATGTCCGGTGCTAACCCTCTACTTGTCTCACCGAATCACTTGGGAGCACCACCTTGTTAACTGTTAACTCTGTTGCTGTACTGCCCATGAGTGTAACTGTGTATCAGCATCTGTGCTTTCCTCATCCCTTACCCCTGTCACCAATAAACATCACAACTTACTGGCTCACCCTTGGTTCTCATTGTGTGTGGCTCACGTGACAAACAGTAAAATATGGTGGTGGTAGAGTGATGGTCTGGGGCTGTTTTGCTGCTTCAGGACCTGGAAGACTTGCTGTGGTAAATAGAACCATGAATTCTGCTGTCTACCAAAAAATCCTGAAGAAGAATGTCCGGCCATCTGTTTGTGACCTCAAGCTGAAGCACACTTGGGTTCTGCAGCAGGACAATGATCCAAAACACACTAGCAAGTCCACCTCTGAATGGCTTAAGAAAAACAAAATGAAGACTTTGGAGTGGCCTAGTCAGTCCTGACCTGAATCAGATTGAGATGCTGTGGCATGACCTTAAAAAGGCGGTCAGTCCTGACCTGAATCAGATTGAGATGCTGTGGCATGACCTTAAAAAGGCGGTTCATGCTCGAAAACCCTCCAATGTAGCTGAATTACAACAATTCTGCAAAGTGGGCCAAAATTCCTCCACAGCACTGTAAAAGACTCATTGCCAGTTATCACAAACGCTTTAATGCAGTTGTTGCTGCTAAGGGTGGCCCAACCAGTTATCTTTGTCTAATATTTAAATTTGTTTGATGATCTGAAACATTTGAGTGGGACAAACATACAAAAAATTGAGAAATCAGGAAGGGGCAAACATTTTTTCACACCACTGTATATGCACATGCTGCAGAGCAACCACTAGTTATGGGTACAGTTTTGGTTGTTTACCAGCCAGTTTTTACAATGAGTCTTAGTGTTTAGTGTGATATGTTCTCTGATTGCAGGTGGTATATTATTCCAGATCTTGGTGCCCCTCACTGATAACACAGATTGAGCAAATGTGGTGTATCTGTGGGGGACCTCACAGTCTCCTCTAGTGATTGCTCTGGTGGTTGTGCCAGTGACAGTCCTCAGTTTAACATATTAAAGCATGAGCATGGGGGGTGGGGGGGCTGCTTAATATTTCATAAATTGAACAGGCAAATTTGAGAGTTTTATAATTTTCAAAAGACAGAAAATTGTATTTCTTGTGAATGTGACAATATGTGGGATCTTTCTTATCAAAGATTTTTATGGCTTTTTTGCATAAAGATTCAATGGGTTTGATTATATTTATATTGTACCAGTACCAGTTGGTAAGACAGTAATCAAAGTGTGAGAAGATCATTGCATGGAGGAACATTTCTCCTCCCCTTTTAAGAAAATGTTTGAGTTTGTAATATTTGATTGTTGTTTGGTAAAAATCATGCAAACAGTTTTTTTAGTGTTTAGTTGGAGACATGAATTATTAAGCCAGTCATGGATTTGAGTTATCGCTGTTGTAAGAATACAGGCAGCTTCTTATGTGTTTTTTGCAGGTATGAATATTGCCGTGTCATCTGCATACAGTACATCTGTATATGAATGTTTCTGCATGCATTTGGTAAATAATTTATGTATAAGGAGAATAATATTGGCCAAATATGGAGCCTTGTGGGACACCCATTTGACATTTCAAATATGGTGATTTGACACTGTGGACCATTACACATTGCTGTCTGTTGGTTAAATAGAATTTAATCTTGTAGAGTGTGTGTATCAGTTTTAAAGTTGCTGTGCAATCTGAGCTGACAAAATTATGATCAAGTGATAAAAGGAAGAATAAGACTGAGAAAAAAAAAGAGCACAAATTTTAACAATGGCCTTTTGTGGAGCAGTGGATGAACAGAATTGGCACCCCAAATACTGATTAAGTTCAAAACCTCACTGTCTTTCCACTGACTAGCTCCATCAATGGTGTCTGCTGTGCTTGTTTCATGCACTGTTTACATCTGTTCTTGCAGTGTCCCGCCTCCTCCGATGCAGAATTGTGATGTCTGTCTCACTTCAATGATGTAAAAGTCAGATAAAATGTAACATGACCGTTCAGACTGAGGTCACTCTGAAAAACATCAGATACAGTATCTCACATAAGTGAGTACACTCCTCACAGTTTTGCAAATATTTTATTATATCTTTTCATGGAACAACACTGAAGATATGACACTTTGATACAGTGTAAAGTAGTCAATGTGCAGCTTGTATAACAGTGTAAATTTGCTGTCCCATCAAAATAACTCAACACGCAGCCATTAATGTCTAAACCACTGGCAACAAACGTGAGTGCACCCCTTAGTGACAATGTCCAAATTGTGCCCAATTAGTCATTTTCCCTCCCTGGCATCATGTGACTCATTAGTGCTACAAGGTCTCAGATGTGAATGGGGAGCAGGTGTATTAAATTTGGTGTTATCGCTCTCACACTCTCTCGTACTGGTCACTGGAAATTCAACATGGTACCTCATGGCAAATAACTCTCTGAGGATCTGAAAAAAAAGAATTCTTGCACTACATAAAGATGGCCTAGGCTATAAGAAAATTGCCATCACCGTGAAACTGAGCTGCAGCACGATGGCCAAGACCATACAACGGTTTAACAAGACAGGTTCCACTCAGAACAGGCCTCACCATGGTCAACCAAACAAATTGAGTGCACTTGCTCAGCGTCATATCCAGAGGTTGTCTTTTGAAAATAGACATATGAGTCCTGTCAGCATTGCTGCAGACGTTAAAGGGGTGGGGGGTCAGCCTGTCAGTGCTCAGACCATACGCCACACACTGCATCAAATTAATCTGCATGGCTGTCATCCCAGAAGGAAGCTCCTTTTAAAGATGATGCACAAGAAAGCCCACACACAATTTGCTGAAGACTAGCAGAGTAAGGACATGGATTACTGGAACCATGTCCTGTGGTCTGATGAGACCAAGATAAACTTATTTGGTTCAGATGGTGTCAAGCATGTGTGGCGGCAACCAAGTGAGGAGTACAAAGACAAGTGTGTCTTGCCTACAGTCAAGCATGGCGGTGGGAGTGTCATGGTTTGGGGCTGCATGAGTGCTGCTGGCAATAGGTTCATTGAGGGAACCATGAATGCCAACATGTACTGTGACATACTGAAGCAGAGCATGATCCCTTCCCTTCGGAAACTGAGCCGCAGGGCAGTATTCCAACATGATAACCACCCCAAACACACCTTCAAGACGACCACTGCCTTGCTAAAGAAACTGAGGGTAAAGGTGATGGACTGGCCAAGCATGTCTCCACACTTAAATCCTACTGAGCATCTGTGGGGCATCCTCAAACGGAAGGTGGAGGAGCGCAAGGTCTCTAACATCCACCAGCTCATGATGTCGTCATGGAGGAGTGGAAGAGGATTCCAGTGGCAACCTGTGAAGTTCTAGTGAACTCCATGCCCAAGAGAGTTAAAGCAGCAGCTAGTGCCTGGTGGCTGGGTTTCTGCCCATGGGAATCGGCTGGTCTCAGCCCGAAAGAGTTACATGGGTCTACCCTCCAGTGGGCTCACCACCAGCAGGAGGGAGCATGGGGGTCTGGTGCTATGTGGATTAGGTGGTGGTTGAAGGTAGAGACCTTGACGGTCTGATCCCCAGTTTCCTAAACTGGCTTTTGGGACATGGAATGTCATCTCTCTTGTGGGGAAGGAGCCTGAGCTGGTGCATGAGGTTGAGAAATACTGGCTAGATATAGTCGGCCTCACCTCAACACACAGCAGTCTCCTGGAGAGGGGCTGGAGCTTGGCCTTCTCTGGAGTTGCCCCGGGTGAGAGGTGGCGAGCAGGAGTGGGTATTCTTATATCCCCCACCTTGCTGCCTCTATATTGGAGTTTTCCTGGTGAACGAAAGAGTTATTTCCCTGCGCCTTCGGGTTGGAAACAGGTCCTGACCATCATTTGTGCCTATGCACCAAATGATGTTTCAGAGTACCTTCCCTTTTTGGAGTCTCTGACTGGGGTGCTGGAGAGTGCTCCTCTTGTCTTGCTGGAGGACTTCACTGTGCATGTGGGCAACAATAGTGAAATCTGGAGGGGGGTGATTGGGAGGAACAGCCTGCCCGATCTGATCCGAGTGGTGTTCAGTTATTGGACTTCTGTGTTTGCCACAGTTTATCCATAATGAAAACCATGTTCAAGCATAAGGATGTCCATATGTGCACGTGGCACCAGGACATCCTAGGTCACAGGTCGGTGATCGATTTTATTATCATGTCATCAGACTTGTGACCATATGTCTTGGACACTCAGGTAAAGAGAGGTGCAGAGCTATCAACTGATCACCACCTGGTGGTGAGTTGAATCTGATGGCAGGGGAGGATGCCATTCAGACCTTGTAAACCCAAATGTATAGTGAGGGTGTGCTGGGAATGTCTGGCTGAGGCCCCTGTCCAGGAGGTCTTCAACTCCCACCTCTGGAAGAACCACATTCCGAGGGAGTCTGGAGACACAAAGTCTGAATGGACCATGTTCTCCACCTCCATTGTTGAAGCAGCTGTCCAGAGCTGCGGCTGCAAGGTCATCGGTGCATCTCGTGGCGGCAACTCCCGAACCAAGTGGTAGACATTAGTGGTGAGGGGGACCATCAAGCTGAAGAAGGAGTTCTATCGAGCTTGGTTGGCTTGTGGGACTTCCAAAGCAGCTGAGGTGTACCAGCAGGCCAAGTGGAGTGCAGCTCAAGGTGGTTGCTGAAGCATAAACTCGAGTGTGGGAGTAGTTCAGTGAGGCCATGGAACAAGACTTTCAGTCGACCTCGAAGAGATTCTGGCAGACTGTCCAGTGACTCAGGAGGGGGAAGCAGCTCCCTGTCCACACTGTGTATGGTGCAGATGGGGTGCTGCTGACTTCGACTGTGGATATCTTTGGGCAGTGGAAGGAATACTTCGAGGATCTCCTCAATCCCACTGACACGCCTTCCAAAGAGGAAGCAAGGCTTGTGAACGATCTGGACAACTTGCCCATCACAGGGGCTGAGGTCGCCAAAGTGGTTAAAAAACTCTTTTGTGGCCGGGCCCTGGGGGTGGACGAGATTCACCCTGAGTACCTCAAGGCCCTGGATGTTGTAGAGCTGTCATGGTTGACACACTTCTGCAATATTGCATAGAAGTCAGGGACAGTGCCTTTGGCCTGGCAAACTGGGGTGGTGGTTCCTCTCTTCAAGAAGGGGGCTCGGAGGGTGTGTTCCATCTTTAGGGGAATCACACTCCTCAGCCTTCCTGGGAAAGTCTATGCCAAGGTACTGGAGAGGAGAGTCTGGCATTGGTCGAACCTTGGATTCAGGAGGAGCAATGTGGTTTTTGGCTTGGCCGTGGCACATTGGACCAACTCTTTACCCTCTCAAGAATCCTCGAGGGTTCATGGGAGTTTGCCCAACCAGTTTACATGTGTTTTGTGGACTTGGAGAAAGCATTTGATCGCATCCCTCATGGTTTTTGTGGGCGGTGCTTTGGAAGTATGGGGTATGTATTGTTTTTATGAGCTATCTGGTCTCTATACGACCGTCGTGAGAGTTTGGTTCATATTGAAAACACTCGGTCGGACTCATTCCCAGTGAGAGTTGGACTCCGTCAGGGCTGCCCTTTGTCACCAATCCTGTTCATAATCTTTATGGACAGGATTTCTAGGCACAGCCTGGGAACAGATGGTGTCATGCTTGGTGATCACAGGATCTCATCTTTGCTGTTTGCAGATGATGTTATCTTGTTGGCTTCATACAGCAATTACCTACAGGTCTTACTGGGACTGTTTACTGCGGAGTGTGAAGCAGCTGGGATGAGAATCAGCACCTCCAAGTCCGAGTCCATGGTCCTCAGCCAGAAAAAGGTGAATTGTCCTCTCTGGGTTGGGGACAAGCTCCTGCCCCAAGTGGAAGAGTTTCGGTATCTCAGGGTCTTATTCACGAGTGAAGGGAGAATTGAGCAAGAGATTGACAGACGGATGTGTATATTTTGGCACCGGCAAATACCACTTTCAAAATATTGGCTTATCAGTTACTACAGCAGGCCTGTATGAAGCCAACAAGATAACATCAAAGCACCAAGGTGCTAATGCCTCGGTGCCAGAGCCTTGGTGGAGGTATGTGTTCCCGGATCATCACCAAAGTGTTATGAGTTCCCCTCTAGCCCAAGGACCACATCCAAATCCATCCAGCAGTTTTATAGTATTATTGCTAACACACTGTGGGAAGTTAAGAACCTTGGTGGAGGTATGCATTCTGGGATCATCACCAAAATGTTATGGGTTCCTCTCTAGCCCAAGGACCACCTCTGGTAAAAATTTCACCCAAAGCCATCCAGTAGTTTTGGAGTACACACATGCACAGTGAAAATAATCTGTAGTTCACATGCCCGTACTGTCGGCGGCAGCCAAGAGCCACCAAACTGATTTGAATAGCCGTAATCCAAACACAAAAGAAGAGCGCAGTGGGAAACGTTTTAAATGGGGGAAGCGATGGTGGTACGTAAATACAATGACAATCAGGATGAACAAGGGCTTTTGCTGTTTAGTGGCAGAGGAAGAAAAGAGATGAGTAAAAAGACGGACATTTGTTCACCCAGTATTGGCGGGTTGCGCAGTACTTCCTCTGGCGGGAGTTTTCGGGCGCATGCGCAGTTCACTGTGATCATTTGTGGGTGAGAAATGTTCGGACTTGTAGTTTTTAGCAAGTTTTACCTCATCCTTCCTCTGTAAAACTAAAACTTAAGGGTCAATTATGACAGGTACAAGCCTTTAGTTGCACTTAGTTTTGACCAGGTGAGCTGAAACAGACAGGCGGACAAATGGACACACACACACACACACACACACACACACACACACACACACACACACACACAAAACCAACCACACACAGACGCATTGAGTGATTACTGTATGCCTCCATTTTCACTGAGGCATAATTACTCAAGTATATTGAATGTATGAATAGTAATAGTAGTAGTAATCACAGGAGCTACTACAGCAAGATAAGAAAGTGTACTAAAAAAAAAACCCAGATGCACCAGTTGTGAAATGACGATTGCTGACAGCTGATGGCAAGTTTCTTTTGTTTTTGTTTTTATCCGCCAGGGAGACAAATAGATGTGCATTATTAAAAAAAAAAAAAAAACTGATCTGAAATACATTAAAATGGTTCGGTCTTCTGAATTTGGTTCTTTTGTCTGTTTCAGGGAAAAATAAATGACACAACTAGGATACGCCAGAAGAAGAAAAAAAATCGGCCACAGCATATGTCTTAGCGAATATCAGTCAAGAAGGTTTAATATTGATCAGTTCAAATATATCAGCCAATATACTGGTGCATCCCTCCCCACAAACTATTCAGCAGGTTTTTAGTGAGCCTGACCTTCCTAATCTACATGGGCTCCACATGACGGTTTAGTCAAGATATTCTTGCTGATGTGTCTGAATGCAGGAACATGTAGCTTGTGCGTTAAAGGTCAATGGGACTACAAAAACAGAAATCAGTACAGGAGCATGTGTAGCAGAAGAGTTAAATCAAAGGAGGAAGAATCATGTTTTCTGAACCATTTATTCTGTATGCTCTAGAATAAATAGTGAACAACCATATGTAGCAGGATGAATTGGCGATATGTGGTTTCAGTGCTACTGGCCCTTTAATTCAGCACCACCTGGCAACCAATTAATGTATTTAGTAACAGCATAAAAGATCAGCTGTCACTGATTGCATCTCACTCCTTTCTGCTACTGATTGCACACATTGCTGTGTCATTTCAGTCTGCCATTTAGGTGAAACACATTGGTTGTTCATGGTGTTTAGTGGCACTAGCTAGTGATGGACAAATGAAGCTTTCTCAAGCACTCAAGCTTGTATCTGAAAAGGATTCATTACTTGAAGCTTTTCAACACAGTCCTCTTTGGTATCATCTGGTGGCCAAAAGTGAACAGCTTTATGGTTTCCCACTCTAGAGTTGAGAGCTTCTGTTTATTAATACATGACAGCTCTGTCTGATATCAGGCTATTGTCGTGGTACTTTGAAGGTTTTTTTTTTTTTTTTTGGTTTAAAGATAATGGTAAATAATTTTGATGAATAAACTGTCCTTGGTTAAACATGTGCCATGGTGTGAGCTCCCTTTGATGTTTGTAAACATAATAAAAACATATATTAATGTGCAACACAATCTTAGAATAGGTGGGGAGTATGCTTGTGCTGTAAGGTCCCTGCCTTCCACATGCTTATGTAATTAACCAGTGGACAGGTACATTTTTATATACAGTAATTTATAGGTAAGGTTTTTTGTTCTTATTTTGACCTGGGGGTAGATGCGCTTGTGAACTGGGAAAGGGCTTAGGAACTGGGCAGTGTAAGTGCTTATGAATTGATAACATGAACACATACTGCAGATATGGTTATTCTCTGTGGTTTTTATTCAAGAAAAGGTTTTGTTCCACAGTGTGTGGGCTGAGTCTGTTTCTCTTCTTGGAGGTGATTTCTCCTGCCTTAGAGAAAATCCTCTCACATGGAACTGACGATGCAGGAGCAAATAGAAACTGCAGTGCAACTTTATACAGATGTATTACACAGTCTTCCTCGTTGCCCAGAAGTGGAGTGGATCCTTCATCCGGACCTACACCAGTTCATTCATTCTTGGCAGAGACCAGTTTTCATGTCACTTGATGACAGCCCTGTCATCAAGTTAGTTAAAGATATTTTTTTTTCACACTAATGTGGCCTTGTAATGTACTCACCCATATATACACTACCGTTCAAAAGTTTGGGGTCACTTAGAAATGTCCTTATTTTTGAAAGAAAAGCACTGTTTTTATCAATGAAGATAACTTTAAACTAATCAGAAATGCACTCTAATATCAAATATATATTGCTAATGTGGTAAATGACTATTCTAGCTGCAAATGTCTGGTTTTTGGTGCAATATCTAGATAGGTGTATAGAGGCCCATTTCCAGCAACTATCACTCCAGTGTTCTAATTACTAACTAACTAACTAACCTGCACTTATATAGCGCTTTTCTAGTCACAAAGACCACTCAAAGCGCTTTCATTAATACTAACCCTCTATTCTAAGGGCCTATAGGAAACAGATATCTAGGGACAATTTAGAACAGCCAATTAACCTAACATGCATGTTTTTGGCATGTGGGAGGAAACCGGAGAAATCCCGGAGTAAACCCACGCAACACGGGGAGAACATGCAAACTCCACACAGATCACTGTTGGTCGGGGGCTGGGATCGAACCCACGATCCCACGATCCCCACAATCCCCCGGCCAAGGGTAAACTGTGCTGCTGCAGTGCTAACCACTGCGCCACCGTGCAGCCAATGGTTCTAATGGTACAATGTGTTTGCTCATTGCGTCAGAAGGCTAATGGATGATTAGAAAACCCTTGTGCAATCATGTTAGCACAGCTGAAAACAGTTTAGCTGGTTAGAGAAGCTATAAAACTGACCTTCCTTTGAGCAGGTTGGGTATCTGGAAAAAATTATTATTTCAAATACAAATCATTATTTCTAACCTTGTCAATGTCTTGACTATATTTTCTATTCATTTTACAACTCATGGTGGTAAATAAGTGTGACTTTTTATGGAAAACACAAAATAATTGTCTGGGTGACCCCAAACTTTTGAACGGTAGTGTATATGTGTATATATATATATATATATACTGTATATATATATATATATATATATATATATATATATATATATATATATATATATATATATATATATATATGAGAAAGAGAGAGCGGGAGCGAGAGATAATATTTTTCAGATAACATAAAAAACATACAACTAACTAACCTGCACTTATATAGTGCTTTTCTAGTCACAAAGACCACTCAAAGCGCTTTCACTAGTACTAACCCTCTATTCTAAGGGCCTATAGGAAACAGATATCTAGGGACAATTTAGAACAACCAATTAACCTAACATGCATGTCTTTGGATTGTGGGAGGAAACCGGAGCCCCCACAGTAAACATGCAGCACAGGGAGAACATGCAAACTCCATACAGAAAGGTTCCAACCCCTGCCAGTCTGGGGATTCAAACCAGGAACCTTCTAGCTGTAAGGCAACAGTGCTAACCACTGCACCACCGTGTTGCCCAACACGTGTTTTGTTATACAAAACAAAAATATAAACAGAAAGCTACCGATCCTACCTGATTGACTGAAATCAATTTAAAATATTGCCACAGAATGTGGCACCTTGGTGTGTTCATCTCAAAGTTATAAGCCCAAATGCTTTCCAGCCTGTTTTAATTTTTGTTGGACTTCATCTGTTGTACACAACAGCTTCTTGTGTTTTTACTTTTGTGGATTGATGAATGCTGAATTTCTTGCATTTTTGAGTGCAGATAAGCACAATACTGTCAGTGCATGACCAACAGTTTACTACAGACCAAATGCTATTGATATTATTTAGTACATTTTCCTTCTTAGTAATGCTCATACCTTTTTTAGATCATCTCTGAGTAGTATTTCTTTCACTTGTGCTACAAGCGCTGGCCTCAACCAAATATATGATGTATGGGACCGTCTACTGGTTTAACTGGGTGAACAACATAGACTTGCAGGATGGGAGGAAATATGAAACCATATAAATGTTATATGCAGAGGTAGGTAGTAACAAGTTACATTTACTCAAGTATATGTACTTATAGCCACACTTTTTCCACAAAAATGTGCTTTTGTTCATATTTTTATTCCAGGATACTCTTTATTCTTGAGCACATTTACCTGAGGGAAAAAAAAAAACAAACTTTGGAGGAATCAGACGAGACACGAGCTAATGACACACAACTTTATTTCCTCCAACCAGCAGAACAGACTGTCCTGAGTGCCAAAGCAAACTGCTTTATACATTTTCTTCCCACCTCTGGTACTCAAGGAAAACACATTTACATACCAGTTACCAAATGTGAACACACATCCACATACAGTGCACCCGGCAAGTCTTCACAGCGGTTCACTTTTTCCACATTTTGTTATGTTACAGCCTTATTCCAAAAGGGATCACTTTTATCCTCAAAATTCTATACACAATATCCCATAATGACAATGTGAAAAAAATGTTTGGTTTTTTTTTTGAGATTTTTGCAAATTTATGAAAAAAAAAACTAAGAAATCACATGTACATAAGTATTCACAGCCTTTGCTCAATACTTTGCTGATGCACCTTTGGCAGCAATTACAGCCTCAAGTTTTTTTTTTTTTAATATGATGCTACAAGCTTGGCACACCCATCTTTGGACAGTTTGGCCTATTCCTCTTTGCAGCACCTCTCAAGCTCCTTCAGGTTGGATGGGAAGCGTTGGTGCACAACCATTTTCAGATCTCTCCAGAGATGTTCAATTGTATTCAAGTGTGGGCTCTGGCTGGGCCACTCAAGGACATTCACAGAGTTGTCCTGAAGCCACTCCTTCGATAACTTGGCTTTGTGCTTAGGGTCGTTATCCTGCTGAGAGATGAACCATCACCCCAGTCTGAGGTCAAGAGCAGTCCGGAGCAGGTTTTCATACAGGATGTCTCTGTACATTACTGCATTTATCTTTCCCTCTATCCTGACTAGTCTCCCAGTTCCTGCCACTGAAAAACATCCCCACAGCATAATGTTGCCACCACCATTGGCATGGTTATGGGCGGTGCCTGGTTTCCTCCAAACATGACGCCTGGCATTCACGCCAAAGAGTTCAATCTTTGTCTCATCAGACCAGAGAATTTTGTTTCTCATGGTCTGAGAGTCCTTCAGGTGCCTTTTGACAAACTCCAGATGAGCTGCCATGTGCCTTTTACTAAGGAGTGGTTTCCATCTGGCCACTCTACCACACAGGCCTGATTAGTGGATTGCTGCTGAGATGGTTGTCTGGATGCACCTGAGGTCAATTTTGAGCTTCATGGCAAAGGCTGTGAATACTTATGTACATGTGATTTCTTAGTTTTTTTTAATAAATTTGCAAAAATCACATTGCCATTATGGTGTATTGTGTGTAGAATTTTGAGGGGAAAAATGAATTTAATCCCTTCTGGAATAAGGCTGTAACATATGAAAATGTGGAAAAAGTGAAGTGCTGTGAATACTTTCCTGATGCACTGTACACATTAACACATTCGCACCCTGGCATCCTCAGGTGTGAGCCTGGCACAGCGGGGGCGAAAGGCACATCTTTATTTACTACATACCCCCTGGTGCTCTGGCACCCCTGCCTAGCACCCCCCCAACACCCCGAAGTACTGGGTGGAGTGTCATCTCCTTTGTGTCACCACAAAACTACTTTTACTAATTTTGTCATACTCTTGAGTTTTGATTTCACTTGTTTTGATTTGAAAACTGATTAGAAATGTGTTTGGAATGACTGAATCTTTAGTCATTTTAGTGCATTTACTACTGTATTCAGTTGACATCTGTGCTGAAATTATTGTTCTATCTCTGGAAATGAGTATCTACTGTTTCTTTCAATCCAAAGACATGCATGTTAGGTTAATTGGTTGTTCTAAATTGTCCCTAGATATGTCTGCTATAGGCCTTTAGAAGCACCAGATGCTTCGGGTAGATGGTGGCTCGTCAACCTGGGAAGGTAGCCCAACTAGGGGAAGGTAAACCCTGATTTCAAACCTTCGCTGCCTTGCGGCACACCCAGTCACGGGAAAGGCTTCAGGAGTCAACCCTGAGGAAAAATCCGGAGTTGGAGCCCCTAAGGCAGTTCTCTGTTGTGCTCAACATCGTTCTGGCAGCTCCTGCGACGGCGCTGGTGCCAAACTATAGCAGCCCTGCTGTTCCTTTGGATTCATCAGTGACGTGGAGGGGGGGGACATGCTGCATGGGTAACATCTTGTCCTCCATATCTTCTTGTCCTCCATATCTTCCTAAGTACACCGGGCAGCACGGTGGTGCAGTGGTTAGCACTGTTGCCTTACAGCTAGAAGGTTCCTGGTTCGATTCCCCAGGTTGGCAGGGGTTGGAACCTTTCTGTGTGGAGTTTGCATGTTCTCCCTGTGCTGCGTGGGTTTACTCCGGGGGCTCCGGTTTCCTCCCACAATCCAAAGACATGCATGTTAGGTTAATTGGCTGTTCTAAATTGTCCCTAGATATCTGTTTCCTATAGGCCCTTAGAATAGAGGGTTAGTGCTAGTGAAAGCGCTTTGAGTGGTCTTTGTGACTAGAAAAGCGCTATATAAGTGCAGGTTAGTTAGTTAGTTAGTTCCTGCCCAGGCTTGAATCCTACCAACGCCCAACGCTGGAAGGTAGAACAACGGTGCGCATCGGCCTGTTCAGCCGCAGGCGGTGCTGTTCCAGCAGAGTAGACGTTTAGGATTCTCTTCCATGGTCATCATAGACCGACGGAGGCCGACGAGGCCTTTAGAATAGAGGGTTAGTACTAGTGAAGCGCTTTGAGTGATCTTTGAGACTAGAAAAGCGCTATACAGTGGGGCAAAAAAGTATTTAGTCAGCCACCAATTGTGCAAGTTCTCCCACTTAAAAGATGAGAGAGGTCTCCAATTTTCATCATAGATATACCTCAACTATGAGAGACAAAATGAGAAAAAAAAATCCAGAAAATCACATTGAAGGATTTTTAATGAATTAATTGGTAAATTCCTCGGTAAAATAAGTATTTGGTCACCTACAAACAAGCAAGATTTCTGGCTCTCACAGACATGTAACTTCTTCTTTAAGAGGCTCCTCTGTCCTCCACTCGTTACCTGTATTAATGGCACCTGTTTGAACTTATTATCAGTATAAAAGACACCTGCCCACAACTTCAAACAGTCAGACTCCAAACTCCACTATGGCCAAGACCAAAGAGCTGTCAAAGGACACCAGAAACAAAATTGTAGACCAGCAACAGGCTGGGAAGACTGAATCTGCAATAGGTAAGCAGCTTGGTGTGAAGAAATCAACTGTGGGAGCAATTATTAGAAAATGGAAGACATACAAGACCACTGATAATCTCCCTCGATCTGGGGCTCCACACAAGATCTCACCCTGTAGGGTCAAAATGATCATGAGAACAGTGAGCAAAAATCCCAGAACCACACGGGGGGACCTAGTGAATGACCTGCAGAGAGCTGGGACCAAAGTAACAAAGGCTACCATCAGTAACACACTACGCCGCCAGGGACTCAAATCCTGTAGTGCCAGACGTGTCCTCCTGCTTAAGCCAGTACACGTCCAGGCCTGTCTGAAGTTTGCTAGAGAGCATTTGGATGATCCAGAAGAGGATTGGGAAAATGTCATATGGTCAGATGAAACCAAAATAGAACTTTTTGGTAAAAACTCAACTTGTCGTGTTTGGAGGAGAAAGAACACCATACCTTCTGTGAAGCATGGGGGTGGAAACATCATGCTTTGGGGCTGTTTTTCTGCAAAGGGACCAGGACGACTGATCCGTGTAAAGGAAAGAATGAATGGGTCCATGTATCGTGAAATTTTGAGTGAAAACCTCCTTCCATCAGCAAGGGCATTGAAGATGAAATGTGGCTGGGTCTTTCAGCATGACAATGATCCCAAACACACCGCCCGGGCAATGAACGAGTGGCTTCGTAAGAAGCATTTCAAGGTCCTGGAGTGGCCTAGCCAGTCTACAGATCTCAACCCCATAGAAAATCTTTGGAGGGAGTTGAAAGTCCGTGTTGCCCAGCGATAGCCCCAAAACATCACTGCTCTAGAGGAGATCTGCATGGAGGAATGGGCCAAAATACCAGCAACAGTGTGTGAAAACCTTGTGAAGACTTACAGAAAACGTTTGACCTCTGTCATTGCCAACAAAGGGTATATAACAAAGTATTGACATGAACTTTTGTTATTGACCAAATACTTATTTTACCAAGGAATTTACTAATTAATTCATTAAAAATCCTTCATTGTGATTTTCTGGATTTTTTTTTCTCATTTTGTCTCTCATAGTTGAGGTATACCTATGATGAAAATTGGAGACCTCTCTCATCTTTTAAGTGGGAGAATTTGCACAATTGGTGGCTGACTAAATACTCTTTTGCCCCACTGTATAAGTACAAGTCCTTATCCCTTTATGATTTGGGTTATACAATGGTGTGAAAAAGTGTTTGTCCCCTTCCTG
This sequence comes from Pholidichthys leucotaenia, assembly GCA_020510985.1. Lineage (NCBI taxonomy): Eukaryota > Metazoa > Chordata > Actinopteri > Cichliformes > Pholidichthyidae > Pholidichthys > Pholidichthys leucotaenia. The sequence continues at coordinate 103,699,570 of CM035850.1, read as the reverse complement.
ATTTCTCATTTTTTTTGTATGTCACACTTAAAATGTTTCAGATCATCAAATAAATTTAAATGTTAGACAAAAATAACACAAGTAAACACAAAATGCAGTTTTTAAATGAAGGCGTTTATTATTAAGGGGAAAAAAAATCCAAACCTACATGGCCCTGTGTGAAAAAGTGATTGCCACCTAAACCTATTAACTGGTTGGGCCACCTGTTGTGCATGGAAGTACCTGGGTGATGAATGAGGCAAGATGAAGTTGGTGAACACAGCTTTATTGATGGAACTTGGATAACAGTTACACAGCAGGCACCCGGCGTGGGCACCAGTCAAAGAGACCGTAAGATGGTGGCCCGCCCACTATATAGGGCAGTGCGGTGATGTGACTGCAAGTCCACGTCACCACATTGCACTTCACAATAAAGTGCCATAATCCCATATACCACATTTCCAACCCCCCTAAGAAAAGTCCAAAACCACACACACAATTGAAACCCACCCTAATTTGGAACCCGAATCACGCTCAAAATTAACGAAAACTAAAGAACTAAACTGGTCTAACACACTCACTCAAAACAACCTAGAATAGGGCTGGCGGGTGGACAGCCGCACAGCCCGCACGGCATGGTGGATTACTCTGCCACCAAAAAACTAAAAAGTCCTTTATTAACTAAAATCACAGCCGTGCTCCTAAACTAAAATACAAACACAAAAATAACCCCATACCATAACATGCATTCATAAAACACAGGAACTATAAACACCCTTTTTGTACAGCACAGTCGCTTGGGTGGGAGAGGTAGAAATGGCATGGGAGGGCCCAGGGCAGCCCCTCAGCAAGCGCACCCCTGGAAGCAGAAAGCCCCCCCCCCGGGACGATGGCTGATCTTCTGGACAGTGGAACCCGACTCCTTCACCACCAATACCAACTCTTGTCCAGACTCATCACCCGGAGTGTCCTCCTGGACACGCCGAAGCTGAATCGTGTGCCTCGATGAGCTGTCGGACAACTGGAAGTATGCTGCGCCCAACTTCGCCACTATGCACAGGCATCTTCGATGTTTAGCTGGCTGTCGTTTGGCCCATCTTTGCCGTGGACGTTCATCACCCCTAACCTGAACCAAGTCCAAAACCCTCAGCGGGGCCCGGCTTGGCCTGACGTGGTGCTGTTGAGCATGCGGTAACTCATCAGTCTGGCCCCGTCCTCTTCTAAAACCGTTGTAGCAGTAACCATCATAGCTGCAGACCCTCTATCCTCCTGCGGCCAAGCTCCGGAGGCATCTGGGGCTAGCATGGTATCACCCACTGACGCAGGTGCCCCGCCGCCACACTCGGTACCCCCCCTCTACCATGTCCCGAGCGCCAGCACTGAGACTTTCCTGCGCCAAATCTGAGTGAAACTGGTCCTACTTGACCGCCATGGTGTCTGTTAGCTTCTCGTCCCACACAACGTCCACATCGACCACTGGAACCAGAGGGTTCCAGTGGCCGCAACCCGAACATTCATTCCCAGCACTGTCTTTAATAACGAAACCCAGTCCATAAAACAAATCACAGCATGTTATCACCTCACGCTGTCATGTAGAACGTGAAGTCAACAATCTTCGCAGACTTGTACCGGACCATTAATGCCAATGTCCCAACCGTGCACGGCCTGCCACCTCCACAACCGTACAATGGTGCTGGGTTACCTTTAATCATGTAGTGGGGGAAGAACTTCCTCACCATGGCCCAGTTCAGCAACAGCCCCTCCACCACCGTGTCGAGCAACAGCGGCACCTCCACGCCATCCAACTCCATTGCACAATACGTGCACCCGTTTGTGCTGGGGAACACCGTATGGATGGTTGTCGGGGGCGGGCAGAGTGATTTCTTCCGTGGGCTCTTCGGTTCAGATTCACAGCACATTCTAGCAAAATGGTTCAAGCGTCCACATCTGCTACATTTTCCCCTAGCCGAACAGTCCATCACTTTATTTTGGTGCATTGCAGACCCACAACCCTCGCACAGGGGTTTTCCCGGGGCAGACCTTTGACTAGCAGCATTGGTTTCCATAACATCATCATCCAAGCTATCCTCGCTTTCCGAGTCTGCAACATTTGCCGCTACGGGTGGCTCCGGTGACCTCCGTGACTGGCGCCAGGTTAGCTCCGAAGCTAGCTTGTCTGCGGCCTCCAGATAGAGAGCTAATTCGACAGCTCTGGCAAATCTTAAGTCATTGGGTGCCGTAAGTAGCCTAGCCCGCAATGCGGCACTGCACGTGTGCTCCGCAAGCTGGTCACGTACCATTTCATCTTCCAACGGCCCAAAGTGGCACTCGCTAGCTGGCTGCCTCAAGTCGGCGACAAACTGATGGATAGGCTCACCTACCCGCTGATGTCGCTGCCGAAAATGAATCCTTTAGACAGTCAGGCTATCCGGGGTGTGGAAATGGTTGGCTAGCAGCTCCACGATGTCCTCAAATGAGTCTGACATGTCGAGCGTCCGTAGGACTCGCTGGCCCTCAATACCCAGGTTATGGATGAGAAGTGCACGTGCCCTTAGCTTGTCAAGGTGTCCGAGGTCCAGCGTGGTAATGTAGGTCTGATAAGCATCGAACCAGCGTGGCCAAGGCACTGGTGGTTCACCCAGAAGCTCGAGAAAGGGATGAAGTGGACGCCTCCATGAGTTAATTCTCGATCGCCAAATGTTATGTACGGAAATACCTGGGTGATGAATGAGGCAAGATGAAGTTGGCGAACACAGCTTTATTGATGGAACTTGGATAGTGGTTACATGGTAGGCACCTGGCATGGGCACCGGTCAAAGAGACCGTAAGATGGTGGCCCGCCCACTATATAGGGCAGTGTGGTGACGTGACGGGAGGTCCATGTCACCACGCTGCACTTCACAATAAAGTGCCATAATCCCATATACCACACCACCCTAAGCAGCAACAACTGCAATTAAGAGTTTGTGATAACTGGCAATGAGTCTTTTACAGCACTGTGGAGGAATTTTGGCCCACTCATCTTTACAGAATTGTTGTAATTCAGCCACATTGGATTTTGTTTGAGTATGAACCGCCTTTTTAAGGTCATGCCACAGCATCTCAATCGGATTCATGTCAGGACTTTGACTAGGCCACTCCAAAGTCTTCATTTTGTTTTTCTTAAGCCATTCAGAGGTGGACTTGCTGGTGTGTTTTGGATCATTGTCCTGATGAATAACCCAAGTGCACTTCAGCTTGAAGTCACGAACAGATGGCCGGACATTCTTCTTCAGGATTTTTTGGTAGACAGCAGAATTCATGGTTCCATTTAGCACAGCAAAACAGCCCCAGTCCATCACACTACCACCACCATATTTTACTGTTGGTATGATGTCCCTTTTGCTGTGTTACTTTTACGGCAGGTGTAATGGGACACACATCTTCCAAAAAGTTCAACTTTTGTCTCATCAGTCCAGAGTATTTTCCCAAAAGTCTTGGGGATCATCAAGATGTTTTCTGGCAAAATTAAGAGGAGTCTTTATGTTCTTTTTGCTCAGCAGTGGTTTTTGTCTTGGAACTCTGCCATGCAGGCTATTTTTGCCCAGTCTCTTTCTTTTGGTGGGGTCATGAACACTGACCTTAACGGAGGCGTGAGGCCTGCAGTTCTTTGAATGTTGTTGTTGGGTCTTTTGTGACCTCTTGGATGAGTTGTCACTGCGCTCTTGGGGTAATTTTGGTGGGCCAGCTACTCCTGGAAAGGTTCACCACTGTTCCATGTTTTCGCCATTTGTGGATAATGGCTCTCAGTGTGGTTCATTGGCGTCCCAAAGCTTTAGAAATAACTTTATAACCTTTTCCAGACTGATAGCTGTCAAGTACTTTGCTTCTCATTTGTTACTGAATTTTTTTGGATCGCAGCATGATGTCTAGCTTTTGAAGATCTTTTGGTCTTCTTCCCTTTGTCAGGCAGGTCCTATTGAAGTGATTTCTTGATTGAGAACAGGCGTGGCAGTAATCAGGCCTGGGTGTGGCTAGAGAAATTGAACTCAGCTTTCTAAAGATGTGATAAACCACAGTTAATTTATGTTTTAATAGGTGGGGGCAATCACTTTTTCACAAAGGGCCATGTAGGTTTGGATTTTTTTTCCCCTTAATAATAAACACCTTCATTTAAAAACTGCATTTTGTGTTTACTTGTGTTATCGTTGTCTAATATTTAAATTTGTTTGATGATCTGAAACACTTAAGTGTGACATACAAAAAGTGAGAAATCAGGAAAGGGGCAAACACTTTTTCACACTACTGTATTAGAGGCTACATACTGTACGTACATGCGAATAATTGATACATTTTACTTTCCTCAGAGTAACACAAGAGAAAATTCTCCCAAGGGTAAAGTTGCAAATTTACAAATGAAAAATTACAAAGAAATTAATTGATTATTATTTGGGAATTTGTGTGAAAAGGGGGAAATGTATCAAAAAGTTACAATTTTCTGTGAAATAGTCATTAATTTATTTATAGCAAACTGACAAGAATAATGTCACAAATTTATGAGCTAAACCTCACAAATTGAGCTTGATTATGACAATAAAATCTGAAATGTACAAAAAAATGCAAGGAAGCACAAAAGTCAAATTTATGTGAAAAACATTTTAAATGTACAAAGAAAAAAACACATTAATGAGAAATGAGCACAGACTGATGAGAGTAAAGTTGTTACTCACTACCCAAATTTTTTTTTCAGTTGACAGACTTCAATTAACTTTTTTTTTAAACTTTTACTCTTATTCTACTTGAGTTATTAATATCATAAGGAAATCCTACAATCCTACTGTGTCTTCCAGCTAATATATATTGCCAAAAGCACTGGGACACCCCTCAAATGACTGGGCACCAATGCACAAAGCAAGGTCCATTAAGACCTTAATTGGCCTGCACAACCCGATAGAACACCTTTAGGATAAATTAGAGTCGAGACTGCGAGCCAGGCCTTCTGGTCCAACATCAGTGCCTGAATGGTCAAAAATTCCCATAAACACACTACTAAACCTTGTGAAAAGCCTTCCCAGAAGAGTTGAAGCTGTTATAGCTGCAAAGGGGGGCTTTCCACAAGGTTTAGGAGTGTTTATGGGAATTTTTAACCATTCTTCCAGAAGCACATCTGTGAGGTCAGGCACTGATGTTGGACGAGAAGGCCTGGCTCACAGTCTCTGCTCTAATTCATCCCAAAGTGTTCTGTTGGGTCGAGGTCAGGGCTCTGTGCAGGCCAGTCAAGTTCTCCTACACCAAATTACTCGCTCATCCATGTCTTTATGGACCTGGCTTTGTGCATTAGTGCACAGTCATTTGGAGGGGTGTCTTCATACTTTTAACAATATAGTGTATCACAGCTGTATGTAATTTGAAGGCATATGTATCTAAAAACAAACTCAGACTTTATTTTCTTCAATTTGACTACGTGGCAGAAACAGTTAAAGGGATTGTGATTGTTGTGCCAAAACATTAGAGGGTTTCTTTTGAATGAGACAGTGCCATGAACATACTGCAAATGGTTGAAGAAAAGCTTTTGATTTACTTTAGCTGTGTTATTTTTTAGGCATTTATCAGGAAATTGGCTTAACAGTACCCTTTAATGTCTAGCATCATGCACTTTTCAATCAGGATAAAAAGTGATTGTTGGAATATTTTGATGCTGAGGGATTTTGCACATTTTGAGGTGCATTTGGTGCAGAAATTAAAGAAAGACAGTCTGTCTAAAATGAGTTGTGAATGTACAATTAACACCAGTCACATCTTTACATCAACTTAAAAGTTAAATTGATACTGCACACTGTTTACATATTATTTTACTAGACCTAATCTATTTTGACTGTTTAGCCCCAGAGGAGTTTAAAAGAACTGTGTAAAAAATCATTGTCTTGATTTAACTTCTTGCACTCCGGGATACCGCGGGCAGTCACGTCTCTGCGTCCTAGTGCGTCCTCATGCGTCCTAGTGTGCACTGTGCATCTCAGTGCGCACTGAAAAAAAAAAAGCTGCATTTCCATTCTTCCACTACAGACACAGCTACGAACAGAAAGCCAAAGGAGTGCTTTGATTGGTTTAGATTTGATTGACCTCTCATTTGACTAATAAGAGCCTTGAATTGGGTTTCTGAAACCTTGAAGAACCAATGACTGAAAACCTAGCAAGAAGGACCCGCCTACCAACGACTGCGAATACAACGAGCCAATTGAAGCAGAGAAGTTTGACGATTGAAAGCGTGCGTCCCGTGCGTAAAATCTGTTTTGTGTAAGCCGCTGTGTGTAACGGTACCGTTCGCCAGTCTTTTTTTATTACTACTGTTCTTATTTGTTTTGAAAAATCGTTCGCCAAAACCGCAATCATGGAAGCGCAAAACTGCAATAATGGAATCATGGTTTGACCGGGTCACATGACCAGAACCACGAGTCGTAACAAGCGGACCAGCGTCATGTTCGTCTGACAATGAGGAACAGATGTTCTCCAGTGACACTGCTGTTGTGGACAGTGTGTTGTACTGTGTACTTAATGAAATATATAATAAAAGGGACCTCGAGAGCGGAGCGGAGGTTCACTTCATTTATTTGTAGAAACTCTCCATGCGCATGCGCGCATGATACATTCACTGACCATTCTGTATCTCCCCCTTTTAAACCAATGTTTCCCAGCTGTTTACAAAAATCAAATCCTCAAAATAAACTTTGAATTTACACCTTCTGCATCTCATTATTCATCTCATTCTTGTCCCCTCCTTTTTTTTTTTTTTTTTTTCTAACACAATACTGCAACATTCAAACTCATAACACATAAGAACTTAACTGAGAGGCAGGGTGGACTACCTGATCCTCTCTGTTGTGGTATGGAGGTTTATTCTGCTCCGTGTATACACACAACACTATACTACAAATTCAGTCTTTTGACTGGCTTGACCGCTCTGCCCACTCTGGTGCGTATACCCAGATCTGGGGTGGTCGATGGTGAAGGCACAACTCTCAAATGAGAGCGGTTTCTTCTGAGATTGCCCTTCGACGTGTCAACGACGTAGGACCTCGGTGTCCCAGCTGATCCGGAAACTACTCCAGTGCATGGTTCTTTCTTGATCCAGACTCTCTGGCCTGGCTGGAGCGGTTTCTTCTCCTGTGCTCTGTGCCGTGTGTTATATCCCTCAGCCTGTTTTCTTTTAAGCTCTTCATCTTTCCTCTCAAAAGCTCTCAAGTCCGGCCAAGCTGGTGTGAGGGTGCTTGGACATACTGGGAGAGGTGTCTGGATGTTACGCCCCATTAGGAGCTGCGCGGGGGATGCCCCATGAGTGAGAGGGGTCGCTCTGTATGCCATCAGTGCTTTGTGAGGGTCCCCATTCTTCTGCAACAGGGCCTTCACGGTTCTAACAGCGCGTTCTGCTTCTCCGTTGCTTTGAGGGTAACGGGGGCTACTGGTGAGATGCTGGAATTTATAATCTGCAGCAAACTCTGCAAACTCTGCTGCTGCAAACTGTGGGCCGTTATCGGTGATGAGTGTGTCAGGCACTCCATGACGGCTGAAGATGGCTTTCATTTTAATAATCACAGCTGACGCTAGAGCGCTTGTGACGTTGGCAACCTCAATGAATCGGGAGTAGTAGTCAATGACCACCAAGTAATGACCTTTCTTCCATTCAAACAGGTCGGCGGCTAGCTTTTGCCATGGGCGTGATGGCAAGGGTGTGGTCAGGAGAGGTTCTGGTGCATTGTGACATTCCTTAGCACAAACTTCACACTGGCGTACCTTTTCTTTTATCTGACGTGTCAGACCTGGCCACCATACTGCTTCATGAGCCCTCGCCATACACTTCACCATTCCCTGGTGGCCCTGATGAAGCGTTTCCAAAATGTTTGGTTGCATGCTTGCTGGAATCACTATTCTTTTCCCTTTCATCAGGAGACCATCAGCCATCAACAAGTCATTTCGGTACTGCCAATAGGACTTCAGCTGCGGAGCTGAACTCTGTCTGTCCCAACCTGTGCGGATCAGAGAAGACAGCCGTGCACACACTGGATCCTCTTCCTGAGCTTGCCTAATCTGCATCAGTTTCTCTTGCGATGCAGGCAGTTGCTGAATGACTTCATTGATGTGAGCTCTCACGTCACTCTGGAGCACGAGATCCTCCTCTGTAGTTGCACCTTGAAGGGGAGCTCTTGAAAGAGCATCTGCTGCTATAAGATTTTTTCCCGGAACATGCACAATGGTGTATGTGAACCGCAGGAGTCTCAATCTGAATCGCAACACACGAGGGGGAATTTCATCAAGTGCTCTTGTGCTGAGGAGACTTATCAAGGGTTTGTGGTCTGTTCTAACCTCAAAGTGCAGGCCCAGGAGGTAAGTTTGGAACCGTTCACACGCCCACGTGATGGCCAAGGCCTCTTTTTCAATTTGAGCGTATCTACGCTCCGTTTCTGTCATACTGCAGGAAATAAAGGCCACTGGCCTCCACTCTCCTGAAGGTTGAAGTTGTGACAAAACACCCCCCAGTCCGTAGGAGGATGCATCTGCTGACACCCTAGTCGGCCTGCCAGTGCAGTATGGGGCAAGTACAGCCGATGAGCTGAGCTCTTCTTTCACCTTTGCGAAGGCTGTCTGTTGAGCTGGCCCCCATGTCCACATGTTATCAGCTTTCAGGAGGTCCCTGATCGGTCCTGTGATCTCTGCAATGTTTGGGGAAAACTTTCCCAAGTAATTCACCATCCCCATGAATCTTTAGACGTCTGCCACGTCCTTGGGTGGTGGCATGGCCGCAATGGCCCTGATCTTGTCGGGATCTGGCCGTATTCCCTCTCCGCTGACAATATGCCCGAGGAATTTCACCTCAGTCACTGCAAACTGGCACTTGTCGTTCAGGGTGAGGCCTCGCTGCTGTAGGCGTTGCAGCACTCGATGCAGCCTTTCATCATGTTCCTGTGGTGTGGCTCCAAACACCAAGATGTCATCTGCATGACAGACCGTTCCTTCCAGGCCATCCAGCATTTGTGTCAAGCGCTTCTGGAAATGCTCTGGTGCTGAGGATATTCCAAAAGGAAGTCGGTTGAAACAAAAACGTCCAAATGGCGTGATGAAGGTGGTGAGTGGGGACGATTCCTTATGCAAAGGAATTTGCCAAAAACCTGCAGTGGCATCTAGCTTTGAAAAAATTCTAGCGCCAGCTAGTTTAGCAAGCGTCTCATCGACTGCAGGGAGGATGTGTCTTTCTCTGCACACGTTGTCATTTAGGTGGGTGAGGTCGACACATATACGGATTTTTCCGTTTGGCTTTGGTACTACGACCATTCCGGAGCACCACTCAGTTGCATCTTCTATGGGTGAAATAACTCCCATTGCCTCCATCCTATTCAGCTCCTCTTGAACTTTCCCTCTTAATGGCAGAGGCAAGCGGCGTGGCACCGCTAGGGCAAATGGAGTGGCATTCTCTTTCAGTTTAATCCTATATTCACCCTCTAGCTTCCCTAAACCAGTAAACACTCTGGGATATTGCTTCACATAAGCATTCTCTGTTGCAATGGCATCTACTTGACTAAGCAAGCTGAGGTCTTGTATGGCTGGCAAGCCAAGTAGTGGAGTGGCTAACCCTGGAACAACATACACCTGCTGCTTCACAACAGAGCCCTTGTAGCTCATGTCGGCGGTAAAGCATCCCTGTACTGCGATAGGAACATTGCTTGGTCCACACAGTTTTTTGCTTGGTGGTGAAAGTTTCCCGTGTAGCTTTTCAGAGTACATGTGTTTTGGGATGGCTGTCACTGCAGCGCCGGTGTCAAGCTTGAACACTACCTGCTGGCCATTTACTCCAATCGACCTCTTCCACGCACATTAGGTGGAGGTGCCGTAGTCATTGTGCCCAAAAACAAAGTCTCCAAACTTTCACACATGTCCTTCTGCTGAAGTTCCTCCACACTTTATTACATGTATAGTTTATTTCTCTTATCTTATCATGTTTAATGTTGCAGCATTGTACCGAGACAAATTCCTAGTTTGTGTACTACATGAACAATGGCAATAAACCTGATTCTGATTCTGATTCTGATTCTGATTCTCTCATTTTTGTTTTGCACAAAGCAGCAAAATGCCCCTTTTTCTGACATTTCTTGCAGTCTGCATTGCGAGCAGGACATTCTTTAAATGAATTTGCATGTGCTTTTCCACACCTGCCACATCTGTCTTTTGCATTTGTCTGACCTGGTCTGTGATTTGTTTTGTAGTAGATTAGTTTATTTGACAGGGACAGTGCAATAAACATAGACAATTAATCAAAGACAATCAATCTGATGTGTTGCACATAGAGTGTATAGCTATTAGCTAATTTGCAACTCTTGTCCCTGGATGGGCTTTAGAAAAAAGAATCAAGATAAAAAATATACACAATAACCACATACATCAATGCAGAAAAATTATAAATACACAATTATAAATATTATATTATAAATACACAAATATAACAGCCTGACTCACATTTAACATAAATATTATAAATATTATAAATACACAAATATAACAGCCTGACTCACATTTAACACATATAACATAACTCACATTTGCCTATTTCAGGCCTCCCTCCCTCCGTCACTCACTATAAACAAACACATTTATTCCTTCCCTTCATTCACTCTCACTTTGCAGACAATTAATTCATACATGAGTACATTCTTGTTTATTTTTCAGCCAGTTTTTAACATTTTTAGTGAATGTTTTAAAGTCCGTTATTATTTTAATTTCATTTGGCATTGTGTTCCAGATGTGACTGCCCTTTATAGAGAAAGCTGTTTGTCCAAATGTGGTTCTGCGGTGGAATATTTTACAGTTATTGTTAACAGAACTCCTGGTGGCTCTGCTGCTGTCCTGTCTTTGGACGAAACCAGCAAGTGGCTCGGGTGCTGATTTATGGAAACATTTGAACGTTAATTTCAGAAGACAGAGGTCAATGAAGCTCTCAAAACTCAATAGGTTGTATTTTTTTAAAACATTACAGTGATGCCACCTAATGGGCTTTTTGTCCAAGATTTTTAGGGTTTGATTATATAATGAACCTATATGTCTTATTGTGGAAGGGGCTGCTTGAGCCCAGACTGTCAAACAGTATGATATATGAGAAAAAACCATAGAATGCATATACAGTGCAGCTGCTTCGTAAGGTATGTAATATCTAATTAATTTAAAGCAGTTCAGATTTTTTTTTACTGTTTTTGAAATTTTCTTTATATGAAGATTAAATTTGAGTTGAGGATCTAGTACAATGCCAAGGTATTTGAATTATGTAGCTAAACTGATGTCATGATCATGTATATTAACTTTAAAATGTTGCAGGTTACATTTTTTGAATGAAAAGCACATTGAGACTGTTTTCTGAAGGTTCAGCAATAGATAGTTCTTGAGGAGCCACTCTTGGACATCAACCATACTTGTAGACAGTACATCTGCAGCCTGTGCTGGAGTCTTGGCAGCTGTGTAAATAACTGCATCATCTGCATAAAGTTGGCATGTTGCAGCTGAGCAGTGTAACGGCAAGTCATTAATAAAAATGCTGAAAAGTAAAGGACCAAGAATGGACCCTTGTGGGATACCCATGCGGTTGTTTAAAAATGAGGATTTATCCTGGTGAACTTTTACACACTGTTCTCTATTCTGGAGATAAGATGCAAACCATCCTAATGTATTTGGGGAGAAGTTAAAAGATACCATTTTGGATAAAAGCAAACTGTGGTTTACAGTATCGAAAGCCTTTTTGAGATCTAGAAAAACAGCTCCTACCACATTACCCCTGTCCAAGGACTGTTTGACGTTTTCAATAAGGCAACAATTTGCTGTTTCTGTTGAGTATCCTGGTCTAAAACCAAATTGATGTGGATGAAGAAGTTGACTGTCTTGTAAGTAGTCTATCAGCTGTGTAGCTACAACTTTTTCAAGAACCTTAGATAGGACTGGTAAGATAGAGATTGGGCGGTAATTGCATATATCGTCTTTACTGCCTGATTTATGAACTGGTATGACGACAGCTTTTTTCCAGCCAGATGGAAATGTACTAGACCTAATGGAGAGATTAATGAGATGAGTCAGTGGTTTGATTAATATTTTGCTGTGCATTTTGAGAAAGGAGGTGCTCATATTGTAGATATCATTAGTTTTTGAGTTTGACAGTGTTTTAACAACGCCAGCAATTAACTTCTCATTTACCTCATCGATGTGAAAAGTATCTGTTGGAAGTATGGAATTTGTGTTGTTGAGCACATTTGGCAGCACAAAAAAAACACTTGTTTCCTTGTTGACCCGATTTTTGTTTGTGCTTGAACCTAACTGCATCCATATTAGCTCCTTCAACACCATCCGTGCTAGTCTGTCTCAGTGTGGTTTGTTGCTTTTTAATTTCCTTGTTTTGGCGAATCTTCGTCATTGCTTTCGTTAAAGTCAGCTTTGAGTCGAGCTGTAACTTCTCTGAAAGCGTGTGGTCTTTAATACCCACGACTAAGCGATCTCTTATCATCTCCTCTTTGAGGATTCCATACTGACAATACTCAGCTAGCTTGTGGACGGCTGTGATGAATGCCTCGGCTGATTCACCAGGCTCCTGGCAGCGTTTGTTAAACTTGGCCCTCTCATATATCACGTTATGTTCACAGATGAAATGTTTTTCAAATGCGTCTCTTACTTTCTCATAGTCTTTCTTGTCCGCTTCAGCCAGTGCTAAAGTGTTAAGCACATCATCTGCCGAGTCTCCCATAGTTTATATTAGCGAGTTCACTTGATACTCTTGACTCTTCTGGTCGAGTCCGGCAGCCATGCGGAATCTTTCAAAACGTCTGACCCAATTTGGCCAACTAGCGACATCCCTGAAGTCAAATGCCTCGGGCGGGCTTATGGAAAATAACGTATCCATTACCTTCCGACGTCTTCGTCACGTTGTGGCTAGCTTGGAATGTTTGCTAGTTCAGCTCGTGAACTTGAAAACTTTTTTTTTTTTTTCCTCTGTACAGCCCAACTGGAAGGAAACTTCACTTACATGCTTTTTAAAGCTTCTGTCTTCATATTAGAGACGGGTCGCCGACTTCTGACACCATGTGTTGTACTGTGTACTTAATGAAATATATAATAAAAGGGACCTCGAGAGCGGAGCGGAGGTTCACTTCATTTATTTGTAGAAACTCTCCATGCGCATGCGCGCATGATACATTCACTGACCATTCTGTATCACTACAGACAGGTAAGTGTTATAAGCTAAATTATTCTTTATCACTGAAAATAGTAATAAAAATGACTTTTGACCGATCAGTAAATTACAACTGTGCGTCATCGCCACATGATGTACCGCGGCGCACGGTTGTTATCCTCTACATTGCAGATATTTTAGTATAATTGTTATTGCACTGTAGGTTATTTTTTCTTGTAAAAAAAAGCCACACATTTTTTACGTGGCATGCTTCTTTGTGTGTGGGGGGCTTGTTTGTTCATTCATTCATTCATGAATGAATAAACAACCCCCCCACACACACACACACAGCCCTGAGTGTCACCTTTCATTAGAGCCCAAGATCAAGCTTCTATATTTAATCATTCAAAAGTTATAGACGTTTTTCCAAACTGTGCCATTTGGTACAATTTGGCACAGTTCAAAAACGCCTGGGAACAACCTGAGAAAAAAGCTGTGTAATATATTCATTTTTTGTGGTATTGTTACAAAATTTTGACCTCAGCTGGATAACACTTGGTTCTACATTTCTGTTGCATTTTCCAGCCCGTATCTGACAGCTGTGTGTTATTTGCAAGCATTTGTATCTAAAAAAACACCCAGGCGAACTTTATTTTCTTCAAGTTCAGTATGTTTAGATGACTGTTACTCAGTGGCAGGAGCACTTAGAGAGATTATGACTGTTTTGCCAAAAAATTCAAAATGTTTTCTTTTAAATGAGACCAACCCCATGAAGATGCTGCAAAGGGTTGAAGAACAGCTTTTGATTTACTTTGGGTACGTTATTTTTAGGCATTTTTAGGGAAATTGACCAGAGTGCAAGGGGTTAAACTTTTCTTAATTATTCTGATGTTGACAGCAGAAAATCTCCCATCCAGGCATGGAATCATTGCCCTTGAAACCATATCTAAAATGACTTTCCTGCTTAATCTCACATTAAAAAAAAAAAATACAGACACCCCAAACCATGAGAATCTGCATAGAAATGTATTTTTTCTCACACAAATACTAGTTGTCACAATCCATCCTGCTTTTATCCTCATCACAACTGCAGAAATGAGTGCAATAGGAAACAAAGGGAGATCATGTGCAAAGATAACGTAGTGACCTGGTGGCGACAGCTCTGAGACACATTCAGCATCCATAAATGCACTTGCATATTACTTTTTGTTCAGTCATGCAAAATATTCACAAAAAGCAGCTTTACACAGACATGCAGGGGATAAAATCTCAAAAACTTCCACATACAAAACAGATTAAAAAAATAAAAGAACACAGTCATGGTCATTAAGTAAATTATATGAACCCACCAACATTTAAACCAAGAAAAAATTAATTTCTTTTAGAAGAAAATTAGTGGGAAGACAAAGATAAAGTGACCAGAAAAAAAGACTCTGATCTTGGATGTTGCAATTTTACCCCCCTGGAAGAAACTGTTTCTGACAGAAAAGTATATGAATGCTTAGTACATCCGGTATGGAAGACTTCTTGTGCCAAGAAACAATAACAAATAAAAGAGTAATAGAATGTACATTGTTAGAGGGTTTCATTATATATATATATATATACAGACGTGGACAAAATTGTTGGTACCCCTCTGTTAATGAAAGAAAAACCCACAATGGTCACAGAAATAACTTGAATCTGACAAAAGTGGTAATAAATAAAAATTCTATGAAAATTTACCAATGAAAATCAGACAATGCTTTTGAATTGTGGTTCAACAGAATTATTTTAAAAAACAAACTCATGAAACAGGCCTGGACAAAAATGATGGTACCCTTAACTTAATATTTTGTTACACAACCTTTTGAGGCAATCTGCAATCAAACGATTTCTGTAACTGTCAATGAGACTTCTGCACCTCTCAGCAGGTATTTTGGCCCACTCCTCCTCATGAGCAAACTGCTCCAGTTGTCTCAGGTTTGAAGGGTGCCTTCTCCAGACGGCATGTTTCAGCTCCTTCCACAGATGTTCAATAGGATTTAGATCAGGGCTCATAGAAGGCCACTTTAGAATAGTCCAATGTTTCGCTCTTAGCCATTCTTGGGTGTTTTTAGCTGTGTGTTTTGGGTCATTATCCTGTTGCAAGACCCATGACCTGCGACTGAGACCAAGCTGTCTGACACTGGGCAGCACATTTCTCTCTAGAATACCTTGATAGTCTTGAGATTTCATTGTACCCTGCACAGATTCAGGACACCCTGTGCCAGATGCAGCAAAGCAGCCCCAGAACATAACAGAACCTCCTCCTTGTTTCACAGTAGGGACAGTGTTCTTTTCTTGGTATGCTTCATTTTTGCGTCTGTGAGCATAGAGCTGATGTGCTTTGCCAAAAAGTTCCAGTTTTGTCTCATCTGTCCATAGGACATCCTCCCAGAAGCTTTGTGGCTTGTCAACATGCAGTTTGGCAAATTCTAGTCTGGCTTTTTTATGATTTGTTTTCAACAGTGGTGTCCTCCTTGGTCGTCTCCCATGAAGTCCACTTTGGCTCAAACAACGACAGATGGTGTGATCTGACACTGATGTACCTTGACCTTGGAGTTCACCATGAATGTGTTTAGAGGTTGTTCTGGGCTCTTTTGTTACCATTCTTATTATCCATCTCCTCCTGCGGCCACGTCCAGGGAGGTTGGCTACAGTCCTGTGGATCTTAAACTTCTGAATAATATGTGCAACTGTAGTCACAGGAACATCAAGCTGCTTGGAGATGGTCTTATAGCCTTTGCCTTTAACATGCTTGTCTATAATTTTCTTTCTAATCTCCTGAGACAACTCTCTCCTTTACTTCCTCTGGTCCATGTTTAGTGTAGCACACACCATGTCAACAAACAGCACAGTGACTACTTGTCACCCTTTAAATAGGCCGACTGACTGATTACAAGTTTGTAGACACCTGTGGTGTTAATTAGAGGACACATCTTAGTTGAACATGTCCCTATGGTCACATTATTACCTCCGCCAGGAGGTTATGTTTTTGCCGGGGTTTGTCTGTCTGTTTGTCTGTCTGTTGGTTAGCAAGATAACTCAAAAAGTTTTGGACGGATTTCAATGAAACTTTCAGGCGTTGTTGGAAATGGTACAAGGAAGAACTAATTAAATTTTGGGGATGATCCAGATCACCGTCCAGAAGAAAACCGCCATTACGGAAAATGCCATTCTCGTGAATAACTACTGACCCACTAATCCTATCATTGTCAATCCAATTGCTAGTCATATGTTTTTGTGGTCAAGGAATCTGAAAACGTACACACAAACACTGTATGGGGGGAACTGTGGCCGCCATTACAGAAAATGCTATTTTCGTGAATAACTACTGACCCACTAATCCTATCATTGTCAATCCAATTGCTAGTCATATGTTTTCATGGTCAAGGAATCTGAAAACGTACACACAAACACTGTATGGGGGGAACTGTGGCCGCCATTACAGAAAATGCTATTTTCGTGAATAACCACTGAACCACTAATCCTATCATTGTCAATCCAATTGCTAGTCATATGTTTTTGTGGTCAAGGAATCTGAAAACGTACACGCAAACACTGTATGGGCGGAACTGTGGCCGCCATTATGGAAAATGTCATTTTCGTCAGTAACTACTCAACCACTAATCCTATCATTGTCAATCCAATTGCTAGTCATATGTTTTCATGGTCAAGGAATCTGAAAACGTACACACAAACACTGTATGGGGGGAACTGTGGCCGCCATTACAGAAAATGCTATTTTCGTGAATAACCACTGAACCACTAATCCTATCATTGTCAATCCAATTGCTAGTCATATGTTTTTGTGGTCAAGGAATCTGAAAACGTACACACAAACACTGTATGGGCGGAACTGTGGCCACCATTATGGAAAATGTCATTTTTGTCAGTAACTACTCAACCACTAATCCTATCATTGTCAATCCAATTGCTAGTCATATGTTTTCATGGTCAAGGAATCTGAAAACGTACACACAAACACTGTATGGGGGGAACTGTGGCGCTTGGTGGAGGTCTGCGCTCTCCGAGTGCTTTTCTAGTTTTCAATGTTTTCTAGGGGTACCATCATTTTTGTCCAGGCCTGTTTCCTGAGTTTGTTTTTTAAAATAATTCTTTTGAACCACAATTCAAAAGCATTGTCTGATTTTCATTGGTTAATTTTCATAGATTTTTTTATTTATTACCACTTTTGTCAGATTCAAGTTATTTCTGTGACCATTGTGGGCTTTTCTTTCATTAACAGAGGGGTACCAGCAATTTTGTCCACGTCTGTATACTTTGTCAAGATTAAGTCCTCAGATTGTTGGTAGTCCATTTTAGTAGTGTAATGTGTTTGTACAAATTTGATAAAATAAACTGCTTGTCTTGTTTTCAAATTCAGCAACACTGCCTGAAGTGTTTGACCATTGTTGAGCTGGTCTTTTAAAAATCAGATGTTTCTATTACTATTCAAATATTCATTATACAATGTAAAAACACAGTTTTATCACAACAGTAGCCTGTCTCTTTTTAATATTATAAAATTGTTATGTGCTATTTTCCAGTGTGTTTCTGTATATGCTAAAACTTAAAGGGGTCATTGACTGAAAAATTGTGGTTTTGTAGATTTCAACCTTCTGAAATGTGTCTATCGGTCATGCGATTATTGAAAAAAATATCAGAACACTCACTTCTGTTAAAATTACAGTCTTTATATCACTCCAAGGAGCTGTTTTGGGTTTGCTACAGGACGTCCTAAAATGGTAAACCCAGCGCAGCACTGTCTTTGATATCCGCTCACTGCTATTAATGGCCATAATGGCCACCCAGCTGTCAGTCATGTTGAGAACAGTGAGCTAACAGTGTTACTAGAAGTTCGCCTACCAAGTGCGGTTTACATTATTTTCTTTAGATTTCAGTCGCCCTAATAAACATCACAGTTCTCACCTGATTCACTAATCCACAGTTGATAATATATCTTGCGTCATTCTGGTTTATTTTTTGCCAGCGTTGGTTGGTTGGTTTGTCTGCCTGTTAGCAACATTACTCCAAAAGTTATGAACAGATTTTGATGAAATTTTCAGGAAAGGTGTATAATCTACTTCAACCTGAGCCTGAAGCTGGGGAGGGTACCACAGTTGTGGAAAACATCTTGTGTGGTACCTGTACCAAAGACTTCCCACCCTAAAGATCTGAACAGCTACAGACCAGTGGCCCTGACGTCTCACATGATGAAGACCCTGGAGAGACTGCTCCTTGCTCACCTCACAATATCGACGCACTCTACAAGAAGGGACAGCGTAGGCTGTTCCTACTGAGGAGGATCAGGTTTTTTGGTGTACAAGGGGCGCTGCTGAAGACATTCTACAACACGGTGGTGGCATCAGCCATCACTTTTGGAGTGGTCTGCTGGGGCAACGGCATTACAGCAGCCGACAGGAAGAGACTGAACAAACTGATCAAGAAAGCTAGATCTGTCCTGGGGCAACGCCTTGACCCAGTGGAGGAGATAGGGGAGAGAAGGATGGTGGCTAAACTGTCATCTCTGCTGGAGTCTGAGTCCCACCATATGCAGGACATATTGAACACACTGAGGAGCTCATTTAGCAGTAGACTACATCATCCTAGGTGTGCAACTGAGAGGTTTTGCAGGTCCTTCCTACCTACGGCTGTCAGACTGTATAACCTAAGCAGGGCTGCTCGCAGAGATAGCAAAAAACGTGACGACCTAATAGTATTGAATGCAAAAGACGCAACAGACTTACACAAATGTTCCCCTCCAGTATACAACTAGGACAATATCAGTCGCTACGGAGGCTGACAATATGTATGGGTACATATTCATACTATGTAGGATAACTAAGTAGACGGTTATGCTGTTTATTCCATCTTGCTACAATGCTCCGCACTTTGTATATATATTTATGTGTACGTATGTATATCCACTGCTCTTATTTATATTTTTTGTATCTTCTTAATTATTGCTCTGAGTGTTGCTATCCCTGTGCTGTTGCAATCCTGGAATTTCCCCATTGTGGGACTAATAAAGGCTTATCTTATCTTATCTTATTTTAGTGGCATGGGGAACAGATGATTAGATTTTGGTGATGAGCCGGATCATGATCCGGATCCAGGAATTTTTTTGAAAATTATTTTATATATTAATATTGTGCTTTTCATGCACTTCCACTTTAAGACATGTCCGCGGAGTTACACATGTGGAGTTACGTGCGTGGCCACATACCCCCACACCCCCACAACCCAGAAGCAGTGCACTCTTACCACCAAACTCTGCAGAAAAAGTAAAACGGCTTGGAATGAAAAGGAATGTAGTCTCCATCCACATAGTATGTGATGAGTGACATTATTTCATCTGAAGACACCAAGAAAAAGCAAGAAAAGGGTGCAGTTTCAGACAGAGTTCAGAGTGCGTGCAGATGTAACCAGCAGACAAGCTGAAGAGCATACATATGCAGAGAGGAGCGCTATGGGGGCTTGAGCACCTGCACCTGCTCCTTCCACTTTACTGTCCAAACTGCCCTTTTGACTGGCCATTTAAATTCAACATTCAGTATCATTAAATGCAGAGATCTAATTATAGTGAATTCAGTACCCTCCACCTCACCTCCCCATCCCCAAAAACCCCAGATTCAGCCTTTGGCATGAAACTTTGTTTCATTACTTAATAATGTATGTTTATGAAATGTCAGATTTCTGAGTGTACGTGAAAGCAACACCGCAGCGCAGGTGGTAACCACTTCCTTCTGTCACAGCAGGTACTGAGTGGGGTCCAGTCGACTATGCCTGCAGCAGCCATAGTCCATGTTCGGATTTATTATGCCAGACTTGGCTCTTATGATTACTGTGCAAAATGTTGAATATCTTTTGGTCTATCGGAATGTATTTTGTGAGAGAGAAGATGCATAACAACGAGCAATTAGGTGTTGTCATAGACATTTTTCAGGACACGGCCAACAGAAAGTTATTCTGAAGAGTTTTACAACAGCTCAAGGTTGACCCTCAGTTGCCTGTGATGTGCTTATGTGTGTGCCCCCAAACACAAACACACAATACTTGTTTTCACTTTGCGGATGTACTGTAATATGATGATGCTAGATTCCATGTTGCATTTTTTAGATAATTAGTATTGTGAAATATAGTGAACAAGGAAGTTCACCCCCAGCCACAGGGGGTGTACAAGCCAGTGTACTCCTAGTGCCGGTCCCAAGCCCGGGTAAATCGGGAGGGCTGTGTCAGGAAGGGCACCTGACGTAAAATCTTTGCCAAATCAAATATGTGCATCATGACGAATGAGACTTTCATACCGGATCGGCTGAGGCCCAGGTTAACAACGACTGCCACTGGTGCTGTTAACTGACAGGGTGCTGGTGGAAATTGGGCTACTGTTGATCGAAGATCAAGGAGGAGAGGGGGAAGGCATGTGAGGACGGAGAGAAAGAAAAGGAAAGATAGAAGTGTGGGGGTGAGAGTAGGGACGTTAAATGTAGGGACTATGACTGGTAAAGGCAGAGAGTTGGCTGATATGATGGAGAGAAGAAAGGTAGATATACTGTGTGTTCAAGAAACCAGATGGAAGGGAAGCAAGGCTAGGAGCATTGGAGGTGGATTTAAACTGTTTTACCATGGTGTAGATAGAGGAATGGAGTAGGAATGATCTTGAAGGAAGAGTATGTGAAGAGTGTTCAGGAGATAAAGAGGGAGTTGGACAGAATCATGAGTTTGAAACTAGAAGTCAAAGGTGTGATGTTGAATGTTGTCAGTGCGTATGCCCAGCAAGTTGGATGTCGGGTAAAAGAGAGAGAGGAATTCTGGAGTAAGCTGGATGAAATGATAGCGAGTGTTCCCGGGGTGAGAGAGTAGTGATTGGAGCAGACTTTAATGGGCATGTAGGTGAAAGGAACAGAGGTGAGGAGGAGGTTCTGGGTAGGTATGGTCTTAAGGAGAGAAAAGTGGATTTTGCTTAATGGATGGAAATGGTGAACACATACTTTAAGATGAGAGAGGAATGTAGGGGGACTTACAAGAGTGGAGGAAGGTGCATACAAGTGGACTACATCTTATCCAGAAGGAGAAATCTGAAAGAAATAGGAGACTGCAAGGTGGTGGCAGGGGAGAATGTAGCTAGACAGCATCGGATGGTAGTCTGTAGGATAATTTTGGAAAGCAAGAAGAGGAGGAGAATGAAGGCAGAGACAAAGATTAAGTGGGGGAACTAACAGAAGGATGAAGGTCGCACAGAGTTCAGGAAGGAGTTGATACAGGCTCTAGGTAGTAGGGAAGAATTACCAGATGACTGAAAAAGTACAGCAAAAGTATAGAGGAAATGGGTAGTAAGGTATGTGGTGTATCCAGTGGACAGAGGAAGGAAAACAAGGAGACTTGGTGGTGGAATGAGGAGGTACAGCAGAGTATTCAAAGGAAGAGGTTGGGAAAGAAAAAGTGGGATAGTCAGGGAGATGAAGAAAGTAGATGGGAGTATTTGGAATCTAGGCGCATGGCAAAGAGAGAGGTGGCAGAGGAAAAGGCATATAGTGAGTTGTATGAGAGTCACCTAAGGAACACTAAGGAAGGAGAAAAGGACTTGTATCGATTGGTTAGACAGAGAAGTTGAGATGGAAAAGATGTGCAGCAGGTTAGGCTGATTAAGGACAGAAATGGTAATGTACTAACAAATGATGAGAGTGTGTTGAGAAGGTGGAAGGAGTACCTTGAAGAGCTGATGAATAAAGAAAATGAGAGAGAGGAGGATGGATGAAGGAAAGATGGTGAACAAGGAAGTCCCGAGGATTGGCAAGGCAGAAGTGAGGGCAGCTTTGAAGAGGATGAAGAATGGAAAGGCGGCTGGTCCAGATGACATACCTGTGGAGGTATGGAGATGTTTAAGAGAGATGGCAGTTGACTTTTTAACCAGATTGTTTAGCACAATCTTGGAGAGTAACAGGATGCCTGAGGAGTGGAGTGGAAGTGTTTTGGTACCAATTTTCAAGAACAAAGGTGATGCTCAGAGCTGTAGTAACTACAGAGGCATAAAGCTGATCAGCCACACTATGAAGATATGCGAAAAAGTTGTTGAAACCAGGTTAAGAGGAGAGGTGACAATCAGTGAGCAGCAGTACGGTTTCATAAGAGTACTACAGATGCAGTGTTTGCTGTAAGAGAGCTGATGGAGAAGTATAGAGAAGGTCGGAAGGAGTTGCACTGTGTCTTTGTGGATCTAGAGAAAGCATATGATAGGATGCCAAGAAAGAAAGTGTGGAACTGTAAGAGAAAGTCAGGAGTGGCAGAGAAGTATGTGAGGGTGGGGCAGGACATGTATGAGGACAATGAGACAGTGGTGAAGTGCGCTGTAGGAGTGAAGGATGGGTTCAAGGTGGGGGTGAGGTTACATCAGGGATCGGCTCTGAGCCCCTTCTTGTTTGCCATGGTGATTGCCAGGCTGACAGACAAGGTCAGGCAGGACTCTCAGTGAATCATGATGTTTGCAGATGACATTGTGATCTCTAGTGAGAGTAGGGAGCAGGTGGAAGAGAACATGGAGAGGTGGAGGTATGCTCTGGAGAAAAGAGGAATGAACATCAGTAGCTCCCCTGATGGGAACAGCAATGGATCCACTTCAGTTTGCCTACCAGCATGACACTGAAGTGGAGGATGCTGTGATCTTCCTCCTACATTGTTCCCTGTCTCACCTGGAGAAGCCTGGGAGCACCGTGAGGATCATGTTCTTTGATTTCTCCAGTGCTTTCAAGACCATCGAACCAGTGATCCTGAGGGACAAGCTGCTGTGTGCAGGGGTGGACCAGCACCTGTCATTGTAGATCCTGGACTACCTCACAGACTGACCAAGGTTTGTGAGAACCCAGGACTGTGTGTCTGACATCATCATCTGCAGTAGCCCCCCCCCCCCCCCCGGGAACAGTTCTGGCTCCCTTCCTGTTCACCCTTTACGCTGCTGACTTTTCACACCATACACCACACTGCCATCTACAGAAGTTCTCTGACGACTCTGTGATCGTCGGCCTCATCTCTGATGGGGATGACGCGGAGTACAGAGGACTTATCCAGGACTACGTGGACTGGTGCTTACAGAACTGTCTCCAGATCAATGCGAGGAAAACCAAGGAACTGGTGGTGGACTGCCGCAGGCAAGGACAACCCCCGGCAACACTGGTAAACATTCAGGGAACAGACATTGAGATGGTGACATCTTACAAGTACCTGGGTGTTCACCTGAACAATAAACTGAACTGGTCACACAACACCAATGCACTCTACAAGAAGCGGCAGCTAACACTGTTCCTCCTGAGGAGACTTCAGGTATTTTGGAGTGCAAGGGGCACTCCTGAAGACCTTCTACGATTTTGTGGCGGCATCAGCCATCACATTTGGAGTGGTCTGCTGGGGCAGTGGCATCACAGCAGCCAACAGAAAGAGACTGAACAGGCTGATCAAAAAAACTAGCTCTGTTCTGGGGCGACGCCTCAACTCAGTGGAGGAGATAGGAGAGAGGAGGATGGTGACTAAGCTGTCATCTCTGCTGGAGTCCAAGTCCCATTCCATGTGGGACACGCTGAACGCACTGAGGAGCTCATTTAGTGGTAGGCTGTGCCATCCTAATTGGATGACGGAGAGGTTCTGCAGGTCCTTCCTACCTACGGCTGTCAGACTTTATAACCTAACCAGTCCTGCTCATAGAGGTTGTATTAAATATACTAAATGTAACAACTTTGCACAGTAGAGATCGTCCCCTCCAGTACACAATTAAGACAATAACAATTATCATTGAGGATGGCAACAACACTGTTGATTCAAATGCGAAATATACTGTCTGGGTACATATTTATATTCTGCTGGGTAATTTATCAAACTGTAATGCTGTTGATACAGTCTAGCTGCAATGCTCCTGCACTGTGTATATAACTGTGTACATATGTATATTTATTTACTGCTTTGGCTAGCCAGTTCTTATCTTATTTACTATTGCCCTGAGTGCTGCTATCCCTTTGCTGCTGCAATCCTGGAATTTCCCCATTGTGGGACTAATAAAAGTTTATCTAATCTAATCTAATCTAATCTAATCATTAGGCCACTACTGCCCCTGTATTACGGTACATAATATCAATTTTTAAAAAAAATGATTTTTGATAGGTATCTTGGCCAGTTGAAAAGTACGTCCATGTACACACTCAATACTTGGTCGGGGCTCCTATTACATGAATTACTGCATCAGTGCAGAATGTCATGGAGGTGATCAGCTTGTGTTACTGCTGAGGTGTTATGGAGTTACTTTGATGGCGGCCTTCAGCTCATCTGCATTGTTGGGTCTGGTGTCTCTAATCTTCCCCTTGGCAATACTCCATAGACCACGGGTGCCCAACGTGGGGCTAATGAAGCATTCAGGGTTCTGTGGGAAATTTTCTAATTTCAAATTTGTCATTGTTGTGCATGTGTTCTGTAGGCACCCTTGCATCTATGCACAACAACAGCAAATTATTTGCAAGTCTTTGGACCAATTAAGAGGTGAAATGAGAAAATTTCCCACAGAAACTGGAATGTTCCAGGATCCCCAGGTTGGGCACCCCTGCCATAGACTCTCTATGGGGTTTAGGTCAGGAGAGTTTGCTGGCCAATCATGCACAGTGATACCATGGTCATTAAACCAGGTTTTGGTACTTTTGACAGTGTGGGCAGGTCCCAACTCCTGCTGGAAAATGAAATTAGGATCCCCATAAAGCTTGTCAACAGGGGGAAGCATGAAGTGCTCTAAAATTTCCTGGTAGATGGCTGCACCGACTTTGGACTTGATAAAACACAGTGGACAAACACCAGCAGATGACATGGCTCCTCAAATCATCACTGACTGTGGAAACTTCACACTGGGCCTCAAGTAACTTGGATTCTGTGCCTCTCCATTCTTTCTCTAGACTCTGGGACCTTGATTTCCATGTGGCAGGACTTGGCACCTGATTTGGGAAGCAACCTAGGCTTCCATAACACCTCAGCAGTACCACAGGCTGATCACCTCCATGCCCATGCCACAATGATGCAGTAATTCATGCAAAAGGAGCCCTGACCAAGTTTTTTGTACATGGACATATTTTCCAGTCAGCCAACATTTCTATTAAAAATACATTTTTTTAATTCATCTTGTGTAATATTCTAATTTTTTTAGAACAATTATTTTGAGTCTTCATTACTTGTAAGCCATAATAATCAAAATTAAAAGAAATAAATGTTTAAAATATATCACTGAGTGTTTCACTTTTTGAACTGAATTATTTAAATAAATTTACTTTTCAGTGACATTCTAATTTATTGAGATGCACCTGTATCACTCTTCTTCTTCTTGTTCTTCTTCTTCATAGCAGTCTGTCGAGGACTCTATAAAAGAAATCTCTGTGTGTGTGTGTGTCTGTCTTTCTGTGTGTGCATCTGTCACGTTCATAGAATATCATAGGACGGCCTATGATCTCTGCCTGAACATCATAGGACATCCTATGAACTCAGGCATCATAGGACACATAGACAAATGTGTCTTTATGATGTCATATACAGTACACCATGTGTCTTTGAACTCAGGCATCATAGGACACATAGACAAATGTGTCTTTATGATGTCATATAGACCATGAACTTAGTCATCATAGGATGACTCGCGATACCTATATAACGGCACATAGACAAATGTGTCTTTATGATGTCATATACATCAAGCCTGCCTTCATGTCTTTATGATGTCATATACAGTGACAGACAACAGGCAGCATGTCTTTATGATGTCATATACATCGAGGCTGCCTTCATGTCTTTATGATGTCATATACAGTGAGTCCATGCTGGAAAGCCTCTTTTTGCTCAGATCTATTTTCACGATCCTGTCCTTGAACTGGAATTACGACGCACCTATCCCTCAACCAGTGTTGTCAACAAAGAAGAAGAAGAAGTAGAAGAAGACCCACCAGATGGAGAGCAATAGAATCACGACAACTGCTGCACGTCAGAAAAGATGCCATGAAGATGAAAAACCTGAGGTTCCAGCGGTACATCGCACCCGTCTGAGACAGGAGGACACCCTTCACCAGCATAGGGTTCGACAGACTTTAAAGCACATTTCTAGGACATCATAGGACAGCTTATGATCTCTGCCTCATCATCATAGCGCGTCCTATGAACTCAGGCATCATGGGACGACTCGCCATGCCTACATGACGACAAATGTGTAACCTTGACGAATGCCAGTCTACACTACAAATGTGTAAAATGCCAAGCAAAGTGCTGATTTTCTCTGGGTGCTCCGGTTTCTTGGTTTCTACAGGCATGCACGGGCTTTCCTGAACAGGTCAAAAGCCACTTTTTCAGGATCATGCCCATGAACTGGAATTACGACGCAGCTATCCGTCAACTAGTGGTCTGAATGAAGAAGAAGAAGACCCACCAGATGGAGAGCAATAGAATGAGGAGAACTGCTGCATGTCAGAAAGGATACCGTGAACATGAAACACCTCAGGTTCCACCAGTACGCTGCAGGTATGACTGTGAACAACACAGCCATCTGAGACAAGAGGAGACCCTTCAGTGGTCTGAACGAAGAAGAAGACCCACCAGATGATGTCTATATGACGGCACATAGACAGAGCACATGACTCCCTACAAGACATGTATATAGACACAGGTAAGCAACATGTCACGTGCCGAGCTGTCTTGGCTTTCCCTGGCTCGGCCTCTATCTCTTTGTGGGGTTGGCTTTGCTGGTTATGTGTGTTTTGATGTATTCTTGTACTTATGCCATGCCTCTAGCCAGTGCCTGACCAGCAGCTGTTAGTCAGCATCTGTCATCACCTTTCTCTCATGCTGCTGACAGGCTGCCGGCCTAGCCACATCCCCTCGCTCTCCTTCTGGTGCATCAGCTGTTTCCAGTCCCCGGTAATTATCTGTCCGTGCCTCGCCCAGGTGATTCCTATTTGTCACGCCAGCGGCGTCTGTATTAAAGGAGCTCTTCACTAGACAGACGCCGCTGGATTATTGTACGTGTTGGATGACGGTGCTTCACCATCTAACTGTCACGTCATTGAAGGACTGCTTCAATGCCTGGATAGCTGGACTTTTTGGGACTGGTCCCCTTGTGAGTAAACTGCTAGCATTTCTCTGTGTTGCCTTTACGCTGTGCCAGAAGCGTTCCTGTTCCCGGTTCAATCCCGTTTTGCTTCTGGCAGTGTTTCTCCCCGCAGCACCATCGTTATGCTTAGGCTTAGCCCAGTTTACATTCCCCGCAGGGGTGGTGAGCAACCCGCTGTTTTCCCTGTTTCCCCAAGTGCAGCCATCATATCACTTGTCACAGTAACTGTTCACTGGTGTGTTAATAAATGTGTGTTTGGTGTAACCCTGGAGTTATCCAGAAAGTCTTCACAGCGCTTCACTTTTTCCACATTTTATGTTACAGCCTTATTCCAAAATGGATTAAATTAATTTTTTCCATCAAAATTCTACTCACAATACCCCATAATGACAATGTGAAAAAAAATTTTTTTGTTTTGAGATTTTTGCAAACTTATTAAAAATTAAAAACTAAGAAATCACATGAGATGTACATAAGTATTCACAGCCTTTGCCATGAAGCTCAAAATTGAGCTCAGGTGCATTCTGAGGTGCATCCTGTTTCCACTGATCATCCTTGAGATGTTTCTACAGCTTAATTGGAGTCCACCTGTGGTAAATTCAGTTGACTGGACATGATTTGGAAAGGCACACACCTGTCTATATCAGGTCCCACAGGATTGTCTCGAGGCAGAAATCTGGGGAAGGGTACAGAAAAATTTCTGCTGCTTTGAAGGTTCCAGTGAGCACAGTGGCCTCCATCATCTGTAAATGGAAGAAGTTCTGAACCACCAGGACTCTTCCTAGAGATGGCCGGCCATCTAATCTGAGTGATCGGGGGAGAAGGACCTTATTCAGGGAGGTGACCAAGAACCCGATGGTCACTCTGTCAGAGCTCCAGCATTCCTCTGTGGAGAGAGGAGAACCTTCCAGAAGGCAACCATCTCAGCAGCAATCCACCAATCAGGCCTGTATGGTAGAATGGCCAGACGGAAGCCACTCCTTAGTAAAAGGCACATGGCAGCCCACCTGGAGTTTGCCAAAAGGCACCTGAAGGACTCAGACCATGAGAAACAAAATTCTTGGCTCTGATGAGACAAAGATTGAACTCTTTGATGTGAATGGCAGGCGTTATATTTGGAGGAATCCAGGCACCGCTCATAACCATGCCGATGGTGGTGGCAGCATCATGCTGTGGGGATGTTTTTCAGCAGCAGGAACTGGGAGACTAGTCAGGATAAAGGGGAAGATGAATGCAGCAATGTACAGAGACATTCTGGATGAAAACCTGCTCCAGAGCACTCTGGACCTCAGACTGGGGCGGCAGTTCATCTTTCAGCAGGACAACAACCCTAAGCACACAGCCAAGATATCAAAGGAGTGGCTTCAGGACAACTCTGTGAATGTCGTTGAGTGGTCCAGCCAGAGCCCAGACTTGAATACAATTGAACATCTCTGGAGAGATCTGGAAATGGCTGTGCACCGATGCTTCCCATCCAACCTGATGGAGCTTGAGAGGTGCTGCAAAGAGGAATGGGTGAAACTGCCCAAAGATAGGTGTGCCAAGCTTGTGGTATCATATTCAAAAAGACTTGAGGCTGTAATTGCTGCCAAAGGTGTGTCAACAAAGTACTGAGCAAAGGCTGTGAATACTTATGTACATGTAATTTCTTAGTTTTTTTTATTTTTAATAAATTTGCAAAAAATCTAAAAAAAAAAAAAAAACTTTTTTCACATTGTCATTATGGGGTATTGTGTGTAGAATTTTGAGGAAAAAATGAATTAAATCCATTTTGGAATAAGGCTGTAACATAACAAAATGTGGAAAAAGTGCAGCGATGTGAATACTTTCCGGATGCACTTTAATTATGAACCTTGTCAGTTTATTGACAAGGTCTCCTGTGGAACCAGCTGCCAATCTGGATTCGGGAGTCAGACTCAATCTCTGTTTTTAAGAACAGGGTTAAAACCTTCCTTTTTGATATAGCCTACAATTAGGGAGGGATCAAGTGTCTCTGAACCCTCCCTTAGTTATGCTGCTAATAGGTTTAGACAGCCGGGGAACCTCCAGTAATGCACTGGGCTTCACTCCTTTTTTCACTCTCAATGAAATATTTTTTTTTTGCTGGTCATTAACATCTGTTTGTTCTCTCCCATAGATTAAGTCCCCATCGTGCTGTTTGCTCTCTACATGTCTGTTCTTTTCATCTTCTCTATCCCCTCTCCCCCAGCCAGTCGCAGCAGATGACTGCCCTCCCTGAGCCTAGTTCTGCTGGAGGTTTATGCCTGTTAAAAGGGAGTTTTTCCTCTCCACCGTTGCCAAGTGCTTGCTCACAGGGGATCGCCTAATTGCTGGGGTCTTTCTGCAATTGTGGGGTTTCCCCTACAGTTGAAAGTGCTATGAGATGACTGTTGTTGTGAAATGGTGCTATATACCGTAAATAAAGTTGAATTGAATTGAATTGAATTGAATAAACTGTAAGGGAGAAGAGAGGAGGAAAAAAATGAAAACCAACCTGAAAGATTCAATAAACCATGATGCTGATTTAAGGTCGAATTGCCCAGCCCCAGTGTATGATCAGTACAATTATGATAGTCTTGTCTGCCAAGGTGGTAATGTAATAAGCGACTTTCGCATCTCAGCTCACGCAAAGCATCATGGGAACGTGGCTACCAAACATGCTTTATCGATACATTTAATTTATGGAAAGTTCCTGATTTACGAGCATATTGTATGCGTAGGGATCTTCCCAGGTGTACCTGCAAATGCAAGGATGAACTAGTTGCGCTTGCATTCGCGGCCATGTTGCAGAAATTGGCCAAAATGGCCCCTCTGTATGTATGCTGAAATAGCAGATTTTTTGTTGTCAAAGGACCAAGCACCCTTACTTGCGAGACTCCGAAACTACTACAAAGAAGGTAAGCGAGGGGTTTGACAGCTCAACTTTGGTTTTGTCATTTTGAGTAAATTTCACTACAAGGCATAGCCTGCTTACTTAGATCTATAGGTCGATACTATTATAGTTTAAGTAACCATACGTTTTCAATGATTTGCATTTTTATTTTATACCAGCCTACTTATCAATGGCCTTAATTACATGTGTGTGTGTAGATCAAGCTTCATTACCAATATACAAAGAATTATATCCTAGATCCAGGCCTGCCTGTCAATACCTATTACTTCAGGGTTTAGACTTGTGTCAGTTAGGCTAGAACTTGAACAATGCACAATACTATTTAATTATGTTATAATATAGACTTACTACTTTAATCCAACAATTACGTCTGTCCGGATCCTTCACCTCCGTGTGGAATGTATATAACGTGAATGGCGGCAGACATGTACACACGCTGGTCCCAAAGATACACACATGTATGCTGCAAGTTTGCTTTTTCCACCGCTCTAGATGATACATGCCGTTCCCACACTTCATTACGGCACAATGTGCACCTGACATAACGGAGATTTAAAGCTTAAAGCAGACTTTAAGCGGCAATTGTTCAGGTGTGACAGTACTGTTTGTACACAAAAGCAAGCCAGCTACCGGAATGTTTGGTAGTCGTGAACTTTGAACTCACATAGTCTGCACATGCGCACTCATAATGCGAAAGTCGCTTATTAGGGTGATTTGTCTGTCTATCTGTTAGCAGGATTATGCAAAAACAACTGTATGGATTTTGATAAAATTTTCACCAGAGGTAGCCCTTGGGCCAAGGATGAACCCATTAAATTTTGGTGATGCTTTTAGAGTGCCTATCTCCACCCAAGGACCTTGTTTGTATTTGTGCAGCAGGATTACACAAAAACTACTGGATGAATTTGGATGAAATTTTCACTAGAGGTGGTCCTTGGGCTAGAGAGGAACCCATTACATTTTGGTGATGATCTGAGAATGCATACCTCTGCCAAGGCTCTTATCTTCTCACAGTGTGTTAGCAAGAATACTCCAAAACTACTGGCTAGACTTTGATGTAATTTTCACCAGAACTGGCTTGTGGCCTACACATGAAGCCACTGCATTTTGGAGATGATCCATGAGGGACAGAAGGCGCCTTGGCGGAGGTATGCGCTCCCTGAGTGTTTTTCTAGTTTCGTTATTTTTTTTGCTGTGATGCTACATTAAGCTATTAGCATCAGCTCTGCTAGGTGTTCAGACAGGCTGCCTGCCATTGATCTGGCCGGTTTTGATTGCTATTTTCTAAAAAAAATTTGATTCAGCCCACACTGGAATTCTTATTCATCTACAAACATTTGACCATATACTCACTGTTAGACATTACAAGGAGTGTTGCCAGTAAGTTACTGTAATTTAGAATTACAGTACTATACTGTAATTCAATTGCAGTATAGTTTGTCTTTCTATATATATAGGAAGACAAAAGAAGAGGAAAACAGCAGCCTTGTGTGTAGCAGAATGGAATGTATGCACTCTGTTGGACAGAACAACATCACAGTGCCCAGAAAGACAGACCGCGGTTGTGGCTCTGGAAGTGAACAGGTACAATGTAGACATAGCTGCACTTAGTGAAACAAGATTGCCTGGATATGACAGCTTGGAAGACCATGGGTACATCTTCTTTTGGAGTGGGAGATCAACTCAAGAAAGGAGAGAAGCAGGAGATAGCAGCAATGCTTGATAAGGAACCGGTGCCAATCAACGACAGGATAATGACTATGAGACTCCCACTACAGCAGAAGATGTATGCCACACTCATCAGTGTATATGCCCCAACAATGACCAACACAGAGGAGGTGAAGGAAGAGTTCTACAGTGATTTATGTGAGACTATCAGGCGTGTACCGACTGATGACAGGGTGATACTCGTTGGAGATTTTAATGCCAGAGTTGGTTTGGACACAGAGAAATGGAAAGGAGTGCTAGGCAGTTATGGAGTAGGCAAGTGCAATGCTAATGGAGAACTTCTACTTGCACTATGTTCAGAATACAACCTTGTGACAACCAACACTCTATTTAAGCACAAGGACACACACAAGAACACATAGATGCACCCAAGATCCAAGCACTGGCACTTATTAGACTACATCATAGTCGGGCAGAATCAGAATCAGAATCAGAATGAGATTTATTGCCATTGTTCATGTAGTACACAAACTAGGAATTTGTCTCGGTGCAATGCTGCAACATTAAACATGGAGTAGCACTAAAGATAAAAATAAAAAACTATGCATGCAATAAAAGCTAGAATATGAATAAGTAATACTAATCTATGCAATTTTTAAATATATTAACAAGCAGCAGATATTGTGGAGTTCCACATAGTGCAGTCGGTAGTGCAAAAAGAAAACAGTGATAATTGTCATGAGTCCGGTTGAGCTGCTGTACATAGTGCACGAGAGTCTAATAAGTTCAGCAGTCTGATGGCAGAGGGGAAGACGCTGTTCATGTAGCGGGAGGTTTTAGTCTGAATGGACCGAAGTCTTCTGCCTGAGGGGAGGGGGGCAAACAGTGCGTGTCCAGGGTGTGAAGGGTCGGCTATGATCCGACCTGCACGCCTCCGGGTCCTGGAGATGTACAGGTCCTGGAGGGATGGGAGCTTGCAGCCGATCACCTTCTCAGCAGCGCCACAACGCACCAGTCTGTCCCTGGCGGTGGCTCCTGCATACCACACGGTGATGGAGGTGGTGAGGATGGACTCGATGATGGCCGTGTAGAACTGCACCAACATCTTGGTGGGTAGCTTGAGCTTCCTCAGCTGCCGCAGGAAGAACATCCTCTGCTGGGCCTTTTTGATGAGGGAGCTGATGGTCGGCTCCCACTTGAGGTCCCGGGTGATGGTGGTGCCCAGAAAGCGGAAGGAATCCACAGTGGTGATAGGAGAGTCTGTGAGGGTAAGGGGGGGCAGAGGGGCTGTGACTTTTCTGAAGTCCACGATCATCTCCACTGTCTTCAAAGCGTCCAGCTGCAGGTTGTTGTGGCTGCACCAGGACGCCAGCTGGGCCACCTCTCTCCTGTAGACGGACTCGTCGCCGTTGGAGATGAGCCCGATGAGGGTGGTGTCGTCCGCAGACTTGATCAGCTTGACAGACTGGTGGCTGGAGGTACAGGAGTTGGTGTACAGGGAGAAGAGCAGGGGGGAAAGTACAGAGCCCTGGGGTGATCCGGTGCTGATGCTAACAGAGTCTGAGACAGTCTTTCCCAGCCGCACATACTGCCTCCGGTCCGTCAGGAAGTCGGTGATCCACCTGCAGAGGGAGTCAGGCACATTGAGCAGGGACAGCTTGTCCTGGAGCAGAGCAGGGTGGATGGTATTGAATGCAGAGCTGAAGTCCACAAACAGGATCCTGACGTAGGTTCCCGGGGAGTCCAGGTGCTGCAGGATGGAGTGGAGGGCCAGGTTGACTGCGTTGTCCACAGACCTGTTGGCTCTGTAGGCAAACTGCAGCGGGTCCAGGGGGGGAGTGGTGATGGTCTTGAGGTGGGGCAGGACCAGGCGCTCAAAGGACTTCATGACTACAGAGGTGAGCGCTACAGGTCTGTAGTCGTTAAGTCCAGTGATCCGTGGCTTCTTGGGGACAGGGACGATGGTAGAGGCAGAGAGACATAAGGGATGTATTGGACACCAGAGCAATGAGAGGTGCGGACTGTGGCACTGATCATGTTATGCTGAGATCTAGATTAAGGATTTGGAGACGAAAACAGCACTGCAGGACGGGTGCGAAGCCACCACGGAAGTTAAACACTAGTGCACTGAAAGGCCAAAAGAAGCAGGAAGAACTTGCACAGGAAATGGATGAAAACTTGAAAGAGTGGGACAGCAACAACTCAGAGAATGCCACAGAAGAGAAATGGGCAACACTGAAGGATACGGTGTATCAGACTGCAAGTGATGTATTAGGCTACCCTGAGAGGAAACATCAAGATTGATTTGATGAGCATGATGAACACCTGAAGAAACTACTAGAAGCAAGGAATACAGCTAGGCAGGAAAACCTACAGTGTAACACAAGGTCGAAGAAGAAGAAATACTCAAAGACTCAGGGTGAGTACACCAGAGAGATGAAGTCCAACTGGTGTGATGATGTGATGAAAAAAGTGGAGGAACTTCAAACTGCAGCAGACAGGAAGGACATGAAAACATTCTTCACAGGTTTGAGAGAAATCTACAGCCCTAAACCAAGAGGATTGATCCAACTAAAGGCTATGGATGGTGAAACGGTTTTGCAGGAGAAAGACAAGATCCTGGACAGATTTGCAGACCACTTTGCCCAACTACTAAACAACCCTGGAGTTCTCACTGAAGAGGCTAAAGAAGCTCTAGTGCAGCGATCGGCTGTATCAAGTCTGGATGAACCACCAAATTTTGATGAACTAATGGTAGCTATCAGGGCAACACAGGATGGTAAAGATCCAGGAAGGGATGGAATTCCAACAGAAGTGTGGAAATTTGGTGGTGTTCAGCTGACCAACTGCCTGCACAAGCTCATCCAAGAGATATGGGATGCCCAGAAAGTACCTCAAGACTGGAAGGATGCAAGTATTGTGCCTTTGTTCAAGAAAGGTGACAGGAAAGATTGTGGAAATTACCGAGGTATATCACTGCAAGCCACTGTTGGTAAGATTCTTTCACGTGTACTACTGAACAGACTCAATGAACACATTTCGCAGAATGTACTACCGGAAACCCAGTGTGGCTTTAGAAGTGGGAGAAGCACAATGGAGATGATTTTCTACTTGAAACAGGTTCAAGAAAAGTGTATTGAACAGAACATGCCACTTTATGTAGTCTTCATAGACTTCAGTAAAGCCTTCGATACTGTTTCGCGACAAGGACTTTGGCAGGTACTCAAGAAATATGGCTGTACAGAGAAGTGTGTCAGCCTGATTGAGGCACTCTATACAGG
The DNA here is from genome assembly GCA_020510985.1 of Pholidichthys leucotaenia. Taxonomy (NCBI): domain Eukaryota; kingdom Metazoa; phylum Chordata; class Actinopteri; order Cichliformes; family Pholidichthyidae; genus Pholidichthys; species Pholidichthys leucotaenia. Next base: position 103,664,435 of record CM035850.1, on the reverse strand, counting down.
TATGCAAGCAAACGTGGCAATGAGTGGTTCAGTATCTAAAGACTTTTCAGTAAGCAACGGGGTGAAACAAGGGAGTGTGCTGGCACCTACACTTTTCTCGCTATATCTGGCAGCCATGCTTGAGGTGGCCTTCAAAGACACTTCAGAAGGAGTATACGTTCAAACAAGGAAAGAAGCAGACTTGTTCAATGTGGCACAGTTTAAAGCCAAGAGTAAGACATCGATAAAGGTAGTAAGAGAAATGCTCTTTGCCGATGACAGTGCTCTAGTTGCACACAGTTTGGAAGATATGCAATCTTTAGTGGAGAAATTTGCAAGAGCAGCTAGCCAATTCAGCCTCAAAATCAACATCAAGAAGACAGAGTGCCTTTATCAACCACCAAAATTCCAATTATCAGCATCACTACCAGAAGAGATCAGCATTGGTACAGAGCCACTAGTCAAGTGCAAGACTTTCAAGTATCTAGGGAGTACTGTTTCAGAGAATGCTAGGCTGGAGGATGAACTATCTCTCAGAATGGGAAGAGTGAGTGCTGTGTTTGGAAACTTGAGGGAGAGACTGTGGAACAATCGACATGTGTCTATCCGTGTGAAATGCAAAGTGTACAGAGCGACAGTACTGGCTACTCTATTGTACGGTGCTGAAACTTGGACTGTCTACAGAGTGCAGGTAAAGAAACTCCACGCCTACATGATGAGACACCTTCGAGCCATAATGAACATCTCATGGAAAGACAAGATAACCAACATAGAAGTGTTGAAACGAGCTGGTCTACCATCAGTGGAGGACATGCTAATACAGACGAACCTGAGATGGCTCGGACATGTTGAGAGGATGGACCACCAGCGTCTCCCTCGGCAGTTACTCTACTCACAGTTATGTGAGGGCAAACGCAATCAGGGTAGACCAAGGCTCAAATTTAAAGACACTGTAAAAAGAAACTTGAAGAAGCTGGATATAGACAGGAGTTCCTGGCAGCGGAAGGCTAAGGACAGAGCTGTGTGGAGGAATCTGATCAGACCTAAATGTAACAGTCATTGTCGCCCACGACAGACTGCTATGATGATGTTGACTGTAATTCAATTGCAGTATAGTACTGTAATGGAAAACAACACAACAATGGTTCCTTCTTTAACTGAAGGGTTATTAATCTAAATATTATTATCCCCAATGCAAAAACAATAAATGACTTTGAATTAAAATCTCTTTGTATAGACTAATGTTTAATTAAAAAATGTGTGCCAAAGCCGTTACGGTAGGCTAAAGATGGTAAGACACTGTATTTTCAAAAAGTACCATAGTGTACAGTAAAAATGACTGGATGTTCCAGCTGAATTTAACAAAAAAATCCCATAATGCAACAGAAATTACAGTAACTCACTGGAAAAATGTTTTACAGTATCATACTGGGTGAAATATGGTTTGCAACTGTAGAAATTACAGCCGTGTCTAACAGTGTTGTACATTGCTCTTAGAAGTTATTTTTGCTAGGCAGCTGCTAGCTGTCTAGCATCAGCTAAGCACTTAGTAGGAGTGGGAATCGCGACGGACCTCGCAATTCGATTCAGATTGCGATATCTGGGTCACAATACGATCTTATCATGATTCAACGATAATTACGATATTGCGAAATCAAGTATCACAATTCCATATAGTTTAAATTTTTTAACCATATTCAACCTCAAATCATGTCCCAAAGTAAAACTATTGACATTTCTTTCATATAATAAAGTATTTTCGGGGCTTCATTTTCCACAGAGATGCGTCTCTACACAAAGGGAGGGCAGTGGACAGTGTTTGGAATAGACTCCCACTCCAGCTACATTTAGCTGACTATGCAGACTCTTTGAAAAACCAGCTACAAACTTTTTTTTTAACAAGGGTTTCCATTGAGTTTCAATTCAACTGCTTTATAATGGTAAGTCTGATATTTTAAAATTATTTTATCCATCCATCCATCTTCTTCCGCTTAATCCTTTTTGGGTCGCGGGGGGGCTGGAGCCTATCCCAGCATCTCTGGGCGAGAGGCAGGGTCCACCCTGGACAGATTGCCAGTCCATCGCAGGGCCAATCTTGTGTTTTAACTTGTCTTTGTATTTCTAAAATGATTTTTTATCTATCAACTTCCTTTTATTCCATTTTATTGTATAGCACTTTGTGACTATGGGCCCTATTTTGATAGTCATCTGTGCACTTTTCAGACAGACTTTCCTCCGTGCGCCCATGCTTTTCTTAGTTTCTGTCAGCACATTCTGTTTTTACGCCTTGCGCCATGCCATCAAATTACCAGTAGACAGGGCGCCCGCTATGCGTTCGAAGGAGGCGCCTCATTTCACAGAGGTGTGGCGGCATGCACTTTAATGCGCATTACTATTATAGTGCATTCCATGAGAATCTGCTTTTGGTCAGGAAAAAGGAGGTCTGTTGTCAGAAGCGCATTGTTTAATGATATTTCAGTGGCGTGTTTTGACATCACGCAGCTCCGGAGCTCAGGAAACGGCATGAGCTGGGATCTTGTAACAGTCATAATCACCTTTCATTTTAATTATATGATGATCATGCACTGTTTTTTTTTTATTCAATCCACACTCTCATTTTAATTGAGGACTTACCATTGGAGTCTATAGATTAGGCATTAATGTAGGTTTTTTTTTTTAAGGGAATGAATGAACAGTGTGTGTGCCAGTGTGTTCCAATGTGATGTACAGCACATGGGGGGGATTTTCGTTTTCATCACAGACTTATTAGGCATTAATGTGTTTATTTTTTTAGGGGACTAAATGAATGAACAAGGAATGTGCAACGTTTTACTTTTCACTAACTCCCCAGAGACACAGGAGATGTATTCACATCTGCGTCAGCTGTGTGTCCCGGGTTAGGGAGCACTCCATCCACCCACAGTTGGGAGTGACTTCCACGCCATCGTTAATGAAAGTTTATGAAATTTTCAGGAAAGATGTGTAATGGCACGGGGAACAGATGATTAGATTTTGGTGGTGATTTGGATCACGATGTGGATGCAGGAATTTTTTTGAATATTTTGGTTTGAATAACTTAAGCACATCTGTGCCCATGGGACATCACTAGTTTCTCACACTGCTCTGGTTTGGGGGACAGGATTATGTGAAGACTCTCCATGGGGAATTGGTTCAACACTGCAGCTGGAATTACTCGCCAGTTCACTGCTGAACAAGGCAATGATCTGTCTTGGCACACAGTGTCTCGCCGTTTAAGACAATTTAGACTCAAAGCTCACTCTGCAGTGACCGAACCGCTCATCAGCAGAAAGAATAAAAAGGCTAGACTTGCCTTTACTGAGGAGCATGTTGTGTGGACAGAGGAGAACTCGTCCAGAGTGCACTTCAGTGATGAGAGTAAGTTCAATTTATTTGGGTCTTATTTTTTTACAAAATAAATGTTTGTGTTAAAGTGCCTTGCTTATTTAAAAAGAAACATGCTAGTACAGCAGTGGTATAGCCACAGCTGATATCTTGTCAAATTCTGAACAATCGAGTAACATATGTTAGACTAAATCAAGTATTAATACATTGTTCTCTAATTTTGATCTCCATTGTAGCTGATACTACAGGTGCATCTCAATAAATTAGAATGTCAACAAAAGGTTGATTTATTTAGGTAATTCAATTAAAAAAATAAACTTCTATATTATATAGATTCATTACACAGAGAGTGATATATTTCAAGTGTTTATTTTAATTTTGATGATTATGGCTTACAGCCCATGACAACCCCAAATTCAGTTTCTCAAAAAATTAGAATATTACATAAAATTAATTTTAAAAAATAGCTTTTTAATAGAAATGTTGGCTGACTGAAACGTATGTCCATGTACACACTCAATACTTGGTCGGGGCTCCTTTTGGAGTAATTACGGTATCAATGTGGTGTGGCATGGAGGTGATCAGCCTGTGGCACTGCTGAGGTGTTATGAAGGTCCATATTGCTTTGATAGTTACCTTCAGCTCGTCTGCATTGTTGGGTCTGGTGTCTCATCTTCCTCTTGATAATACTCCATAGATTCTCTATGGGGTTTAGGTCAGGAGAGTTTGCTGGCCAATCAAACACAGTGATGCCATGGTCATTAAACCAGGTTTTGATACTTTTGGCAGTGTGTGTGTGTGTGTGTGGGGGGGGGGGTGCCAAGTCCTGCTGGAAAATGAAATCAGCTTCTGCATAAAGCTTGCCAACAGAGGGAAGCATGAAGTGCTCTAAAATTTCCTGGTGGACGCGGACTTTGGTCTTGATAAAACACAGTGGACAAACACCAGCAGATGACCTCTGTTCAGATAAAAGTAAATTTTGCATTTCCTTTGGAAATTTGGAAATCAAAGTGTCAGAGTCTGGAGAAAGAGTGGAGAGGTACAGAATTTAACTTGCTTGAGGTTTAGTGTGAAGTTTCCACAATCAGTGATGATTTGAAGCAAAATCTTCCACATTTTCAATTTTCTTTATTTTTTTCTCTACATATTTCTATATTTATTTCTTTTTGCTATGCATAAAACGGTAATTCAGTTCCCGCTTCTCTCTAGTTTTCTCTCCCAGTTCAGGATAAACAATATAGGAGGAAAACAACAATGAGATTATTAACAAAAAGAGCGCACAGATCCATAGAAACGTCCCCTGAAATTGCAACACCGTAACTCAATGACAGCAGTCTCTGCAATCCCAGAAAAAAGTGAAATCGTGTGCTTAATTTTATTACGATCCAGACTTCAGAAAACATAAAATGCACATTTATAAAAAGTTGTGAACTGGGAGACCTGTAGATTTTGTTAAAACACAGTTATTCACATAATAAATCTCCAGAGTCTCCATCAGACCATGACGGTTCTTGTGTTAATGAAATAAACATGTTAGTCAAATAATCAATTTATTCATGAGTAGTCCTTTTCTTAATACTTCATTTATACATATTAAACAAGAGTCTGCTATGTTAAATGAAAATAAAAATTTTGAAATATGACTAACAAAAATAAACTATTTTAGTGGGGTTTGCGCTTAAACGCTTTCTATATTATGCTCCTCCGAACTGGCTGTGCCTGTGTTGATGACCCGCTTCCTCCTCAGCTGTGCCTCTGTGGAATTTTGCGGTGCTCTTGGTGGATGGGTGGTCATTACTGAAATGAAGCGACTGCGTCTGTGTTCATAATTTTGCGTGTTGATAGTAGATCACTGGCAAAAATTGGTCACTCCCTAAGGCGCTCCGTCTAAATTGCGCACTCACTAATTTGCACTGCCTTAGTAAATCTGCCCCTTAGAACTTAAAGTCCATAAACATGTATTGTAGCATGCAAAGTTGTAGTATTCACCGAGTGTGTGTGCATATACTGTCATTAAATGGATTAACAGCAGCAGCAATAACGTGCAGTTCCTTCTTTTTTTTTTTTTAAAAAAAAAAAAGAGACATAGCAGTACATCTAGTTTAAAAGGAAACGTTTAAATAAAATAAAATAAAAATCTAACTTGGAGATGTAACAGTTCCATGCAACAGGAGCACACCTTCACAGCATGCAGACTCGTTGGAACACACTACACATTTACATTCATTACAATCAGTATTACTATAGAGCTTATATGAGTGGAGTGCTGTCAAAAGTAAATTAAAGATTAAAAAACATGAATAACTTCTTTCTTTTTACAATATTTAAAAATGATTGAGTGGTAATTAAAAGAGTAACAAAAAAAAAGAACAATTACAACTTCTCATACCAATCAAAATATACAAGAAATATATAGAAATAACATAGTTTACATTGTTTACAGTTAAAATATTTACGGTTAGCTCAGGTTTGTCCTCCTGCGTTTGTTGGGGCTCTGTCCGGGATCGGCCTTTAGCTCACGATACTGCATCTGTCCATCGGCACAAAAACGCACAATGTTAAACTTCAAAGTGCAGAGTCCTACACATCAAATCTTCACTGAGGCAAAACATTCAGTTGTACTGTAACCCAGTATTAGTTTTTAAGTCTTTATTTAAGTGTTGCCATAAGTGTTGCAGGTGTAGCACAGTGAAGTTTTAATATGTTATTTTATATTCCTTGTTTTTTGCTCATATGTCCAGTTAAAAATTTTTGGCTCTAAAAAAATGTAATAATATTATTTTTGCAGGATGTGACTATTTCTGTCTGCATATTTTGTATTGACGAGCAGCATGAGCAGTGTGTGTATGTGTGTGTGTGTGTGTGTGTGTGTGTGTAAAAACGGAGAAGAGAGAAACAAAACGTTTTTATCAAAGTTGCTAGAAAAGTAGATGGATGTGTTTTTGGCCGTTCATTTTAAGGGTGCAACACAGTCACCTGTGGGGAAACTGGTGGGAATAGGTGCTGGCCTTTAGTCGATGTGCAGCTGTGGCTGAGAACACGTTAAGCTGGGATTATGCTGCACCTCCGCTGTCCAGGTCTGCTCGACCGTGAGACTTGTGTGACGAAAATTATGTCATCATCTCCAGTCTGCTAGACTCCTCGGACCCCTCCACAGCTGAGCGTGTGCAGCCCAAATTTTGTGACAGCGTTGCCTGGGCGCGTTGACTATGCATGCGTTAGACTGTTCTTCCCATTCAAGAGGTGGCACTACCAACACAGCGTACAAAGTCAAAGTAGACGGAGAAGACAAGAATAAACATACATGAATCATTTTGCACCATCATCTTGACTGCAGAAGAGGACTGAAAAATGTTAATTCGAGCAGCTTAAAGAAAATGGAATCAATGTTTGAGGAGAAACTGTGTGAAGGAATCTGCCATTATCCGCACTTGTACAATTCATCCTTAAAACAATACAAGAGCGCGTCTGCATATTGGCCATGCCTATAGGACTGGGGTGAAACTACAAATGACAGTTATGCGCATGTGTCAAAAGCTTGGTGTAGTCGGAAAAAGTGAGGTATGTATACAACCGCGTGCACACTGGCCTCATCCAAAGTGGACACGCATCTCAACGTACCAGAGCGGAGGTGTAGCATGAGCAAGGCTTTAGAGCTGCTTCTCAGTGTCTGCCTTTGCTTGCCATAAATCACACACTGTATGTGATATTCTCCTGTTAGGTGAGAACTCGTGTTCCATATTTGTCATTTCATTTTCTTGCGGTGATATGTTGTCATGGTTGGATTTAAGGACAGAATCATTGTTTATTCTCAAGGTAAATGCTACACATTGAGTAAATTTCATTATGTGGTGTGAAACACCTATTTTCTATTTCATGTAATCTGTAAAGAGTGTTAAAAGGGTTTCAACTCAAAGCATTATTGTCCAACTGTTGTTTTGGAATATTTTTGTGGATTTCTTTTGGGTTCATAGATGCTACAAAGATACTGGTAGTCCCTGAACAGGTGGCTGCACGGTGGCGCAGTGGTTAGCACTGCGGCAGCACAGTTTACCCTTGGCCGGGGGATTGTGGGGATTGTGGGTTCGATCCCAGCCCCCGACCAACAGTGATCTGTGTGGAGTTTGCATGTTCTCCTCGTGTTGCGTGGGTTTACTCCGGGATTTCTCCGGTTTCCTCCCACATGCCAAAAACATGCATGTTAGGTTAATTGGCTGTTCTAAATTGTCCCTAGATATTTGTTTCCTATAGGCCCTTAGAATAGAGGGTTAGTATTAATGAAAGCGCTTTGAGTGGTCTTTGTGACTAGAAAAGCGCTATACATATAAGTGCAGGTTAGTTAGTTAGTTAGATATATATATATATATATATATATATATATACAGTATATATATATATATATATATATATATATATATATACTGTATGTATGTATGTGTATATATATATATATATATACTGTATGTATGTATGTGTGTGTATATATATATATATATATATATATATATATATATATATATATACTGTATATATACGTATATATATATATATATATAAATTGGATTCAGATAGTTAACGGCTATCATACCCTGAAAAAAACCTACTATCTTAGTTGTTAACTACATTGTTTCAATGTTTCTTCATTAGTAGTCAAAGTATTGGCTACAGTGCCTCTGTGCTTCAGAGCAGTTTGTCTGTTTTTTGGCCAGATAACATAAAAAAAATCTTAATAGAAGTAGGCTCTTCACTTTCAGAGGGACAGTCCACATATTCATCTCTCAAAAAATCCTGCAAATTTCCAAAATACTTGTCTTTAAACATGGGGCAAATCTGGCACATTTTAAATCAAATTCAAATTTTGGGGTTTGGACAGTGTCAAAAAGTTAATATTGTGAAAATCAATTTTCCCATTCACAACAGTAAATATCCCAGCATCTTTGGCTCCACCCCCCCCCTCAACCCGAAAAGGATTAAGCGGAAGAAGATGAATGAATGAATAAAGAGTAAATATGGCCTCCACAACAAATACACTTCCCTACCCTTAAAAGTTAATTTTATAAAAGTTAAACTGGCACTTTATTAATCAAAATATGTGTATCCATCTTTGTTTGATTAAACCTTTATTATAAAATAAATTTGATTAAGTTTTCCCTTTATTCCCAATAGGGAATCGTGCTTGTTTGAGATTTGATAGGGTTGGGAAATCACCACAATACGATATTATCACGATACTCGGGCTATGGTGCGATAGTATCATGATCTTGTGATATGTATTGCGGGATCATATATTGCAATTTCCCATCCCAATCTTTGTCTGGTCAACTCTGGGCTAGATCTCAGCAGTCATTCCTTTGCTGTACAGACCTAACCAGTGAGCACAGCAAAACACCTAACAGTGAGCATTTACCGCCATCTAGTGGACTGAAAAGTCAACTGTTTTTTATTATTCTCGTACCTAAATAGGTGAGTTTGTATTTACAACATTTATTAATAATTTGTAATAAAGTATCACAATACTGGTATCTCTGAATTGAGGCAGTATCAAAACCAAGAAAGTATTGTGATACCAGTTTCTGAGTCAGACAGAACATTACCATCAACATGACATTCAAGTTTTCCTGTTTTTTTAATGAAATATTGGCAAAATGACTAAAATGTTGTTGCTTATATTGGATTACCTTGAATAACTATAGTAACAGTACCCACTACCATTGCTGTCCACTACTGTTGGTAGTAGAGCATTTTTGCTGACACTATGTGGATGCAGCATTAGAAAGTTCTTGGACTGAATCACAGGGCTGAAGATATTTTAACACGTACAGTTTGCATGATTTCTGCTCTGCTTGTGTGAGTTTATCACGCTCCTAAGGTGTTTTATTATTTTCAACAGGGTCAGTTTAGTACCTAGATTAATGTGAAAATCTGTGTGTTGGCCCTGCTTTATAGGGAGTGGTGATCCTTGGAGTGGTGATCTGCCCAGGTTATCACCCTAACAAAGATGGAACAGGCTTCAAACCCAACTGGGATGAGCTGTTAGCTAATGGATTCTTCCAGAATAAAAAACAAGTACTTTTACACCTGAAGTGCTTGTGAGAAACTCTTGAGCAACAAAAGAGGAGTTCTAAATTTAGAAATGACCTCACTCCTATTTTCAGGAGTTTCTACCCACTCAGCCAGTCGGGCGCTTCCTTCAGCTAGAAGGGTGTTCTTATCAGTTATGGTCAATGCAATTCTGGGAATACAGGCTGCAGATCTGTTGTCTCCAAATTCTTCCCACAAACACTGCAGTTGTAATTCTGTTTATGAAACTTCCAGCCATATGAAGATACCCACCACTTGTACATCAGAGGGCACTCTGGATAGGAAGTCAAGAAGTTCGTTGTTGTCAATCATGTATGGATCACGAAGCTTTTTGGTGAATTTATTCACACCTGCAGAAAAGAGAACATGAGTGTTTGAGAACAAGCGGAGAGATCATCTGCCCGAAGTGAAATATCCATCTGTATCAGGAACAAAGACTTCTACCCCATTCATCATATGGCACTAATTTAACTACAGGTATGAAGTCAAAACTCACCCCATGCGAGCACAAGGTATCGTAAAGGTATGAGGTAGAGAAGAAATGTGGCCAAACATAAGGCAGTGATCGCCAACCAGCTTAGAAAAGGCACTGTCCAGTTAAAGGTGCTGCAGCAAAAGAGAAATGACATTAAAACAAGATTTACAAGGTCCAAGTTAACAAGGAGATGCATCAAATGTTGTAATTATCTACTATGTGCCTTCTGTTGGTACCATAAGTGAATTATTCACTAAAGTACATTTTTATGTTTAAAACATGTTTTGTTTAAAGCGACTTATTGTTTGTTGCTTAACTGAAATGGTGCACAATCCCTCCGTGTAAGATAAATAAGGGTTATTTTGAACCTTTTATTACACAAACTATTCCAGAACAAAATAAGAAGTTGGAAATGACCTATGGAAAGCATCACTTCATGAACAGAACATACTTCTTCACCCTCTCTCCAAAGGAGGCCACTTCATCCAGACCATTCTGCACACTGATGAAGACGTCCTGGATGGCATATAGTTTATCCATGAAACCCTTGTGCTCTGAATCCTGACAGCAAGGAAAAGAAACCTAATTGAATATACCAGAACCCTCATTAAACACACCAACCTCATGCCCACAGAGGTTGGATCCCTGTGTAAAATCCAAATAAAAACAGAATGCAATGATTCAAAATCTCATCAACCACTATTTTATTCTCAGCAGAACATGAGGAATTATATCAGATATGGAAAGTGAAACATTTTACTGTTTCATGAAAACTATTAGCTCATCTTGAATTTGATGGCAGCAACACATCTCAAAAAAGTTTACCACTGTGTAGCTTCCCATTTTTTTTTAAGAGCCCATAAATGTCCGGGAACTGAGAAGATCAGTTGATGGGCCATTGTGTGCGGAATCATTGTTTGATATACAGTAGGATTCTAGCTGTTCAACTGTCCTGGCTCTTCTTTGTTGAATTTTGTATTTCATGATGCACCAAATGTTTTCAGTTGTGAAAAGGCTTGACAGCAGTCAGACCAGTCCACCACCCAGACTCTTCTACTATGAAGCCATACTGTTATGATAGACAGACTATGTGGTTTACCATTATCTTGCTGAAAAATATAAGTCCTTCACTGAAAAAGACAGCATCCAGATTAGAGCACTAAACCCTGTATTTACAGTGGTGTGAAAGTGTTTGCCCCCTTCCTGATTTCTCATTTTATTGTATGTTTGTCACACTTAAATGTTTCAGATAATCAAACAAATTTAAATATTAGACAAAGATAACACAAGTAAACACAGAATGCAGTTTTTAAATGAAGGTGTTTATTATTAATGGTAAAAAAAAAAAAAATCCAAACCTACATGGCCCTGTGTGAAAAAGTGCTTGCCCCCCCCATTCCTCGTTAAAACATAAATTAACTGTGGTTTATCACATCTTTGGAAAGCTGATTTCAATTTCTCTAGCCACACCCAGGTCTAATTACTGTCACACCTGTTCTCAATCAAGAAATCATTTAAATAGAACCTGCTTGACAAAGTGAAGTACACCAAAAGATACTCAAAAGCTAGACATCATGCTGTGATCCAAAGAAATTCAGGAACAAATGAGAAACAAAAGTAATTGAGATCTATCAGTCAAGAAAAGGTTATAAAGCCATTTCTAAAGCTTTGGGACTCCAGTGAACCACAGTTAGAGCCATTATCCACAAATCGGGAAAACATGGAATAGTGGTGAACCTTCCAGGAGTGGTTGGCTGACCAAAATTACCCCAAGAGTGCAGCGACAACACATCCAAGAGATCACAAAAGACCCCACAACAACATCCAAAGAATTGCAGGCCTCACTTGCCTCAGTTAAAGTCAGTGTTCATGACTCCACCATAAGAAAGAGACTAGGCAAAAATGGCCTGCATGGCAGAGTTCCAAGACGAAAACCACTGCCGAGCAAAAAGAACATAAAGGCTTGTCTCAGTTTTGCCAGAAAACATCTTGATGATCCCCAAGACTTTTGGGAAAATACTCTGTGGACTGAAGAGACAAAAGTTGAACTTTTTGGAAGGCGTGTATCCCATTACATCCGGCTTAACATAACATTTCAGAAAAGGAACATCATACCAACAGTAAAATATGGTGGTGGTAGAGTGATGGTCTGGGGCTGTTTTGCTGCTTCAGGACCTGGAAGACTTGCTGTGGTAAATGGAAGCGTGAATTCTGCTGTCTCCCAAAAAATCCTAAAGGAGAATGTCCGGCCATCTGTTCGTGACCTCAAGCTGAAGCGCACTGGGTTCTGCAGCAGGACAATGATCCAAAACACACCAGCAAGTCCACCTCTGGATGGCTTAATGTTATGACCCCTCATGCGCCATTATGCAGCGCACAGAGGGAGGAATAGAAAGCCCACGAGCAGGAGTAGATTTGTGCACTTTATTAGACAAACCCCAAAATTGTCCAGCAAACAGTCATGTAGAAAAGCAGAGAGTTGATATGGTTATAACTGAGGCCACCGGGAAAACAGGAGCGGCACCTGGATGCTCAGCAGCCTGAGGGAGGGAATGCCTAGGCGGAGAGAGCCGCTAACACCAAATAACTAATAACAATCTAATGGCGGTAGAAAAGACTTCATGAGCCAGGCTGAGAGTAAACGTAGGGAATGAAAGCTAGCATACACAGAGGAACACGCTGCTGTGAATGTACAGCACAATGCTCCAGCAGTCTTTCCCACTTAAACAGAGCTTAAGTAATAATCATACTAATGAGGGAAGAGACCGCCGGTGTGGAGGAGCGTGAGCTGGATCAGTTAAAACCAGGTGTGTTTGGATGAGTGTCAGAGAATGTGAATGGAAGTGAATGAGGCGTGTGTGTATGTGTGTGAGACACCGACAATGAGAAACAGCTGATGACACTGACAGGAGGAGGGGGCGTGGCCAAGCTGCCAGGGAGCGGAGGACCCAAAGAGCTCCCTGAAGTGCCTGATGGGAAATAGCCAATAAGAAGAGACAAAATAGCCCCAATGTCAGAACTGGGTTTAGAACCACCAAACCCAGGTTCATGACAACCCCCCCCCCCCAAGTGGAATCTAGACACCCAGGTGCTACCAGCAAAAAACACAATAAGGGACCCCCCCAGAGGAAAACGACCACCCAGGGTGGGAGGTGGGGGAAAACCGGTTAGGAGGGAAGCAACAAGTGAATAATACAAAATAATATACTGTGGAGAAAGGAATAACCAGACAAAGCTTTCTGAGCAGATGAACTTTATTGCTCTCTCTCACATCTTCCACAATCAGAAACATTAACCTCATGTAGTAGGGACTCTCTTTTATATCCCAACACTCACACGTCCCTGCTACCTGAGGTCCTGCATTCACAGTTCACTTCCCCATGACAATTCCCCTTGTCCCCCGGCCCTTTGATCTCCATGCTCTTCCGTCAGAGGAAAACTACTGCATCTCCATGCCTTTCAGTCTGAGAGGAAAACTACAGCATGGGTCCCCCACAATACAAATATAATAAGGTGAACCTCCTAACAGCACCCAATCTAGGACACAAACCCCCCTCCCCAAGAGTCCAAAGTTCAGAGGGCCGGCCAGAGTCCCAGGCCCCAGACATGGCGAGGGGTAACTGACTGGGTGGCCTGCCCGAGTCCCAAGCCCAGCAGGCGGCCCGCTGAACACCGTCAGGTGGCCTGCCAGGACCGATGGACCATGACCCGAAGGCCAAGTCTTTCGGGTGGCCGACCAGCATGGTTAAGCCACCAGGACCGGAGGGGAAGGCAAAGAGGTAGCCTACCCACCAGGGAACTTGGACGTAGGTGGCCAGGCCAAGGGATAGGAGCCCCCTGCCCTCTAAGGATTGGAGCAGGGGGACCGTAGCACATGCGATGGTCCCGGTCTGGGACATAGCTGCACCCACGATGGTCCAGGTCTGGGACAGCGTTGCCCCAGCGGTGGACTCCGGTTGGAGCTCTGCTGCACCGGCGGTAGGCTCCAGCTGGACCGCCATTGCACCTGCGGTGGCCCCCATCAGGGACCTCATTGCACCTGCGGTGGCCTCCCCAGCAAGGGAGGTAGGGATCTTCATGAACCCCAGTGCTGGGCCCAGATCCTCGGCGGCCTCCGGAGGGATCAGCTGCTCTCCGGCGACCCTGGCAAGGAGCTCTGAACCTGGAGGGAGAGAAAAAAGAGACCGAGTCAGGGTTGCCGGCAGCAGCAGAGCCCGGTGAGGTAACCCTGAGAGCTACTGTGAGCTGCCCCGCCCCCCCCCCCTTACTTTGAGTCGGGCAGTGTGACTTCAACATAGATATAGGAGACATTATGGAGCACACTTGCCTGAACTCGGGCTCCACCACCGTCCAGGACTCTGGCGATCTAGGGTGCGCGGGTTCCCTCTGTCTGCCAGGAGCTGCACCCACGTCGACCTCTCCCGGGGCGGCTGGGCTCATGTCGCCATCATCTGCAGACACCCCAGGTTGCAGCGGCTCCTCTCCGGCGACCCTAGGAAGGAGCTCAGAGAAGATGGGAGAGGAAAGACGGTCAGGGTCACCGGCAGCGGCGGAGCCTGGTGAGGGGAGTTCGGATGCAGCTGAGGGCTGCACCCGATTCTCCTCCCCAAGAGCCAGGTAAGATCTCTCCACAACTGACAAGAGAATTACAGGAGAGGTTACTTGCCTGTACTCGAGCTCCATCACCATCCAGGACTCCGACAATGCCGATGATGACATCCTGGACCCAGTCAGCTGGAGGTCTGGTCCAGAAGGTGACGCTGCTACGACGGCCCCAGCAGCAGGCATGAAGGTGGTTGCCATCTCGGTGCCCCCATGTGCTGTCTTCCATCGGGACTGCCTCGCTGCTGGTTTGTCTCCCCTCGGGCGACCTGGTTCTGGAGCCGGCAAACTCGTAGGGGCACACATAAAGGGTTTGGAGAGGTCAGGCGAAGAGCTACTATATTCCACTGGAGCGGAGCACTCAGAGGACTGCACACCCTGAGACTCCTGGCCAGAGGACAGGCAAAATTGTTCATCAAAAGTGGAAGTTAGATGAGAAAAAAACTTGCCTGTCCTTCTGGCTCTGGATATCCCCAACGGCCTCCAAGGCGTCTCCTCTCCTCTCCGAGCTTTCCTCCTCCATCCGACGGTCGATGAGGGCGAGCAACGCCAGTCTCACCTCCTCCGTCATCAGCGAAGCGCGTTCCTGTTCCTCCCTCTCGCGGCGCTCCTCCTTGATCTGGCGGTCTAACTGGGCGAGCAAGGCCAGTCTCTCCTCCTCCCTTTCACGGCGCTCCTCCTCAATCCGGCGGTCCATCTGGGCTAGCAGGGACTGTCTCTCCTCCTTCGTCATAATATCCGGGGATGGAGCGTGCCCAGGCTTGAGGGACAGCGCAGGAGCGGGAGATTCATGGGAGGAGGGTGTCTTCCTCCCCTGCAAGCGCTTCCTCCGGCGGGAGGATGGCTCCGACATCGGGGATGCCCACTCCGGGGTCCGCGTCTGGTGGGGAAAAGAGGAAGGAGAGGATATCGTCCACCCTCGGAACTACCCAGAGGTCGGGATGATGCCGCATGATGTCTTCAGCGGTGAGCCACGCCAGCTGAACGTCCTCAGGAGACTGCAGCCACTGAGCAGAAAAGAGCGCCTGCTCCAGGAAGTCCTGCGCTCTCAGCTCCTCGTCTGTCCAGATCACCATAGTGTAGCTCAGGAAAAAAGAAAAAAAAAAGGGTAAAAAGGAAAAGAAAAAGCGCATGTCTACTCCGCTGGGTTTTCTTTTGCTGGCTGGAGCATTCTGTTATGACCCCTTGTGCGCCATTACGCATTGCACAGACGGATGAATAGAAAACCCACGAGCAGGAGTAGATTTGTGCACTTTATTAGACAAAACCCCAAAATTGTCCAGCAGACAGTCATGTAGAAAGGCAGAGAGTTGATATGATTATAACTGAGGCCACCGGGATAACAGGAGCGGCACCTGGACGCTCAGCAGCCTGAGGGAGGGAATGCCTAGTGCCACAGAGCAGCTGTCGGCACAAGGAGAAAGGCAAACATTAACTTACTGGCTGGAGCGATCCAAGGCCGTCCGTGCAGTCCGGTGGATGAAGGCGAGGCGGAGACAGCCGCTAACGCCAAATAACTAATAACAGTCTAATGGCGGTAGAAAAGACTTCACGAGTCAGGCTGACAGTGACATAACGTTCGGCTCAGGAGACGCACACACACAGGCTCAGAGTAGTTCAAACTGTTTATTAACAACAGGGGTGTATGAGTGTGTGTCTGCAAAATGTTAATGTGTTGGTGGCGGCGTCTGCTTCAGGCACAGAGGCAGGAGACCGTACAGCCGGCAACCCTATGGGAGAGAACAGAGACACAGGGTGATGGGCACACACCAACACAGGAGGAGAATAGGCGAGGGAGAAGCTTACTTGCTTGGGACAGATGACTGGCACAACAAGGACGGGACCCCGGGAGACAGCCACCTGCAGGACTCGGTGCAGCAGCGAGGAAGGACGAGGGACGGAGTTGTCCGCCGCCGAGGAATCCACCTGTGCACAGGGGAGCAGACTGGAGAATATGAGGTAAGTGGTTCTTACCGCACAGCGTCGTGCTGAAGAAAGAGTTGCGTCACGTAGACGGGGAATGAAGTCTGATGGCTTCAGGCCGAAGCTCAGGGCGAGGCGGCTTATATTCCTCGCCGCTGATGATGAACAGGTGTGTGAGCAGGTGGCGCCGCTGATGAGCGGCGCGGCGTGACAGTACTCCCCCCTCTAGCAGCGCCTCCTGGCGATGGCCTCTCTGGGTGCGCTCGGTGGAAGTCAGCGATGAGCGATGGGTCCAACACGAACGACGGGGGCACCCACTGTCGATGCTCGGGCCCATAGCCCTCCCAGTCCACCAAGTACTGCAACCCACGACCCCGGCGCCGGGAGTCTAGGATGGAGGAGACGGACCAGGCCGGATGGCCACCAACCATCCGGGGCGCGGGTTGCGCAGCAGGAGGAGGGCAAAGGGGGTCGGAGACTGCCAGCTTCACCTTTGACACGTGGAAGGTGGGATGGATGCGGAGGGAGGGGGGAATAGCCACGCGCACAGCCACCGGGTTGATGATCCGGGTGATGGGATAGGGACCCATGAATCGCTGTGCCAGCTTCCTCCTCTCGCCTTTTAGAGTTACGTCCTGGGTAGAAACGTAGACATGTTGCCCAACTCTGTACGCCGGGGCAGGTCTTCTATGCCGGTCCGCCACAGTCCTGTTGCGCTCCGCTGTGCGTAAAAGCGCATTGCGCGCGGCAGCCCAGATGGAGCGGAACTGCCTGAGATGTGCCCTAACCGAGGGAACAGTTACCTCACTCTCCTGCACCGGGAACAGCGGGGGGTCATAACCCAGGGACGTCTTGAAGGGGGACATGCCTGTAGCAGAAGAGTAAGTGGTATTGTGGGCGTATTCAACCCAGGCAAGATGGTTGCTCCAGGACGTGGGTTTGGATGAGGTCACACAGCGGAGCGCAGCCTCCAGCTCCTGGTTGGTCCGTTCACACTGCCCGTTGGATTGGGGGTGATGGCCGGAGGATAGGCTCACCTTGGCTCCGATGGCGTTACAAAACGACCTCCAAACCTCAGATGAAAACTGGGGGCCCCGGTCCGAAACCACGTCCACCGGAATCCCATGCAGCCTGACCACGTGTTGGACGAGGAGATCCGCCGTCTCCAGGGCAGTAGGGAGACCTCGCAGGGGGACGAAGTGCACAGCCTTGGAGAAACGGTCCACAATGATCAGGATGGTGTCATAGGAGTTGAAGACGGGGAGTCCGGTGACGAAATCCAACGCGATGTGCGACCAGGGCCTGCCAGGGACGGGCAGGGGCTGGAGCAGACCCGCTGGAGGGGCATTTCCCGACTTGCAGGTGGCACAGATTGGGCAGGCCCGGGCGTAGCGGGCTGCGTCCCTCCGCAGGCCTGGCCACCAAAAGGACCGTTGGAGGAGGTCTATCATCCGGGAGGTGCCAGGGTGACAGGTGAGCTTGGAGGTGTGCAGCCAGTGGATGACCTCTCCTCGAACCACGGATGGCACGAACAGCCGCCCCTCCGGTCCGCCGCCAGGGTCAGGTTCCACTTCCTGCGCCTTCCGGATCTTGCTCTCAATGTCCCACGAGATGGCTCCCACGACGCACGACCTGGGCAGGATGGTGTGGGGCGTTTCCTCCGACTCCACGGGGGTGAACTGCCTAGAGAGGGCGTCAGGCAGGCCGTTCTTGGAGCCAGGCCTGAAGGTGATGGAGAACTGGAACCTGGCGAAGAACAAGGACCAGCGCGCCTGGCGGGCGTTCAGGCGCTTGGCAGATCGTAGGTATTCCAAGTTCTTGTGGTCCGTTAGGACCACGAACGGCAGGTTCGCCCCCTCTAGCCAGTGGCGCCACTCCTGCAGGGCGAGTTTGATGGCCAAGAGCTCTCGGTCCCCCACATCGTAGTTCCTCTCCGCCGGGGACAAGCGCCGGGAGAAGAAGGCGCAGGGCCGTTTGACGCCATCGTCCGGCGACCGCTGGGATAGCACTGCTCCCACTCCCGTGTCCGAGGCGTCTACCTCCACGATGCACTGCAGCGCGGGGTCGACCTGGCGAAGGACCCGGGAGGAGGAGAACTCCGCCTTCAGCGCCTGAAAGGCAGCAGCGACCTCTTCGGTCCACCGGAACGGGACCTTAGGGGACGTGAGGCGGGTCAGTGGTCCGACGATGGAGCTGAAGTTGGGGACAAAGCGGCGGTAGAAATTGGCGAAACCAACGAACTGTTGCACCTGCTTCCGGGACGCAGGTGTAGGCCATTCCACCACCGCCTTCACCTTCTCTGGGTCTGGGAGCACCTTGTCATGGGCGATGATGAACCCCAGGAAGGATGTAGTCCTGGCGTAAAATTCACATTTTTCAGCCTTCACGTATAGCCGATTCTCCAGCAGTCTTTGGAGGACCCGCCTCACATGGACCTGGTGCTCGTCCCTGGACTTGGAGAAGATGAGAATATCGTCCAGGTAGACGAACACGAAAAGGCCGATGAAGTCCCGGAGGACGTCATTAATGAGGCGCTGAAAGACGGCAGGAGCGTTGGTCAACCCGAACGGCATTACTAGGTATTCAAAGTGGCCGTTCGGGGTACGGAAGGCTGTCTTCCACTCATCTCCCTCCCGGATCCGGACGAGGTGGTATGCGCTGCATAGATCCAGCTTGGTGAACCAGGTCGCCCCCTGGAGGGAGTGGAAGGCAGTGTCCATGAGGGGCAGGGTGTAACGGTCCTTCTCAGTGATGTCGTTGAGGGCCCGGTAGTCAATGCAAGGGCGGAGGGACCCATCCTTTTTCCCCACGAAGAAGAACCCTGCCCCCATGGGTGACGATGATGGGCGGATTATCCCAGCGCTCAATGATTCTTTCAGGTAGGCGTTCATTGTCTCCTTCTCCGGCGCTGACAGGCTATAGAGCCGACCAGAAGGTAAGGGAGCCCCCTGGCGGAGGTTGATGGCGCAGTCATAGGGCCGATGAGGGGGGAGAGACATAGCTTTAGTCTTACTGAACACCATACCCAGGTCGTGAAATTCCGGGGGCACCAGAGACAGGTCCGGGGGTGCAGCGTCCGTAGCAGGGGGAGAAGCGGACGGAGAGCAGGCAGCGGACTGAAGGCAGGTGCCTATGCAGAACGTGCTCCATGCCGATACCCCAGCTGACTTCCAATCCAGGACAGGGTTGTGAAGGCGTAGCCAGGGATACCCCAGGATGACGGGCGACACAGAGTTGGGTAGGACATAAAAGGTCATCTCCTCCCGGTGGTTTCCTGAGATGATGACCGGGACGGGGATGGTCTGGTGTGAGACTCTCCCAAGGGAGGCACGGGAGAGGTTGACAAGGGAGATGGGATTCTTGAGTGCCTGACAGCGGATGCCCAAACGGGTTTTTTTTTTTTTTTTTTTTTTTTTTTTTTTGTTACTTATTTGTACCCGTAGGTAGACTTGGTTTGCAGTCTGGTGACAAGCCACCGGCTGCTGGTCGCTGCGTGCGCGAGCGCCCTAAACCTACATGTTTTTGGTGTGCGGGAGGAAACCGGAGAAATCCCGGAGTAAACCCACGCAACACGGGGAGAACATGCAAACTCCACACAGCTCACTGTTGGTCGGGGGCTGGGATCGAACCCACGACCTCATGATCCCCGCGATCCCCCGGCCGAGGGTAAAACTATGCTGCCACAGTGCTAAACCACTGCGCCACCGTGCAGCCTGGGTTGCCAGGCTTTGTGAAATGAAGCTGCCTTCTGCGCCCGAATCCACCAGTGCGTGGGTGAGAAGCCCAGTGGGGTTGTGGCAGAAACGGATGGGCAGCTTCAATTGGGTGAGTGGATTTAACCGGTTGACGTCCGCGAGGCCCCCTACAGTGACTCGCGGACCCCGCCGACTGGCTTTCCGTGGACAAAGCTTCACCGTGTGTTGGTCATCTCCGCAACACATGCAGAGATCCAACTCACGGCGGCGTTGTCTCTCCGCAGGGGAAAGCTTTGTCCAGCCCGTCACCATCGGCTCCGACTCCTCGGGGCACGATGGTGGCGGCGCCGCCAGGGGGCGAGCTTGGAACAGGCGCGGCGAGGCTTCGCGAGGGCGAGAAGAAGACGACTTCCGCCCCGAGGAGCGCTCGCGCAGCCTGTTATCCAAACTGATCGCTAGAGATGTTAGCTCCACTAGCGTCTCAGGGATATCCCGCCCAGCTAGTTCATCCCTCAGATCATCATTGAGACTGCGGAGGAAAAGGCCGCAGAGGGAGCGTTCCTCCCAGCCTAACTCCTCCGCCGCTACCCGGAAGTCGACCGCGTAGTCCGCTGCCAACCGGCTTCCCTGCTGGAGGGCGAGAAGCCGATCGACCTGGACCGTCTCGGTAAGAGCATGGTCAAAGACCTCCAGGAAGCGTCTCACGAACTGGTCATACGTGAGGGTGGCATAACTGGGCCTCGCCATTACGGCGTAGGCCCATGTTAATGCTCGCCCCTCCAGGAGATTCCCGATATAACCAATTCGGCTATGATCTGAGGGAAAGTCCCCGGGCACCCGGTGGAAAACGGACTCACACTGCATAATAAACCCCCGCGCTCCGCCGAGCTTACCGCTAAAGCGGGCGGGGGTCGGAATGGGCGTGAGCCGAACCGGTGCACCCGGAGCCTGCTGGTTGGCCACTGGAGCAGCAGGAGCTGCGCCACCCTGACGAGCCGGGGGGAACGGCTGTTGGGGGTCCAAGCGGTCCAACCGGTTAGTTATAGTAATCAACTGATTAAAAATCACCTGTTGCTGATAGACAATCTGATCCACTCGAGCCTCGAGAGTGGAAAACCGGTGTGCGAGCCCGCCGTCTGCCGAGCCGCTCTGCTGAAGCCGTACTGACATAATGTTCGGCTCAGGAGATGCACACACACAGGCTCAGAGTAGTTCAAACTGTTTAACAACAGGGGTGTATGAGTGTGTGTCTGCGGAATGTTAATGTGTTGGTGGCGGCGTCTGCTTCAGGCACAGAGGCAGGAGACCGTACAGCCGGCAACCCTATGGGAGAGAACAGAGACACAGGGTGATGGGCACACACCAACACAGGAGGAGAATAGGCGAGGGAGAAGCTTACTTGCTTGGGACAGATGACTGGCACAACAAGGACGGGACCCCGGGAGACAGCCACCTGCAGGACTCGGTGCAGCAGCGAGGAAGGACGAGGGACGGAGTTGTCCGCCGCCGAGGAATCCACCTGTGCACAGGGGAGCAGACTGGAGAATATGAGGTAAGTGGTTCTTACCGCACAGCGTCGTGCTGAAGAAAGAGTTGCGTCACGTAGACGGGGAATGAAGTCTGACGGCTTCAGGCCGAAGCTCAGGGCGAGGCGGCTTATATTCCTCGCCGCTGATGATGAACAGGTGTGCGAGCAGGTGGCGCCGCTGATGAGCGGCGTGGCGTGACAGAGAGTAAATATAGGGAATGAAAGCTAGCATAGACAGAGGAATACGCTGCTGTGAATGCAGAGCACAATGCTCCGGCAGTCTTTTCCCACTTAAACAGAGCTTAAGTAAAAATCATACTAATGAGGGAAGAGACCGCCGGTGTGGAGGAGCGTGAGCTGGATCAATTGAAACCAGGTGTGTATGAGTGAGTGACAGAGCATGTATATGGAAGTGAATGAGGCGTGTGTGTATGTGTGTGAGAAACCGACAATGAGAAATAGCTGATGACACTGACAGGAGGAGGGGGCGTGGCCAAGCTGTCAGGGAGCGGAGGACCCAAAGAGCTCCCTGAAGCGCCCGATGGAAAATAGCCAATACGAAGAGACAAAATAGCCCCAGTGTCAAAACTGTATTCATAACACTTAAGACAAACAAAATCAAGACTTTGGAGTGGCCTTGTCAAAGTCCTGACCTGAATCTGATTGAGATGCTGTGGCATGACCTTAAAAAGGCAGTTCATGCTCGAAAACCCTCCAATGTGGCTGAATTACAACAATTCTGCAAAGATGAGTGGGCCAAAATTCCTCCACAGCGCTGTAAAAGACTCATTGCCAGTTATCGCAAATGCTTTATTGCAGTTGTTGCTACTAAGGGTGGCCCAACCAGTTATTACTTTTTCACACAGGGCCATGTAGGTTTGGATTTTTTTCCCTTAATAATAAACACCTTCATTTAAAAACTGCATTTTATGTTTACTTGTGTTATCTTTGTCTAATATTTGAATTTGATGATCTGAAACATTTAAGTGTGATAAGCATACAAAAAATGAGAAATCAGGAAGGGGGAAACACTTTTTCACACCACTGTACCTTTTAGGCGTGGGGGGAAAAATTACTTCCAAGAGACTTCGCCTCTTCAAGGTGCTCGTTACTTTGTAAGGCATTACTGTAACACCGCTACTTTTGCATTAACTTCTGGAGTACCCGGGGAAAGTCCACACACACATGGGGAGAACATGCAAACTCCACACAGAAGGGTCACCGATGATCAGGGAGTGGGATCGAACCCACAATGGTCAAGGGTGGGATCAAACCCATGCCCTTCTTGCTGTGCTTCCACAGCACTAACCACAGAACAAATTATATTTAATTAAGTGGGATGACACAGGGAATAAGTACTGAACACATGAAGAAAAAGAGGTGCAAAAAGGCATAGAAAGCCAAGAAACCAGCTGAAATCCATCAGAATTTAGGAAGCCATCCCATCCCCCATCAGTACAAATTAATTTCAGCTGGTTAAGTCCTGAATGATAGCCTTTAAAAAGGTCTGTGAATATCAGATTGTCACACCACAAAGATCTCATGATGGGTAGAGGCAAAGAGCTCTCTCTAGACCTTCGCAAGCTTATTGTTGCAAAACATAATGATGGCATTGGTTACAGGTGCATTTCTAGACTGCTGAATGTTCCAGTGAGCACTGTTGGAGCCATCATTCAGAAATGGAAAGAACATTATTTTACCATAAACCGGCCATGACCAGGAGCTCCTCGCAAGATTCCTAAGAGTCAAAAGAATTATAAGAAGTGCTATCCAAGAGTCAAAGACCACTCGTGGAGAGCTCCAGAAAGACCTGGAGTTAGCAGGTACTGCTGTTTCAAAGAAAACAATAAGTAATGCACTCAACCGACATGGGCTCTATGCCCACTCATCTCGTAAGACTCTATTGCTGAAGAAAAAGCATGTTGAAGCTTGTTTAAAGTTTGCTGAAACAAGGGTGGACATTTCAGCAAGACAATGATCCCAAACACACAGCCAAGGAAACTCTCAACTGGCTCCAGAGAAGGAAAATTAAGTTGCTAGAATGGCCCAGTCAGTCACCTGACCTGAATCCAACTGAACATCTATGGAACGAACTAAAGATCAGAGTTCACAGAAGACACTAGGGCTGCGAATCTTTAGAAGTCACACATTTCAATTCAATTCTGATTTTTGATCTTCAAAAGACATTAGAAGGACTGGATTATGTCTCTGCCACAGCAGACATTTGGACCTTGGATAATGAAAATTTTCTTTGGATTGCTGCACATCGGATTAATCCATATCATAAAGGTAAAATAAACATGGACAGTTTTATGACACATGCTCAGCTACACTGACATAAAAAAATGTCTGAAGCTCTGTCTGAAACAGTTTGTTTTCAGCTAGACCAATAATGAGCCCCAAATGTAATTCATTAATTAAATTATCTTGTTATGTGTGCAAGATAATTTAAGTATGCATTTAAAAGTAACATTAAATTTACTTTTCCAAGTAACTACTTTAATCATGCAATAATTGGTAAAGTAACTCAGTTAATTTTGAAGAGAAGCAACTAATAACTGTAATTAGTTACTAATTTAGAGTATCTTTCCTAACACTGATTATACTCAATCATTTTAATGTTCTGTTGCCCACTAACTTAATCAGTGACAACATGTTCCTCCAGCCACTTACTTGCCTAGTCTTTTGTTTCATGTTCCAACTCTTTGGAGATCTGCTGCCTCCATCAAATTCAAGATGAGTTGATATTTTTAATGAAATAGAAAAAAAATCACTTTCAATATTTGTAAATCATTGCATTCTATTTTTTTCTTTAGATTTTGCACAGCATTTTAACTGTTTTTGGACTTGGGGTTATAGTTTTGTGTAAGCAACAAGGACATCCTGAATCTGAGACTGCTAAAGCTGGGTTCACACTATAGCGTTTGAACCGACTTTTACAGACAAAGAATCAGAGAAATGAATCCAAATGTCAGTGAAATTACGTTCGTGAGCAGGTTCTTTGTCCAGGAGTTTGAGAGTTGTAAAATTTCCTTCAGTTATATTATCGTTCATCCGAGCTTGTTTTTTAAACCAAGAAAGAGCAAGCCCTTCATCTAAGCCTGAGTTCTATGAATCTGCTCTGGTGAATGCAAAATTGTAGATTTAATTCAAAACAACTGTCGGGATATTTTCATTTGAATGATTCTTTTAAAAGAATGACAGTGAATGAGGTTGACAATGTAAAAATGGTCATCAGTAGATAATGAATATTGGATTTGTGCATTCAAGATGAGTTCATATTTTTAATGAAATAGAAAAAAATCACTTTCAATATTTGTAAATCATTGCATTCTATTTTTCTTTCACCTTTCTTCTCCTGGGTCGTGAAGAAGAGCAGCTGTTTTCCCAGTAGGGTAGACTGGTCCGGCAACGTTTTTTTCCCTGTTCATTCATTCATTCATTCCTCTAAAAAAAATATACAATAATGCCTATCTATAGACTCCAATAGTAAGTCTGCAATTGAAATGAGAATGTGGATGGAATAAAAAAATTCTTTAGTGTATTATCATATAAATAAAATAACGGGTGATTATATTATGACTGTTACAACTCTCTCCATTAAAATAACATAAAATCGCATTAAATGTCATTTACTTTTTGACACCACATCAGCGCTGTTTGATTCCCCACAATGGAAGCCGAACCAATAAATCCTGGACAATTATTACGCAGGGAGCAGAAAATTAAGAACAGTGAATTTTGCAATGAGATTTTTTTTTTCTTTTGGGCTGTCACATTTTGGGGGATTATGTATATTTTTTTCTTTTTTTAAATTCCCCCCTCTCAGCTTTTGGCATTACAGCATCATGGACAGCAACACTTCTTTGCCATTTCTCTTACGTCCGTGCATGTCTGAAGTGAGTTTCGGTCTAAAAACATCTGCTTCCACCAACATTTCAGTCGATGTTTGCCAATGGAGCTTAACTTAGGCCGACTTAGGTGAGCGCTGCATAATTCAGCGCACCATTCAGGAACTTTTACAAACTGAGCACAACTCTCAGCAATGTACATTTCCAAACATCTGCTAATTTTCAGCATGCTGAAAATTTTCAAAGACCACAACTTTTACTGGCGTTTGTCAACAAACACCATCATCAACTTTTACCAACTTTTGCCAGTAGAGCCAGACGTTTGCCAACACTTAAGTAAAAGTTGGTCCAAATGGTGTAGTGTGAATCCACCTTAATAGAAGTTATATAAAAGAAAGCAGAAAACTGTGCATCTTTTCAAATCTTTTAAATGATAACGGGTAGAGCAAGTGCAGCTTTAGCCAGATACTGAAGAATCCCACATGCAAGCAGGGATGCATGGACACAGATGTATTTACCTTATCCTCTTTCTCTTCATCTTCATCCTCCCACTCAAACGTGGCGTCCATGGACTGCAGCAGAGAAAAAGCAATGATTCTGTAGTCCATGTCAGTAAAATTCAATACATTTAGCTTGTATTTCTCACCACCTCAGCTGCTTCCCTGCTTGAGCAGAAGAAGTAGTTCCAGACCAGCAGCAGCAGCAAGGCCAGCGGCAGCATGTAGAGCTCGAAGTTCCACACCACCACAACAAACAGCTGACAGGAAGCCAAGGGTCACAACACACCAAAACAGCATGACAACTGTGTGTGTATCTGTATATGTGCTCCCATGTTTTTATACCACAAAGGAGATGATGCTCCTCTGTGCAGACTCCCATTCAAAACAGCTGTTGATGAAGGTCCCAAAGCTGATCAGGACCATGATGCACCGCTTTGCTCGGTTGAAATTTTGCTGGAGTAACTGAAAGACAAAAATACAAAGAGAATGCAAATATAAGCTAAGAATAAGGAGCAATCATGCATGGTACTGCACTCCTCAAGTAATATTGCTTAATTCAATGATCGGTAAGTGTCACAAACCCCTGTGCGCCATAACACGGCGCATGAGGGAGAGAATGAAAAACCCAATCGCAGGAGTAGAGAGTGCCATGTTTAAGGCACTCTTGTTGTTTCACAAAAACAACAAGTCCAATAGTCACCAAGATCAGTTCAGTTTAGACACACAATATGCGGAGAGATGTAATGACAAGGTTAGGCCACTGAACATACAGGGCGCCAGCCGAATGCTCGACAGCCTGATCTAAAATGTAGCATAGTGCTGCAGGGCTGTGTAAAGCACAAAAGAAAAGGCGCACAGCCTAGTGCTGCAGGGCTGCAGTGCACAGGAGAAAAGGCGAAGAAAGACACTTACAAAGGTGGGGCTGGTCCGGGGTGCAACATGCAGTCTGGAGGATGAAGCAGAGAAGCAGGGCCAGCCGAAACACCAACAGATCAAACAGGTTAGCAGTGACAGGCTGGAGAGTAACAAAGGGAGTGATACTCATGCGGGGAGAACTAGCTGCCACGTATGGAGACGAATGCCCTGACAATCTCTTTCCTCTGGAGCGGCCAACAAATACTCCTGAAGCTAACGAGGAAAGAGATTGCCGGTGTGAGAATGCGTGGGCAGAAGTGATTGGTGCCCAGTGTGTGAGAGAGCGTATGAATGAGAGTGAATGTGTGTGTGTGTGTGTGTGGGTGTGTATATGTGTGTGAGCACCCGTGACAGTGCAGCTGATTGCGCCTGACAGGAGGAGGGGGCGTGCCAGAGCTGTCAGGAGGAAACTAGGACAAATCATAACAATAAGTCAGAACCGGGTTTGGTCTCCAAACCCGGATTCATGACAGTATGATTCCGTTACATAACATTCACTACCTTAATATATAGACTCAAAGAGCTGTAGTCTGTTGCTCTTTACTGGTTTCATCCCAGCTGATTTAAGCCACCAATTTGCATTTTTATCACCCATACAGCCACCATAAAAACATTAACATGGCGAATGTGCAAACTGAACTGGCATCCCTTTAAAGTTGAAATTACAAAAGTAGAATGCATACCTGCTTGGAGACTTTAGGTTCTTCTTCAATGTATTTCTGCTCTGCAGGAACAATAGTCCTCATAGCAGCCTTAACCTGATGAGAGATGCAAACACTTAAGCTCAAAGCTATTTTATTTTGAAAAGAAGAGGGTAGCATACACAGAACTTTGTAAAAGCTTAATGATTAAGAGATGTTTTCATTCTTATTCATCATCAGAGAGGACAAGTTAGAGCGACTGGTCCGTCACTGCCAACGACAGTCATCATGAAGACTGTGTAGGATTAGTGTGGTACTCACATCACGGTGACTACAGGCCAGGTTAAGAAGCAGCTGGGGAGACTCCGTCAGCGGAAGGTGCCGGGCCCTGATGGCATCTCCACCAGGACCCTGAGGACCTGTGCCAACCAGCTAGTTCCGGTACTGAAACACCTGTACAACCAGAACCTGAGTCTGGAGAGAGTACTGGTGCTGTGGAAGACATTCTGCCTAGTTCCTGTCCCCAAGAAGTCATCTCCATTAGATCTGAACAACTATCAACCAGTTGCCCCCACATCTCATGTGATGAAGGTCCTGGAGAGACTGGTCTTAGCCCACCTGAGGCCGCAGGTGAAGATGTGGCTGGACCCTCTGCAGTTTGCATATCAGCCCCATTTAGGAGTTGAAGATGCTGTCATCTACCTGCTGCAACGAGCCCATCTGCATCTGGATGGCGGAGGAGATACTGTGAGAATCACTTTTTTTAATTTCTCCAGTGTCTTTAACATCATCCAGCCACTGCTGCTGGGTGAGAAGCTGCGGGTGATGGGGGTTGACAGCTCTGTGATCTCCTGGATTACTGACTACCTGACAGACAGGCCAGTTTGTCCGGCTGGGCAGTGTCTTGTCTGGTGTGGTGGTCAGTGATAGGGGAGCTCCACAGAGGACTGTGCTTTCTCCTTTTCTCTTTACCTTATACACCACTGACTTTCAGTACAACACAGAGTCATGCCACCTGCAGAAATTCTCTGACGACTCAGCTGTTGTGGGGTGTATAAGAGAGGGTGAGGAGGGGGAGTACAGGGCACTGGTAGACAGATTTGTGGAGTGGGCAGAACAGAATCACCTGAGGTTGAATGTCAGCAAGACCAGAGAGATGGTGATTGACTTCAGGAAGAGGAAGACGCCTTCTCAGCCATTGCAGATTAGGGGGGAGGATGTGGGGGTGATTGAGGACTACAAATATCTGGGTGTCAGGACCAGCAATGGGTTGGACTGGAGATCCAACACTGATGCTGTGCACAAGAAGGGGATGAACAGACTGTACTTCCTGAGGAAGCTGAGATCCTTCAACGTGTGTAGCAGGATGCTGGAGCTCTTCTACCAGACTGTTGTCGCCAGCGCCATCTTTTTTGCTGCTGTCTGTTGGGGTAGCAGTATCAGGGCCAGAGACACCAACAGACTTGACAAAGATTGTCAAGAGGGCTGGCTCTGTAATTGGTCTCAGACTGGAGACCTTTGAGACAGTGGTGGAGAGGAGAACACTAAATAAACTGCGATCCATCATGGACAATCCTGATCACCCCCTCCACCACACACTGGACAGACAGCGGAGCACTTTCTCCAGCAGACTGCTACAGCTTCGCTGTCGAACGGCAAGGTACAGGAAATCTTTCCTGCTGCATGCCATTTCACTGTACAATAACTCACTCTGATGTTGTATTCTGGTCATAACTATGCTGTCACACTGCACCTTACAGTCTAATGGGTACCGCACATTTCATTCTGCTCCTGATAGTCCTGCATTGTGCAACGGGTTGATTCATATGTTTATACGGGCCATCATATATTAAGCTATGATGTATATAGGTTTTATAGTCGTGTTAGTTTTACTTTCCATGGGTAATCCCTTGTGTCTGTCATGAGTGTATTTTCTGTCGTTTGATTGTCTACTGTCATGCTGCTGTTACACTGTAATTTCTCAGTTTGGGATCAATAAAGTACATCTATCTATCTATCTATCTATCTATCTATCTATCTATCTATCTATCTATCTATCTATCTATCTATCTATCTATCTATCTACTCACAGTGTTGTAGATGACCTCAATCTCTAAGAAGATGAATCCTTTGGTTGGTCCTGTCAGCTCCTTGTTTTTCAGCAAGTATGCCTTCTGTTCGGCATTACGAATCTAGCACAGGAAGGAACAGTTAAAGTTTTGATTGACCCTTTGGTACATACAGATATGTATAAAGGTCTTGCCTTTAGAAGTAGTAACAGCATTTTTCATAATTCTTCTTTTAAGAAGGCACCCTCATACAATCTATAATTTCCACAAGCTATCAATGCTATTAGTCTTACGTGCACTTTTGTCACTCACCTTTAATAAAGGAATGGCTATTTTTCCCAAAAAGTCTGCGCTTCGGTCTCTGTCTTCATCAAACACTGTCACCTCCAGCACGGAGTGGATGTCTTTAACATTACTGAGGAAAGTGAGAGAAAACATGATCAAAGAAAAAGATTAAAGAGCCCCTTTATTTTAGTGCATTATGTAGGACTTTATGACACTGTGCCGTTTTACAAGGATGCAGTCCATGATCAGTTGTCAGAGGTGTGGGGCATGTTTATGTGCATTTCCAAGTTCATTTCACTATTACAGCCATGCAAAACCTAATTTTCTGTCGGGCATGAAGTTAAAAAAAGCTGTCCTAACGCTGTATAATGAGGGGGGGCTGAAAAGTTCATAGTGGTCAAATTTGACCAAATGTGGTTTATTTTTCAACTGCAGGGATCCAAGTGCTGCAACACCGATGGAAGAAGTGAGTGGACCGAAGGGGAGATTATACTGAAAAATAAACCACATTTGGTCAAATTTGACCACCATGAACTTTTCAGCCTATGAACTTTTCAAAAGTGAGTACACCCCTATGAACTTTTCAACCACCCCCCACCCCCATATATACCAAGCTAACTGAATCACATGAGACAAATAACATATAAAATATTGGTCCCAAGAGCTTTCAAACAATAGTTTAGGCCAAGCTTTAAAGTTGGGGGCTGTATTTTCTTTTCTAGTAATACTTCAGCCAGTGACCTTTAGCTGGGGTGGTGTGGGAAAAAAATGCCAGGGAGATAATGCATTACCTCCAAGTTTGGCACCATGGGTCTGTAAGAAAACACAAAGTTGTGCTCTTCATAAATGCTTTCTTAAAATCAGTAGATCGTAGTGGTGGGGCAAAAGACAGATTTGGCGATGTATCGTGATAACTGGCATTCATGATGATGCACTGATCCCTAAATGTACATACCGATCTTTTATTATATATATATATATTTTTTATTATGTATATATTTTTTATTTATATATATATACAGTATATGTACCTATATATAATATATACAGATGTACCTCTGTGTGTGTGTGTGTGTGTGTGTGTGTGTATATATATATATATATATACATACATACATACATACATACAGGTACATCTCAAAAAATTAGAATATCATGAAAAAGTTCAATATTTTTTGTCCCTCATTTCAGAAAGTGAAACCCATATATTATATAGATTCATTACACAGACAGTGATATATTTTCAAGTGTTTATTTATTTTAATTTTGATTATTATGGCTTACAGCCCATGAAAACCCCAAATTCAGTTTCTCAAAAAATTTGAATATTGCATAAGATTAATTTAAAAAAAAATAGTTTTTTTAATAGAAATGTTGGCCGACTTAAAAGTATGTCCATGTACACACTCAATACTTGGTCGGGGCAAATTTTGGATTAATTACTGTATCAGTATGGCATGGCATGATGGTGATCAGCCTGTGGCACTGCTGAGGTGTTATGAAGGTCCAGGTTGCTTTGATAGTGACCTTCAGCAAATCTGCATTATTAGGTCTGGTGTCTCTCATCTTCCTCTTGACAATACTCCATAGATTCTCTATGGGGTTTAGGTCAGGAAAGTTTGCTGGCCAATCAAACACAGTGATCAAACACCAGCTGATGACATGATTCCTCAAATCGTCACTGACTGTGGAAAGGTCACACTAAACCTCAAGCAACTAAGATTCTGTGCCTCTCCACTCTTTCTCCAGACTCTGGGACTTTGATTTCCAAAAGAGATGCAAAATTTGCTTTTATCTGAACAGAGGTCATCTGCTGGTGTTTGTCCACTGTGTTTTATCAAGACCAAAGTCACCGCAGTCGTCTACCAGGAAATTTTAGAGCACTTCATGCTTCCCTCTGCTGACAAGCTTTATGGAGAAGCTGATTTCATTTTCCAGCAGGACTTGGCACCCCCCTACACTGCTAAAAGTATCAAAACCTGGTTTAATGACCATGGCATCACTATGTTTGATTGGCCAGCAAACTCTCCCGACCTAAACCCCATAGAGAATCTATGGAGTATTGTCAAGAGGAAGATGAGAGACACCATATCCAACAATGCAGATGAGCTGAAGGTCACTATCAATGCAACCTGGACCTTCATAACACCTCAGCAGTGCCACAGGCTTATCACCTCCATGCCACGCCACATTGATAAAGTAATTAATCCAAAATTTGCCTCAACCAAGTATTGAGTGTGTACATAGACATACTTTTCAGTCGGCCAACATTTCTATTAAAACACTATTTTTTAAAATGAATTTAATGTAATATTCTAATTTTTTGAGAAACTGAATTTGGGATTTTCATGGGCTGTAAGCCATAATCATCAAAATTAAAATAAATAAACACTTGAAATATATCACTCTCTGTGTAATGATAAGTAATGTAAGTGATAGTTGCTGGAAATGGGCCTCTATACACCTATGTAGATATTGCTCCAAAAACCAGACATTTGCAGCTAGAATAGTCATTTACCACATTAGCAAAGTATATTAGATATTAGAGTGTATTTCTGATTAGTTTAAAGTTATCTTCATTGAAAAAAACAGTGCTTTTCTTTCAAAAATGAGATTTCTAAGTGACCCCAAACTTTTGAACGGTAGTGTATATACAGTGGGGCAAAAAAGTATTTAGTCAGCCACCAATTGCGCACGTTCTCCCACTTAAAAGATGAGAGAGGTCTCCAATTTTCATCATAGGTATACCTCAACTATGAGAGACAAAATGAGAAAAAAAAAATCCAGAAAATCACATTGAAGGATTTTTAAAGAATTTATTTGCAAATTATGGTGGAAAATAAGTATTTGGTCAATAACAAAAGTTCATGTCAATAGTTTGTTATATACCCTTTGTTGGCAATGACAGAGGTCAAACGTTTTCTGTAAGTCTTCACAAGGTTTTCACACACTGTTGTTGGTATTTTGGCCCATTCCTCCATGCAGATCTCCTCTAGAGCAGTGATGTTTTGGGGCTGTCGCTGGGCAACACAGACTTTCAACTCCCTCCAAAGATTTTCTATGGGGTTGAGATCTGGAGACTGGCTAGGCCACTCCAGGACCTTGAAATGCTTCTTACAAAGCCACTCCTTCGCTGCCTGGGCGGTGTGTTTGGGATCATTGTCATGCTGAAAGACCCAGCCACGTTTCATCTTCAATGCCCTTGCTGATGGAAGGAGGTTTTCACTCAAAATCTCACGATACATGGCCCCATTCATTCTTACCTTTACATGGATCAGTCGTCCTGTTCCCTTTGCAGAAAAACAGCTCCAAAGCATGATGTTTCCACCCCCATGCTTCACAGTAAGTATGGTGTTCTTTGGATGCAACTCAGCATTCTTTCTCCTCAAAACACGACAAGTTGAGTTTTTACCAAAAAGTTCTATTTTGGTTTCATCTGACCATATGACATTCTCCCAGTCCTCTTCTGGATCATCCAAATGCTCTCTAGCAAACTTCAGACGGGCCTGGACATATACTGGCTTAAGCAGGGGGACACGTCTGGCACTGCAGGATTTGAGTCCCTGGCGGCGTAGTGTGTTACTGATGGGTAGCCTTTGTTACTTTGGTCCCAGCTCTCTGCAGGTCATTCACTAGGTCCCCCCGTGTGGTTCTGGGATTTTTGCTCACCATTCTCGTGATCATTTTGACCCCATGGGGTGAGATCTTGCGTGGAGCCCCAGATCGAGGGAGATTATCAGTGGTCTTGTATGTCTTCCATTTTCTAATAATTGCTCCCACAGTTGATTTCTTCACACCAAGCTGCTTACATATTGCAGATTCAGTCTTCCCAGCCTGGTGCAGGTCTACAATTTTGTTTCTGGTGTCCTTTGACAGCTCTTTGGTCTTGGCCATAGTGGAGTTTGGAGTCTGACTGTTTGAGGTTGTGGACAGGTGTCTTTTATACTGATAACGAGTTCAAACAGGTGCCATTAATACAGATAATGAGTGGAGGACAGAGGAGCCTCTCAAAGAAGAAGTTACAGGTCTGTGAGAGCCAGAAATCTTGCTTGTTTGTAGGTGACAAAATACTTATTTTCCACCATAATTTGCAAATAAATTCTTTAAAAATCAGACAATGTGATTTTCTGGATTTTTTTTTCTCATTTTGTCTCTCATAGTTGAGGTATACCTATGATGAAAATTGGAGACCTCTCTCATCTTTTAAGTGGGAGAACCTGCACAATTGGTGGCTGACTAAATACTTTTTTGCCCCACTGTACATATATATACAGTATATACTGCTCAAAAAAATAAAAGGAACACTTTGAAAACACATCAGATTTTAATGGGAAAAAATAAGCTGGATAGTTACACTGATATGGACTGGATAACGTGTTAAGAATGAAAAGATGCCACATCTTTTGATGGAAATGAAAATTATCAGCTTACAACCTACAGAGGGCTGAACACTCCAAAACTTACTCAGATTAAAAAGTGTTCCTTTTATTTTTTTGAGAACTATATATATATATATATATATATATATATATATATACTGTGTATATATATATATATATATATATATATATATATATATATATATATATATATATATATATATATATATATAGGGAGTGGGCGAACAATCTGAATTTGTTTTTCAATAGGTTTGACCAACCGCCCTCCCCCCTGACTGCACAACAACCACTGCTGCCTGTAAAGACATCAAGTCCTGCTGCCCACTCCCCACTCCACCAACACCCCCCCACTCCCAACACACAGCCCCCCATCCTGACCCTGACCAGGACCCAGGTGAGGACGGAGCTGAGGAAGATCAAGGCGAGGAAGGCGTCGGGACCGGACGGCATCAGCGCAAAGCTCCTCAAGTCCTGTGCAGACCAGCTGTGTGGGATTGTGACGTACATCTTCAACCTGAGCCTGAAGCTGGGGAGGGTACCACAGCTGTGGAAAACATCTTGTGTGGTACCTGTACCAAAAACTTCACAACCCAAAGACCTGAACAGCTACAGACCGGTGGCCTTGACGTCCCACTTGATGAAGACCCTAGAGAGACTGCTCCTTGCTCACCTCTGCCCCCTGGTGGAACCAGCGATGGATCCACTCCAGTTCGTCTACCAGCATGGCATTGGGGTGGAGGATGCGGTGATCTTCCTCCTTCACCGTTCTCTGTCCCACCTGGAGAAGCCCGGGAATGTGGTGAGGATCATGTTCTTTGACTTCTCCAGTGCTTTCATCACCATCCAACCGATGATCCTGAAGGACAAGCTGCTGCGTGCAGGGGTGGACCAGCACCTGTCATCATGGATCCTGGACTACCTCACGAACCGGCCTCAGTTTGTGAGAACCCGGGACTGTGTGTCCGACACGATCATCAGTAGCACGGGGGTCCCCCAGGGAACGGTGTTGGCTCCCTTCCTGTTCAGTCTTTATACTGCGGACTTCTCACACAACACAACACACTGCCATCTACAGAAGTTCTCTGATGACTCTGCGATCGTTGGCCTCATCTCCAGTGGAGATGAAGCTGAGTACAGAGGGCTTATCCAGGACTTCGTGGACTGGTGCCATCGGAACTGCCTCCAGATCAACGCGAGGAAAGCTAAGGAGCTGGTGGTGGACTGCCGCAGGCAAGGACAACCCCTCACAGCACCAGTAAATATACAGGGAACAGACATTGAGATGGTGACATCCTACAAGTACCTGGGTGTTCATCTGAACAATAAACTAGACTGGTCACACAATACTGATGCACTCTACAAGAAGGGACAGCGCAGGCTGTTCCTACTGAGGAGACTCAGGTCTTTTGGTGTACAAGGGGCGCTGCTGAAGACATTCTATGACACGGTGGTGGCATCAGCCATCACTTTTGGAGTGGTCTGCTGGGGCAGTGGCATTACTGCAGCCGATAGGAAGAGACTGAACAAACTGATCAAGAAAGCTAGCTCCGTCCTGGGGCAGCGCCTTGATCCGGTGGAGGAGATAGGAGAGAGAAGGACGGTGGCTAAACTGTCATCTCTGCTGGAGTCCGAGTTCCACCCTATGCAGGACATACTGGATGCACTGAGGAGCTCATTTAGCAGCAGACTACATCATCCCAGGTGCACAACCGAGAGGTTTTGCAGGTCCTTCCTACCAACGGCTGTCAGACTGTACAACCTAAGCAGGGCTGCTCGCAGAGATAGCAAAAAGACGTAACAACCTAATAGTTTTTTTTTTAATGCAAAAGATGCAATAGACTTACACAATGGTCCCCTCCGGCATACAACTAGGAAAATACCGGTAGCTACGGAGGGTGAGAATATGTATGGGCACATAATCATACCATGTAGGATAACTAAGTAGACGGTCGTGCTGTTTCATCCCATCTAGCAACAATGCTCTGCACTGTGTGTGTTTATACATTTACATATTTATTCCATCTAGCTACAATGCTCCGCACTGGGTGTGTTTATGTTTATATTTGTATATCTATATATTCATTCCATCTAGCTACAATGCTCCGCACTGTGTGTTTATATATGTACACATTTTTTCCACCTAGCTGCAATGCTCCGTACTGTGTTTATATATCTACATATTATTCCATCAAGCTATATTGCTCCGCACTGTGTTTATATATTTACATATTTATCCCATCCAGCTACAATGCTCTACACTGTGTGTCTGTGTGTATATATACAGTATATATATTTATAGTAATATGTACATATGTATATTAGCTGCTCTTGCTTGCTTGCTTTTTTTTTTTTCTTGCCTTCTGATTGTTGCTCTGAGTGTTGCTATCCCTGTGCTGTTGCAATCCTGGAATTTCCCCGTTGTGGGACTAATAAAGGCTTATCTTATCTTATCTTATCTTATATATATATCACAAAAGTGACTACACCCCTCACATTTTTAAAATATTTTATTATAGCTTTTCATGGGACGACACTGAAGATATGACACTTTGATACAATGTAAAGTAGTTAGTGTACAGCTTGTATAACAGTGTAAATTTGCTGCCCCCTCAAAATAACTCAACACACAGCCATTAATGTCTAAACTGCTGGCAACAAAAGTGAGTACACCCCTAAGTGAAAATGTTCAAATTGTGCCCAAAGTGTCAATATTTTGTGTGGCCACCATTATTTTCTAGCACTGCCTTAACTCTCTTGGGCATGGAGTTCACTCGAGCTTCACAGGTTGCCACTGGAATCCTCTTCCACTCCTCCATGACAACATCACAGAGTTGGTTGGTGTTAGAGACCTTGCACTTCTCCACCTTCTGTTTGAGGATGCCCCACAGATGTTCAATAGGGTTTAGGTCTGGAGACACGCTTGGCCAGTCCATCACCTTTACCCTCTGCTTCTTTAGCAAGGCAGTGGTCGTCTTGGAGGTGTGTTTGGGGTCGTCATCATGTTGGAATACTGCCCTGCGGCCCAGTTTCCGAACAGGTGCTTCAGTATGTCACAGTACAACAAATATCACCAGTAGTGGTGATATTTGTTTTGACATTTGTTTTTATTTTATTCTTATTTTTATTTTCAGGTATTTATGCGTATCTCTTTGTTTATGTAATTTGTTTTTAATGCTGTGTGCGTTTTTAGTGCTGTTTAACTTTCTGTAAAGCACTTTGGTCTCTACGGGTTGTTTTAAAGGGCTATAAAAATAAAGTACACTATATTACATTACATGTTGGTATTAATGGTTCCCTCAATGAACTGTAGCTCCCCAGTGCCAGCAGCACTCATGCAGCCCCAAACCATGACGCTCCCACCACCATGCTTGACTGTAGGCAAGACACACTTGTCTTTGTACTCCTCACCTTGTTACTGCCACACACGCTTGACACCATCTGAACCAAATAAGTTTATCTTTGTCTCATCAGACCACAGGACATGGTTCCAGTATATCCATGTCTTTAGTCTGCTTGTCTTCAGCAAACTGTTTGCGGGCTTTCTTGTGCATCATCTTTATAAGGGGCTTCCTTCTGGGATGTCAGCCATGCAGACCAATTTGATGCAGTGTGCGGCATATGGTCTGAGCACTGACAGGCTGACCGCCCCACCCCCACTCCCACCCCTTCAACCTCTGCAGCAATGCTGGCAGCACTCATACGTCTATTTTCAAAAGACAACCTCTGGATATGACACTGAGCATGTGCACTCAACTTCTTTGGTCGACCATGCCAAGCCTGTTCTGAGTGGAAACTGTCCTGTTAAACTGCTGTATGGTCTTGGCCACCATGCTGCAGCTCAGTTTCAGGGCGTTGGCAATCTTCTTATAGCCTAGGCCATCAGCAACAATTCTTTTTTTCAGATCCTCAGAGAGTTCTTTGCCATGAGGTGCCATGTTGAACTTCCAGTGACCAGTATGAGACAGTGTGAGGGCAATAATACCAAATTTAACACACCTGCTCCCCATTCACACCTGAGACCTTGTAACACTAACAAGTCACATGACATCAGGCAGGGAAAATGGCTAATTGGGCACAATTTGGACATTTTCACTTAGGGGTGTACTCACTTTTGTTGCCAGCAGTACAGACATTAATGGATGTGTGTTGAGTTGTTTTGAAGGGACCGCAAATTTACACTGTTATACAAGCTGTATAGTGACTACTTTACATTGTATCAAAGTGTCATATCTTCAGTGTTGTCCCCTGAAAAGATATAAAACTGTGACGGGTATACTCACTTTTGTGATATCCCACACACACACACACACACACACACACACACACACACACACACACACACACACACACACACACACACACACACTTTTGTGATTACATACATACATCCATATATACATACACATATACAGTATACTATACATACACAGTGGTGTGAAAAAGTGTTTCTGCCCTTCCTGATTTCTCATTTTTTTGTATGTTTGTCACACTTAAATGTTTCAGATCATCAAACAAATTTAAATATTAAACAAAGATAACACAAGTAAACACAAAATGCAGTTTTTACATGAAGGTGTTCATTATTAAGGGGAAAAAAAAATCCAAACCTACATGGCCCTGTGTGAAAAAAGTGATTGCCCCCTAAACCTAATAACTGGTTGGGCCACAATTAGCAGCAACAACTGCAATCAAGCATTTGCAATAACTGGCAATCGTCATGACGCGCCTCTAACAAGGCGCAGAGAGGGACAAATTCACGCATAGGATTTCACCACAGACAAATTTATTAAAGTCCCAAAACGGTGTAGACATACAAAAAAATGCAAAGAGACTAACTTACAATGATCCACGGCGTAACATGGCAAAGCTCAGTAAAGCAGGAACCATGGTGTGACGGGGCAGTGACAAATACATAGGAGGACATGGCATGACGTGTCAACACAGTTCGAGACACGAGACAACACAATAATCCAGCCATGAGAAGCACAAAATAAGCTGACTAAATACACATACTGATGACAAGGTGATTGGGTGCACCTGAGCGAGGGAGCAGGCCAGTAATCAGGAACAGAAAACAGCTGAGTGTCAGGACAGAAGGGGCGTGGTCGGACTGGCAGGCAGCGCCCACGCAAGTGCAGCCCAATGAAGCTGCCTCACAGCTGTTGGCCAGAAAGCAGAGTAACAAATACTGAACTAAACTAGAAATGAAGTGCAAATAAACAAGACATGGTAAAGCAATACACAAATAAATATATACACAGAACCCCCCACCCTCACCCCACCCTGGGACTGAGCCTGGGAGAAACCCGGCTCAGAACCACATACACAAAATACACATATGATAATGACACACAGAGGAAGGTCATGGAACCAAGCCTGAAGGACAAACTGGCTCGGTTCATGACAGCAATGTCTTTTACAGCACTGTGGAGGAATTTTGGCCCACTTATCTTTGCAGAGTTGTTGTAATTCAGCCACATTGGAGGGTTTTCGAGAATGAACTGCCTTGTTAAGGTCATGGCACAGCATCTCAATCTGATTCAGGTCAGGACTTTGACTAGGCCACTCCAAAGTCTTCATTTTGTTTTTCTTAAGCCATTCAGAAGTGAACTTGCTGGTGTGTTTTGGATCATTGTCCTGCTGCAGAACCCAAGTGCACTTCAGGTTGAGGTCACAAACGGATGACCTGACATTCTCCTTCAGGATTTTTTGGTAGACAGCAGAATTCATGCTTCCATTTACCACAGCAAGTCTTCCAGGTCCTGAAGCAGCAAAACATCCCCAGACCATCACACTACCACCACCATATTTTACTCTTGGTATGATGTTCCTTTTCTGAAATGCTGTGCTACTTTTACGCCAGATGCAATGGGACACACGCCTTCCAAAAAGTTTAACTTTTGTCTCGTCAGTCCACAGAGTATTTTCCCAAAAGTCTTGGGAATCATCAAGA
This sequence comes from Pholidichthys leucotaenia, assembly GCA_020510985.1. Lineage (NCBI taxonomy): Eukaryota > Metazoa > Chordata > Actinopteri > Cichliformes > Pholidichthyidae > Pholidichthys > Pholidichthys leucotaenia. The sequence goes on along the minus strand of CM035850.1, from coordinate 103,624,175 downwards.
TGTTTTCTGGCAAAACTGAGACAAGCCTTTATGTTCTTTTTGCTCAGCAGTGGTTTTCGTCTTGGAACTCTGCCATGCAGGCCATTTTTGCCCAGTCTCTTTCTTATGGTGGAGTCATGAACACTGACCTTAATTGAGGCAACTCATGTTGGATGAGTCGTTGCTGCGCTCTTGGGGTAATTTTGGTCAGCCGACCACTCCTGGGAAGGTTCACAACTGTTCCAGGGTTTCGCCATTTGTGGATAATGGCTCTCACTGTGGTTTGCTGGAGTCCCAAAGCTTTAGAAATGACTTTATAACCTTTTCCAGACTGATAGATCTCAGTTACTTTGTTTCTCATTTGTTCCTGAATTTCTATGGATCGCAGCATGATGTCTAGCTTTTGAGAATCTTTTCGTCTACTTCACTTTGTCAGGCAGGTCCTATTTGAGTGATTTCTTGATTGAGAACAGATGTGGCAGTAATGAGGCCTGGGTGTGGCTAGAAAAATTGAACTCAGCTTTCCAATGATGAGATAAACCACAGTTAATTTATGTTTTAATGGGGGGGGGGGGGTCACTTTTTCACACAGGGCCATGTAGGTTTGGAATTTTTTTTTTACCCTTAATAATAAATACCTTCATTTAAAAACTGCATTTTGTGTTTACTTGTGTTATCTTTGTGTAATATTTAATTTTGTTTGATGATCTAAAAAATTTAAGTGTGACAAATACAAAAAAAAAAAAGAGAAATCAGTAAGGAGCAAAGACTTTTTCACACCTCCGTGTGTGTGTGTGTGTGTGTGTGTGTGTGTGTGTGTGTGTGTGTAATATGTAAATTTTGCAAACTCTTGGATATTAATCAAACAATTGTGTTTTCAGTCCACTAGATGGCACAAAGTAAGAGTGCATTGGCAGGTGAAGCCATAGCTTGTCTCTTGACAAACTATAACAACTTTTACAGCCAAGTGTAAAAGTTAGGAAGCAATTGATGCACCGAAAACTTGGCTCAAATGTTGGGCCTTTTTTGGATTTGGAACAGAAGACCTTGACATGACACACTCAACCTGCAAGGAGCACAGTACAAGAAAAAAATAAAAACACTTGCACCACAAAGCCTACAACACTCCTTTCAGAGCCATTCAGCGACAGCAACAGCAGCTCATCAACACTCCAAAAAACTCCATCATGAGCAGCGCTGGCTCCGGTGAACAACAAACTCCAGACACCTCCTGCTCAACAAAGCCACCGCCAAACTCAGAGCAAGCCATGTAAACAACACAGTCCACCGTCCTTCCCGTGTGCAGAGACGTGCCCCCGTGGAAAATGAAGCCTCTTGGAATACAAGAATGTGGAACGAGAAAGGACCACAACAGCACACTATCTCACTGAGGTCTGAGAGCCTGCAGTCACCAAAACAAAAGCGAGTGTGGTGAGTTGAAAAGAGTGGGGACAAAATTTGATATTGAAATGGGGGGGGGAGGGTGTATATGGTATCACAATACTTAAGGAAACATAATATTGTGATAATATTACATCGTGACCCAAGTATTGTCATATGTATTGTAGCAGATCCAAGCAGACACTTTACATGTTGCATTTTACTGTTTTTAATTCTAAAACTCTCTAAAGAAAATTGGTAAATAAAAGCATTTAATAATAGTGCATTTCTGTTCTCTCAGTTTCGTTTTCTAAGCAAAGTAGTTTTTACTGTCTAAATAGCATGGGAATACAAAGGTTAAAATAAACCAGTAATAATACAGAAACATTTCTACCAATCCTTCACCAACTGTAACACGTGGCACCAGACATTTCATGGAGAGTAGGGCTAGATGGTGAACAGAAAACCAGACCTTCAATGACAAAATAGCTCATTCCGGCCTGATGAAATCACCCTGAGAGTGCTCAGATCTCCTGACCTTGACCTCAACAAGTTACCACTGAGGTAACATTTCAACACACTCAGCAGAGGAGCCCAGCTTGGACTAACAAGACAGGGTGGTTTTCAGCTCCACAGTGGCCGAAGACAGTCAGAGCATCTGGAGACTCCACAGAGTAAGTGAAAAAAAATGCTCTTAAAAGAAACCTCACTCTCGGCCGCTGTGATATTTGTGCAGTTGTGGCACACACAGTTGTCTGTTGCAGCTTCAAAATTAATATAATCTGTCAGAATAATGATAGTCTTCTGATTCCCACTCTCTGCCACTGTGCTGTGACATGGTGACAGTGACACCTACTTCATTGTGTGTTTATCTGTGTTTCCTATTCAAATGTCCGCCGAGGTGAGGTGAGGTAGCCAATGACCCACGTTGTTTGCAGAGTCATTTGGTCTGCGTCAAGTAGCATGAGAGGGAGTCCAGATTGTACTGGGTTTGCCTGGATTGCTGGGGCACTATGAAAGGGGCTGTTTAATTGATTCCGCCAGTGTTATGTAGGGTCCGTAGAATTGACCAAGTGCATTCTGGGTAGGGTAGGAACCGTTAGCTCGCTGAGATCACGTCAACGTAGGAGACATCGTCACAAAGCAGCTGTGTTTTAAACTGTAATAGTTGTTCTCACAACCGCCGTGGAGAAAAGGTAAACCACGGAATAGGCTTTTATCATTTTCCAGCATGGAAGAAGAACAGCACAGCCCACATTTTGGATGTAACTAAGAGGCGACACCTGGCCTGGATTGCAGCAGTCAGAAGACCCAACATAACTTTCAAACACAGACCTGTATCGATGGTGGTGTGCTCAAAGCATTTTCATAAAGGCACGTTATGATTTATTGTGTATGTCTGTTGTTAAAACTTGCTTGTGTTGTGGTTAAGACTTGCTTGGTCATAGCTTTTACCCTACATCAGCAGTGCTAAGCTAAACAGAGCTATGCTAAAGAAAGACTCCGATATCCAAGTAACTAGAGAAAGTTACCACTCACACACCTGTGTAAGCGGGTTTAATTTGTTCTACTCCAAAGTATTTTCTTACCGTTTCCTTTGCTTTAACAGGCAGACCAGCTTATGAAATGCTAGACTGTGATCCTTACTGGGCATCTTCTCTAAACCTTGGGCATGCAGAGCTTCCAGCTACCACTCCTGACAGGTTTAACCGCTTATGCAGATGGGCGAGATTATGGCAAAAAGAATCGGCAGGGCATGCAAGTGACCCCCCAACACAGACCCCCAACATCACTGACCCTGTGACTGAGATGGATAATGTAACTCCTTCAGGTAGTCTTTTTTTACCTATGTTTTTCTTTCTAAAATGTGTCTTGGGATTCCTTTTGATTACAAAATATATTAACTACAGTTGTTTATTGTCCTGATCAGCAACAGATAACACCACACCTCTGGCTGAGATGGAGGAGACGACATCTGATGAAGCAGCACTGATCTGTCAGGCTGATGATGCTCCAGAGGAAAATGTGCAAGAACTACAGAACTGCAGCATGTGTCACCTTAGGCTTAAAGAAATTTTACTCTTGCAAGAGGAGAACAGAAAGTTAAAGGGAGAGCTCTCCAGAAAGACCCTGGATGAGAATGTCCTCAAAGATAACGACTCAAAGGTGAAATACTACACTGGGCTTCCATCTTTCAGTTTAATGGCTCTGCTGATGCAATTTTTTTCCCAGCCTGCCAAAGACAGAAAAAATTTCCATTTTCAAATTCTCCTTTTAACTATGATGCGTTTGCGGCTTAATTTGCCTCTTGAACATATTGCACACCTTTTTGACATAAGCAGACAAACCGCATCCATCCTGTTCTGCGACACCATAAATGTGCTCCATGCACACCTCAGCCCTTTGGTGTACTGGCCAAAGAGACCTTGTTTGCAGGCTAGCATGCCACATCAGTACGTTGAAATGTTTGGCAATAAGGTCAGAGTTATTATTGACTGCTTTGAACTTTTTAGTTTTAGAATGTAGGCCATGACATGTTTTTGGTGTTGTTTAGCCCTTTTGACATCATGTCTTTAACTGTGTCAATAATATTGAAGCAGTTAAAGCAGCACCTCTTCAATTTTTCTTATTGCTCAAACATTTTGGTTTCTTTCCTCTTTTTATATATGTAAATCACACTGAGTTGCCCTTGTGTATGAAATGTGCTATATAAATACACTTGCTTGCTTTGTAACAATTTTTGGAATAAAGTACACAATGGCTTACAAACTCCAGCTCTTTATTTCAAAGATGCAAAACTGTAACCATACCCATGACACAATACAAGAATATAAATTGACATGCATGATTGACATGTATCATTGTTCGCACAAAGTTACAGCGCATAACTGTCTCATGCTACAGCACTACTCTAATGTGCACATTGCAAAACCACGGCTGCTGTGGGGTTGGTGCTTCAGAGTCCCACACATCCTAAATGGAACCACTGAATTTCACAGTTTTGGTTATCACAGGCAACCATGTCATCCAGCTATTCTGGCTGCCTGCAAGTCCACCACACTTCTGCTGTGTTCTGTACCTGTCTTTTGGGATTGTGTGTGGGACCTGGCTGTAATGCAGTTAGACGTCGTCTTTTGGGCTTCTGGGTGGGTTTATCAGCTGCAGCTTTCCTCTTGTGGCATTGTGTCCACCCTCCTTGATCGTCACTTCCTTGTGGTAACGTAACGTATCGTCACTTCCCGTTTTGCTGTCTGCCTGTGTGGTTTGCCTGTGTGGTTGCTCTCCAGCTATTAGCTATGGCTACTAGCTCTCCTTCCTCTCCTCCTCTGGTCTGCTCTCTCTGTCAGATGTTTAGCTACACCTCTGCCTCTTTTAGCGAAAACGGTAAATGTAATAAATGTTGTCTTTTTGAGGCGCTCGAGGCGAGGTTGTCTGATTTGGAATCCCGGCTCCGCTGCATTGAAACACCGTCTGCGCCAGTTAATCTTGACAGACGCCCATTAGCTGCAGCGGAGCTAGCTAGCTTAGGTCCCACTGTCAGCGGTCCCTCGGCTCTCCTCAGCAGCGAGGAGACTGGGTGGGTGACGGTGAGAAGGAAGCCTAGTCGCAAAGCCCCGGTTTACCACCAACCTGTTCACGTTTCTAATCGTTTTTCCCCGCTCAGCGACACACCCGCTGAGGAAAAAACTCTGATCATTGGCGACTCTGTAGTCAGAAACGTGAACCTAGAGACTCCAGTGGCCATAGTCAAATGCATTCCTGGGGCCAGAGCAGGCGACATCGAGTCAAATTTGAAAATGCTGGCTAAAAGTAACTGTAAATACTCCACAATTGTTATTCACGCCGGCATTAATGACATCCGTCTCCGGCAGTCGGAAGTCACCAAACTTGATGTAGAATCGGTGTGTGAGTTTGCAAAAACGATGTCTGCCACTGTAGTATTCTCTGGGCCCCTCCCCAATCTGACCAGTGATGACATGTTTAGTCGCTCGTCATCCTTGAACCGCTGGCTGTCTGTGTGGTGTCCTAAAAATGACGTGGGCTACATTGACAATTGGAGCTCTTTTTGGGGAAAACCTGGTCTTATGAGACGAGACAGCATTCATCCCACTTTGGATGGTGCTTCTCATTTATCTAACAATCTGGCATCTTTTTTAGCCAAATTTCCAAAACCATGACTACTCAGAGTTGGGACCAGGAAGCAGAGTCGCAGTCTTACACGCCTCTCTGCAGCTCCTCTTCATCTGCCACCCCTCAGCTTAGGCCCTGTCTTCCCCATCAGAGAATCGTTGTCTGCTCCCTCCAAAGTGAATAAAAATATAATGTATAAGCATCCCAAAGTGATAAAGCAAAACATTGGTAAAACTCAAATTAAACATAAAGCCTCTAAATTGAATGATTTGGCCTCTGTTCCTCCTCATAATTTAAAAATTAAATGTGGTTTATTAAATATTAGGTCTCTAACTCCCAAGTCTCTGTTAGTCCATGATCTGTTAATTGATCATCAGATTGATTTAATTTCCCTTACAGAGACTTGGTTAGGGCAAGAGGATTATGTTGGTTTAAATGAATCAACTCCCTCTGGTTATTTAAACTGTCAAAATCCCAGAAGTTCTGGTCGTGGAGGAGGAGTAGCAACAATTTACCATTCCAAATTACTAGTTAATGTAAAGCAAAAAACATGTTATAATTCCTTTGAGGGCCTGGTCCTCAGTATTGGGCACTTTAGCAATTTTAGGTTAAACCCAATTTTATTTGCCATAGTTTATCGTCCCCCATCAACCTACTCAGAATTTTTATCCGAATTTGCTGATTTCTTAGCTGATTTAGTGCTGAAATCTGATAGAATAATTATAGTAGGGGACTTTAATATACATGTGGATGTAGATAGTGACTGCCTTAATGTGGCATTTAATTCAATATTAGACTCGATTGGGTTTTCTCAGAAAGTAGGAAATTCTACTCATTACCTCCACCATACATTGGACCTTGTTCTGACATATGGCATAGAAATAGAAAATCTTGTAGTGTCTCCTCATAACCCTGTACTGTCAGACCATTGTCTGTTAACCTTTGATTTTACTATTTCTGACTATTTGGCTCCTAAAGAAAAAATATTATCACAGTAGATGCCTCTCAGATGATGCTGTTTCCAAATTTATGCAGATTGTTTCCTCTATGCCATGTGTCAAACACAACGGAAATAAGCTATAGACAGCTTGCTCCTTCTGTAATTGATAACATGGTGGATAGTGTTTCAGCTTCTCTGCATCAGGCTCTAGACTTGGTGGCCCCCTTAAAAAAGAAAAAGTCTAATCAGAGATTTCTAACTCCTTGGTTCAACACAGAAACTCGTAGCTTAAAACAGAAGACTCGTCAATTAGAAAGAAAATGGCGCTCTACTAATTTAGATGAAATCTATTTAGCTTGGAGAAATCATCTTTTAATTTATAAAAAATCTCTTAGAAAAGCTAGAACGAGTTATTACTCTGCATTAATAGAAGAGAACAAGAATAATCCCAGGTTTCTTTTCAGTACTGTAGCCAGGTTGACAAAGAGTCAGGACTCTGTCAATCCTAGCATCCCCTTAGAGCTTACTAGTCAGGACTTTATGAACTTTTTCAATAATAAAATTTCATCCATCAGAGATAAAATCAATCAGATTCTTCCCACAGTTAACTTAAATACTGTAACTACTACAACTCCTTCTATTGATGTCTGTCTTGATGAGTTTACTCCAATCGACCTTTGTGAGTTAGACAAAATAGTTTCCTCATCCAAACCTTCAACTTGTCTTTTAGACCCTATTCCTACCAGGTTATTTAAAGAAGTCTTCCCACTTATTGGTAGCTTTATTCTTCATATAATCAATTCTTCATTAACTTTAGGCCATGTACCGCAGGCTTTTAAAATGGCTGTAATTAAACCCTTACTCAAAAAGCCAACGTTAGATCCAGGAGCTTTAGCTAACTATAGACCAATCTCTAATCTCCCTTTCATTTCAAAAATCTTAGAAAGAGTTGTTGCTACGCAATTATTTGACCACCTGCAGGGAAATGGTTTACTTGAAGAGTTTCAATCTGGGTTTAGAATCCATCATAGTACTGAAACAGCCTTAGCGAAGGTCACTAACGACCTCCTCATTGCATCTGATAATGGACTAGTTTCTGTACTTGTCCTTTTAGATCTTAGTGCAGCTTTTGATACCATTGATCATAATATTCTACTTGATAGATTAGAACACTATGTTGGACTTAATGGAACTTCGTTGCAGTGGTTTAGATCTTATTTATCTGATAGGTTCCAGTTTGTTCATGTAAATGATGAGTTTTCTTTCAGCTCAAAGCTTAGTCATGGAGTTCCACAGGGATCTGTGCTAGGCCCTACTCTTTTTAGTTTATATATGCTTCCGTTAGGCAACATTATTAGAAAGCACTGTATACATTTTCATTGTTATGCAGATGACACACAATTATACCTGTCAATGAAGCCAGATGATACTAACTAACTAACTAACTAACCTGCACTTATATAGCGCTTTTCTAGTCACAAAGACCACTCAAAGCGCTTTCATTAATACTAACCCTCTATTCTAAGGGCCCATAGGAAACAAATATCTAGGGACAATTTAGAACAGCCAATTAACCTAACATGCATGTTTTTTTTGGCATGTGGGAGGAAACCGGAGAAATCCCGGAGTAAACCCACGCAACACGGGGAGAACATGCAAACTCCACACAGATCACTGTTGGTCGGGGGCTGGGATCGAACCCACGATCCCACGATCCCCACAATCCCCCGGCCAAGGGTAAACTGTGCTGCCGCAGTGCTAACCACTGCGCCACCGTGCAGCCCACTAATCAATTAGCCAAGTTAGAAGCCTGTCTTAAGGAAATCAAAGCTTGGATGACTTGTAATTTCCTGCTATTAAATTCAGATAAGACTGAAGTCATTCTTGTTGGTCCAAAAAACCTTAGAAATTCCTTTCCAAATCAAACTTTCAGTTTGGATGCAGCTACTCTTTCTCTTAATAGCTCTGTGAGGAACCTTGGAGTTATTTTTGATCAGGATTTGTCCTTCAATTCACATATTCAATTTGTTTCTAAGACTGCCTTCTATCATTTGCGTAATATTGCCAAGATTAGGAGCATCTTGTCTCAGAGTGATGCTGAGAAGCTGATCCACGCTTTTGTTAGCTCGAGATTAGATTATTGTAATTCTTTATTATCAGGCTGTCCTAAAACATCTTTAAAAAGTCTTCAGCTGATCCAAAATGCTGCAGCAAGAGTTTTAACAGGTACTAGAAAGAGAGATCATATCTCTCCGGTTCTGGCCTCCCTTCATTGGCTTCCCATAGAGTTTAGAATTAAGTTTAAAATCCTTCTTCTTACTTACAAAGCTCTAAACAATCAGGCTCCTTTTTATTTAAAAGATCTGATACTACCGTATCATCCTAACAGAGCACTACGCTCCCAAAATGCAGGATTACTTGTAATACCTAGAATCTCCAAAAGTACAATGGGAGGCAGAGCCTTCAGTTATCTAGCTCCTCTCCTGTGGAATCAGCTGCCAATCTGGATTCGGGAGTCAGACTCGATCTCTGTTTTTAAGAATAGGGCTAAAACCTACCTTTTTGATATAGCCTACAATTAGGGAGGGATCATGTGTTTCTGAACCCTCCCTTAGTTATGCTGCTAATAGGTTTAGTCAGCCGGGGGACCTCCAGTAATGCACTGGGCCTCACTCCTTTCCTCACTCTCTATGAAATATTTTTTTTTGCTGGTCATTAACATTTGTTTGTTCTCTCCCATAGATTGAGTCCCCATCGTGCTGTTTGCTCTCTACATGTCTGTTCTTTTCTTCTTCTCTATCCTCTCACACCCCAGCCAGTCGCAGCAGATGACTGCCCCTCCCTGAGCCTGGTTCTGCTGGAGGTTTCTTCCTGTTAAAAGGGAGTTTTTCCTCTCCACCGTCGCCAAGTGCTTGCTCACAGGGGATCGCCTGATTGCTGGGGTCTTTCTGCAACTGTGGGGGTCCCCCCTACAGTTGATAGTGCTATGAGATGACTGTTGTTGTGAAATGGCGCTATATAAATAAAGTTGAATTGAATTGAATTGAATTGTGTTGTGGGGTCAGAGTCAGTGAAGTGACGGGCAACAAGCTCAGGTAGGAAAACTTTATAAAAAAAGTTCTGGGCCACTGTTAAAATTATTTGCTCCCACAGGTCAGAATCTGGTGTGACGCGTACAACAACACAACTTTTTGTGGTCCAGACAACAAAGTCACAGAAATGTGAGCCTGTCACAAAGATTTGCGTTTGCACCTGCTTGTAGTACTTGTGACTGTGCTTGAGTTCTAGTCTCCCATCAGAGAGTTTCAGGTAAAAATCCTTGTCTGCACAGGCCTGCAGGATGTTGTTGTGGTGCTTATATGGGGATTTTATTTCCACACAGCCTTTTTCACAACAGGTGCAGGACACAAGTGCATCAGGGGTTGCACCAACTTCAGGAAAGAAGGGGTTGATTATAAAATATTATAAGCACACTTTCACGTGTATATTGGGTGCATAATTCAATTTATGGCATGCACTTATTTTATTTAGTAAATAAATACTTGTAATCAAGACAAGAAATTAAAAAAAACACCTTTGTGAGCACAACTGTCTTCAAGTCTACCTTGTACATCTACAAGTCACGCACTTATCTGTCTGTGAACTGCACTTTCGCTTGCTTCAAAGACCTAAAGTTACTAAAAACTTCATGTGTGTGTGGACTTATGCTTAAAGTCTTATAATTATAAATGAAGGCATGGCTGAAGTTTGGCAGAATGTTTATATCCGAACTCCATGTGATATGTTGATAGGGATCTAGTCCATTAACCCCTTCAAGCTTCGCCAAATAGCGTGCCTTTGCAGTCCCATTCAATTTGGCGGAGTACGGTCCCTTTAAATTTTCCTTCATGGTCCATTTAGTGATTTTTTTTTTCTGTTCATTCACAAGAAATACCGAGGCGCTGTGTGTTTGCAGTCCGTTTACAATTGCTGAACCTACCCCACCCAGAATGCATTGCGCATTTGTCACGTGGGCTGGTGAGGTTAATAGGCAACAGATGAAGGAGCTCACAATTTATTTTCCTGTTTAAAAAAATTACTAGTGCTTCTCAATAAACTAGAAAAGCACTCATAGAGTGCATACCTCCGCCAGGGCTCCTTCCGTTTCTCATGGATCACCTCCAAAATGTAATGGGCTTGTGTGTAGGACTATCGCCACTTGTGGTGAAAATTGCATCCAAGTCTGTCCATTAGTTTTGGAGTTTTGTGGCTGACACACTGTGAGAAGACCCTTGGCTGAGGTATGCATTCCCAGATCATCACCAAAATGTAATGGGTTCCTCTCTAGGCCAAGAACCACCTCTGGTGAAAATTTCATCCAAATCCATCCAGCAGTTTTTGTGTAATCCTGCTGCACAAATACAAACAAAGCCCTTGGTGGAGGTATGCACTCTCAGATCATCACCAAAATCTAATCATGTGTTCCCTGTGCCATTACACACCTTTCCTGAAAATTTCGTCAAAATCCGTTCATAACTTTTTGAGTTATGTTGGTAACAGACAGACAGACAAATGCCAGTAAAAGCAATACCTCCTTGGCGGAGGTAATAAACTCAAGTGTTGCTGTTGTGTCCATCTCCTCCATCTCCAAACTCCCAGGCTGCGGGCGTTGCAATTCATCGCACAACCGCGTACAACCCACAGGCCAATGGGTTATGCGAGCATTTTCATAGATCACTGAAAGCAGCACTCAGGGGTTCACTGACGGATGCAAATTGGGTGGATAGGTTGGCGTGGGTTTTATTGGGGTTGCGCTCCACACCAAAAGAGGATTTGGAAGCTTCCCCGGCAGAGAGCTTGTTTTAGCGCAGCCCCTATGGCTGCCCGGGGAATTTCTGCCAAATAATCCCGCGCCGGACAGCTGCCCGTCTCAGCTTTTGCAGCGTACCGCAAACACAGGCACGCTGCCGGGCCCGGGCCACCACTGTTTTCCGCGTGCTTTTGTGCCTAAAACTTTGAAGAACGCGGAGTTCGTGTTCGTCAGACACGACGACCAGCGGCCTCCATTGCGCCTGCACACATGTTGAAAATGGCCCTATCTCACAATGTTAATAAAGAATCCTTTAAAAAATTCCTAGATCCAGACGGTGATCCAGATCATCCCCAAAATTTAATCAGTTCTTCCTTGTACCATTTCCAACAACGCCTGAAAGTTTCATCGAAATCCGTCCAAAACTTTTTGAGTTCCTTGCTAACCAACAGACAAACAAACAGACAGACAGACAAACCCCGGCAAAAACATTACCTCCTGGCAGAGGTAATTAAAACAAGTTACTTTTTTTGGTATATAACTAAAAAAAAGATGAACTTTGATATATTCAACCTGCAATTTCCCAGTTTGGGATCAATAAAGTACATCTATCTATCTATCTATCTATCTATCTATCTATCTATCTATCTATTTATCTATTTATGGGAAATATTTCAGACCTTTTTGAATGAATTTGAAGATCATGGTTATAGTTTTCAAAATAAATTATTAAATCATGACCTTTTAATTTACTGAGATGCAGGGCCTGGCATTAACCTTTTTGCTCACCGGCCACTGTGGCTAGTGACTTTCCAAAGTTACTAGCCACTCAGCCTTTTCACCTAAATTTTGAGGCTGGAAAATTAAGTTTAATATGATCAAATTTGAGTATTGCATGCTAAAATTTACTTGAACTAAATTTACAATCATTTTAAATGTAAATAACCCTTATACATACATGAAAATAGCAAGAGAAACACTGTTGAATTATTTATTAACAGCAGTAACTACTGTAAAACAGCCTAGAACAATATTTGCAATATGAGAGTAAAGTACAGGAGGATTTGGAGTCCGTCCCAATTCTCATTTGTATCCCTACCCCTTCCCTTGCCTACTCTTACCCCTTGATCCTTGATAGAGGTTGAAAATGAGCCCTATGAATTGGGACACCCGTTCAGGGCTGCATGAGGTCATTAGTAGTTGCTGATGGATTTAATTTACAACAACACTACCTGTTCTCACCAGAAAAAAAGAAGAAAAAGAAAACTGATGAGGAAAAAAAGTCTCATCTTAAGGAGAAAAATGTCTCAAATTTACATGAACAATTCTAATTAGCAGAAAAATTCAAAAGTTTACTAGAAAGAAAGCTGTAAATTCAGAGAAAAACTTTTCTCTGACCAGCACATTAAAAATACATAATTAGAGGTTTTTCTTCCATGAAAAAGTTGCAAATTACAGATAAGATAAGACAAGCCTTTATTAGTCCCACAACGGGGAAATTCCAGGATTGCAACAGCACAGGGATAGCAACACTCAGAGCAACAATCAGAAGGCAAGAAAAAAACAAGCAAGCAAGAGCAGCTAATATACATATGTACGTATTACTATAAAATATATATATATACACACACACACAGACACACAGTGCAGAGCATTGTAGCTGGATGGAATAAATATATGAATATATGAACACACAGTGCAGAGCATTGTAGCTAGATGGAATAAATATGTAAATATATAAACACCCACAGTACGGAGCATTGCAGCTAGGTGGAATAAATATGCAAGTATATAAACACACACAGTGCGGAGCAATGTAGCTAGATGGAATAATATGTAGATATATAAATATATAAACACACCCAGTGCTGAGCATTGTAGCTAGATGGAATAAATATGTAAATATATAAACACACACAGTGCAGAGCATTGTTGCTAGATGGAATGAAACAGCATAACCGTCTACTTAGTTAGGTAGTTAGTTAGATATCATATATAATCACAGATAAACAAAATTTCACCTCAGAAGAAGCTTTGTTTGCTCTTTACAGCAACACATCAAAGTTTAGTTTTCTCTCCGTTATACAAAAACTTAAATTTTCACAGCTGTGGACAGTAAACGGGAGCTTCTTGCTCTAAAAATAATCATATTTAACCACAGAGGTAGAAGTTAATGTGGGGGGAGAGCGCAGTTTAACTACTCATGCTGTGACAACGGAGGATCAGGTTTAATTTCCCTGGTGATCTGATCGCTGAGAGCAGGGACAGGTGTGTTCTGCTGGCTGGCCTGCTGTCAGTTCGGCGCCGTTTCTGGCAACAAAATGAACCGATTTGCGGAGCACACCATCCGCGGTTTCTTCTGTACCCCAGTCTGGAGCAGTCCTGTGTACCGTGCCGGGAGTTGAGCCAGACCACGCCCACCAATGAACCAAAATAATCTTGCCCATGTCAATTACTCAAGATTTTTCCCCCCTTTGTGTGCGTTCATGTACTGTCGCCTTTATGTACATGGATGCTAGGAAAACACTTTAAGTTCAGTATGAAATAACTGCTCAGTTTAGCTCACCTCTGACTCTTTTACCTTGGCTTATATCTTGCAAAAAACAAGCATGCTAATCATAGGCTAACAGAAAAGGAGTGGCAGAGACATAAAGGTGATTTAGTGTTAGTGATAGCTGCCACCCTGTACAGGCGGGGTGAAGCTGACCGAGGGGGGCCCCGCACCTGCTGGATGGACGTCCTCTCTCGTGACGTGCAACAGCATAATATAGCTCTGCACCAGGCCCAGCATCTGGCACAGGATAGAGGGAGGTGGCAAAGACTGGTTACTCTGGTTGGCTCTATGCACACTGTGCAAGAGGACTGATGATGATAGCTGCTTCAGCTTCACATTATGGGTTTAAAATTATAAATTATGAGCCACTGGATGAAAACATAACTAAAATCTGCTTCCCTTTAAAATTTTGAAGCAGAAACTTTCAAAATAAAAGCTAAACTTTCACAATAAAAGCAATGGGATTGTCAATAGTAAATTTAATTGATAATTTGTTATTTATTTTCCATATCTCTGTATAGTTCCCCATAAAAAAGTAAAAAAAACAAAAAAAAAACAACTAAAGCTAATTCAGTTAAACATGATGTTGATATGATGTCATATTACACAGCCCCTAATTCAAAATTCTAAATTCAGTTCTTCTGAAGACTCATAAATATGAACTTACAAGGTAAAAACTTTGTTCCACTCTGGGTTAAGGTTCTTGTAAACCGTATGTGTCTGCAGTCTGTCGTTATTTAGCTCCAGCACACAGAAAGGATCGCTTTTGCCTATGGGACCAATCGGGTTAGTATGTAGAGAATCACAGTAAATCTAAAGAACATTACACAGGTATCATGATGAAGATGACAATGGCAACAACAATTATTCTTTACCAGTTACATCTGCAGCCATGAGTCCTTCTGCTCTCAACACCTTCACCTGCACTATCCCCACATCTCTCATGTTAGAGAACGACTTCCTCATACCCTGGAGAAGGAAAATGGCACACAAAGAAGAATACAATGTATGTATTAAAGATTTTATTGATGAACCCTTTAAATTGTCGCTAGAGCATAACTTACGTATTGTTTGAGTATCTCCCTGCGCTCCTGCGGATCGTCCAGCGGTGTGACGGACAGGTCTGCGATGGAGACAGCAGCCGAGGCAGTCAGCGTGACCAGCAGCACTACAAAGCCTCGCCAATCCTCCAACGGCAGCTCCAGGTGATGGGTGTGCTCCTTAGCCAGAGTGGAGAGGTCCAAATGGCAGCTGGGACACAAACATACCCACACATATAGAGTACATACCTTATGAATATAAAGTGAATGTTAAGTAAAAAAAAAAAAAAATCCCACTGAAAATGATCTGCACCCATTTAAAAGAAAAACAGAGCCAAATAAGTTTGACAACAAGGAAGGGACTCTCTAGATAGTGTAGTGTGGCTGACTACTAATCGGAGGCTCAGTGGTTCAATTCCCGCTCTGTCTGCAGTCTCCCTGTCGAAGTGTCCTTGAGCAAGACACTGAACCCACAGTTGCTGGTGGGTCAGGCCAGTGCCTTACATGGTGGCTCCGCCGCCATCAGTGTGTGAAACAGCTGAAATTAGAGGGCACTTGGAGAGCACATGTCGCCAATGCTACTTGTCCAGTGATGAAAAATGTGATTAAAATGCGCCAATTGGCAGGGGATCCTAAGTGGTGTGTGGCTGTATATTTTCATGTTGGTTAGCCCATTACTTTTCATGGTATTAACCAAAAATACTGTCGGGCAGCGGACCTTCCAACAGGACAATGATCCCAAGCATACCACCAAGGTTTGGTTTCAGAATAAGTCCTGGAAGATACTACAGTGGCCATCAGAGTTGTCTGACTTGAACCCCACTGAAAATCTGGTGGGATTTGAAAAAGGTGGTTGTAGCATGTAAACCCAAGAATATAAGATAAGATAAGATAAGATAAGATAAGCCTTTATTAGTCCCACAATGGGGAAATTCCAGGATTGCAACAGCACAGGGATAGCAACACTCAGAGCAACAATCAGAAGGCAAGAAAAAAACAAGCAAGCAAGAGCAGCTAATAAACATATGTACGTATTACTATAAAATATATATATATACACACACACACAGACACACAGTGCAGAGCATTGTAGCTGGATGGAATAAATATATGAATATATGAACACACAGTGCAGAGCATTGTAGCTAGATGGAATAAATATGTAAATATATAAACACCCACAGTACGGAGCATTGCAGCTAGGTGGAATAAATATGCAAGTATATAAACACACACAGTGCGGAGCAATGTAGCTAGATGGAATAATATGTAGATATATAAATATATAAACACACCCAGTGCTGAGCATTGTAGCTAGATGGAATAAATATGTAAATATATAAACACACACAGTGCAGAGCATTGTTGCTAGATGGAATGAAACAGCATAACCGTCTACTTAGTTATCCTACATGGTATGATTATGTGCCCATACATATTCTCACCCTCCATAGCGACCGGTATGTTCCTAGTTGTATGCCGGAGGGGACCATTGTGTAAGTCTATTGCATCTTTTGCATTCAAAAAACTATTAGTTTGTTACGTCTTTTTGCTATCTCTGCGAGCAGCCCTGCTTAGGTTGTACAGTCTGACAGCCGTTGGTAGGAAGGACCTACGAAACCTCTCGGTTGTGCACCTGGGATGATGTAGTCTGCTGCTAAATGAGCTCCTCAGTGCATTCAGTATGTCCTGCATAGGGTGGAACTCGGACTCCAGCAGAGATGACAGTTTAGCCACCGTCCTTCTCTCTCCTATCTCCTCCATCGGATCAAGGCGCTGCCCCAGGACAGAGCTAGCTTTCTTAATCAGTTTGTTCAGTCTCTTCCTATCGGCTGCAGTAATGCCACTGCCCCAGCAGACCACTCCAAAAGTGATGGCTGATGCCACCACCGTGTCATAGAATGACTTCAGCAGCGCCCCTTGTACACCAAAAGACCTGAGTCTCCTCAGCAGGAACAGCCTGCGCTGTCCCTTCTTGTAGAGTGCATCAGTATTGTGTGACCAGTCTAGTTTATTGTTCAGATGAATACCCAGGTACTTATAGGATGTCACCATCTCGATGTCTGTTCCCTGTATATTTACTGGTACTGTGAGGGGCTGCCCATGCCTGCGGCAGTCCACCACCAGCTCCTTAGTTTTCCTCGCGTTGATCTGGAGGCAGTTCCGATGGCACCAGTCCACGAAGTCCTGGATAAGCCCTCTGTACTCAGCTTCATCTCCATTGGAGATGAGGCCAACGATCGCAGAGTCATCAGAGAACTTCTGTAGATGGCAGTGTGTTGTGTTGTGTGAGAAGTCCGCAGTATAAAGAGTGAACAGGAAGGGAGCCAGCACCGTTCCCTGGGGGGCCCCCGTGCTACTGATGATCGTGTCGGACACACAGTCCCGGGTTCTCACAAACTGAGGCCGGTTCGTGAGGTAGTCCAGGATCCATGATGACAGGTGCTGGTCCACCCCTGCGCGCAGCAGCTTGTCCTTCAGGATCATCGGTTGGATGGTGTTGAAAGCACTGGAGAAGTCAAAGAACATGATCCTCACCATATTCCCGGGCTTCTCCAGGTGGGACAGAGAACGGTGAAGGAGGAAGATCACCGCATCCTCCACCCCAATGCCATGCTGGTAGGCGAACTGGAGTGGATCCATCGCTGGTTCCACCAGGGGGCGGAGGTGAGCAAGGAGCAGTCTCTCCAGGGTCTTCATCAAGTGGGACGTCAAGGCCACCGGTCTGTAGCTGTTCAGGTCTTTGGGGTGGGAAGTTTTTGGTACAGGTACCACACAAGATGTTTTCCACAGCTGTGGTACCCTCCCCAGTTTCAGGCTCATGTTGAAGATATACGTCACAATCCCACACAGCTGGTCTGCACAGGACTTGAGGAGCTTTGCGCTGATGCCGTCCGGTCCCGGCGCCTTCCTCGCCTTGATCTTCCTCAGCTCCGTCCTCACCTGGGTCCTGGTCAGGGTCAGGATGGGGGGCTGTGTGTTGGGAGTGGGGGGGTGTTGGTGGAGTGGGGAGTGGGCAGCAGGACTTGATTTCTTTAGAGGCAGCAGTGGTTGTTGTGCAGTCAGGGGGGAGGGCGGTTGGTCAAATCTATTGAAAAACAGATTCAGGTTGTTCGCCCACTCCCTGCCCCCTGTGGCCTGGGGGGAGGTATTCTGGAGCCCCGAGATGGTTTTGAGGTTTCTCCAGACCCCGCTGATGTTGCTCTGTTGCAGCTTGTCCTCCATCTTCTTCCTGAAGCTGTCCTTGCCTTCTCTGATCTTTCTCCTCAGCTCCCTCTGTACGGACTTCAGCATCTCCCTGTTCCCTGACCTGAAGATCCTCTTCTTCTCTCTCAGAAGTGTTTTTATCTCAGGGTTGATCCAGGGTTTGTTGTTTGAGTGACGCCGTATGGTCTTGGTGGGAACGGATTTGTCGGAAACGGATATTAGTGAACTGGAGGCATTTGCCCATGAGGAATGGACTTAGATTCCTCAGGAATGCTGCCAGAAGTTGGTGTCTGGATATGCATCACGTTTGCACCAAGTCATAACAGCAAAAGGGTGCTCTACTAATGCTTATCATGAAGGAGTTGAATAATTTTGAAACTGCAGTAGTCATTAAGAGTGGCAGTTTGTGTTGAATTTGGAGAAACCACTTGTAATATTAATTGTGTTGAGCTATTTAAATTGTTCTTATTTGATTTGTTTATTGCAAATGGCTGCTAGTTTGTGCACTTTACCAATAAACCTAATTTGCAGTGGGAGTTGAATGATTTTGATTGTACTTGTATCTTTTTGTTTTTGGTCCCTGCTTTGAGTTTGACACAACTACTTTAGAAGACACATTAACAAATTTGGAAAAAAAAAACAACAACAATTTTTAATGCTAATGACCCCTACCCAAAAAGACTGAATGGTTTGGTTACATCAAAAGGTGCTTCAGCAAAGTATTAGTTTAAGGGTGTGCATACTTATGCAACAAGCTACTTTTTTACATATACTGTGGTGGCACTGTGTGGGGGTTCTCCACTCCACCCACAGTCGGAAGCCGGGGGAAGATGGAACAAAAGGACTGAAGGAGGAAGTGGCTCCGGGGGGTCTCAGAAGTATTGGAAAGGACTACCCCCCCCCCCCCGGGGAGTTGGGAGATGCAGCAGTCAAGAGAGGAAGAGAGGGGGTTATTATATTAATGTGCCACACATGTCTTTGTGCACTGAAACACTATTGTGTTTTGACTCCCTGGGTCTCATTGTGCAGAAATAAAGGTTATAAAATGGAAGCGCAGAGAGACCAAGAGAGAGTTTTTTCTGTACTTGATGTTGGAAGAAGAATACAGTTCATGTGTCGTTCAGCTCGCTGCCTCGTCTGCTTTTTTCTTCCACAATACTGTATTTTTCTCCCTAACAGATTTTCTTGTTTTTCATTTCAATGGTATAGGACAGGTTATATTTCAAATTAAAGGTGTGAAGAGCTTTGAAATGATTTATCATGGTCTCATTTCTTTACATCATGAAAACCTGGCCCTTTTACAGGGGTGCGTACACTTTTTTGCAGCCACTGCATGTCGGTGTCGGTACGACAACTTGGCAAAGGTAGAATGTGCAACTGACCGCCCAATGAAGTCGTCCCTCCTCCCGGTGTCTTTGTCCCACACAGTAATTTCCAGCACTTCCCCGGTCTCCTCGTACAGGTGCAGGTCAAACTGCTCCCTCCACTGTGGGCTCAGGGTCTTTGGCACCGTCTGCACATGCACACAACCTTCATAAGGAACCTTCTGATCTTAAAAATGTATCTCCTGCATAAACACAGCGTACCTTGCTCTTGTACTTCTGGGGTCCCAGTCTGAACTTGACATAGGGGTCACTCAGACCGTTGGGGTCCATGGGGGTGAGGTTTCGGCCCTCGATCAGAGCAATGCTGACAATCCCTCGCCACAGCTGGGATTTCCGATGAAGGTCTGAGAGACGTACTGACTGTTGCTGCTGATCGACACACACAAATACAGATAAAAGATAGGAAAGGGGACGCCATGCAGGGCCCTGCACTACCATTTGAATGGTGAAGATATGACTTAAAGGTAACTTTGATAATAATTAGAAAAATCAAAAACAAGGAATGTATGTGCTCATAGTGAATTTATGGGAAATAAAGTCTGATATGTACAGACAATGCCTATAAAAAATATTCACCCCCTTGAATGTGTCAACCTTTTATTGTTTTATAAACTGAAATCATGGTTAAACTAATTAGGCTTTTTTGACAAAAATTTGTAAAAAAAAAATACACTAAACTTCTTTCATGTCAAAATGAAAACAGATTTTTACAAACTACTGTCAATTAATTAAACTTATATAAGGTAAAGTAAATGACTGCACAAGTATTCACTCCCTTTAAAGCCCATCCATCTTCTACTACTTTTCTGGAGGTCCGGGTCGCGGAGGCAGCAGTTCAAGCAGAGAAGCCCAGACTTCCATCTTCCCAGCCACCTGCTCCAGCTCCTCAGAGGATACCAAGGCATTCCCAGACCAGCTGGGAGACACAGTCTCTCCAGCGAGTCCTGGGTCTGCCTCGGGGTCTCCTCCCAGTGGGACGTGCCCGAAACACCTCAAGTGGGAGGCGTCCAGGAGGCATCCTGATCAGATGCCATGTGAGTGTCAGCCATGACAGCTCACTTCTTCTTGGGGGCTGCCTTCTTAGCTTTAGCTTTGGCTGCTTTCTTGGGTGCAGCTTTCTTGGCAGCAGGGGTCTTCTTGGCCACTTTCTTGGGGCTCTTGTCAGCTTTCTTGGGGCTCTTTGGTGCCTTCTTGGCCGCTGCTGGTTTCTTCACCTTCTTCGGGGACTTCTTAGCAGCTGCAGCCTTCTTGGCTGCTGCTGCTTTGGGCTTTTTAGCCGCTGCTGGTTTCTTGGCGGCGGCTTTCTTGGCTTTAGCAGGGGATTTCTTTGTGGCCTTCTTGGCCTTGCTGTCTGCGTTTGCCACCTTGAAGGATCCAGAAGCCCCGGTTCCCTTGGTCTGGCTGAGGGTTCCCTTGTTGCTTGATAACGATGTTAACGCGGGACTTGTTCTTGTCCACATCGTAGCCCCCAGCAGCCAGAGCCTTCTTGATGGCGGACAGCGACATGCCCTTCTTCTCTTTGGAAGCTGTCACCGCTTTAACGATCAGCTCTCCAACGCTGGGTCCAGCCTTCTTGGGCTTGGATGCCTTCTTAAGGCATCACTGCTGCACGGTGGCGCAGTGGTTTAGCACTGTGGCAGCACAGTTTTACCCTCGGCCGGGGGACCGCGGGGATCATGAGATCGTGGGTTCGATCCCAGCCCCCGACCAACAGTGAGCTGTGTGGAGTTTGCATGTTCTCCCCGTGTTGTGCGGGTTTACTCCGGGATTTCTCCGGTTTCCTCCCGCATACCAAAAACATGTAGGTTTAGGGCGCTCGTGCATGCAGCAACCAGCAGCCGGTGGCTTGTCACCAGACTGCAAACCAAGTCTACCTACGGGTACAAATAAGTAACAAAACAAAAAACAAAAACAAAAAAAAAACACCTCAGCTGGCTCCTTTCAATGTGGAGGAGCAGCGGTTCTACTCTGAACCTCTCCCAGATGACTGAGCTCAGCAATCCTACGGAGAAAGCTCATTTCAGCCGCTTGTATCCGCAATCTTATTCTTTCGGTCATTACCCAAACGCTTGTGACCATAGGTGAGAGTAGGAACATAGATTGACTGGTAAATCGACAGCTTTGCCCTAGAGCTCAGCTCCCTCTTCACCACAACAGACCAGTACAACGTCCGCATCACTGCAGATGCTGCTCTGACCCGTCTGTCAATCTCTCGCTCCATTCTTCCCTCACTCGTGAATAAGACCCCAAGATACTTAAACTCCTCCACTTGGGGCAGGAGCCTGTCCCCAACCAGGAGAGGACAATCCACCTTTTTCCGGCTGAGGACCATGGACTTGGACTTGGAGGTGCTGATTCTCATCCGAGTCGCTTCACACTCAGTGGCAAACCGTCCCAGCAAGAACTGTAGGTCATTGCTGGATGAAGCCAGCAGGACAACATCATCTGCAAACAAGAGATGAGATCCTGTGGTCACCAAGCATGACACCCTCTGTTTCCTGGCTGTGCCTAGAAATCCTGTCCATAAAAATTATGAACAGGATCGGTGACAAAGGGCAGCCCTGGCGGAGTCCAACTCTCACTGGGAATGAATCCGATCGAGTGTTGGCAATACGAACCAAACTCTCACAACGGTCGTACAGTGACTGAATAGCTCGTAACAACAAGTCCGATACCCCATACTCCTGGAGCACCCCCCACAAAAAACCACGAGGGACACGATCGAATGTCTTCTCCAAGTCCACTAAACACAAGTAAACTGGTTGGGCAAACTCCCACGAACCCTCGAGGATTCTCGAGAGGGTAAAGAGCTAGTCTGATGTGCCACAGCCAGGACGAAAATCACATTGCTCCTCCTGAATCCGAGGTTCGACCAACGGCCGAACTCTTCTCTCCAGTACCTTGGCATAGAACTTCCCAGGGAGGCTGAGGAGTTGTGATCCCTCTAAAGTTGGAGCACACCCTTTTGGTTCCCTTTTTTGAAGAGAGGAACCACCACCCCAGTTTGCCAGGCCAAAGGCACTGCCACTGACCTCCATGCAATGTTGCACAGGCGTGTCAACCATGACAGCCCTACAACATCCAGGGCCTTGAGGTACTCAGGGCGAATCTTGTCCACCCCCGGGGCCCAGCCACTGAAGAGATTTTTAACCACCTTGGCAACCTCAGCCCCTGTGATAGGCGAGTCGTCCCCTTTGTCCACAAGCCCTGCTTCCTCTGTGGAAGGAGGGCTTGTGCCCTCAATGCCCAGTGGGATTGAGGAGATCCTCAAAGTATTCCTTCCACCGCCCGACGGTATCCCCAGTCAAAGTCAACAGCGCCCCATCCACACCATACACAGTGTAGACAGGGAGCTGCTTCCCCCTCCTGAGCCACTGGACAGTTTGCCAGAATCTCTTCGAGGCCGACCGAAAGCCTTGTTCCATGGCCTCACCGAACTCCTCCCTTTAAAGTGACTGACCTAATTCAACAGAGGTCCAGCTAGCTGATGCCTGCAGTCTCACGATTAGTGAAATGGAGATCACATGAATGTAGTTAATGTGTGTCAAGTGATTGTAGTATAAAGACACCTGTGTCTGGGAGGTCCAGTCTCTGGTTCATCAGTATTCCTGCTACAACTGCAACATGAAGACCAAAGAACACTCCAAGCAACTCAGAGAAAATATCATTGAAAGTATAAGACAAAAGATGGCCACAAGAAGATTTCCAACTCACTGGGCATCCCACGGAGTTCAGTTAAATCCATCATTAAGAAATGGAAGCAGTATGGCACTTGTCTAAATCTGCCTAGAGCTGGCCATCCTCACAAACTGAGTGATCGAGCAAGAAGAAGATTGGTGACAGAGGCCACCAAGACACCTACAACCACTCTGAAGGAGTTGCGCGCTTCAGTGGCCCAGATGGGAGAGACTGTACATGCAACAACTGCTGCCCAAGTTCTTCACCAGTCCAAGCTTTATGGAGAGTGAAGAGAGAAAGCCACTGTTGAAAAAAGCTCACATGAAATCTCACCTGGAATTTGCTCAAAGGCATGCGGGAGACTCCAAGGTCAACTGGAAGAAGGTTCTTTGGTCTGATGAGACAAAACTTGAGCTTTTTGGCCATCAGACTAGGTGCTATGTTTGGTGATGACCAAACACTGCACATCACCACAAACACACCAGCTCCACCGTGAAACATGGTGGTGGCAATGTCATACTGTGGGGATGCTTCTCAGCAGCAGGCCCTGGAAGGCTAGTAAAGATAGAGGGGAACATGAATGCAGAAAAATATTGCCAATCCTGGAGGATAATCTGATTCAATCTGCAAAAGAACTATGACTTAGGAGATTTATTCTCCAGCAAGACAACGACCCCAAACATACAGCAAAGGCTACACAGAAATGGATTGAACACAACAAGGCAAATATCCTGGAGTGGCCAAGTCAAAGCCCAACTCTCAATCCAATCTCAAATTTGTGGCTGCACTTGAAAAGAACTGTTCAAGGCCGATCCCCGAACAGTCTGACAGAGCTTGAGCTGTTTTGTGAAGGAAATATGGAGAGATGTGCCAGCCTGATTGAGACGTATCCACACAAACTCAGTGCTGATTGCAGCCAAAGGTGCATCTATTACGTAAATACTGACCTGAAGGGGGTGAATACTTATGGAATCAATTACTATACCTTATATAATTTTAATTAATTGACAGTAGCTTGTAAAAATCTGTTTTCATTTTGACATGAAATAGGTTTTTTTTTTTTGCAATTTTTTTGTCAAAAAGCCAAATTATTTTGACCATGATTTTAGTTTATAAAGCAATAAAAGGCTGAAACATCCAATAGGGGGGTGAATACTTTTTATAGGCAGTGTAACATAGTTATAGACAGATGGGACTACACAAATAAAAAATATAACTTTAGCTTTCAGAATGTTATCAGGCCAAGGAAATCTCAAGTTTTAAAACCTTCCATGACATCATTATTTACATCTGTCCTTTGAAAGTTTTTTAAAAAAACAAACCTTTTTTCTTGAACTTTCTAAAGCGTGAGGGGGCTTCACTGTATCCACAAAGACAGACAATAACATGTAAAAAAAAAAAAAAAAAAAAAAACCTCCAGAAAATTTTTGTTCCGATCTTGTATTTATATTTTGATCAAGAGGATAGAACACTTGACTTTAAGGATCACCAGAAATCCCACAACACAGTACAAGATTTTCATGATCTTGCGGATCTTTGAATATTGCAAAACCCAAATCCCGCTTTGACTTAGGCTATTATAAACTCTTAATAAACTGAGTAATATTACATTAGAGGGAGTACAGTGATGAATAAAATTGCACTGCAAAGATTTGGTTGTAGCCCCACCATGCAGTGAAGGACCAAAGACATCGCTGTAGTGATATCTTCACAATACCGCATGCACTCAAGTATAATAATGATTTTTTTAATACAAGTTTCATAACCACAGTTTATAAACTGACAGTAGATTATGATTTGTTTGATTAAGGCTAGTACCAAGAGTAGTGTCCCTAAGCAGAAACAAGTAGTTCCCAACTGCTATAGTAAGTTGGATGTTGCTAAATAATTTCAATGAAATTTCCCTTTGTCTACCAGTCTTTGTTCATACTTTTCCAGAGTCCAGCCATCTGGTTGCTTTAGTCAAGCGGCCTGTTAGCTAGCTAGCTAGTGCTTGATTGGTACCTCCAGTTTTGTTTGTTTTCTTTGCTGCCTTCATATTGGCATTTTCATAAGCACACACTGCATTGTGAGGTTTCACTAGGAAATGTACACTGTGGAAATTTAAACTTACTTTAAAGTAATTTTAAAAGTAAAATGATACAGCTAACTACGGTAACTATTAGCATGAACAAGATACACAGTAGCACAATTTCCCGGTTGTGATAGCAGTCTCTTTTCAAACAGCACCTCACTGTGGAATTAAAACAGACAAAACATTACAATTGTGACATATTAAGAAGTTACAGTACTTAATTATTAGACAACAGTTTGTTCCAACCAAGCAATCTGATTGGACAGTAGGGATTCCAAGAGTTACTGTACTGCACAATAAGAGCACTCAAATGTCTTACAGAATATGTCTGCTTCATCCATTCATCCATCCATCCATCTATCTTCTACCGCTTTTCCAGAGGTCTGGGTCACGGACGCAGCAGTTCAAGCAGAGAAGCCCAGACTTCCCTCTTCCCAGCCACCTGCTTCAGCCCTTCAGAAAAAACACCAAAGCATTCCCAGACCAGCTGGGAGACGTAGTCTCTCCAGTGAGTCCTTGGTCTGCCCCAGGGTCTCATCCCAGTGGGACGTGCTCAAAACACCTCAAGTGTGAGGCGTCCAGGAGGCATCCTGATCAGATGCCCAAACCACCTCATCTGGCTCCTTTCAATGTGAAGAAGCAGCGGTTCTACTATGAACCTCTGCCTTATGACGGAGCTCCTCACCCTATCTCTGAGGGTGTCCAGCAATTCTATGGAGAAAGCTCAATTCAGCCGCTTGCATCCGCGATCTTGTTCTTTCGGTCATTACCTAAAGCTCATGAGCATAGGTGAGGGTAGGAATATAGATTGACTGGTAAATTGACAGCTTTGCCTTAGAGCTTATGTAACCCTTGCCTTATGTTAATTAGGTAAGGGAAATAATTAAGTGTAGACCAGTTGCTAGGTTCGTAAGGGTTACAATAGGGAATTAAAGTGAGTGTGGAATGAAATAGCTGGAGGCAAGAAATGAGCAAAAATGGTTGTTATTTACAGTGATAAAGTGAGCAAAATATACAGATAATTTACAACTGTACAAATATAACAACGGCCGGCATGAAATAAAACCCCAAGGTGTCCTACTGAGCTCAGTGTTTGATTGCTTGTTCGGGTTAGTCATTTGACCAGTCAGGATATCTCCTATCTCCAGACTCAGGTTTCCAATCCTGGGCACTGGAGAGGGGAAAGATGCTCTTCACTCGAGACCTTGGTTAGATCTCAGTTCAATCTTGGTTCAGTCTCGGGTCAGGCTCGTCATCTCCATTCGGAGAGAATCCAGGTTCCAGAAGGTTCTTGATCGGCAACCCAAAAAACCTAGCCTGCACAACAATAATGGTATTATTGTTTACAGCTAGAGTAATTCGTCTTCCAATCCCTTCTTATATAACACCATAGCTTAGTGTTTAAATTCTTCTCTCATATTACTATTATCACAATCCAGCAATATAGTAATATCTTACATCTCACATCTTGCATCTTACATGCATGTGTTCTTTTTTTCTCACAATCTCTCTGGTAGCACATGAAATACCCTTTTTTCATGTAACCAATTAAATGAATTCCTCTGTTCATCTCTATATCATTTAACCATGAAATTATTATTAATCTTCTCTAACCTTGTCTCTGTAAATCATGAAATGAAATACAATTAATTTATCACATAACCAGGGAATATACTGTCCCATCACTTCTAATATTCCCTTTTAAAATCAGTAAACCCTGTCTGAGCGACTGGGTTTAGCATAACCTATGGATTTACATAGTAGACCAACACCATGTGCTTTTAGCATCAACTACACATTGCATTCGACAGAAATAGTGCATATGAACTAAAAGTACTTCAGCATACTGTTGGGAACTGAAATCACATTTAGGAAAACCATACAGACACAAAGACAGCCTTTTCCATTGCTTTTAAACAGGAAAAAATCCACTCGCGATTAGCGTTAGCATAACGCTAACGTTAGCATGTATCTCACTCACCAAGATGAGGTTCAGGGTGAACACAGCAGAAGTCACCGCTTCACGGTCTCTCAAGCTCGTGCTCCCATCAACTTAGGATAATAAAGGTTGCAAATTAGCGTTTGGAGAGTGTTTAGATCCATTTATAGTATTTATCTGAATTAGCTTACCAAGAAGAGGTATCAGCGTGAGGACAGATCGTCCTACAGCTCCTCTCCTCCGCTCGCAGATCGTGAAAAGAACGAGCCTCTGGTGCGCGCCTTGGCACTCTGCTCGGAAGGCGGGGCTAATATCACTCTTAACGAATGGGAAAACCCAGATCACCCAATGTGACCATAAAGCGGAAGTTTTAAAGTTGGATCACGAGGATCACACTTCCTCTTCCCCAAGATAATCGGTTTTCAAAATAAAATCACACAATTGTATTAATACAATTTACATCTGAGAAAAAGGGTCATTTTCTCAGCTGGGTTACACTTAGCTCCCTCTTCACCACAACAGACCGGGACAATGTCCGCATCACTGCAGATGCTGCTCCGATCTGTCTGTCAATCTCTCACTCAATTCTCCTCTAACTCGTGAATAAGATCCCGAGAAACTTAAACTCCTCCACTTGGGGCAGGAGCTTGTCCTCAACCCAAAGAGGACAAGCCACCTTTTTCCGGCTGAGCACCATGGACTTGGACATGGAGAATCAGCACTTGGAGGTGCTGATTCTCATCCCAGCTGCTTCACACTTGGCAGCAAACCATCCCAGTAAGACCTGTAGGTCATTGCTGGATGAAGTCAACAGGGCAACATCATCTGCAAACGACAGACAGATGAGATCCTGTGGTCACCAAACATGACACCTTCTGTTCCCAGGCTGCACCTTGAAATCCTGTCCATAAAAATTATGAACAGGACTGGTGACAAAGGGCAGCCCTGGCAGAGTCCAACTCTCATTGGGAATGAGTCTGACCGAGTGCTGGCAATAGGAACCAAATTCTCACAATGGTCGTATAGAGACCGGTTAGCTCATAACAACAAGCTGGATACCCCATACTCCCGAAGCACCCCCCCCCCCCCCCCCCACAAAAAAACATGACGGACACAGTCGAATGTCTTCTCCAAATCCACAAAACACATGTAAACTGGTTGGGCAAACTCCCACGAACCCTTGAGGATTCTTGAGAGGGTGAAGAGCTGGTCCGGTGTGCCACGGCCAGGCCAAAAACCGCATTGCTCCTCCTGAACCTGAGGTTCGACCAGCGGTTGGGCTCTCCTCTCCAGTACCTGTGATGTCTGCTTCAGTGGTATTCTAATAATCTAAATAATCATTAATATCAGTGACTTCTTACAACATGTGAGAATGGTAATACTGTGTCAGATACCTTAATTTCCATAGTGAGGTGCTGTATGGAAAGAGACGGCTAAAAATCTTGACCTCCATGACCCGGAACTTCCTCCCTTGTAATCATCTGGCTAGATACTTTTTCTTTTGTTTACAACAAGCTAGAGTTGAATTTATTGTTTCGGTTAGTCAACTACGTATAATACCTTTGTGGTGGCGGACTCTTTATTTCATCTAAAAAAAATACCAAGAAAAAGTGACGGGCCTATGACCGAGTCACCACAGAGATACAGTGATTGATACCAAACTCCATCCTGTGTAATATTGTTTAATTAGAACACAGCTGAAGTGCAGTGATACATACCTGGTAAAGCATTTAAATACAGTTATTGGGGAATTTTGTAACTCCTGGATTCTCTATCCCTCAGTCAAACTGCTCAAGCAGGACTAACTGTTGTATAAGTTTCTAACAATAACAACTGTTGCACATTCTTATACATTTATGCACATTTGAAAGAAGACTGCAAATGTTTCACAATTTTTAAATGCTATTTCTTAATATCTGATATTCAATTACTAAATTTGGGCTGATTAAAAATACTTTCAGAGATAAAAAAAATGTCCATTTAAAAGGAAAATTTTACAATCAAAACTTAAACTTCCTTACCTGTATGGGTTAAAAAATACAGGGGAGGTACACTATTGTGCTTTTTAAAAACTAATCACCACATCCACTTCCTGTTTAAAATGATAATAGTCTCATGTGGTTATGTAACAAGTGAAATTAACAACTGCGTTGAGGTTAAATGTTTTTTTTTTTAATTAGAAAAGCTGGTGCCACTTAAACAAGGAGAAATAGGGCTTTTGTTTATCAATCAATACAGGATGTGGTGGCCTAGTTGATAGAGCATCCGCCCCACAAATGGGAGGTTGGGGGTTTAAGTCTCGGCCAGGTCATACCAAAGACCATTTAAAAAAAAAAGGTACTTTCTGCCTTCTAGTCTGGTGCTTAGTGTAATGGGAAGGAGAAGGTGTTTGTGGCGGTGCCTTGCATGGCAGCGACCCCTCTGATTCTACATGTGATTAACATTGTACAGTCCCTCCAGGATTTCGCGGGATGATTGTTGCGGGCCAACAAGCCTGAATTCGCAGGAGCTTTTTTAAAAAGTTGTGATGTTTTTAGAGTGTTTTTTAAACTAAAAGTTGTGGGAAGAATTCCAGATTTTAAAGCAGATACTTTTTTCCAGTTTGTTGCAGTGACGTTCTATATAACAATACAAGAAAAGCACAGGATTGTCAAAAATTTCCTATTATAGTTATAACCGCTCCCAAAGTCTTGTTCTAGGTCAGAAAACCACGCTCCAACTGAAGTTGACAAGTTTTTTGTTTATTTTGCCACAGCAAATCTTCGCCCTTAAAACACCGTGAAAAACTAAAAATACAGACATAAAAAACATGAATACAAAATAAATTATAACACTTAACAAATGTTCATAAACAAAAATAATCACATACCTAACTAACTAACTAACCTGCACTTATATACCGTGTGCGCCTTCTGCCTAGAATTTAGGAGTTGTTAGTCATGTCACAAATTTCCCAAACAAAGTCCTCTCTCCAAAGTCCTCTCTCCGCATCTGATTGTGGACAGCCTCCAGCAGCCGTGTGACTCTTCTAATCAGGCATGTGAACAGCGCATGCCTATCAACCATTTTTGCACCATATCATGTCCGTGTCCGCCGCTGTTTCCTCACAAACATGGAGAACATTTAACAGTCCGGCTGCCTGCAGGAAAAACACTCCGTCCTCTCTCTGACACTCGCTCACACAATGGCGCTGATAGGCGGGGCGAGACACCTGCACGAGCCACCTTCACGAGCTCTCCGACTCACCTGCGAGCTTGGCAGCACGAGCGCATATGCGCTGCGATATGGAGGGACTGAAGGTGAAGAAAAGGACACCGCTAACGTCCGCAACACTGGCGCACACACCCATAAACAAACATTTCAGAAAAAGAACCAAAAATACATAAACCTTTTCACTGTGACAGCTACACTGCCACCAACATTACAAAGACTTATATTCACTCAACTTTTAACAAACAAAATTAAATCTTGTAATTTTCCTTGAAATAAATGTAAACCTTCAAATCACATGTTGCTTTAATAGCATTGACATTATTCACTTTCTAAACTTAAGTGTTTCTTTGTCATTACTATGTCATCTGACTTTAGTTTTATTATGTCCTCCCCTTGTAGTCTAGGACTCATTTTCAACTAGAACTATTAGTTTCTGAACAGGTCTCTCAAGAACTGAGACTTGCTTTATGTGTTCACCTTTTTTCCCTTGATCTCTTGTTCCAACTTGAACTTTAACCTTTCGTACTAGACCTTAGTTGTGTTACAATGCCTTCTTTGGGAAGGATTACTGGATGTTTCAGCTCAAAAGATACAGATGACTTTCTTAACCTCCCTCCAACTCTAAGGAGGTTATCTACAAGAACAGGATCAAGCTGACGCATTTTGTGAGTTTTTGGTAGTTTAGGTGATTTCTGACTGAACCATTTCAGCTCATCTTCAAATGCCTCCTTTTGTGCTGCCCGAATGAGTGTGAGAGAGGCAACTCTTCTCTCCTCTACACTAATTGGACCTGACCTGTCTTCTTTTGCCAGTCTTTTAATCCTTGCTACAACATTGATGGTTGTATTCCAGTCAGAAAATCTTGAAAACCTTTCAAGAAAGTTGTCTCTTTCAGCAGCATCTGTCTTCAAAACCTTTACTTCAGGGTCACCTACAAGAAGCTCTGGTGAGTGTTGAACTGTGACAATTTCACGTTCCCATAAAAACTCAGGCCCAGTGAGCCAGTTTGAGTCAATCAGCTCTGCCACCTTGAGACCTCTAGAAGCATGGTCTGCTGGATTTTGATTGGTTTCAATGTAGAACCATTGCTTTGGATCTGTAGTGTTCTTATTTTCTGGACGCGATTGGCAACAAACACATGGAAGCGCCGGGCTTCATTCTTGATGTACCCAAGCACCACTTGAGAGTCTGTCCAGAAAAACTCTTCATCGATCTTCAGCTCGAGCTCTGCTCTGAGAAAGTTACTCACACCAGATGAAACTGCTGCAGCAGTCAGCTCAAGACGTGGGATGGTGACTATGCTTGTGGGTGCCACTCGAGCCTTACCCATGACAAGAGCACAATGAACTTGCACATCAGAAACAATCCTGATGTAGGAACACTGTCCATAACCACTGCTACTACCATCTGAAAAGTGATGCAACTCAATTTTTTGTATTGTGCCGAGGTATTCAGGAATGAGGCATCTTGGTATTTTAATGTTTTGAAGATTTTCCAAATCTTGAAGCCATATTTCCCACTTGGCCTGGATTTGAGGGGAAACAGGTTCATCCCATCCAACACCCCGCCTGCACATGTCTTGCAGCAGTTGTTTGCCAGTCAAGATGTAAGGAGAGAGAAATCCTAGTGGGTCATACACACTCGCAACTGTTGCTAGAATTCCTCTTCTTGTGGCTGGTTTTTCTTTGAGGATAACACTGAATGAGAACACATCAGCTTCCACATTCCACTTTATCCATAGTACACTCTGCATTGGAACCTCAGTGTAATTCAGATTTACATCTTTCGAGGAAGGTGTGATGGATGGAAACTCCTTTACAGAGACACGATTGCAGACTCCTATTACCTCCATTAGACCAGTCCATGGTTTGATGAAACCCACGATAGTCCAGCCTAAGTCTGTTTTGACTGCATATGGATCATAATCATTTCCTGGTATGACCTTCCTTGGTTTTAATGCTCTTGCACAGTCATAGCCAATCAGGAGCCCTGCGGGACAGTCTAACAGATCTGGCATCTCTTCTGCAATGCTTAGAAGGTGAGTCCACTCTTTCGCTGTCTCACGAGTTGGGATACTGTTTTTCTCAAGTGGAATGTATTCCCTTGTATAAGTAGATGGCAAGACAACATACTCTTGTGAATGGTAACCTCTTACTTTGAGCCCATCTACTCTTTGGCAATGTACAGTTGAACCCCGGTCAGTCATTGTTGTCAACCTTAACTTAACAGGTTCTGTTTTTGCATGAATTTTCTCACAAATATCTTGATCAATGAATGTATTGCTGCTTTGAGTGTCCAGAAGTGCATACGCCAAGGTCTCTGGACTGTTTTCTGCTGCACAAGAGAACCATACTGGAACAATCATTGAAGTGCAATCACTGTTGCCCACCTTTACACTACATGCAACTGTGGAAGCGCTTTCCTCTTGTGGTGGCATTTCTGGCTTTTCTCCTTGAGGACGTTCCTCGTGAAGTGGAGAGGGGTGGCTTCGCCTGCAAATATTACAAGTGACCTTCTGTCGACAGCTTTTGGATATGTGACCAACTCTAAGGCAAGAAAAACACATGTTATTATCCATGACAAATTTTTTCCTGTCTTTGAGAGGCATTGCTGCAAACTTGTCACACTTATAGATAAAGTGATCTTGCTGACAGCAGATACACTTAATCTGCTTTTTATTCTGAGATACTAAAGAGCTGGGCTTGGAACCTCTGCCACCTTGGGATGTGGCCTTTGAGGTTTGTTTTGAATAATTGGGTACATTTGTTGAAGCTACCAGGACACTGGCCTTGACACGTTTTTGTTCCTTCTCTAGTTTTCCACTTGTATGCTTTAGCGCATAAAGGGAAGAAATAGGATTGCATGCTATGCGCGCTTCTTCTGCCACAAAGTGTGTAAACTCTTCGAAACCTGGATATGCCTTCCCTTCATCCAGTGTTTTAGTGGCATGTCTGTTCCAGCGAGTTGTTGCCCAGTTTGGAAGTTTCCGCAGTAATTTCTGATTTTCCTCACAATCATCCAAAACTCCAAGCCCTTGCACATGGGGCATGGCATTTTTACAAGAAATGAGGAAATCACTGAACTCTCTTAGTTTAAGGGAGTCTTTTGGTCCAATCTTCGGCCAGGAACTCAGTTTTCCCCTGAAAGCTCTTTGGACTACAAAGGGGTGGCCATAGCGCTTGCTTAAGGCATCCAAAGCCTGTGTATACGCTTCTTCATCACTACGATAAAAGGTTCCTTCTAACACTGAAAGCGTTTCACCACTTATGTATTTTTTCAAATAGAACAGCTTATGCGCTGGACCTGTACAGCTTATTTCTATCAAAGCCTTGAAGCAAGTGGTCCACTTTGTGAATTTAAGTGGGTCTCCTGTAAACACGAAAGGCTCTGGTGCCGGAAGTCTTGTCATAGCAAGGGATTCCTTGAACGCTTGGACTAGTGAGACTTCGCTCTCTCTGGGCTCAGATATCCTGCCAGAGTTGTGTGGGACTGATGCACTGTGGGGAACATTGATGCGTTTACTCTCAGAGTAAGGAGGGGCCGATACATTTTGTGGAACTTGAGTGCATGGAGGGCTACTATGCTGCATTGGAAGCTGACTTGGAGGCAAAGTAATTTTTACTTCAACATCCCTTATTTCAGCATTAAACCTTGATTCCTCTTCAGCATACACATTGTATTCAGCCTCTATGACTTCAAGATCCCTTTGATCTTCCAGCTATTTTAGTTTTTCTTGCTGAGCCAAAATCTCCTTTCTCTGGGCAGATATTTCCATCTCCCTGTTTAGTTCAGCCTGTTTTGATGCCAAAGGTGCAGCTGCATCTGCTTTTTTCACCGATACATGACTTCCCTGCTGACTATTTTTTTTTTTTTTTGTTTTTTTTGTTACTTATTTGTACCCGTAGGTAGACTTGGTTTGCAGTCTGGTGGCAAGCCACCGGCTGCTGGTCGCTGCGTGCGCGAGCGCCCTAAACCTACATGTTTTGGTGTGCGGGAGGAAACCGGAGAAATCCCGGAGTAAACCCGTGCAACACGGGGAGAACATGCAAACTCCACACAGCTCACTGTTGGTCGGGGGCTGGGATCGAACCTACGATCTCATGATCCCCGCGGTCCCCCGGCCGAGGGTAAAACTGTGCTGCCACAGTGCTAAACCACTGCTCCACCTTGACTGACTGCTTTGACTAGTTCTAGACACAGTTGATCCATAAATTGACCTTGCATCTTCTCTTTAGAGTAACTGAAAGAGAGATTCCTTTACAGCTACTGCATCAAATTCCTTAGTATTAACATCTGCATACCGTCTTTGCAGGAGTAGAATTATTTCAATTGTAACTGAAGTACAGCTATCAAACTTCCTTCTCATGTCTTGAGATGGTAAAGTAAGTGCACGTAAACTCTCATACCTTTACTTTAGTTCTGACTCACACTTTTCTATTGAATGGATCATTTCACCCAACTCAGTTTTAGAGCACTCTTCCTTAAGTTTAGATCTTGTTAGTTGAATCTCTGCTTTAAAGTTAACATACATCGACATAAACTTTCTTTCTCTCTCTGTTATTTCCTTTCTTTTAAACTCAACGATTTTTTCTGTAGGGTGTCTCTCCCTTTCTGATCATCTCACTTGCGTTTCAATTTGAGATGATGATGATAACCCTATCTTGTGTTTCAAGATCTCCAATTATTTCTCCTATCCGTGTCTCAATTTCTCGTCTTTTTAAGTCGACAGATTCAGTTTTTAATTTCTCTTCCAACTTTACTTTCTCATCTTCTAGAGCTGCAAGTATTTCCTCTAATGTATGAACCTCACTTGTGCTCTGCTCCATTTTCAAAAATGATTTGAACTAACACTTTTGGAATTTTACAGTGAAAGGAAAGTTAGAAAACTGCTGGGAGAACATACAATAGGAAACAAGTGACACTCTTCAGTAATTTACAACACTTCAATTTTCTTTTACTTCTGTTTCTTTTCTCAATTTAACTTAGGAATTAAAAAGATTCCAAACTGAAAATATACCATCTAACCTGGTACCTTAAAGGTGTTGTGACCTTTTGCAAACTGCATTGTCCATAAATGTCGCTCTGGTACCTCTTCTGTCTGGCTGAATGTCCAGCGGATGTGGGAAGAAGCATGCACGTCTTTTATTTGGGCAGCAAACAAAGTCCTTGAAAAGCGGTAGAAGATGGATGGATGGATGGACAAAGTCCTTGAAGCATGGCCCTGCAGGAATCTTGCTGCTTGCTCCTGGATTAGGCACGTTTTTCACTATAACCGCTCCCAAAGTCTTCTTCTAGGTCAGAAAACCATGCTGCAACTGATGTTGACAAGTTTTTTGTTTATTTTGCCACAGCAAATCTTCGCCCTTAAACACCTTGAAAAACTAAAAATATAGACATAAAAAACATGAATACAAAATAAATTATAACACTTGACAAATGTTCATAAACAAAAATAATCACATACCGTGTGCGCCTTCTGCCTAGAATTTAGGAGTTGTTAGTCATGTCACAAATTTCCCAAACAAAGTCCTCTCTCCAAAGTCCTCTCTCCGCATCTGATTGTGGACAGCCTCCAGCAGCCGTGTGACTCTTCTAATCAGGCATGTGAACAGCGCATGCCTATCACCCATTTTTGCACCATATCATGTCCGGGTCCGCCGCTGTTTCCTCACAAACATGGAGAACATTTAACAGTCCGGCTGCCTGCAGGAAAAACACTCCGTCCTCTCTCCGACACTCGCTCACACAATGGCGCTGATAGGCGGGGCG
Organism: Pholidichthys leucotaenia; assembly: GCA_020510985.1. Lineage (NCBI taxonomy): Eukaryota > Metazoa > Chordata > Actinopteri > Cichliformes > Pholidichthyidae > Pholidichthys > Pholidichthys leucotaenia. The sequence goes on along the minus strand of CM035850.1, from coordinate 103,588,097 downwards.
AGACACCTGCACGAGCCCCTTTCACGAGCTCTCCGACTCACCCGCGAGCTTGGCAGCACGAGCGCATATGCGCTGCGATATGGAGGGACTGAAGGCGAAGAAAAGGACACCGCTAACGTCCACAACACTGGCGCACACACCCATAAACAAACATTTCAGAAAAAGAACCAAAAATGCATAAACCTTTTCACTGTGACAGCTACAATAGTGATCTGTAAATTAAGCAGAAACTTCTGCTATACAGAAAAACTCTTGTGCAACAGCAAATACAAACATGAACACAATATCCATTACAACAGCTAAATTGCACTGAATGCATGTTCAAGAGTACAGATTTGGAAATCATTGGCAGCACCTTCATTTCAAAACTCCCTACGGTTCCCAACCACTCGGTACCGAGCGGAGAGGAAAAAATAAATAATTCATTCTGTTGCTCTGTATTGGCTATTGGAGTCTGTGTTTTTCTGAAAAAAAAAATACAGAGAATATTCTCTCTTTCCATGCCTACCTGTCTGTCTGCTGCATGTCGGTCTTCACACACACACACACACACACACACACACACACACATCTTTCATTTACAGCAGGACGGCGGGGGGTGGGGGTGGATGGGTAGGTGCGTTTGTCCGTCCACACTGGAGATTGAGTTTTAAAGCTCATTGACCAAATGTAGTAATGACTTTACTTCTAAAGATGTATAAATGTTCAAACACTGGCTGTAGTGTCGTGTACTCTCCTCACGTGCACTCCCGCAACGGGGTGATTTTGGACAGGTGCATGTTTTTCAACACAAACCCAGCGCTTTGAACACACGGTCAGGACGGAAATGTGGCGAGGCATCCACGGGCAGCCTGGGGGAGACGGAGGAAGGGATGGTGTTGAAAACCTCGCGGGTGAGTGTTTTTTTTTTTAACTCACACACTCTGTTTGCTGATGTGTTCCAGTACTCACTGTAAACTATAAACTTACTACTCACTGTAAACATGGAAGCGAACGCAGTGCAGTGATGCCCGTTTCAGCACCAGTTAGAGACAAATTTGATTGGTGAAATTGGTGGAAGTTGACGAGGATTGGCCAAAATTGCGGTGATTGGACAAAGTTGCAAGGTCGCACAATAGTTGCGCTGATTGGCTGATTTCATGTGAATTGGTGCGATCACAATGTCGCAAAATCCTGGAGGGACTGATTGTAGATAGGAGAAACGTAATTTTGTTCTACTGTACATGATTGACTGTATGGACTGAATGACAACAGAGATGGCTTCTTCTTCAATCAGAGTGGTCTTAACTGAGCTGCATGCCTAGCGGTTCAATCTTCATGGTCTAGCATACAGACCGCCAGTGTTGGCCACCCCAGTGTCTCCCTTCAGAGTGTCTATGAATGATGTTAATGGCCGTCCTGGGCGGCAAAATCCATGCGTCAGTTCCCAGAGTACCGGGTGGCCTGCTGGGAGCGCTTGGTGATGGTAACAGTGCCCTGCGAGGCCAAGTCTTTGCCAAGCCACCTTGTCTGATATTCTGGGAAGGTGCCCATAGAGATCTTCATTGGAGACGTGGTCTTTCCAGTTTACATTGAGGACAATGTGCAGCATCCGGGTGTAGGAGCTGTCCAATGATCTCTGAAGGGAGATGTTTAATGACCACTTTTGTGGTCACTTTTGTTTAAAGGTCTGATGACACGTTTTTGACTTCATCTAATTTTTCAACACATAATACAATATGACGAAATAGGTTGGTCTGTGCAGTTCTAAGTCAAACAGGCTTTTTTTCACGCGAATATCCGACGTTTTCATGAGCGCCATGTCACCAATTGCGTCAGTGGCTGGAAAACCCCCTGGCCATGTTGCAACGTCATCAACAGAACACAGCGCTTGGCTGCCCATTGTACACACAGGATGGAAGCGGCTGAAAACATCCACGATGGTTTCAGCACATGTAGTCTGGAATTGTTTTGTGTTGTCCAGTCTTCAGACAATTATAGTTCCAAAGAATGGGATGACAATAAAGAATCTGGGGGCATCAGACCGTATAGGTTTGAGCCGTGCCAAGCGGGCATCGTGCCAAGCGAGTCAGACTCCGAGAGTGACAGTGGAGAGGCACATATGCCCACAGCAGCAGCAGCGACAAACACACAGCAGGGGAACATCGAGTGTTATTCTTTTGTTACAGATATTGCAACAAATTATTTGTTCATAAATATAATTTATCTAAACCCAATTTTTCAATAAAATCATAGCAGTGTATTCTCTGTGACTCAGGCATCGGGTTTATTATGTATTACATTTTGAGTTCTTGTTGTTTTTGTTTTGTACGTGTGTTTTATGTGCGTTTTGACCCACTTTCAGGTGGGCACTGTCCAAGATTCGCCGGTCTGACCATGTACCCTCTCTCTTTGACAGTCAGCTGTTCATGTTTTGTGTGCATCATCTGCTGTGTTGTCAGCCAGCCAATATTGCCAACACTATCACGACGTGTTAGCCACTCCACACAGCCATGGTTCTGTTGTGCCCCTTGAAGCGATGTTGGCCCTGGGGCGCAACCGTGGTTAACACATCTCCTCTCCATGTTCACTGGGCGATGTCAGCCCCGAACGCCAACTGTAAGTGTTTCTGTTTATTTTTGTAAGTCTTCACCTTTTTGGGAACTTGTCATCATTCTTATGTTCAATATACGTATGTGCTGTGGTGAATCCTGCACGTAAATCCATTCATCATGACCCTCCGTGCACTCTTACACAGGGCACAGAGAGGGAGGATGAAATAACGAGGATTTACATGCAGGGTTCACCACAGCACATTTAATACAGAAAGACAGACAATTCCCAAAAAGGTGAAGACGTACAAAAAACACAAACACACTTACTGATGGCGTTTGGGGGCCGGCATCGCCCAGAGAACGAATGAGAGGAAACGTGTTAGCCACAGGTGCGCCCCAGAGCCAACATCGCTTCAAGGACGCACGAGAACCACAGTGAACACAGTCTTCTTCCGGCTTTGAGAGAGAGCAGACGCATTTCTTCTCCTCTCCTCCTCCGCCTCCTTTGACTGATCCCAGCTTGCTGTGTCCTGTCTGTGTCTCGCTCTCCTTCTCGCTGATCTCAATCCAAACGGAAAAAAATGGAATTGGTGAGCTGGGCTTTAAATGCAATTGACACCACTTTTTCAAACAGAAAATCGGGCTCGGGGGAGCCCAGGTGTCCCGCAGGCACTTCAGCTGCTCGTTATGTGAGAGACTCATGGGACAATTGGAAACTCATGTGTCTGTGTGATCTTTCGATTGAGGATGTGGAAGACATCTACCTGTTTGGCTGTTTGATCACAGGATTTCTGCTGTTTGGCTTTGGAGTTTTCCTGGTGTATCGGAAATTAAAGAAGCTGGAAAGAGCTAATCAAAATGCAGACCCGGCGAAGCTCTTCCAACAATTCGACCAGCTGGGGAGAGCACTGATAGCGGCAAATGGTGAACTGAATCGGAAAGTGGGAAACATCTCGGAGTCGCTGGGTGCTCTCCAGGGAATGATTTTAAAGCCTGTGAATGTTAATGTAAATTGTGATACACAGAATCGCATGAGAGAAGAAATTTCGATGCTCTAAGTGAACTGTGCTCATCAGGCCTTGATTCAGCGTCCTTGGGAGAACTCATTCCTCCAGGAGAAGAGATAAAGCAGAAGGGAGTTTTGGCTTCTCTCTAACCCAAACAATTGCTGATGTGCAGCAATCTGAACTCTCCAAGGACAGCGTCATGTGACTAACATGGAATTTTACCATCTGGCATGCACTGAAGAGAGATGAACTCTGTGGACATGTTATCTATGTTTTAGAACACCAAGGACATAACATCTAGCCGTTGCCTAGGAGAAGATTTTTGTTGTCCACCAGTAACTGATACATCACACACTGCATTCACACTGATATCACATGACTGATATACACACACTGGTCTCTCTCTTGCTTTGTTAATGTGTGGATCTGTATTGTCTGCTAAGTGTGTGATTAGAGGTTTTTTTTCTATGTGATCACAATCTTGCTCACTCAAGCTATATTTTGATAACTATGTTTTTTCTCTCTGCCTAATGTGTCACCCCCTCCCCCTCCCCCTCTTTACCCCCCAGTGTATGAGGTGCCTGTATGGCTGCCGCGTCATTAGGGAGCGCTTAACACGAGCGCACCTTAGTGATAAGTAAAATTCCTTGTTTGTGTAAGCATACTTGGCAATAAAGTTGATTCTGATTCTGATTCTGAACATGGAGTGACTAACGTCGTGAGAGTGCTGAAATTACTGGCAGACTAACAGCACAGATGACAATACTATGGACCAGCAGTGCGTGACTGGCAAACGGCCGCTAAGTACACGCACTGCTGGTGATGGTGTGATTAGAAGCACCTGGGCGAGGACTGGGAAACATGATCAGCGGGAGTTTGAATCAGCTAATGATAATGAGAGAGGGGACATGGCCAGACCGGCAAGTGTCACCATGTGATCACAGAAAGTAGGTCAAAGCTGCGCATAAATCCATTAATCCTTCCCTTCCTGCGTAAGAGCGCACGAGGAGCACACGAGGAGGCTTATGACAGTTGGAGCTGAAGCGTGTGATGTGGTCTTTCACGGCCTGCTGTTTATCTAAGCCTGCGACACAACGCGGAGGCATAGTCGTAAAATTAAAACAAGAAACCAAAGAAACTGTGAGCTACAAAGCTACTGTCATTCCAGTCAGCAACACCGGCATCTGTTCTGTCGCTTAGGTCATGGGGGTACTGCCCTTAATTTGGTGGGGGACACCACAGTCCAGTCATCGGCTGCGGTTTTTTGATGATAACTAGTTTATGCAGGCGCGGTTGTAAATATTAAATTGATCATCGACAATGACTTTTGGGTTTACACAACATGCTAAAAAATGTCAAAAACATGTCATCAGACCTTTAAAGTATCAGTATTGTATGGTTACAACTCCTATTTTAATGTTATGCCCTAGGCTCCAAAGGCCCCATTACAGTTTGGCTTCCAGGCAAGGAACTCAACTGACCTACATCACACAGCTCCTACATGATGCCACTGACAGAAAGCAGGAGGGTGGGCTAATATGCCTAGACCAATGGCCTCATAGCCAAACTTGAGGCCATTGACCTGAAGGTCCTATACTCACCTGGCTGACACCGACTATTTAGCAGACAGCTGAAAGTAATACTGAATGGTTTAACTTCCAGTAGTACAACCAGCAATACCAGAATCTCACAGGGGTCCATTCTTGGTCCTTTATTCTTCTTCATTCTTTTATTAATGATCTCCTCTCTGGTCTCCAAAACCCAGTGATACTGTGTGCTGATGATTCCTCAGTCCTGAAGATCACCAAGGATAGAATGCCAAGGGCTTCTGTACCTGTAGCCATAAACTCTGATCTTATAATCATTGAGAGATGAGCTAAAAATTGGATTATTATGGATTATTATTGTTATTATTATGTTTGGAGCAGCCAAGTGCAAATGTCTAACTATCAGCAGGCTGCAAGATTTTTAACAGAATCCAAAGTAACAGTTCATGGAGACTGAACTACTGAGTATAACAATCTGTTGTGATCCGACCTGGTCCCACATAACCAATAACATGGCAAAAGATGCTGGCAAAAGACTTGGTCTCCTGAGGAAAGTGACCACGTACCTCATCCCTCCCCAAAGAGTGATGGTCTACAAAAGTGTAATTCACTCTCGCATGGAATATGCATCTTCCGTGTAGATGGGTGTTTCTCCAACCAGCTTATCGCTGCTGGATGTGGTACAGAGGAAGGCAATTAAGATCATCGGTCCCTCACCACAAAATGAACAGCCAACTTGTCTCCAGCCATTATACCATCAAAAAAAGACTGGGACCTTGTTCTTGCTCCACAGGATGTACCGGGGTGATGCCCTGAAGTTACTTAGAGACATGCTTCCTGCTCTCCTACCACAGTGCAGACAGATGAGGGCAACAACATCATGTTACTCTTCAGGTTTGGATATTCCAAGATCTGCTTCCGTTGGCCACAAGATAACTTTTTTTTTTTTTTTTTACCATTAACAGTGCGACTGTGGAACAGCCTTCCCCAAAATACTGTTAATATCTGCGAAAGGGAAAAATTTTAAACGGAATTTAACAGTTTCCTCCTCAGTGCTACTTACTACTACTACTTACTTGCAATGATATGTCAAATCAATAGGCTGCTTAGCTGAGTGAGGCCCAGCCATTAAAAAAAAAACAAAAAACAACTACTTGTGTAATACCTCATAACTTCCTGCTATTCTTGTGATTGGGCAACGTAGTGAGCTGTGTCTTGAGGAGCCTCACCACACTTTGAGCAAATGGGTGAGTCTATGATTCTACATCGATACATATTTGCAGCTGTTCTGCCCTGTTGACTGATGTTGGACAAGAAGGCCTGGCTCGCAGTCTCTGCCCTAATTCATCCCAAAGGTGTTCTACCGAGTTGAGGTCAGGGCTGTGTGCAGGACAGTCAAGTTCCTCCACACCAAACTCGCTCACCCATGTCTTTATGAACCTTGCTTTGTCCACTGGTGCCCACTCATATGGAGAGCTGTCCCAATATTTTTGGCAATAGAGTGCATGTACTGATTCACCAGTGTGTCTTTTGCGTAGCTGCCTCCCTGCAAAATTTTGCTGGCGCTATCCCATTCATAAGAGGAAGCCACCATGTCGGAGTCGATCTTGGCACACAGAAACACAAAATACAAAACACACATGAATGAAAAACTCAGCTCTGAGGCTGGGGCTGAGAACGCCATGAAAACGAAAGACGTGAGCAAGAAAGGTAAATAATAACTTAGCTGTAAAGTCCTCCAGGGGATCCCAGACTGGAGAGCATTTTTGCCGCTGCGCCAGGGAAGTGGTGCCAGCAGCTTAAATAGGAAACCCCCCAGATTGGCAACACCTGCGGGGGTGTTGAGGGGCGATCATTACTGGCAGCCGTGACAGCCCGTGAACAGAATCTGACAGCCGGAAGTGACGCGTGAGCTGTCACAGCGCCAGCAACAATCAAATCAAAAAAGGAAATACAGAAACTAATAATGAACTGATCAAAAACAGAACTCAAATGCAGCAAACAAGGAAAACAGAAAAATAAACAAACAGAAAAAGACAAAACTCATCTGACAGCTAGGCACGGCCCCCCGCTCGTGCACCAGATCATGACAGCACTCCTGATAGAATGCACATAACCTCGCACAGCCTAGTGTCGATCTTTTCTGTGTGAGCGTTCCTCACACAGTGTTCATGATATTTGAACAATAATGGGGCTCACAGAGGAATAACGCTGGTCTGGCTTACACACAATAGTAGGAAACCATCATTGTTGGGTTTGCTTTTGTGAGATGTCCCTTTGGATTTGCTAATTAAAAAAAAAAATCCCAGATTAAGAAACCAATCATCAAGCTCATGTCAGACTGATCAGTTTAGCCTGATAACATTGTGTTAGTCTGCACGGACAAAGATTGGAGAGCAGAGGCCCGACAGCAGGAACAACACATGACAACAATCAGCATTTGAAGATCACAATATGAAGCATGACTGAATATATAAATTAAAAAAATCTATGAGATGAAATGGAGACATTGATTAAAAACACGGGAGAATGACAAGCATGGAAGCGTCCAGACAACTAACAACACACAGTGATGGTGCGTTACCTTAGTGGATCGTTTCCAGGACCTCCTGAGCAGCATAGTCTGAATATGCAGCAAAATACATTATTTCAGCTGACTAGTATATGATTTCTAACTACAGGACTAGGACACACCACATCTATATTTTTATCTAAACAATAATAACAGTCAGGACAGGATTTCCTAAGGAGAAAATATTCTTATTTTAAGGCGCTGGGGGATACTGAAATGTGGGGTTATTTCAGGCTACAAAGAAAAAATTGATAAAGATGGGGATGTGTTTCTGTTTTAATTAAACTGTATGAATAAGGCCCCCAAAATAGATCCTACCGGTGAAATATGCTCTCCTCCAACACTCAGCAGTCATTATCATACCCACAGTTATGAGCTCATTAGCTTTAATGAGACTTCCTCAGTCTACAGTACTCTCTTCTCTTATCTCTGTGTTAATTCCTTTATTTTTTCTCTTTTTATTTATTTTCTACATCTTTGTCTCCCTTCTCCATTGGCTCACATCCTTCCCTGTATCTCCATCTCTAACTGTAGCTGCAGCCCAGACTTTGCCCATCATTAATTTATACTCTGAATAAAACATGAATGAGACAAGCTGTGCTTAATAACTTAGAGCTCAGGATGCATCGGAAAAACCATCTCCCGGTACAGATAAACGTAATTGAAAGGATGCTCACAGCTCAATCAACCAAAGACAAAAATGTGAAATTTAAAGGTCATATGGAGAACATTTTCATGAAAACATGTTTTATTATAAATGTGCAGAAAGTATATTTTGTTGAAACAAATTTTATCATTGTGAAATAATCAATAAAAAAATTTAAAGGTCTGAGACAATCATACTATTTACATTTGAGCAGCTGGCTGATGAGAACTACGGTGGCCAGTAAGGATCTCAAAGCCAAGAGACTTCTTTCCAATGGCCAATCATACACTATTAACAGTGTATGATTGGTTAGATGTATCATGAATGTATATAAAAATATTTAATTCAGAATGTTTCTAGTAACAGGAGACAAAATCTTAGTATGCCTGTGCCTCGCTTTTGTCAGCACTACAGTTTTAAGAAAGGTTTGACTTTTCATGGCTTTATATTGATCTGTTTTGTTAGCTGTTCGCATACACAGTTACCTTAGAGAAAACTTAAACTTGTAATGCCATTAGCTGCATCTTGTGCTCAGGTTTTCTTACTTTCATTTTCAACAATGTAAATTGACAACAAAATAAATGATTTTATTAAACAAGATTAAAACTACCAGTTAGCGTACAACCCACTGTACATACAAGCAACTATGATCATAATAATGGAGAAGCAATAATGTCTGTGCTACTGTATTACGAAAGGGCAATCGTTTGAAATAGATTTTAAAAAGTCTCTATTTAGTTAGGCTGACTATGAAAATAACTCCAGCTCCTGCAAATCTGCACCAAATACATTAGCAAATAAAATAATACTGCATACAAATTATATCAACAGAAATATTAATTTCTGTTGCCATAATTCTGTTGCCTTTAACAAGAAAATCATCAGGATTCCACTCCCCTCTCTGCAGAGCACCTACCACCGCAGAGTCCAAAGGAGAGCTGACGCCATCCTCCAGGACCCCACCCACCCCCAGCATAGACTGTTCATACTTCTACCCTCAGGCCGGAGGTACAGAAGTGTGAAATGCAGGACAGCCAGACTGAAAAAAATCCTTCTTTCCCACTGCCGTCAGACTCCTGAACAAATAACAACTCCCAAACTCCGCAACACAGCTTTGCATATAGGAACTCACACCCCGGCTGCTAAATTTGCACATTGCTCACCTGTACAGTAGATATAGTATCACCCCTCTGATGTCCATATCATCTCTGCTGCTATTTATCGTGCACAGTCTACTGGTACTATCGTTACAGAGAAATTGGCACAGGGTGCTAATTTGCAATCTGTAATTATACACTGCTTGTTGCACAATGCTCAGTTACACACTGTACATAGGTTTATGACATCTCAGGTTCACATCAGGTTGCACAATGCTCATTTGCACACTGTACATGGTTCACAGGTTCACATCATCTCTGATATCAATATACCACTATCACTTTAGTCATCCAGTGAATTTTCAACCTCATTCCTCTTGTCTGATTGCTTTAACTGTCCAAACTGCCTAGTGTGTGTTATTAGTACTCATTAGTTTTAAGGAGTCCTAATTGCCTAAGTGTGTGTTGGTGTGTGTGTTATTAGCATCCATTAGTATTAGGACTGAGTTACTGTGTTAGTGTGTCATTACCTTATTAGAATTGTTGTTTCTGTACCTATTACCTTGGCATTCGTTCAGTGAACAAAGTAAGAATTTCATTGCTCAGGAAATGTAGCATTTCTTAACTGTGCACATGATAATAAAGCCTTTGAATCTTTGAATTAATTTTACATTGAGTGAATAATAAACCAGCTGATAACAAAAGATGAGAATGAAGTTATCCATGCAGCAGCTTTATATAAAGCCAGTTCCAGGCTCTTTCGTTCCCCCCTGTGCCTTTCCCAGTTTTAGTCTGGTTCTGAAAAGCCTGGGGGGAATATTCCTGGGAGGAAAGAAAATGCCTGGGTAATGGACAGAGGGGAATGGCCTGGGGAGTAGACCGGGGGGGTGGGGTGGTAGATGATACCAGGGCTTGACAATAACACACGCCAGCCCACCGCTGGTGGGTTAGAATGTGATTGGTTAATTCTGAACACAGCCACATCCCCAGTTATAACAGGGTGTGCATATTTATGCAACCAGGTTATTGTAAAAAAAATTTATTTTTTATTTTTCCCCTTAAAAGATTTCAGTTTGTTTTTCAGTTGGGTTGTACTGGTTATAGGTCACATTAATGGTAGAAAAAGTTTTGAAATGATTTATCTTGGTCTCATTTTTTTACATCACAAAAACCTGGCATTTGAACAGGGGCGTGTAGACTTTTTATATCTACAGTATGTGACAGTTCCAAATTAAGACCTTATTTACCACCCATGTCATTCATTGGAACTGTCAATCACAAAGACAACACACCAACAAAAACTAAGTGTATGTTATTAGCAAAACAGAAGCTAGCACTAGCTTATAACAGTCTGACAGCTGTCATGTTCCCACCATCACAGCAATGAGAATAGAGCTTCTAACTTATCCACTGGAAATTTCTTTAACTTTGTCAAGTTCTCATTCCCAGCCAGTGTATAGAGACTGGAAGTAGCAGAGCTGTACTGCCTTTAACAAGAAAGTCTTTGTACCAGTCCATAGAATTTACATTGGTTCTGGTTCCACTGGTTCCATAGAAACATTGGTTCTGCTTTTAATAGCTGGTGGCAACCGAAGAAAATAAAAGGGCTGTAAAACCATTCCGAGGTTGGCACTTTTCTTCTGGATAGGTAAGCTAACTTCTGCTAACTACTACTTACACATGCCCAAGTGACCTACCAAGTTTAGTCTCTGACAGGTCCATATTATTATTAGTGTGTGATAATATTAAGCAATATATTGTATATTGTATGTACAATTAGAGTTAGCTTCAGATAAGTTGAAGGAGTTGAAGATGTGACATGACTTTAAGGTTTTAGAAAATAAATTATACTGATTCCTAGACCTGTAAGGATAAAACATTTTGTTAGAAATTGTCTGACAGAATAAACAATATCATCATAATGACTATACTATCCCATCATAATGACTATTTTGTGCCATTGATATAATGATAATAATCCTTGTACATCCTTTCAAAAAGCATTTAACATTGGAACTGAAATGTGGGGGGAAAAGTTGCTGTTCATACAGTATGCTTGATGGCAGTGATGCACCATCAAACTGATCTGAACAACCACAATCAAACAAAATGAGGAGGAAGAACATGGAGGCAGCTCATTTCAGGATAAACACTGGTATACAGTAAGTATCAAATGATAAATTATTTTTATACATAAGAATGAAGGACCTTTTAGCAAGAGGTTTTTCAAAGAAGCTTTTTCAGAAATGCCCAGCATTCTTCTTCCATACAACTTCAGTAGAACTTACCAACTCAGTTCTTTAAGGAACCATACAGGGTATACAATGAACCTTGGTATACCCTATAATCACTTTCTGAAGTTCTTCAGTAAGTGATGGTACCATTGAAGAACCATTATTTTTCTGTGTGTACAAAAGGTGTTGCAAGATGCAATGATGGAAATGTACAATAAGTATCTATAGCACTTGATTAGGAATAAAAAAGAATCTTTAATTCCTGCTGCTTTTATTTCTGCTGTTTACTTTTATAAATCTCCCACGTGGTTCTTTCCACTAATTAAGACATTTCTCTGAGCTGTGATCCAAATAAAACACTTCATAAAACCACTAGAATAACTCCTTGTGAGACCTCATTTTATTGCTTCCAGATACAAATCAGTCAAAACTGCATTTTTCAGACCTGATAATTTCTTGCCTTTTCATAAGAGCCACATTAAGAAGAGTGGAGAGGGGGAAATGCTGCCGTGCTGTCTCTAATTCATGTCTTTTTTATTTTATTCATAAGGAGTTCTGTGGAAAGACGAAGCTCCAAAAATCAGGATATACTGTATTTCTGAAGCAATTCCAATGCAACCCAAAATGCAAGAGAAAAAATATTAAAAAGAAGCTGACAATGCAGAATTCATATATTAGTAAAAGCATGACAAATGCATATTGGAGAGGAATAAAGTAATCTGCTGTCCACTGAGACTGATAAGGTAAAAAGTGTCTCACTAGATGGGAGGTAAAGTCAGAAAGGGCTAATCAAGAGGGGATCTACAGGAAGTCACTAAGATCCTAATCATTGCTGCACTCACATTATGAACATAAGGCTTCAGCCGACAGACCTTATCCACCATCTGCTGCAGGAAACACAAAGATGCACTTTCACTGAAAGAGAACCAACTCTACCTGAAACTGTTTTTATGCAACATACTGTATGTCCACTAGACGAAGATAACCAACCAATGACATACAGTATATTCAAATGTTGTACTCGGGTTTGTACAAGTGTTGACATCCTCCAGAGCATACAGATTTAGTTCTAAGAACCAAAAAACATTTTTGTGCAGCATTTTAAGTTTATCAAAAAAGCTGTCTGTAAAGCCCTGTCCAGAACCTGCTCACTAATATTAATAAGCCTCTATTGGGTACAACTTTTTTGAGTGGGACAATCATGAGTAAGGAGGCACTTCAGGTGTGACTAGGTATTCAGCCGTTAAGTGAGATTACAACCTGTCACCAGGCTCCATCTCACCCTATCCCTTGCATCTTTTATAACACCAACCCTCTCCATGTCCTCCAGTACATCCATGAATCTTCTCTGTGGTGTTCCTCTTTTCCTCCTGCCTGGCAGTTTTATCTTCAACATCTTTTGTCCAATATATCCACTATCCCAAACCATCTCCGCCTTGCCTCTCTTACTTTGTCTCCAAACTGCTCAACCTGAGCTGTCCCTCGGATATACTCGTTTCTATTCCTGTTTCTTCTACTCACTCCTACTCACTCCCAAGGGGAATCTTAGCATCTTCAACTATACCACCTCTCTTTTTGTCAGTTCCACCATCTCCAAACCATTTTGCTTTTAATTGTATTTTAACCACTTTTTTCCATCTACCGTTAGTTCTCATTTCTGTTTATCAAACCTCTTGCACCTGTGTGCGCACTCAGTGTCACCTAATCACCCTCTTCAGCCTTCTGTTCACCTTTCATCGGTGTTTTTGTTAGCTTCAGGTTAGCCACTTGCTATGGCTACTAGCTCTCCTTCCCCTTCTCCTCTGGTGTGCTCTCTCTGTCAGATGTTTAGCTACACCTCTGCCTCTTTTGTCACAGTGGCCCTCACGGACCACCAGAAGACGCCACAGTCACCAGTGAGTTTTGCAGTGATGTTTATTAACAGTGCAGATTAGGCAGGCATAGGAATTACACACAAAGGGATGGGTACGTCTGAGCTGGGGAACACCCGATGCGCCAGACGAATAATAGTGAAGGTAAAGTCACACAGAGCGTACCTTAACAACGGGACCATTAACAGGCGGGTTACAGGAGAATCCCAAGTCCGTTAACAGGAATCAACAGTGATAAACAGGAATCAACAGAGATCAACAGAGATCAACAGACTGCCGCATCGGGGAGCATTCAGCACCTGCTTTTATCTCTGGCAGCTAATGACCCCGATGCAGCACAGCTGCTCCGTTTGACAGCAGCGCAGCAGCTGACTTTGACAGCAGGGAGCTCCCGCGGGCACTTTCACAATAAGAGCCCGAGGAGCTAGAAGGAATCCTCTGCTGCCAAAGCCAGGGAAATATGATACAAGACCCGAGTGTGGACGAAACCGACACTCGGGCTATGACAGTACCTCCCCCTCGAGGCCGAGCTCTGAGCGGCCCGAGTAACACCCAAGCCCCCCCCCCCCACAGGGTGGGCGGATGGGGCGCTGGCAGGAGGGAGAGAGACAAAAAAAAGGACAAGCAAGTAACAGAGGACCAACAAGGCAGTAGAGACAGAAAAAAAACATACTCCCTTGAATGTGGGTGACAAGAACAGAATCAGATAGGCAGTACATATATTGGCAAACAACAAATTGACATTAGGTGGAGGGAAAAGAACCACCAAACACAGAAACAACAAAGGAGTGAGCCACAAAAATCACAAATCAACCCCACCCCCCCCCCCCGCACACCCCAACAGTCTCACAGACGTAATCAGAACCCCAGGAAGGGTGCAGTCCTGACCCTGAGGGATGGGGGCAAAAGGTTCGGGGGGTCGTCTGGCATCAAGTGGCCACAGAACAGGGAGGGGGAAAAAGGACAGTTCGGGTGGCCTCCCCCGGTCCCATGCTCGGAAGCAGAGAGTTTCAGGCGGCCGGACCAGGTCGCCACACAGGGAGTCCAAAATGTTGGGGGGGGCGGCCCAGAGAGCCAAACCGGCAAGACAGTCCTTCAGGCGGCCGCCCCGCATCGCTAGCCCACCAGAACCGTTGGGGAGAAGTAGCCGGCGGTTCCGTTGAAAAAGGGAGAGACGAGGGGGAACCGGGCATAGCGTTCGGGACCCCAACGGCCCCAGGTGGAGATGGGTTGCGCGCCTCAGGAGGAGGGTGATGGTGGTGATGAGGATGAAGAAATGGATGAGTCTGTCCAGCATCCGGCGGCAGGGGATCTGCAGCTCCCACACCGAACCTGGAACCAGCTGGTGCTGCACCCGAGTCGGACCCCGATTAGGCCGGAACCGAACCCACGGGGAACCCCGATCGGGCCTCCGGTGCACCCCCGTCGGACCCCGATTGGGCCAGAAACGAACCCACGGTGGACCCCGATTGGGCCGGAAACGAACCCACGGTGGACCCCGATTGGGCCTCCAGTGCACCCACGTCGGACCCCGATTGGGCCTCCGGTGCACCCGCGATGGACCCGGCGCAGCTCCGCTGACGATCTCCGCCCCTGAACCTGGAGCCTCCCACTCGGTGACACCGACCCGTTCCACGCCGGCGACACTGAAACAAAGCTCAGGGACAGGAAAACCAGGATCAGCATCACCGGTAGCAACGGAACCCAGCGAGACGAGCTCGGGCGCAGCGGGCGGCTGCTCCTCACTCGCCTCCCCGAGAGGCAGGCAAAAATGCTCAGAGGACAGAGACAGAAGAGGGAGCACTTGCCTGCACTCGGGTTCCGTTGCCACCCAGGACTTCGACGATCCAGGTTCTGGGCGACTTTCGTCAGCAGACTCAGATTCAGCTGCGTCGGGCTCCGCAGCTGACAAGATGTTATCGGCAGCCGGAGGTTCCTCCCATGCTGCTGTCCACGCCGATGACCCGTATGGCGCGGAGGCGGGAGACCCTTGACCCGCTGGTTCGAACCGCTCCGGCGAGGAGACCCGGGGACGCTTCTCCGTCGGCTCAGGCTCCGGGCCGCAGTCCGCTCTTCTCCGCCCAAGACGTAGATGCAGGGCCGGTGCCAGGCTCTCTAGCGCTGCAGGGGCCCTCTTCGTCCGACGACGCTGGCCTGGCGTCGTGGACCGCTCGGCGAGGGAGAACACAGAGACAGCAGGTTCAATAATTTCATCCACAGCAGGTGGAGGGAGCTCGGGGAGCTGCATACCCCGAACTCCACCCCCAGGAGTCAGACAAGGCAGAATATTGAGATGAGAGAAATTATCGCGCACTTGCCTTTCTCCCGGGGTAGAGATGGTTCCTGCTGTGGGGGACGTCGTTCCTCCCTTTCCCCTCTGGATGGCGACAGAGGGCCCTCTGGGAAGACGAGGTGAGGCCACGCCAGATGGTTCCGGGATGGGACTCGCTGAAACAGAGCTCCCGAGACACACAGTGGCCGGGATAGGCGACGAGGAAGAGGGGGTGACAGCCAAGGTTAGCCGGGCATGGAGCGCTGACGGAACAGCAGGCGAAGAAGGCCCGGGGGGAGATGAGGCTGCAGGGATTCCCCTCTGACAAAGCGCAGGAGT
This sequence comes from Pholidichthys leucotaenia, assembly GCA_020510985.1. Classification (NCBI taxonomy): domain Eukaryota; kingdom Metazoa; phylum Chordata; class Actinopteri; order Cichliformes; family Pholidichthyidae; genus Pholidichthys; species Pholidichthys leucotaenia. Next base: position 103,571,978 of record CM035850.1, on the reverse strand, counting down.
GACAGCTGTGTCGGGGGTTGAGCCCTTGCGGCGACCCGGAACTGGATCCAGACGGGATTCTAGCCGAGGATTCTGCTGAGGAGAGACCGCATCGTTACGTCGTCGTTGGCCCCCAGACGGCGCGTACTCCTGGTTCTGCTCCGGGATGGGAACAGAACAACAACGCAGGGAGCGAGGATGCTTTCTCCCCTGCTTCCTGCTCCTCTCCTCCAGCCCATGAAGTGACTCGCGTTGAGTGGCGAGTTCCTCCCACCTCGCTATCACCTCCGGGTGATCGTCATACTCGAGGGGAAGATTGAACAGAAATTCCTCAGCGTAATCCAAATGTCTTTGAATGTCGCTGGGAGCGTCCCACAGCGTAGCAGAAAAGATGGTGCTGTCCACATTCTCCAGAGCTTCCGCTAGCTGCCTGCCCAGGCACCGACCGCGGCCTCTGGATGACGTCATACTCCCAGCTGCAGACACTCAGACAGGAAGGAACAAACAGTCCAATACAGCAAAACTCACGGTGAATGGCGTCTCCGTGCGACGCCTCTTCTCCGGGCGTTCTGGCGGCAGTCTACTGTCACGGTGGCCCTCACGGACCACCAGAAGACGCCACAGTTACCAGTGAGTTTTGCAGTGATGTTTATTAACAGTGCAGGTTAGGCAGGCATAGGAATTACACACAAAGGGATGGGCACGTCTGAGCCGGGGAGCACCCGATGCGCCAGACAAATAATTGTAAAGGTAAAGTCACACAGAGCATACCTTAACAACGGGACCGTTAACAGGCGGGTTACAGGGGAATCCCAAGTCCGTTAACAGGAATCAACAGCGATAAACAGGAATCAACAGAGATCAACAGAGACTGCCGCATCGGGGAGCATTCAGCACCTGCTTTTATCTCTGGCAGCTAATGACCCCGATGCAGCACAGCTGCTCCATTTGACAGCAGCGCAGCAGCTGACTTTGACAGCAGGGAGCTCCCCCGGGCGCTTTCACAATAAGAGCCCGAGGAGCTAGAAGGAATCCTCTGCTGCCAAAGCCAGGGAAATATGATACAAGACCCGAGTGTGGACGAAACCGACACTCGGGCTATGACACTTTTAGTCATAACGGTAAATGTAATAAATGTTGTCTTTTTGAGGCGCTCGAGGCGAGGTAGTCTGATCTGGAATCCCGGCTCCGCTGCACTGAAACACCGTCTGCGCCAGTTAATCTTGACGGACGTCCCCTAGCTGCAGCAGAGCTCGCTAGCATAGGGCCTGTTAGCGGTCCTCCAGTCCTCCTCAGCAGCGAGGACACTGGGTGGGTGACGGTGAGAAGGAAGCCTAGCCGCAAAGCCCCGGTTCGCCACCAACCTGTTCACGTTTCTAATCGTTTTTCCCCACTCAGCGACACACCGCTGAGGAAAAAACTGATCATTGGCAACTCTGTAGTCAGAAACATGAACCTAGAGACTCCAGCGGCCATAGTCAAATGCATTCCTGGGGCCAGAGCAGGCGACACTGAGTCAAATTTGAAAATGCTGGCTAAAAGTAACTGTAAATACTCCACAATTGTTATTCACACCGGCATTAATGACATCCATATATATATACAGACACAACGTGTGTGTGTATATATATATTTTATAGTAATATGTACATATGTATATTAGCTGCTCTTGCTTGCTTGTTTTTTTTTCTTGCCTTCTGATTGTTGCTCTGAGTGTTGCTATCCCTGTGCTGTTGCAATCCTGGAATTTCCCCGTTGTGGGACTAATAAAGGCTTATCTTATCTTATCTTATCTTATCTTATCTTATCCATCTCCGGCAGTCGGAAGTCACAAAACTTAAAGGCCAAATGTCACGTAACAGGGTACTTTAAATATCTTGAAACTAGATATAAAAGGGAACCGATCCGTTCGGGTCTTGGTGCATATGCTTCAGTAACAACAGAATATTCGTTAATTTAAAACTGCCGCGCTTGGCCTGACACGGCCCCTGGAATCGCCTGGGGAAGAAGGCGGAAGTGACGAAATCGATTGTACCCTAGTTTGATGCTTGGGGTATTTCAATTGATTGTTTATATGGAGACTGGAAGGTTGAAGTGAGCAACAAGAAAGAAAAAATTGGATATTTCACCCATACCTTAAAACGGGACTATCAGGGACAGCTGGGTAATAAGGGACACTTCTCTGGGAAATGTTTACATACCTGTCAAGTGAGACGTTTTCGCCGTACTTCAACACCGTAAAAAGCGGCTATAAGGGACGGCGGAGCAACAAGGGACACCTCTCTGTGAAATGCCCCAAATGCAACTCGTGTTGTTATTGTCAAATATTTTAAGGATTCATGGATATTTGACAATAACAACACAACTCAGCGTCCGGCGCAAAATAAAAAAAAAAGCAGAATTCTGTATTTGTCAGGCGATCTCTCTCTGTTCCGCAACCGCTGCACAGCTGAACGTGTTAAACCATTGTCCTAATGACTTCTCACTGTAGTGAGAATAGCTCACGCTGAGCGATCAGCCCGCCCCAACAATCTGACTAATGATTGACTCCACACTTCTCATTGTAGTGATAATAGCTCAGGCTGAGCCATCTGCCAGCACCAGCTGTGGGGGATCACACACAGGACGTGCTCCGCAACATACTCAATTTTTTTCCCGTATATTTTTCTTTTGGGCGTACAGAAATGGCAATACGCCCGTTTTTGCTAAAATTGCATTTTCCCCGTATTTTCCTTAAAATATTTGACAATAACAACACGAACTACATTTAAAACATTTCCCAGATAAGTGTCCCCCACCACTCCGCCGTCCCCCACAGCCGCGCTTGGCACCAAAATACGGCGAAAACGTCTCACTTGACAGGTATGCGCCTCCATTTTCATATTGATCTGGTCAATTTCTTGACAGCAGCGGCTCTCCTCCACTGTAATAATAATGGCTTCCGAAAAATCAATATTTATGGGGAGCCCTCGACAGACCCCCTTCGGCTTCGCAATTCTGGAGGCGATTAATGTCCAGTTCAATGACATTTTCCACTGGTTCTGCTCTCTGGTCATCGTTGGAACTGTTGTCATCAGACAAAGCATCTGATTCCGTCTCGGACGGCTCGAACCTGTAAGGTTCAACGCCTCTGTCACTGTCTGAACCACTGACAAAAAAAAAGACAAAAAAAAAAAGACAAAACTAAACTAATTTGTTCACAATCGCTGTCACTTTCCGTCATGATTGTCCAATGTTGATAAGTGTGAATGTGGATAGGCAGGGCAGCCAGGGTACAACTGGTGATGTCAAAAACATGGGCGTGGTCTGGACTGGCTGTCACAAGCCAGCAAGCAAGGTGGGGCCTTCACCTGGTGAATTTTGTGCAATTATGTAAATACAGGTGGGTGATATGGTCTCCGGTACGAATATTTGGTTTAAGCTATGTGTATTTTATCTAAATTCGTTGTTATTTAGAAAAAAAAATTACGTGACATTTGGCCTTTAATGTAGAATCGATGTGTGACTTTGCCAAAACAATGTCTGCCTCTGTAGTGTTCTCTGGGCCCCTCCCCAATCTGACCAGTGATGACATGTTTAGCCGCTTGTCATCCTTCAACCGCTGGCTGTCTGTGTGGTGTCCTGCAAACAACGTGGGCTACATTGACAATTGGAGCTCATTTTGGGGAAAACCTGGTCTTATGAGACAAGACAGCGTCCATCCCACTTTGGATGGTGCGTCTCATTTATCTAACAATCTGGCATCTTGTTTATCAAAATTTCCAAAACCTTGACAACTCAGAGTTGGGACCAGGAAACAGAGTCGCAGTCTTACACGCCTCTCTGCAGCTCCTCTTCATCTGCTATCCCTCAACTTAGCCCCTGTCTTCCCCATCAGAGAATCATTGTCTGCTCCCTCCAAAGCAAATAAAAATATAATGTATAAGTATCCCAAAGTGATTAAACAAAAAGTTGGTAAAACTCAAATTAAACATGAAGCCTCTAAATTGAATGATTTGGCCTTTGTTCCTCCTCATAATTTAAAAATTAAATGCGGTTTATTAAATATTAGGTCTCTAACTCCCAGGTCTCTGTTAGTCCATGATCTGTTAATTGATCATCAGATTGATTTAAAATCCCTTACAGAGACTTGGTTAGGACAAGAGGATTATGTTGGTTTAAATGAATCAACCCCCTCTGGGTATTTAAACTGTCAAAATCCCAGAAGTTCTGGTCGTGGAGGAGGAGTGGCAACAATTTACCATTTCAAATTACTAGTTAATGTAAAGCAAAAAACATGTTATAATTCCTTTGAGGGCTTGGTCCTCAGTATTGGGCACTTTAGCAATTTTAGACTAAACCCAATTTTATTTGCCATAGTTTATCGTCCTCCATCAACCTACTCAGAGTTTTTATCTGAATTTGCTGAATTCTTAGCTGATTTAGTGCTGAAATCAGCAGTGACTGATTTAGTGACTGCCTTAATGTGGCATTTAATTCAATATTAGACTCGATGGGGTTTTCTCAGAAAGTAGGAAATTCTACCCATTATCTCCACCATACGTTGGACCTTGTTCTGACATATGGCATAGAAATAGAAAATCTGGTAGTGTCTCCTCATAACCCCATACTGTCAGACCATTGTCTGTTAACCTTTGATTTTACTATTTCTGATTATTTGGCTCCTAAAGAAAAATATTACTACAATAGATGCCTCTCAGATGATGTTGTTACCAAATTTATGCAGATTGTTTCCTCTATGCTATGTGTCAACACAATGGAAATAAGCTATGAAGAGCTTGCTCCTTCTGTAATTGATAGCATGGTAGATAGTGTTACAGCTTCTCTGCATCAGACTCTAGACTTGGTGCCCCCCTTAAAAAAGAAAAAGTCTAATCAGAGATTTCTAACTCCTTGGTTCAACACAGAAACTCGTAGCTTAAAACAGAAGACTCATCAATTAGAAAGAAAATGGCGCTCCACTAATTTAGATGAAATCTATTTAGCTGGGAGAAATCATCTTTTAATTTATAAAAAATCTCTTAGAAAAGCTAGAACGAGTTATTATTCTGCATTAATAGAAGAGAACAAGAATAATCCCAGGTTTCTTTTCAGTACTGTAGCCAGGTTGACAAAGAGTCAGGACTCTGTCAATCCTAGCATTCCCTTAGAGCTTACTAGTCAGGACTTCATGAACTTTTTCAATAATAAAATTTCATCCATCAGAGATAAAATCAATCAGATTCTTCCCACCGTTAACTTAAATACAGTAACTACTACAACTCCTTCAACTGATATCTGTCTTGATGAGTTTACTCCAATTGACCTTTTAGAGTTAGACAAAATAGTTTACTCATCCAAGCCTTCAACTTGTCTTTTCAACCCTATTCCTACCAGGTTATTTAAAGAAGTCTTCCCACTTATTGGTAGCTTTATTCTTCATATAATCAATTCTTCATTAACTTTAGGCCATGTACCACAGGCTTTTAAAACGGCTGTAATTAAACCCTTACTCAGAAAGCCAACGCTGGATCCGGGAGCTTTAGCTAACTATAGACCAATCTCTAATCTCCCTTTCATTTCAAAAATTTTAGAAAGAGTTGTGGCCACGCAATTATTAGACCACCTGCAGGGAAATGGTTTACTTGAAGAGTTTCAATCTGGGTTTAGAATCCATCATAGTACTGAAACAGCCTTAGCGAAGGTCACTAACGACCTCCTCTTCACATCTGATAATGGACTTGTTTCTGTACTTGTCCTTTTAGACCTTAGTGCAGCTTTTGATACTATTGATCATAATATTCTACTTGATAGATTAGAACACTATGTTGGACTTAATGGAACTTTGTTACAGTGGTTTAGATCTTATTTATCTGATAGGTTCCAGTTTGTTCATGTCAATAATGAGTTTTCTTTCAACTCAAAGCTCAGTCATGGAGTTCCACAGGGATCTGTGCTAGGCCCTACTCTTTTTAGTTTATATATGCTTCCGTTAGGCAACATTATTAGAAAGCACTGTATACATTTTCATTGTTATGCAGATGACATACAATTATACCTGTCAATGAAGCCAGATGATAGTAATCAATTAGCCAAGTTGGAAGCCTGTCTTAAGGAAATCAAAGCTTGGATGACTTGTAATTTCCTGCTATTAAATTCAGATAAGACTGAAGTCATTCTTGTTGGTCCAAAAAATCCTTAGCAATACCTTTCCAAATCAAACTTTCAGTTTGGATGCAGTTACTCTTTCTCTTAAATACTCTGTGAGGAACCTTGGAATTATTTTTGATCAAGATCTGTCTTTCAATTCACTTATTAAATTTGTTTCTAAGAATGCCTTCTATCATTTGCGTAACATTGCCAAGATTAGGAGCATCTTGTCTCAGAGTGATGCTTAGAAACTGATCCACGCTTTTGTTAGCTCGAGATTAGATTATTGTAATTCTTTATTATCAGGCTGTCCTAAAACATCTTTAAAAAGTCTTCAGCTGATCCAAAATGCTGCAGCAAGAGTTTTAACAGGTACTAGAAAGAGAGATCATATCTCTCCGGTTCTGGCCTCCCTTCATTGGCTTCCCATAGAGTTTAGAATTAAGTTTAAAATCCTTCTTCTTACTTACAAAGCTCTAAACAATCAGGCTCCTTTTTATTTAAAAGATCTGATACTACCGTATTATCCTAACAGAGCACTACGCTCCCAAAATGCAGGATTACTTGTAATACCTAGAATCTCCAAAAGTACAATGGGAGGCAGAGCCTTCAGTTATCAAGCTCCTCTCCTGTGGAACCAGCTGCCAATCTGGATTCGGGAGTCAGACTCGATCTCTGTTTTTAAGAATAGGGTTAAAACCTTCCTTTTTGATATAGCCTGCAATTAGGGAGGGATCGTGTGTTTCTGAACCCTCCCTTAGTTATGCTGCTAATAGGTTTAGACAGCCGGGGGACCTCCAATAATGCACTGGGCCTCACTCCTTTCTTCACTCTAAATGAAATATATATTTTTTTTTTTTGCTGGTCATTAACATCTGTTTGCTCTCTCCCATAGTTTGAGTCCCCATCGTGCTGTTTGCTCTCTACATGTCTGTTCTTTTCATCTTCTCTATCCCCTCACCCCCCAGCCAGTCGCAGCAAATGACTGCCCCTCCCTGAGCCTGGTTCTGCTGGAGGTTTCTTCCTGTTAAAAGGGAGTTTTTCCTTCTTCGTTCTGTAACTTCCCCCATCTAGTCATTGGCTCTGCCTTCACTCTTCCTCCTCTTGTTTTCCAAAGTCATCCTACAGTCTACCATCTGATGCTGCCTAGTTACATTCTCCCCTGACACCACATTACAGTCTCCTTTCTCTTTCAAATTTCTCCTACTGCATAAGATGTAATCCACCTGTGTGCGCCTCCCTCCACTCTTGTAGGTCACCTTATGTTCAGCACAGCCATTTCCATCCTTTTAGCAAAATGTCACATTTAGACCCCCTCATGGATCGTCACCTTATCGTGGTGGGGGGGTTTGCGTGCCCCAGTGATCCCAGGAGCTATGTTGTCCGGGGCAATTTGCCTCTGATAGGGTCTCCCAAGACAAACTGGTCCTGGGTGAAGGGCCAGACGAAGAACGATCCAACAGACTCTCATGATAAATTGTATATCAAGGATTCAGTGTACCCCGCCCGGTATGGGGTTACCGGGGCCCCACCCTGGAGCCAGGCCTGGGGGAGGGGCTCGAAGGCTAGCGTCTGGTGGCCGGGTTTCCACCCATGGGACCCGGCCGGGCTCAGCCCGAAGGAGTTACATGGGTCCGCCCTCCAGTAGGTTCACCACCTGCAGGAGGGATCATGGAAGTCCGGTGCTATGTGGATTAGGTGGCAGTCAAAGGCGGAGACCTTGGCGGACTGATCCCAAGCTTTCTAAACTGGCTTTTGGTACGTGGAATGTCACCTCTCTGGTGGGGAAGGAGCCTGAGCTGGTGTACGAGATTGAGCGATACCGGCTAGATATAGTTGGCCTCACCTCAACACACAGCTCCGGTTCCGGAACCAGTCTCCTGGAGAGGGGCTGGAGCTTGGCCTTTTCTGGAGTTGCCCCGGGCGAGAGGCGACGAGCAGGGGTAGGTATTCTTGTATCGCCCCACCTTGCTGCCTCTATATTGGAGTTTTCCCCGGTGGACGAAAGGGTTGCTTCCCTGCGCCTTCGGGTTGGGAAACGGGTCCTGACCATCATTTGTGCCTATGCACCAAATGATGTTTCAGAGTACCCACCCTTTTTGGAGTCTGTGACTGGGGTGCTGGAGGGTGCTCCTCCTGGAGACTCCATTGTCCTACTGGGGGACTTCAATGCGCACGTGGGCAACGACAGTGAAACCTGGAGGGGGGTGATTGGGAGGAACGGCCTGCCCGATCTGAACCCGAGTGGTGTTCAGTTATTGGACTTCTGTGCTAACCACAGTCTGTCTGTAACGAACACCATGTTCAAGCATAAGGGTGTCCATATGTGCACCTGGCACCAGGACACCCTAGGCCGCAGGTCGATGATCGATTTTGTTATCGTATCATCAGACCTGCGACCGTATGTCTTGGACACCCGAGTAAAGAGAGGTGCAGAGCTGTCAACTGATCACCACCTGGTGGTGAGTTGGATCCGATGGCAGGGGAGGAAGCCATTCAGACCTGGTAGACCCAAACGTATAGTGAGGGTGTGCTGGGAGCGTCTGGCTGAGGCCCCTGTCCGGGAGGTCTTCAACTCCCACCTCCGGAAGAACTTCAACCACATTCCGAGGGAGTCTGGAGACATGGAGTCTGAATGGGCCATGTTCTCCACCTCTGTTGTTGAAGCGGCAGCCCAGAGCTGCGGCCGCAAGGTGGTCGGTGCATCTCGTGGTGGCAACCCCCGAACCAAGTGGTGGACACCAGTGGTGAGGGGGGCCATTAAGCTGAAGAAGGAGTCCTATCAAGCTTGGTTGGCTTGTGGGACTCCCGAAGCAGCTGAGGTGTACCGGCAGGCCAAGCGGAGTGCAGCTCGGGTGGTTGCTGAAGCAAAAACCCGGGTATGGGAGGAGTTCGGTGAGGCCATGGAACAAGACTTTCGGTCGGCTTCAAAGAGATTCTGGCAAACTGTTCGGCGGCTCAGGAGGGGAAAGCAGCTCCCCGTCCACACTGTGTATGGTGCGGATGGGACACTGTTGACTTCAACTGGGGATATCGTCGGGCGGTGGAAGGAATACTTCGAGGATCTCCTCAATCCCACTGATACGCCTTCCACAGAGGAAGCAGGGTTTGGGGACGAGGGGGATGACTCGCCTATCACAGGGGCTGAGGTCGCCAAGGTGGTTAAAAATCTCCTTGGTGGCCGGGCCCCGGGGGTGGACGAGATTCGCCCCGAGTACCTCAAGGCCCTGGATGTTGTTGGGTTGTCATGGTTGACACGCCTCTGCAACATTGCGTGGAGGTCGGGGGCAGTGCCTTTGGCATGGCAAACCGGGGTGGTGGTTCCTCTCTTCAAAAAAGGGGACCGGAGGGTGTGCTCCAACTTTAGAGGGATCACACTCCTCAGCCTCCCTTGGAAGGTCTATGCCAAGGTATTGGAGAGGAGAGTCCGGCCGTTGGTCGAACCTCGGATTCAGGAGGAGCAATGTGGTTTTCGTCCTGGCCGTGGCACATCGGACCAGCTCTTTACCCTCTCGAGAATTCTTGAGGGTTCGTGGGAGTTTGCCCAACCAGTTTACATGTGTTTTGTGGACTTGGAGAAGGCATTTGACCGCGTCCCTCGTGGATTTTTGTGGGGGGTGCTTCGGGAGTATGGGGTATCGGGCTTGTTGTTACGAGCTATTCGGTCTCTGTACGACCGTTGTGAGAGTTTAGTTCGCATTGCCAACACTCGGTCGGAGTCATTCCCAGTGAGAGTTGGACTCCGCCAGGGCTGCCCTTTGTCACCGGTCCTGTTCATAATTTTTATGGACAGGATTTCTAGGCGCAGCCAGGGAATGGAGGGTGTCATGCTTGGTGACCACAGGATCTCATCTCTGTTGTTTGCAGATGATGTTGTCCTGTTGGCTTCATCCAGCAATGACCTACAGCTCTTGCTGGGACGGTTTGCCGCTGAGTGTGAAGCGGCTGGGATGAGAATCAGCACCTCCAAGTCCGAGTCCATGGTCCTCAGCCGGAAAAAGGTGGATTGTCCTCTCCGGGTTGGGGACAGGCTCCTGCCCCAAGTGGAGGAGTTTAAGTATCTTGGGGTCTTGTTCACGAGTGAGGGGAAAATGGAGCGAGAGATCGACAGACGGATTGGAGCAGCATCTGCAGTGATGCGGACGTTGTACCGGTCTGTTGTGGTGAAGAGGGAGCTTAGTTCTAAGGCAAAGCTGTCGATTTACCAGTCAATCTACGTTCCTACTCTCACCTATGGTCACGAGCTTTGGGTAATGACCGAAAGAACGAGATCGCGGATACAAGCGGCTGAAATGAGCTTTCTCCGTAGGATTGCTGGACTCACCCTCAGAGATAGGGTGAGGAGCTCAGTCATCCGGGAGAGGCTCAGAGTAGAACCGCTGCTCCTCCACATTGAAAGGAGTCAGTTGAGGTGGTATGGGCATCTGATTAGGATGCCTCCTGGACGCCTCCCACTTGAGGTGTTTCAGGCACGTCCCACTGGGAGGAGACCCCGGGGCAGACCCAGGACTCGGTGGAGAGACTATGTCTCCCAGCTAGTCTGGGAACGCCTTGGTATCCCCTCTGAAGAGCTGGAGCAGGTGGCTGGGGAGAGGGAAGTCTGGGCTTCTCTGCTTGAACTGCTGCCTCCGCGACCCGGACCTCCGGAAAAGCGGTAGACGATGGATGGATGGATGGATGGATGGTCACATTTAGATCTGTACAACATAAAACTGTGTTGTCATTTTTTACTAGTAATATTTTGTGATTTTTTTTAAATTTAAATCTAAATATTGAATATAAATCTAAATGTTAAATCTTAAATGGTAGATGTAAACACTAAATATTTAGCTAAAATGCACATTAAATATTAGCTTAATATTTCGTGCCAACATTTAGCATTTAGATTTATATTTAACTTTAAAATTTAACATTTAGATTTAATAATTAACATTAGATTTAAAAGTCACATTGTTTTTCCTCTTGTTTAAAAAAAAACCCTAAATATTAAATATTACTATATACTGTGACGTTTGCAGGGTTCACACAAAGAAAATGGAGCAGATGGCTGTGATCAACCGGATTCATTTTTCACACCCCGACCCCCAACCTGCTTCTGAGCACAGACAGGAGGGGAGGTCATTCTCCCAGACCTCCGTTTCAATCATGGTTACACACACATGATACATCTTGCCCTAATCCTGCTAAACACTGCTGGGTCATTACAACGCAGTTATAATGACCCAGCAGTATAACTCAGAAATAACACATTTAACACACATACAGTAACGTTACAAACTGGCAAAGCATACTGGGAAATCCCTGGCCCCCTTAAAATGGCCCCGACGTTACACTGCCCCCCCCCCCCCGGACTGGTTTCTGTCCCCAGAAAATTCAAAGTCCACTTTCAGAAATCCAACGCGAGTCAGCCCGGTGCTGGGGCGGCATGCACGGGCCATCTGCGTCTCGGTCAGAGCATCTGGTTGGGGTAGGGTTCCGGTTTGGCCATCAGCGGGCGGATGGACACATCTGACAGCCTCTGTAGGACCACGCACAGTCCCTTCCCTGGCAGCGGGAGTCCCAGGCCCGCTCCGGCCGACTCCCACCGCTGCCAGTTCTCCCAGGCGGCCGCTGGCCCGCGTCCATGCGTCCAGCCCTTGCCGCGCCTGGAAAATGGCCGCATCTTCGTCCTGCTCGCTCTGCTGCGTCACTCCTGCGCCGAGGGCCTCCGTGACGTCACCGAAAGGAAAAGCATCGGGTGGCGGTAGGACACGCACAGTTCCTCCTCTGGCAGCGGGAGTCCCATGACTCCCACCGCTGCCAGGACCTCCCAGTCGGCCGCTGACCCGCGTCCAGGCGTCCAGCCCCTGCCGATCCCGAGAAAAGACCGGATCTGTCCTGCTCGCTCCACTGCTGCTGCGCTCCAAAGGTAATGTGCTGCTCGACATGGCGACGTCCCACCGGGAGGTTCGAACTCACGCCTCCCGCTCCGGAGTCCCGCACTCTACCTGTGTCGCCAATAGGGTCAACCCACTTGGCAAGCCAAGTAGGGTGCTCATATTGAGTTCGCTACACTACTCCCCTCTGGTTCTCGACATCGTCCCGATGTCAGCGCCCCATTACTGCTTTGGACAGGAGATCCCACTTCTGACACCAATGTAACGTGCTGCTCGACATGGCGACGTCCCACCGGGAGAATCGAACTCACGCCTCCCGCTCCGGAGTCCCGCACTCTACCTGTGTCGCCAATAGGGTCAACCCACTTGGCAAGCCAAGTAGGGTGCTCATATTGAGTTCGCTACACTACTCCCCTCTGGCCTCGACATCGTCCCGATGTCAGCGCCCCATTACTGCTTTGGACAAGAGATCCCACTTCTGACACCAATGTAACGTGCTGCTCGACATGACGACGTCCCACCGGGAGGTTTTGAACTCACGCCTCCCGCTCCGGAGTCCCACACTCTACCTGTGTCGCCAATAGGGTCAACCCACTTGGCAAGCCAAGTAGGGTGCTCATATTGAGTTCGCTACACTACTCCCCTCTGGCCTCGACATCGTCCCGATGTCAGTGCCCCATTACTGCTTTGGACAGGAGATCCCACTCCTGACACCAATGTGACGTTTGCAGGGTTCACACAAAGAAAATGGAGCAGATGGCTGTGATCAACCAGATTTATTTTTCACACCCCGACCCCCAACCTGCTTCTGAGCGCAGACAGGAGGGGAGGTCATTCTCCCAGACCTCCGTTTCAATCATGGTTACACACACATGATACATCTTGCCCTAATCCTGCTAAACACTGCTGGGTCATTATAACGCAGTTATAATGACCCAGCAGTATAACTCAGAAATAACACATTTTACACACATACAGTAACGTTTCAAACTGGCAAAGCATGCTGGGAAATCCCTGGCCCCCTTAAAATGGCCCCGACGTTACAATACTATATACTTGCCAGGCCTCAAAATTTCAAGCTTGTCTCCAACGTTAAAGTTCTTCCCAGTGAAGAATGTGTTCCCCAGCACAAACTGCTTCTGTATGATCTTTGCCTTAAAATTAGCAAGCTGTGGCTCACATATTTGAGATGCTTAAGCTGCATATATATATTACTGCTACCTCACGTCTTAGAAGGAACAATAAGTCTGGTCCTCCGGGGGTAACAGGAAGGTGTGAAATCTGTCTTTAGAAATGGTTCTGAGAAGACTTCCTGACCACTAGGCTTTTAGGTGGAGGAGAGAAGACCTGGGGGGTGATGTATTGTCTTGGGGGATTGAATGACAATGTGATTCTGTACTTTGATGTCCCGGGTATAAAAAGGGGAGATGTGGGATATTCTGTCTCTTTTCTGGTTGAGAGGATGTTGGAGATACGTGAATGATTAATAAACCTGAATTGGGAAATAAGTTCAGCCTCTTCATTTCACGCTCTCTAAGAAAGTCTTAGGTGGCTTCACTGTATTGCAGTGAAATTCTTTCAATCGACAACTCTTGGTATCTTCTAAAAAGCTCACTGAGTAAGGCTGCGGAGAAGACCTGTGGTTATACAAAGAAAAGTAAATGAAGAAAGCAAACTTGGTTGTGGGATGCCTCTGTCAGTTTGGCCGTAGAGGACAAGTGGCACCTTTGGAAAGCCTGGAAAGCCGGTAGCAGCAAGGAGGACTATTTTAGGGTTAAACACCTAGTGAAGTGTGCTGTGTTTGCAGCGAAGAAGAGAGCTGATGAAAGTAGATTTGCTGGTGTTGAGGAGGGGAAGGTGGACATCTTCCGTATTGCCAAACAAATGAAGAGGGAGAATCAAAACATTTTGGGCGATAACGGTGTGAGGAATGATCAAGGCAACTTCGCCCTTAGTGAGGATGAAAAGAAACAGGCGTGGAGGGAGCACTATGAATGCCTACTTAATATCAAATTTCCTTGGTCTACTGAGGACTTACCGATTGCTGAGCCAGTTGCTGGTCCACCAATGCTTGTTACACCTGAGATGGTGGCGGCAGCAGTCAGCAGGGTGAAACAATGTAAAGCTCCTGGACCTTCTGGCATTGTGGCTGAAATGTTAAAGGCAGCCTCTGACGTTAGTACCCCTCTTCTCTGCAGGATCACAAATGACATCATAGCCAAGAAGAAGATTCCTCAGGACTGGGAGGAGAGTTATATCATCAATCTGTTTAAGGGCAAGGTTGATGCCACAGATAGAGGAAACTACAGGGGTCTGAAACTAACTGATCACTGTTTGAAAGTCATCGAAAGATGCTTCGAGATGCTGTGGATATAAATGAGATGCAGTTTGGCTTTATGCCTGGAAGGGGAACAACTGATGCAATCTTCATTGTGTGACAACTTCAAGAGAAACTTCTTGCCAAAGATAAGAACTTATATCTGGCCTTTGTTGACCTGGAAAATGCCTTTGAACGTATCCCACTTGAGATTCTTTTGTGGGCTCTGAGGTATTTAAGTGTACCGGAATGATTAGACAGTACAAGTCAGGCAATGTATGCCAGCACAAAGAGCATAATCTGTATTAACAACTCTTACAGCGACAGTTTTGGTGTCCAGGTGGGAGTCCATCAAAGCTCACTGTTAAGTCCACTTCTGTTTATTATTGTCCTTGAGGCCTTGTCGCACACATTCAGGTCGGGTTGTCCATGGGAATTCCTATATGCAGATGATCTAGCTATAGCATTAGATATTTTAGATGGGCTGCTGGAAAAATTTTGCCTCTAGAAGTCTGGAATGGAGTTAAAGAGTTTGCGTGTGAACACTAGCAAAACTAAGGTGATGTATCAGGCCCACAGCTTGATACACTGAGAGACACTGGCAAGCACTCATGTGATGCATGCAGGAAAGGAGTTGCAAGTAATTCCATCTATTGTAACAGCTGCTCCCATTGGGTGCATAAAAGATGCACTAAAGTCCATGGCAAATTAGTCCCCAATCCTACATTTAGATGTAGCCAATGTCTTGGTACTGCTCGCCCCATTGATGCCAGACCCTGTGGTAGTCAACGGTCATACTTTAGAGGTTCAATTCAATTCAATTCAATTCAACTTTATTTATATAGCGCCATTTCACAACAACAGTCATCTCATAGCACTTTCAACTGTAGGGGGGAACCCCCACAGTTGCAAAAAGACCCCAGCAATCAGGCGATCCCCTGTGAACAAGCACTTGGCGACGGTGGAGAGGAAAAACTCCCTTTTAACAGGAAGAAACCTCCAGCAGAACCAGGCTCAGGGAGGGGCAGTCATCTGCTGCGACTGGCTGGGGGGTGAGGGGATAGAGAAGAAGAAAAGAACAGACATGTAGAGAGCAAACAGCACGATGGGGACTCAATCTATGGGAGAGAACAAACAGATGTTAATGACCAGCAAAAAAAAAAAAAAATTTCATAGAGAGTGAGGAAAGGAGTGAGGCCCAGTGCATTACTGGAGGTCCCCCGGCTGACTAAACCTATTAGCAGTATAACTAAGGGAGGGTTCAGAAACACATGATCCCTCCCTAATTGTAGGCTATATCAAAAAGGTAGGTTTTAGCCCTATTCTTAAAAACAGAGATCGAGTCTGACTCCCGAATCCAGATTGGTAGCTGATTCCACAGGAGAGGAGCTTGATAACTGAAGGCTCTGCCTCCCATTGTACTTTTGGAGATTCTAGGTATTACAAGTAATTCTGCATTTTAGGAGCGTAGTGCTCTGTTAGGATAATATGGTAGTATCAGATCTTTTAAATAAAAAGGAGCCTGATTGTTTAGAGCTTTGTAAGTAAGAAGAAGGATTTTAAACTTAATTCTAAACTCTATGGGAAGCCAATGAAGGGAGGCCAGAACCGGAGAGATATGATCTCTCTTTCTAGTACCTGTTAAAACTCTTGCAGCAGCATTTTGGATCAGCTGAAGACTTTTTAAAGATGTTTTAGGACAGCCTGATAATAAAGAATTACAATAATCTAATCTCGAGCTAACAAAAGCGTGGATCAGTTTCTCAGCATCACTCTGAGACAAGATGCTCCTAATCTTGGCAATATTACGCAAATGATAGAAGGCAGTCTTAGAAACAAATTTAATATGTGAATTGAAGGACAAATCCTGATCAAAAATAACTCCAAGGTTCCTCACAGAGCTATTAAGAGAAAGAGTAACCGCATCCAAACTGAAAGTTTGATTTGGAAAGGAATTTCTAAGGTTTTTTGGACCAACAAGAATGACTTCAGTCTTATCTGAATTTAATAGCAGGAAATTGCAAGTCATCCAAGCTTTGATTTCCTTAAGACAGGCTTCTAACTTGGCTAATTGATTACTATCATCTGGCTTCATTGACAGGTATAATTGTGTGTCATCTGCATAACAATGAAAATGTATACAGTGCTTTCTAATAATGTTGCCTAACGGAAGCATATATAAACTAAAAAGAGTAGGGCCTAGCACAGATCCCTGTGGAACTCCATGACTAAGCTTTGAGTTGAAAGAAAACTCATTATTTACATGAACAAACTGGAACCTATCAGATAAATAAGATCTAAACCATTGCAACGAAGTTCCATTAAGTCCAACATAGTGTTCTAATCTATCAAGTAGAATATTATGATCGATAGTATCAAAAGCTGCACTAAGGTCTAAAAGGACAAGTACAGAAACTAGTCCATTATCAGATGCAATGAGGAGGTCGTTAGTGACCTTCGCTAAGGCTGCTTCAGTACTATGATGGATTCTAAACCCAGATTGAAACTCTTCAAGTAAACCATTTCCCTGCAGGTGGTCAAATAATTGCGTAGCAACAACTCTTTCTAAGATTTTTGAAATGAAAGGGAGATTAGAGATTGGTCTATAGTTAGCTAAAGCTCCTGGATCTAGCGTTGGCTTTTTGAGTAAGGGTTTAATTACAGCCGTTTTAAAAGCCTGCGGTACATGGCCTAAAGTTAATGAAGAATTAATTATATGAAGAATAAAGCTACCAATAAGTGGGAAGACTTCTTTAAATAACCTGGTAGGAATAGGGTCTAAAAGACAAGTTGAAGGTTTGGATGAGGAAACTATTTTGTCTAACTCACAAAGGTCGATTGGAGTAAACTCATCAAGACAGACATCAATAGAAGGAGTTGTAGTAGTTACAGTATTTAAGTTAACTGTGGGAAGAATCTGATTGATTTTATCTCTGATGGATGCTTTTGTGGATTGCTTTTGCTATCTGGGGGATACCATTTCTGCTGGTTGTGGTTGTGAGCTTGTGATGATTAGGTGAGCGTGCTCCCCCTCCCCTCCTGTTCCTGTCTTCTCAGCCCCGGAGTAATTACCCTCACCTGCGTGATTGACACACTTGCTGCTTCCTGGTTATCCAACGTATCTAACAGCCAGCGTGTGAGGAGCTCACCGTTGGATTGTTAGGTTTGTTTCCTGAGTCTACGCCACATTAAGTTAATCTTCTCAGTTGATCTGTGTTCTCACTCCCGTGTTCTTCTTTCTCTTCAGGTTTGCTGCCACCTTAGCGGTGTGTACTCTGGGGCTGATCACGCTCACCTTACCCAAAGACACCAGACGTCCACCCAGGTCAACCGTCTTTCCCCTGTTTCCCTGGTCCCACGCAGGAGTTCCCTGCCAGGCTCCTCTGCTCTCAGAAGTAAAAGTGTTCTCCTAATCTTATTCTCTTCTTGTGGAGATTCTGTCCCTAATCATATCTTTCTGCTCTTTCCCGTAGGCTGCATGCACTCCAGCAAGCACTGGTTTTTGTGTTTAAATTTGAATGTGTGTTTTTGTTTTGCTCTTTTCTTAATCATGCACCTTTATTTAGATTTGTGTAATAGGGTTGTGTTTTGCAATAAACTGGTGTAACTTTTACATCTGAGTCTGAGTGTTTGTTTGGTGTGGTAGCTCTGCGTTTGAGTCTCTCTCTTGTTCTGAATTATGACAGAGGTTGCAACCATCACAAGAGTGAAAGCTGCATGGGCTAAATTCAGGGAACTGCTGCCTTTACTTTCATGTAAGACCCTTTCTTTAACCACTCAGAGAAAAGTCTATAACTGCTGTGTCAGAAGCACTTTGTTATATGGAAGTGAATGCTGGCCACTGAAGAAGATGGACTTGGTATAATTGCAGAGAAATGAGTGGTATATGCTAAGGTAGATGTGCCATGTAAAGCCAGGACAACAAAAATACCTATGCCCTATGCAAGAAACTCGGCTTAACTGAATTAGACATGGCTGTCAGGCATAGGCGCCTAAGATGGTTTGGACATGTAAAGAGGAGTAACGATTGGATTAACCGGATCACCCATTTCGAGATAGATGGTCAAACAAAGACAGGCAGGTCTCATAAAACATGGTCACAGCTAGTGTCTGAAGACATGAGACTCTACACACTTCACACTTAAAAATGCCCCGGATAGAGAAAAATGGAGAGCAGCCGCGCATCGTCTAACCCACTTGTAGTGGAAAACTGACATTAAAAGAATGATGATGATTAAAAACATCACAAATATTGCTGTAAATCTGGTTTTAAAAAGTAAATTGTAAATTAATGTTATACAGAGCTAAATGTGGCAAGAATGTTGGTATAAATTTCAGTATGTGCTACTTTTCCAATTGGCGATCCATAGATGTGAGACAATAAAAGGTGGTACTATCACCGGCATACATACCGTTGAGTCTTGCCGCTCCTCCAGAGGACTGTCTTTGGGAGTCAGGGTGACGGCGAGCTCCAGCATACCCAGGTCCTCATCAGGGCACTGAGGATCCTTCAGCACCAGGGTCACAGGTATCGTCCTGTAACACAAAGGCATGCAGCAGTTTAAATGTGTGACGCATATTTATGAGCTGTAGCGGAGTCAGGAGGAGGTCATGGTGGATGGAAGACAGACTGTACACAGCAGAGGGCAGCATGAGGGTAAGGCTGTTGGTTAAATCTAACATCACTGTCACGAGCCAAGCCGGTTTGGCTTTCCCCGGCTCGGTCTCGATCTCTTTGGGGGTTCTGGTTTACTGGTTATGTGCATTTTTGGTGTATTTGTACAATACTTCCCCATCCGTAGCCACTGCCTGACCGGCAGCTGTTAGTCAGCATTGTGACATACTTTCTCCCACGTTACTGACAGTCTGTCGGTCTGGCCACCCCCCCCCCCCTTCCCGGTAATCATCTTCCCCGCGTCTCACCCAGGTGTTCCTTATTCACTGCACCAGCGGTGTTTGTTCATAAGCAACTCATTGCCGGACATACGTCACTGGTTCATTGTACGTGTTGGATGGTCGGTCGTTCCAATCTAACCATCACGTCAGGAAGGACTGTATCCGTGTTTGCTCGCTGTTGTCGCTGTGACTACTTGGCCTGCCCCTGCACTGTGAGTATCTGTCTGTGCGCTGTCTGCCGCTGTATTCCTCCAGTGTGTGTGTTGGGCGGCCTTGAGAACTCTGTGCGAATCTGAGCTGTTTTGTGTCTGTATGTTTTGTGTCAATAAATGTGTGTGTGGTGTAACCCAGCGTTTAAATCCTCGTCCTTTTTTCTCCCCTCGCCGTGCGCCATGGAGAGGCACATGGGGAGTTTATGACAGTCCCAGTATAAATGGACCAGTGTGGAGGATTTGACAGGCTAAATATACATAAATTAAAAATAGTGTTTACTGTATACCTTTGTTTTCACTTTAAAAATCTGTATTGGTTTTAAGTAGGAGTCAACATAATACTGTAGATATTTTTGGCCCTGAGAAAATTAATTTTTTTTCTTGCAAATATGCAAATTTACTCTCATAAATGTAACTTTTTTCCTGATAAATTTGCAAGCTGTTCCCTTTAATTTGCTACCTTTTTCTCCTAAATTTGTAAATTTCAGAATCAGAATCAGAATCAGAATCAGCTTTATTGCCAAGTATATTTACAAGTAAACACACAAGGAATTTGACTTGACATTAGACGCGCACGTTAGGCGCATCCAATGACGCGTCGCCATACAAGGCGCCTGTCAACAGTGGAGGTAAAGAGGGGAGAGGAGGGGGAGGAAAACACAATAGGAGAGAGAAAAAACATAGTAATCAGAATAAACGCTCATATGTGAGCCAAATTTTGACTACACAGAAAAAAACCCTCATGCATTAGCATACAATAGAATTCACAAGACACAAGAGAGCAGTGTACAGTATCTTTAATCAGTTCATGAATCAATGTGTGTGCGGTGTTGAGCAGTGTTGATGATAATAAGAGAGACCCAAGGACCCTTGGCAGAAGATGTTTTGTCTGTCTGGCGCCCAGTCTTATCTGGCGCTGCAGCTGGCTGTCCAAGGCCTTGTGCTCATGATTTTGAAAAAAACACAGTCTGCAGACAGCCAGGAGGAATTTTCATGGGGAATAATAATGCCAAATAGGACTGATCACAGAGAAGACTTGTATTTCTTCTGTAGATTCAGTACATTAATCCTTCAATGCGCAGCTTTGAATTCGTCGTGGAAAGACCTGAGCGAACCCATGATGTAATCCACCTTACGAGACAGTTCTCCAGTAGTCGCTATCATGGTCTTCTCCAGTTTCTCAATTTGTTGGATGCACCTCGCCTGGCCAGCATTTTGATAGGTTGAATCCATCTTCAGCAATTTGCGGTAAACCAAGACAATTCCCGTCCCAATCAGAATTATCCCAATCACCAAGATTACGAAGATAAACAGATCTTCAATATCTTCGATAGAAAGATTAGAGAGACACAGCATTTTCCATTTACCCGTGTCACATAGATAGCCCACTGGAGCCGTTCCAGCGGGGCAGACAGCTTCCCCCGGAGCACTTTTCCTTGTTGAAAAAATAGTGTCAATTGTGTTCA
Source organism: Pholidichthys leucotaenia (assembly GCA_020510985.1). Lineage (NCBI taxonomy): Eukaryota > Metazoa > Chordata > Actinopteri > Cichliformes > Pholidichthyidae > Pholidichthys > Pholidichthys leucotaenia. The sequence goes on along the minus strand of CM035850.1, from coordinate 103,551,103 downwards.
AAGCCCAGCTTATTAACTCCATAATTTCTTTTCGGCGGTCGCAGTTAACGCAGGCAAACAACAGCAAGCTGGGATCTAGTAACAGGAGGGGAGGAAAAAATCAGCAGGAGAGAAGAAAAAAGCGTCTGCTCTCTTGGGAGGGCGGAAGTGAGTCCGCCCTCCCTGTAATTCTTCTCAGAATTACATTTTAAGTAAATTTGTAAGTCTTTCTTACATTTTATTTTTAAATAGATTAGTTTTGCATCAGCTAATTGGAAAACAAGTCATTTGTTATAGATAAAGATACAATGATACAGTTCAGTGTTTTGCTCAAGGACACTTTGACAGCAGACAGAGTGGGAATTGAACCCTTGCCCCTCCAATGAGTAGTCAGCCACACTACACCTGTGCCACAGCCACCCCCATCATTAGTTGGGGCCGATAATCACCTTGTTGACTGATTTCGGCTGATTTGCCAATAAGATTTCCCAATGGCAGCAGTCAATATTTATCTGGCATCTCCCAGATATGTTGCATTGATTTTGCCCTGAAACAGACTAACAGTAGCTAACATCTGCAAAATTAGAAAACATCTGGGACTGAATTGGTTTAATGTATTTCAGTTTGTTTCCCTTGCATTAAAGATGGAACAGATGAGAACAAAGACAAAAGAAACCATCAGTATCAGCTATCATTATCTTAAACAGCAATATCAGCATCAGTATCGACTCAGTTGTGTTAATTGACTTTATTACCTCCGCCAAGGAGGTTATGTTTTTACCGGAGTTTGTTTGTCTGTTTGTTTGTTTGTCTGTCTGATACCAACATAACTCAAAAAGTTATGAACGGATTTTGATGAAATTTTCAGGACAATTCCCAAATGGGGACAAGGAAGAAATGATTAGATTTTGGGAGTGATATGGATCACCGTCTGGATCCAGGAATTTTTTAAAGGATTCTTTATCATTGCGAGATAGGGCCATTTTTAGCATATGTGTATATAACTCCACAATAAATGGTCAGGGCGCTTGCCAAAAAAATACAGGATAAGATCCCAATAGGTTCTATGAAATATCAAAGACTGATCCCGATCCTGCAAAAAATCCGGATACTGTAATCCAGAACAGGAAATAATAGGGGATCTTTGGAATTTTCATCACCGTAAGGTAACAAATTAAGATATAAACATACATCAAGCACCAAAATATAGCCAAGACACTGAGGAATCAGTAGTGTGCCAATGGATTTGTTGTATCTTCAAAAGCTATGGAGCTATATCCAGAAGAAAACCGCCATTACTGAAAAAGTGATTTTTGTCAATAACTACTGAACTAATAAAGATATCAATGTGAATCCAATTGCTAAAGGTATGTTTTGATGGTCAAGGAATCTGAAAATATAGATAAAATAAATGTAGGACTATTATATTTGGGGAAAATCCCAATATTAGGGTGAACTGTCTCAGACTCTGCTAGCATCAGCACCGGATCACCCCAGGGCTGTGTACTTTCCCCCTACTCTTCTCCCTTTATACCAACTCCTGCACCTCCAGCCACCAGTCTGTCAAGTTGATCAAGTTTGCGGACGACACCACCCTCATTGGGCTCATCTCCAACGGCGACGAGTCCGCCTACAGGAGACAGGTGGCCCAGCTGGCGTCCTGGTGCAACAACAACAACCTGCAGCTGAACGCTCTGAAGACAGTGGAGATGATTGTGGACTTCAGGAAAGTCACAACCCCTCTGCCCCCCCTCACCCTCACAGGCTCTCCCATCACCACTGCTGATTCCTTCCGCTTCCCAGGTGCTTCCCAGGCACCACCATCACCAGGGACCTCAAGTGGGAGCCAACCATCAGCTCCCTCATCAAAAAGGAAGAAGTTCAAGCTACCCACCAAGATGTTAGTGCAGTTCTACACAGCCATCATCGAGTCCATCCTCACCACCTCCATAACCGTGTGGTACGCAGGATCCACTGCCAGGGACAGACTAAGGCTGCAGCGCGTCGTGCGCACTGCTGAGAAGGTGATCGGCTGCAAGCTCCCATCTCTCCAGGATCTGTACATCTCCAGGACCCGGAGGCGTGCTGGCCGGATCATAGCCGATCCCTCACACCCTGGTCACATACTGTTTGCCTCCCTCCCCTCAGGTAGAAGACTTCGGTCCATCCAGACTAAAACCTCCCATCACATGAACAGCTTCTTCCCTTCTGCCATCAGACTGCTGAACACTAAGTGACTTATTGACTCTCGTGCACTATGTACAGCAGCTCAACCAGACTCATGTCAATCATCACTGTTTTCTTCCTGCATTACCGACTGCACTATATGGTTCTCCACATTATCTGCTGCTCGCTAATATATTTTAACTGCTGACCAGTATTACTCTCTTATTCTACACTTTATTGCATGTATAGTTTATTTCTTTTATTTTATCATGTTTAATGTTGCAGCATTGCACCGAGACAAATTCCTAGTTTGTGTACTACATGAACAATGGCAATAAATCTGATTCTGATTCTGATTCTGACTCTGAACTGAGGTACTTGGCAGAGGTCTGCGCTCTCCGAGTGCTTTTCTAGTTCAATATATATTAGCCCAATTTCCTCATTTTTGCAAAGAAAAAAATAAGATATGAGGTACATTCTGAGACCTCACTCCCATGTGATAGCAAATTCAACACACTGTTCTTTTAAAGCAGTGAACACAAAGTACAACAGGCACATATAGAGAAAATGAATTGCACCTTGAGCTGGAGGAGTTTCTGATGAAGAATGCCTGGGATGATGGTGTTGAACGCTGAGGTGAAGTCGACAAACAGGATCTTTTGTCTCTGAAAGACCCAGCGCACCTCCTCTTCACAGATCGTTAGTACTGGTGGGAGGTCAGAGTGGAGGAGGGATGGAGTTCCTGGGGCTGCAGATAATCCTTTTGTGTGGGTGGGAGGTGAGAACTGTAGGTTCTTTTCAAACCTACAGCAAAAGCTGTTTAGGTCGTTAGCCAGCTGGAGGTTTTCCACAGGGTGGGGGGATGGTCTCCTGTAGTTGGTGATATTCTGCAGGCCTCTCCAAACAGAAGCAGAGTTGTTGGCTGAGAAGTTTTGTTGTAACTTCTCACTGTAGCTCCTCTTAGAAAGCCTGGTCTCCTTCGTCAGCATGTTTCTGGCCCGCTTGTACAGAGTCCAGTCACCAGTCCTGTAGGCCTCCTCCTTGGTCTGACGTAGCTGCTTCAGTTTAGGAATGAACCAGGGTTTATTGTTGTTGTATGTGCAGAAGGTCTTGGTCTGCACACACATGTCCTCACAAAAACTGATGTATGATGTCACAGTGTCAGTGAGTTCATTTAGGTTAATGGCTGCATCTTCAAAAACACTCCAGTCTGTGCAGTCAAAGCAGGCTTGTAACTCCAGCTTTGATTCCTCAGTCCATTTCTTCACAGTCCTTACAACAGACTTGGAAGTTTTTAGTTTCTGTCTGTATGTTGGAATAAGATGGAGCAGACAGTGGTCAGAAAAACCCAGAGCTGCACGGGGGACGGCATGATGGGCGTTTCTTAAAACTGTGTAACAGTGGTCGAGTGTATTTGTGTCCCTGGTGGGACATTTAATATGCTGTCTGTATTTAGGAAGCTCATTTGTGAGATTAGCTCTACTGAAATCACCCAGAATGATAAGCAGAGAGTCTGGATGTTTTTCCTCCACCTCTGCTATCTGGTCAGCGAGGTGCTGCTGTGCCTCCGTTGTACAAGCAGCAGGCCGGATATAAATTCCAACCAGAATAAACGAGGAGAACTCTCGCGGTGAATAAAAGGGTTTACAGTTTATGAGCAGTGACTCTAGGTTAGGGCTACAAAACTTCTTCAACACTGTGACATCAGTACACCAACCTTCGTTTATGTAGAAGCAGAGTCCACCACCCTTAGTCTTTCCAGAGAATTCTCGGCTGCGATCAGCGCAAAACAGTTGGAATCCGTCCAGGCGAACCGCGTTGTCCGGGATGTGTTCACTCAGCCAGGACTCCATGAAACACAGGGCGCCAGATCTGCTAAAATCCAGGTTTTTGTGAGTCAGGAGCAGCAGTTCGTCCATTTTGTTCGCCAAAGAGTGGACATTGGTCAGATGGATCGATGGGAGCGGCATGCGATATCCTCGTTTCTTCAGCCTGACTAGCACACCGGCACATTTACCACGCCGCCTTCATTTCCGGCCAGTGCCAATAGCCGCTGCTCCCACAGCTAAGCTCGACTGAAAAAACTTCAGATCAGCAGCAGAAACTGGCGGAGAAGTTGCACTGGGAGATAGTCTGAGAGAAAGTAGTTCCTCCCTTGAATAGGTGACTCAGACGGAAGAGCAGAAGTCCAAAAAAACACACAAAATTATCAAAAACATCAGAGAGCAGAAGCCAGTGGCTACCATCCGCGGCGCCATCTTGGATCTATAAAAAGCTGAGAAAACTTACTACATTAGATTTCTAAACTTTGAGGCCACTAAATTTTTAAGAAAAAGTGCTACATTTACACGAAATAAGTGTCAAACATGAATGAGAAAAAGCAATTTAATAAGACTTACAAATTTAACTAATTTACAGTGAACTGTAGAGAAGTGGAAAACTGTCATAGAAGCTGAGCAATCAGGAACTATGCGTCACGAGCTGAGCTCTGGAAGTTCTGCCAGGCTCAGTCTCGTGGCTTTTTCCTTACATTTATATATATTTGTTGTATTTTGTGCCTTTTGAGTTTTAATACTGCTTTCTATTGCTCTGTTTAGGTTTCAGTTTTGTTACGCTCATGTTTCATTTCAATTTGTAATTATTTATTAATCTGTTTTTGATGATGTTTATTCCTCATACTGTATTTGACCTTCGGTGTTCTTTCTCTGGGTTGACAGCTGTCAGGCAGCATTTCTGGTTTGGTGCTCTGTGTGGGCGTCACCCTGTCAGCTGTCAAGTCCAGCCGCTCCTCCCTCATGTCTTCCAGCTGATCCCAATCTTCATTCATTGTTACCTTTTTGCCCACTCATGTGAATCCACACCTGTCACCACTTATGTTTATGGTTTTGATCCTATTTAAGGGGAGTAATTTTCTTCCCATTTGCTACTGCCTTGACTCTTCAAGGGTATCTTCAGTCCCTCTTCGTCTCCACCAGAGCCTATTCCTGCTATGGCACGCTATTCCTGTAAGTTTTCTCTCTTGTTGTTATTTTGGCATTTTGAGCACCTTGTTGAACTTCACGTTGTTGTTTGTTTTTTCAATACACTGGCCAAACTCACAGTTGGCGCGTGGGTCTCAATTCTCTCCCATGAAGGATATTTACAGACGTGGACAAAATTGTTGGTACCCCTCTGTTAATGAAAGAATAAACCACAATGGTCACAGAAATAACTTGAATCTGACAAAAGTTGTAATAAATAAAAATTCTATGAAAATTGACCAATGAAAATCAGACAATGCTTTTGAATTGTGGTTCAACAGAATTATTTAAAAAAAACAAACTCATGAAACAGGCCTGGACAAAAATAATGGTACCCCAACTTAATATTTTAATACACAACCTTTTGAGGCAATCACTGCAATCAAACGATTTCTGTAACTGTCAATGAGACTTCTGCACCTCTCAGCAGGTATTTTGGCCCACTCCTCATGAGCAAACTGCTCCAGTTGTCTCAGGTTTGAAGGGTGCCTTCTCCAGACAGCATGTTTCAGCTCCTTCCACAAATGTTCAATAGGATTTAGATCAGGGCTCATAGAAGGCTACTTTAGAATAGTCCAATGTTTGGCTCTTAGCCATTCTTGGGTGTTTTTAGCTGTGTGTTTTGGGTCATTATCCTGTTGCAAGACCCATGACATGTGACTGAGACCAAGCTGTCTGACACCGGGCAGCACATTTCTCTCTAGAATACCTTGATAGTCTTGAGATTTCATTGTACCCTGCACAGATTCGGTACACCCTGTGCCAGATGCAGAAAAGCAGCCCTAGAACATAACAGAACCTCCTCCATGTTTCACAGTAGGGACAGTGTTCTTTTCTTGCTATGCTTCATTTTTGTGTCTGTGAACATAGAGCTGATGTGCCTTGCCAAAAAGTTCCAGTTTTGTCTCGTCTGTCCATAGGACATTCTCCCAGAAGCTTTGTGGCTTGTCAACATGCAGTTTGGCAAATTCCAGTCTGGCTTTTTTATGATTTGTTTTCAACAGTGGTGTCCTCCTTGGTCGTCTCCCATGAAGTCCATTTTGGCTCAAACAACGACGGATGGTGTGATCTGACACTGATGTACCTTGACCTTGGAGTTCACCATGAACGTGTTTAGAGGTTGTTCTGGGCTCTTTTGTTACCATTCATATTATCCGTCTCCTCCTGCGGCCACGTCCAGGGAGGTTGGCTACAGTCCCGTGGATCTTAAATTTCTGAATAATATGTGCAGTTTGCTCATGAGGAGTGGGCCAAAATACGACACGGTGGTGGCATCAGCCATCACTTTTGGAGTGGTCTGCTGGGGCAGTGGCATTACAGCAGCCGATAGGAAGAGACTGAACAAACTGATCAAGAAAGCTAGCTCTGTCCTGGGGCAGCGCCTTGACCCAGTGGAGGAGATAGGAGAGAGAAGGATGGTGGCTAAACTGTCATCTCTGCTGGAGTCCGAGTCCCACCCTATGCAGGACATACTGAACACACTGAGGAGCTCATTTAGCAGCAGACTACATCATCCTAGGTGCGCAACTGAGAGGTTTCGCAGGTCCTTCCTACCTACGGCTGTCAGACTGTATAACCTAAGCAGGGCTGCTCGCAGAGATAGCAAAAAAAAACGTGATGACCTAATAGTATTGAATGCAAAAGACGCAATAGACTTACACAGTGGTCCCCTCCAGTATACAACTAGGACAATATTGGTCGCTACAGAGGGTGACAATATGTATGGGTATTATGTAGGATAACTAAGCAGACGGTTATGCTGTTTATTCCATCTAGCTACAATGCTCCGCACTGTGTGTATATATATTTATATATTTATTCCATCTAGCTACAGTGATCTGCACTGTGTTTATATATTTATATATTTATATGTACATACTGTATGTATATTCGCTGCTCTTGTTTTTCTTGTCTTCTTGATTGTTACTCTGAGTGTTGCTATCCCTGTGCTGTTGCAATCCTGGAATTTCCCCATTGTGGGACTAATAAAGGCTTATCTTATCTTAACCTCTTGCACTCCAGATACCATGGGCGGTCACGTCTCTGCGTCCTAGTGCATCTCAGTGCGCACTGAAAAAAAAAAAAAAGCTGCATTTCCGTTCTTCCAGTACAGACACAGCTGCGAACAGAAAGCCAAAGGAGTGTTTTGATTTGATTGACCTCTCATTCGACCAATAAGAGCCTTGAATTGGGTTCCTGAAACCTTGAAGAACCAATGACTGAAAACCTAGCAAGAAGGACCTGCCTACCAACGACTGCGAATACAACGAGCCAACTGAAGCAGAGAAGTTCGACGATTGAAACACGTGCGTCCCGTGCGTAAAATCTGTTTTGTGTAAGCTGTTGGGTGACACACATTGAGACCTGTGCATAACGGTAGCGTTCGCCAGTCTTTTTTTATTACTACTGTTCTTATTTGTTTTGAAAAATTGTTCGCCAAAACCGCAATCATGGAAGTGCAAAACTGCAATAATGGAATCATGGTTTGACCGGGTCGGGTGACCAGAACCACGAGTCCATAACAAGCGGACCAGCTTCATGTTCGTCTGACAATGAGGAACAGATGTTCACCAACGACACTGCTGTTGTGGACAGGTAAGTGTTATAAGCTAAATTATTCTTTATCAATGAAAATAGCAATAAAAATGACTTTTGACCGATCGGTAATTACAACGGTCTGTCATGGCCATGACGGACCGTTTTTGTGCGCCGAGCTCCTATGTAGCCGGGGAGGGGGGGAGTTGTTATCCTCTACATTGCAGATATTTTAGTATAATTTTTATTGCACTGTAGGTTATTTTTTCTTGTAAAAAAAGGCCACACATTTTTTACGTGGCATGCTTCTTTGTGTGTGGGGGGCTTGTTTGTTCATTCATTCATGAATGAATGAATAAACACCCCCCCACCCCCCACCCCCCACACACAGCCCTGAGTGTCACCTTTCATTAGAGCCCAAGATGGAGCTTCTACGTTTCAGCATTCAAAAGTTACAGACGTTTTTCCAAACTGCGCCATTTGGCACAATTTGGCACAGTTCAAAAACGCCTGGGAACAACCTGAGAAAAAAAGCTGTGTAATATATTCATTTTTTGTGGTATTGTTACAAACTTTTGACCTGAGCTTGATAACATTTGGTTCTACATTTCTGTTGCATCTTCCAGCCAGTATCTGACAGCTGTGTGTTATTTGCAAGCATTTGTATCTAAAAAAAAAACACCCAGGCGAACTTTATTTTCTTCAGATTCAGTATGTTTAGATGACTGTTACTCAGTGGCAGGAGCACTTAGAGAAATTATGACTGTTTTGCCAAAAAATTCAAAGTGTTTTCTTTTAAATGAGACCAACCCCATGAAGATGCTGCAAAGGGTTGAAGAACAGCTTTTGATTTACTTTGGGTATGTTATTTTTAGGCGTTTTTAGGGAAAATGACCAGAGTGCAAGGGGTTAAAATACCTGCTGAGAGGTGCAGAAGTCTCATCGACAGTTACAGAAATCGTTTGATTGTAGTGATTGTCTCAAAAGGTTCTGCAACAAAATATTAAGGGTACCATCATTTTTGTCCAGGCCTGTTTCATGTGTTTGTTTTTTAAAATAATTCTGTTGAACCACAATTCAAAAGCATTGTCTGATTTTCAATGGTTAATTTTCATAGAATTTTTATTTATTACCACTTTTGTCAGATTCAAGTTATTTCTGTGACCATTGTGGGTTTTTCTTTCATTAACAGAGGGGTACCAACAATTTTGTCCACGGCTGTATGACACTATGTACTGCATCCTCTGTGCTAACAATGAGAGAGACCATCATCAGTCTTCTTTACAGCTCTGTCATTGTAGTGGTAATTTAGACATTTATGAGGGCTCCATTTATGCTGAATAACATACGTATATCTACACCATATGTGTTTTGAAGCAATGTGTACTGCCCTCCTGACACCATCCTTATGAAAGAAGGGGTCGCTTTTTCAGCAAGATGATGCCAAAATGCCAAATCTACAGCAGCCCAGAGAGCTCAACATATTGCAGTTTAAGACAAAACAACTGCAAATATGCAAAACCATATCAAATTTTAAAAAAAAAATCTTTTTAAAATGACAACACACAGGTGCTACAAAAAAGTCACAGAATTTATAAAGAGAGAAACACACTGAATAGTAACAATGGAAGTGGCTCTGGGCAACACAGTAAACATAGCCTAGCCTTAGTCATTTGCTGTTAGCATGAAAATTTGTGAAGCACAAAAGTTGTACTTTGACCAGTAACAGTTTTAGTTTCACTATTTTAAAAACGAAGCTAAAATCAGACAAATTGACAGTGCAAAAGTGACAGTCCTTTGTAGTCTGTTACTTTGTGTCACCGCAGTCACTTCTGCTGTGATGTGAGTAAGCAGACATTTCTCTATTTGCAAGTCTTGTGACTTTTTACAGCACCTGTATTAGTGTTTATAATTTGATGAAGCAGTTTTCTTTGTTTGATTTTGTTTTGTCTATTTACAGTTGTTTCCTTTAATCTGTCACTTGTAAAATATGCATTAAAACAAAAAACATGGAGAAACAGGTACGCAAGAATGTGAAACATTGTTTGAAGTGTCAACCCAAACAAGCATGCCTTTCACTTGCTTAAGACAAAACTTAAGGCAGAAAGAACCAGAAACAAGCAACAACTGAAGACAGCTGCAGTAAAGGCCTGGCAAAGCATCACAAAGTAGGAAACCCAACATTTGGTGATGTCCATGGGTTCCAGACTTCAGGCAGTCATTTCCTGTGAAAGATTCTTCAAGTATTAAAACTGAACATTTTATTTATGGTAACATTAATTTGTCATTACTTTTAAGCCCCTGAAATGAGGAGATTTTGTATAAAAATGGCTGCAATTGCTAAACCGTAGCTCCAATTTGGATGTCAATACCCTCAAATTAAAGCTGAGAGTTTGCGCATTAAAGTACTGATGACACGTTTTTGACTTCCTCTAATTTTTCAGCACATAATACAATATGACGAAATAGGTTGGTCTGTGCAGTTCTAAGTCAAACAGGCTTTTTTTCACGCGAACATCTGATGTTTTCATGAGTGCAACATCACCCATTGCGTCAGTGGCTCGAAAAACCCCCGGCCATGTTGCAACGTCATCAACGGAACACAGCGCTTGGCTGCCCTTTGTACACACAGGATGGAAGCGGTTGAAAACACTGACCATGGTTCCAGCACATGTAGTCTGGAATTGGTTTGTGTTGTCCAATCTTCAGACGATTTTAGTTCCGAAGAATGGGATGACAATAAAGAATCTGGGGGCATCAAACTATATAGGTTTGAGCTGTGCCAAGCGGGCATTGTGTCTAGTGAGACAGACTCAGTGACAGTCAGCTGTTCATGTTTTGTGTGCATCATCTGCTGTGTTGTCAGCCAGCCAATATTGTCAACACTATCACGACGTGTTAGCCACTCCACACAGCCGTGGTTCTGTTGCACCCCTTGTAGCGATGTCGGCTCTGGGGCGCAACCATGGTTAACACGTCTCCCCTCCATGTTCGCTGGGTGATGTCGGCCCTGAGCGCCTACTGTTTGTGTTTCTGTGTATTTTTGTAAGTCTTCACCTTTTGGGATCAGTGTTTATGGTCAATACATGTGCTGTGGTGAATCCTGCACTTAAATCCTTGTGTAAATCCTCGTTATTTACGCATAAATCCTCCCTCTCCGTGTGCTCTTACGCAGGGCAGGGAGAGGGTGCATGAAATAACGAGGATTTATGCGCAGGGTTCACCACAGCACATTTAATATAGAATGACAGGTAATTCCCAAAAAGGTGAAGACGTAAAAAAATACACAGAAACACAAACAGTAGGCGTTCAGGGCCGACATCGCCCAGCAAACATAGAGAGGAGACGTGTTAGCAACAGGTGCGCCCCAGAGCCGACATCGCTTCAAGGATGCACGAGAACCACGGCAAACATGGAGTGACTAACCTTGTGAGAGTGCTGAAAATACTGGCAGACTAACAGCACAGATGACAATACTATTAGCCAGCAGTGCGTCAATGGCAAATGGCCGCCAGTATGTACACGCACTGCTGATGATGGTGTGATGAGAAGCACCTGGGCGAGCACCGGGAAAGATGATCAGCGGGAGTTTGACTCAGCTGGTGATAATGATAGAGGTGACATGTCCGGACCAGTGATATGCAAGCACGCCATCACAGAAAGTAGGTCAAAGCTGTGCGTAAATCCATTAATCTTTCCCCTCCTCCGTGCGCTCCTCCTGCCTAAAGGCGCATGAGAAGCGCACCAGGAGGCTTATGACAGTTGGAGCTGAAGCGTGTGATGTGGTCCTGCTGTTTATCTAAGCCTGCGACACAACGTGAAGGCATAGCCGTAAAATTAAAACAAGAAACCAGAGAAACTGTGAGCTACAAAGCTGCTGTCATTCTAGTTAACAACACCGGAGTCCGTTCTGCCGATTACGTCATTGGGGTGCCGGCCTTAATTCGGTGGGCGGCACCACAGTCCAGTCAGCGGTTGCGGTTTTTTGATGATAACTAGTTTATGTAGGCACTGTTGTAAATATTATATTGATCATAGACAATGACTTTTGGGTTTACACAACAAGCTAAAAAATGTCAAAAACGTGTCATCAGCACTTTAAGTCACAAATTTATTTCCCAACTGGATTTTAAAAGCATATTTGTTCATTTTTATACAACTTTTTAAATGATGGCTTTCCTGACTTGTCATGAATTGCCCCTCGGGGCAGGGAGGAGAGGCCCATGCGCTGAACTGCAGTTTGTGAAATATATTAACAAAAACAAAAAATTCAAACAGTGTACAAACACAAAAATCCAAAAGGTGCATAAAGCACAACTTACAAGCAAAGCAGAGAACACAGGATACAAAGGAAATGCCAGAACGGGGACAGGGTTCTGACACAACGATTCTTCATAAAGACACCAGCAAAAGTAAAGGAGAAAAACGCCCTTAAATAGGACCAAAAATAATTAAACACAAATAGTAATCGATGTGAATCACATGAGCGGGCTGGGGAGAAGATTACAATCAGCTGTGAGTCATGAGGAAAGGAGATGGGGCTGACAGCTTGACAGGGGCACCACCCACAGCCAGGGAAAAACCCGGAAGTGCCTCAGACAACTGCAACCCCGGAGAGAGAAAGAAAGAGAAGACAACTGGCAAATACAATACGGGAACAAATAAAGACAAATAAACCCAAATATGTAAATAACAAAACTACAATGAACATAAACAAGGCAATACAGTAAATCATACAAACAATACAGAATATGTGAAAACAAACTAGAGATAGCATAACAGGCATAGAACTCAAAAATATAACATGGTAAATGGCGTTCACTTATATAGCGCTTTTTCTCATCTCTGGATGACCAAAGTGCTTTACAGATCCTGCTATCCACCCATTCACATACTGATGGCGGCAGAGCTGCCATACACACTCAGGCGCTAGCCTGTTCACCAGGAGCAACTGGGGGTTCAGTGTCTTGCTCATGGACATGTCGACATGCAGACTGCAGATAGAGCAGGAATTGAACCCATGACCCTCTGATCAGTAGTCGGTCACACTACACCTGCGCCACAGCCGCCCCATAACATTATACAAATAAGGAAAAAGAAAAGGCAAAGACACAGAGCACAGTGAAATCCCCCCATGCTCAGATCGTGATACAGCCCCCCCCCCCCCCCCAGGGGTGGTAACCAAACATCCCAGGCAACAACAAAGGAAGAACAAGGACCTACCCACACTAAAAACCCACTCCAATAAAAGACAAGAAAACAACCCCACCCCAGGCAGAAGGAGGGGGTCCCAGGCATGGAGGAACCAAAACAAACTAGAGAAAATAAGCAGAACTTCCATGACTCACACCCCAGCAAAACCCAGGCTAGGAGGAAACAAAAAAACAAAAAACCTCGCTCAAGATCCACACGTGATAAAATCAAGGACCTAGGCCCCCTGGACCAAAGAGTTAGACAGCTCCAGTGGCCGGCCGAAGTCCAAGGCCTGGCAGACAGCAAGGTGGTAAGAGTCGTGTGGCCTGCCAGAGAATATGGGCCACCCAACCCAACGGCACAGTCTGTCAGGCGGTCGACTTGAGTTTTTTAGCCACCTAACCAGAAGGAGTGGCCCAGGAGGCAGCTGCCCCACGGGGAAGCCCCACGTAGAAGTGGACAGAGGAGTTGGGGAACCCATGACAATGTCAGGTGGAGGAAAGGGAACCACGATGGCCTCGGGCAGAGGAGAGGGAACTATGATGGCCTCGGGCAGAGGAGAGGGAACCACGATGGCGTCTGGCAGAGAAGAGGGAACCACAACGGCATCAGGCAGAGGAGAGGGAGCCACGATGGCATCAGGCAGAGGAGGGGAAACCACAACGCCTTTGGACTGGCCTGTAGCACCCTCGGTGGTCCTGGACTGGACAGCGCAGCACCCGCGGCGGCTCCGGGATGAAGCAAAGCTGCACCCGTGATGGCTCCGGGCAAGAGCAAAGCTGCACCCGTGGTGGCTCCGGGCTGAAGCAAAGCTGCACCTGCAGTGGCTCTGGGCTGGAGCAAAGCTGCACCCGCGGTGGCTCTGGGCTGGAGCAAAGCTGCACCCGCGGTGGCTCTGGGCTGGAGCAAAGCAGCACCCGCGGTGGCTCCGGGCTGGAGCAACGCTGCACTTGCGGTGGACCCAGACTGGGTCAGAGCTGCACCGTCGGTGGGCCCGGATTGAGGAGGAGCTGCACCCACAGAGGTCCTGGGTTGGAATGGAGCACCTGTGATGACCTCAGCTGACTGGGGAGCAGCACCCTCGGAGGTCCCGGGCTGGGACGAAGCACCCATGATGACCTTGGCAGGGGGAGCTGAACCCACGGTGATCTCGAGCAGCGAGGCTGGAGCCACGGAGACATCTGGCGAAGCCGGATGATCCTTGGTGACCCTGGGGAAAAGCTCAGACAGGAGAGGCAGAGAAACAGAGTCAGAGTCACCGGTGGCAGTGGAGCCCGGCGAGGTGAGCTCAGGTGCAGATGAGGAGTGCACCTGGCTTTCCCCAGCAAGAGCCAGACAAGACCTCTCCAGCATAGAAGCAATGAAAACAAAGGAGAGTACTTTCCTGAGCTCGAGCTCCACCGCCGTCCAGGACTCCGTTGATCCATGAAGCGACGTCTTGGGCCCAGCCCCCTGGGGGTCCAACTCCAGCTCTGCTGCAGCAGCCCCTGCACCATGCATGGTGGTAGGTGCAGTCCCGGACCCCCCCAGCAAAGTAACTCACGCAGGTGGTTCGCCCGGTGTGGTGACAGGAGGTCGGCTCCCTGCTGGCGCTGGATCTTGTACTGCTGAAGCCAGGGCAACATCGGCACAGGCTCCGGTTCTGTAACAGCGCTCTCCCTCCATCCATGCCATGGATGCGGGGCTGGAACCAGGTCTTCCAGGACCGCAGGCTCCTCCATCGCCAGGCGGCTCAGTCCTGGGGCCGGCGGACACTCAAGGGGAAAAGGAGGAGACACGGAGAGAGCAGGTGAATAGTCTAAAGCTGCAGCAGATGGTGAGGACTCAGGACTGCCTAATCTGAGCCTCACCACCAGGAATCAGGCAAGAAAAGTTATGCTTAATTGATTAATTGAATGAGAGGGAAAAACCACTTGCCTGAACTCCTGGGGTGAGATGTCTTCTGCTGCAGCAGGTTGGGAATCAGCCCTCTCCATGAATTCAGCGGTCGTGGGCCCCTCAGAGGAATGTGGAGGAGCCGCCCCTGCAGACATGGTGATGGGCGGAGCCGGGAAGGAGGCGACTGGTCCTTCAGCAGCGGGAGAAATTGCTGAAGAGAAGAGGGGAGCAGCAACAACGAAGGAGGAAGCTGACGAGGCAGCCGGAGATGAGAAACAAGATGGGGGGACTTCACTGAGGTCTTTGGCCCCGGTGAAGGAGGGGCTGCTTGCGAGGAAGTGGAGGTGTTCTTCCGGCGGGATTTCCCTAAGTGGCTGTAGGAAATGGGAGACAGAGACGTAGGCTCATGGTAAGGGGGGAGAGGCCCCTGAGTCAGGGGGCGCTCATTCATCGGATCAAACTCTGGGCCCCCTGGTGAAACCTCCTCCATCTCCTGGGCAAGATCTGGAAGAAGCCATGGCTTGTATTCCAATAAAAGTTCCATCTCCGCTAAAATAACCTGCCTGCACTCCTCCAGCTCCTCGGCCGTTGGAGCAGGGCAGTGTTTGGGAGGAGGAGGTGGAGCTGCCACCGCCGAGTGGCAAGAGGCTAGAGGCTTCCGCGTATGCGGGCGCTTGCTCTTCGTCAGCGCAGGCACAGACATCGGTGTGATCTCCCCCAGCCTGTGACTCATGGATGGTGGGGCAATCATGGAGAGGAGTAGGTCTGTGAGCTCTGGGTGGTTCCACAGGCTGGGGCATGCCTCGAGTACCTGCACCGCACCCTCCAGACACTCTCGGGCTGCCTTGGGAGTACGGAAGGCACAAGCTTGTGAGAGAATGTCCTCTAACACTCTTCTGCCCACTGCTCCACTTCGCTCAGTCCAGGAATTGAAAAATCCGGGGTGAGAGACATGACTAAACCTCAGGTGAAAAAACAAGAAAAACTACAAACTGCAGCAGCTGGGTCTCTAACTGACTGGTGTCTTTTGTCATGAATTGCCCCTCGGGGCAGGGAGGAGAGACCCACATGCTGAACTGCAGTTTGTGAAATTTATTAACAAAAACAAAAAATCCAAACAGTGTACAAACACAAAAATCCAAAAGGTGCATAAAGTACAACTTACGAACAAAGCAGAGAATACAGGATACAAAGGAAATGCCAGAACGTGGACAAGGTTCTGACACAATGATTCTTCATAAAGACACCAGCAAAAGGAAAGGAGAAAAACGCCCTTAAATAGGACCAAAAATAATTAAACACAAATAGTAACCGGTGTGAATCACATGAGTGGGCTGGGGAGAAGATGACAATCAGCTGTGAGTCATGAGGAAAGGAGACGGGGCTGACAGCTTGACAGGGGCACCACCCACAGCCAGGGAAAAACCCGGAAGTGCCCCAGACAACTGCAACCCCAGAGAGAGAAAGAAAGAGAAGACAACTGGCAAATACAATGTGGGAACAAATAAAGACAAATAAACCCAAATATGTAAATAACAAAACTACAATGAACGCAAACAGGAAAATAAATCATACAAAGAAACAATGCAGAATATGTGAAAACAAACTAGAGATAATATAACAGGCATAGAACTCAAAAATGCAACATTTTACAAATTAGGAAAAAGAAAAGGTAGAGAGACAGAGCACGGTGAAATCCCCCCATGCTCAGATCATGACATGACTGTTCTGAAGCCATCCATCCATCCATCTTCTTCCGCTTAATCCTTTTCAGGTCGCGGGGGGGCTGGAGCCTATCCCAGCATCTTTGGGTGAGAGGCAGGGTACACCCTGGACAGATTGCCAATCCATTGCAGGGCCAACACAAGGAGACAGACAAGCATTCACTCTCACAGTCATACCTAAGGACAATTTGATGCCAATTAACCTAACTTGCATGTTTTTGGCATGTGGGAGGAAAACCGGAGAAATCCCGGAGTAAACCCACGCAGACATGGGGAGAACATGCAAACTCCACACAGATCACTGTTGGTCGGGGCTGGGATCGAACCCAGGATCCCCCGGCCAAGGGTGAGGTGCTGTGCTACCGCAGTGCTAACCACTCCGCCACCGTGCTACTGTTCTGAAGTGTAACGTAACTGCGACGAGGCGGCTGTCAATCATCAATTTTCAATTTTATTTCAAAAACTTCACAGGTAACAACTTCAGCGTACATACCAAATCTTCACTCTGACACGACCCTCTCTTCCCAATAACCAACACCTGTTATATTAAGTGAGACAATTAGGGCTAATTAGCCCCTACCATAACCCCAGGTAAAACAATAAACATTTTCCATTTTCACACATACGCAATAGTATCTAAAAGTCCATAACAATTTCCCACCTATTTACAAAATACATATAAATAACACAGAATAAATAAGACACCATAAATAATTCAATAAATAATTTAAACCCCTATTTACAAAATCTAAATCACCCCTAAACTTACCATCACATGCTCCCTTCCTGCTGGTATCCTTTAAAAAGCCTTCAACCCCTAAAGAGTCTTTTGCCCAGACACCATCAGGGAGCATGCTGGCAAAGGTATGTGGATTAATGATCACTACTTGTTTTACCCAAATAATTAAACATAACAATTATCTCACAAAGGCATTCCAATTAGTCAAAAGCAGATATTAAAGTAATATGTGCAAACTTAACAAAATTAACATTTACAAATATTACCCAAACAATATAATTAAACATACAATAAACCATAACAGTGGTGACACGCCGTCGTCACATTTCCTCCCCCCTTTTCCCAAGAGTACAGTACTCTAAGAGTCATGTACTCTTGAGAGACCATCTGCCACAAGGTTAGTTTTCCCTGCCACATACCGAACAGTAAAGTTATATGGTTGAAGGGACACATACCACCCTGTGAGACGACTGTTCATGTCCTTCATCCTGTTCAGCCACTGTAGGGCCCGATGATCTGTTTCCAACATAAAATGACGCCCCAGTAAATAATACTTCAGAGACCCTATTGCCCATTTCATGGCAAGACATTCCTTCTCTACCGTAGAGTATCTCGTCTCCCGGTCCAACAACTTACGGCTCAAGAACAGTACTGGGTGTCTCTCTCCCCTCTCCTTCTGGAGAAGTACTGCTCCAATGCCAACTCCTGAAGCATCTGTCTGTAGAATGAACGGGCGAGCAAAGTCTGGAATGTAGAGAACCTTCTCACCAGAGATAGCACTCTTCAGATCCTCAAAAGCTCTGTCACACTCCACTGTCCATTTTACCCTATTAGGTGCTGAAGCCTTAGTGAGGTCAGTCAAAACTGCTGCTCTTTCAGCAAAGTGGGGAATAAACTTACTGTACCATCCTACCATTCCAATGAATGATCGTACCTTCTTTTTAGTAGTGGGCACAGGATAGGTCCGGATGGCATCCACTTTACCTACTCGTGGTCTAATGACCCCCTGACCAACCACATGTCCCAGGTACTCCACCTGCTGCTGTCCAAACGTACATTTGCGTGGATTAATCGTCAGTCCTGCCCTCTTAATCAACTGAAGGACCTGCCCAAGGTGTACCAAATGCTCTTCCCAAGTCTGACTATAGATTACTACGCCATCCAAATAGGCAGCTGCAAAATTTGATACCCTTCTTAATACCTGGTCCATGAGCCGCTGAAAAGTTGCAGGTGCCCCCTGAAGGCCAAATGGCATAACCTTGTATTGGAAACTGCCATAAGGTGTTTTAAAGGCTGTAAGTTCTTTTGTTTCCGGTGCCAATGCCACCTGCCAATACCCCTTGCATAGGTCCAGTGTAGAAATAAACCTAGCCCTGCCCACTTTCTCTAACAGTTCATCAATCCGGGGCATGGGGTATGACTCAAACTTAGACACTGAATTGATATCTGAAGTCAATACAAAATCTCAAAGAGCCATCCTTTTTGGGTACCAGCACAATCGGGCTACACCACTCACTGACTGACTCCTCGATCACTCCCAGCTGCAACATCAAATCAATCTCCTGCTTCATCTTTGGAACCAATCGCTCCCGGATCCTGTAAGATTTCCTACGTGGAACAGCTTCTTCTTTCAAATAGACTTTATGATACACCAGTGTGGTGAAACCAGGTCTCTCCTGAAACAATTCTGGATCTAACAGTGTCTCTAATTCCCTCTGCTGATCAACCTGCATGAGAAACTTGAAACAAACACGGCTCTGACACATTTGTGGGAAAAGACTGTTCTCTCTCCTCATCCATTTCCGTCAAATGAAGAGCTGATGTGTCTCCTGAAGAACAGGCTGCTGCTGCTGATGACCAGGCTGCTGAAACTCTTTCAACAGGTTAATATGGAAGGTCTGATGTTTTACCTTCCTGTCAGGCATATATAGTACATATGTCACTGCACTTAGTTTTTTAGAGATTTCATACGGCCCCTGCCATTGAGCCAACAGCTTACTGTCACACGAGGGCAGCAATAACAAAACCTGCTGACCTGGGTAAAAAACCCTTTTTCTGGCCTTCTTGTCATACCAAGTTTTTTGTTTGGCCTGTGCCGTCCTCATGTGCTCCTGAGCCAAAGCAGTCATTCGATCCAGTTTCTCTCTCATCTTAATGACATATGAGACCACATTGTCCTGATCACTCGGTGGACTCTCCCAGTGCTCCTTTAATAAGTCCAGTGGGCCCCTCACCTGACAACCATACAGTAGTTCAAAAGGTGAGAACCCTGTTGAAGCCTGGGGCACCTCCCGATAAGCAAATAATAAATATGGTACCCATTGGTCCCAATCCGAGCCCGTTTCAGAAACAAATTTCCGCAGTATATTTTTCAGAGTCTGATTGAATCGCTCCACTAGTCCATCTGTCTGAGGATGATATGGGTGGTCTTAATACCCTTAATACCCAACAGCTTATATACCTGCTGCAACAGTTTTGACAAGAAATTTGTTCCACAGTCTGTTAGAATTTCTCTGGGTATGCCTACCCTTGAAAATAACTGGATAAGGCAGTTGGCAACCTGCCAAGCCTTGATAGATTTCAGGGGGAAGGCTTCTGGGTACCGAGTAGCATAGTCACAAATCACCAGAATGTATTTATTACCAGAGGAGCTTCTCTCTAGGGGGGCAACTACATCCATCCCTATTCTGTCGAATGGTGTTCCAATAATTGGTAATGGGTGCAGTTGGGCACGGGCTACTCCCCTAGGTGATGTAATCTGACATATTGGATACGATGTGCAAAACTCCTTTATCTGGGTATACATTCCCGGCCACACAAACCTTCTAGCAATTCTCTGCAAAGTTTTCTGAAAAGCTAGATGACCTGCCCAAGGGATAACATGTCCCAGTTCCATAATCTGTGGTGTGAGGTCCCGTGGCAAAGCTATGGCCATAACTTCACCTTGTTGCTGGTACAAAATGCCCTTTTTAATGACATACATGGCCTCAGCCAAACAATCCGTTCTACCCTGTTTCACATCCTCAATCTCTGAGACTTTATCAAACCATGGTCCAAGTGCTGGGTCAGCTTTCTGCAATGCAGCTATGTCAGGAGGGATGTCAAACTCTACTGACTGACTTAGCTGTGGTGTTTCCTCACCCTAGTTCTTTACTGAAGCTAACACCTTATCTCTTCTCCTCTGAGCCTTGGATTTAGATTGTTTACTAGTGCCTGCCTCTATCTCAGAATCATAAAATGGCAGCTCCTGAAGAACATTGGCAGCCCTCTGCGCCCTGGTTGTCACCATATTACAAATTTTTCCAACAGGTGCATCAAGCGTCTGTTCAATAGCACCACCTGCCTGTCCCACAGTTTGTTCGTCTCTAACCTGTTGTATAATGTCCAACAAAGTTGGAACATCATTGCCAAGAATAACTGGATAAGGCAAATCAGGCACAAGAGCTACAGGAAGGAGATAAGTTTGACCCCCCACTGTTAAATAGACCTCAGCGGTCGGGTACAACTTCTTATCCCCATGAACACAACTAATATTCACTGTAGACTCATTCCATGAATCTCTAGGGACTAAGCTGGTCAAAACAACAGTCTGGAAACAACCGGAGTCTAACAAAGCCTCTTCACACTGACCATTAAGCAAAACGTTAGTTTTGTATATTTCACCATGAATTGGTGCTGACAGAGTAGGTCTTGGAACTGAGCATAATAATGAAGGTTTCTCATTTTTTATGGCAGGACATGAATATTGGGTGTGACCGATTTTATTGCACTGATAGCAGCGTATATCTTTATTTGAAACAACACGTGACTTTTTGCTACTATTATATCTGCTATTTGTGATCTGACTGGAACTGGAATACAGCCTATTTTGAGCTGGACCACCCCTTTCACCCTCATTAGACTTACTCCGTATGGTGAAAGAGCTGTCACGGCCGAGAGTAGGTCTCCTGCTCCCCGACCTGGCTGACAGAAAAACCTCCGCTAGAGGAGCAGCGCCCTCTGCAGTCTTCGGGTCCCG
Organism: Pholidichthys leucotaenia; assembly: GCA_020510985.1. Classification (NCBI taxonomy): domain Eukaryota; kingdom Metazoa; phylum Chordata; class Actinopteri; order Cichliformes; family Pholidichthyidae; genus Pholidichthys; species Pholidichthys leucotaenia. The sequence goes on along the minus strand of CM035850.1, from coordinate 103,529,851 downwards.
CTCTTGTATCCAGATTTCCAGTTCCGGGTTCACCATCCGCAGAAACTGCTCCAAAATCAACAACACCATGATGTCTTTCACCGTTGAGGTCTCTGGTTTAATCCATTTATTACACAGGTCTTTCAAACGAACATACAGTTCACGGGGGGTTTCGTCCTGATAAATGTCCAGAGACCGAAACCTTCTCCTGTATGTGTCGGGTGTTATTTCTTACTTATTAAAAATTGCTTCCTTCACTTTTTTATAATTGTCCGTGTCAGCAATGTCCATCAGTACATACGCACTTCGTGCTTTACCTGTGAGTAAAGGAGCCAACTGGATAGCCCACTCTTCTTCACGCCAGCGACAGACTGTAGCGATCCTCTCAAATGTCGCCAGATAGTGCTCGATGTCATCCTCGGGAGAGAGCGGATTCAGCCTGGGCTCGTGGTGCGTTCGCGTCATCCTCGGCTGCACCTGCAGCGGTAAATTATCCTCCTGCGGGCCGACCCGACTGGCCATCACCCTGGGGTCTTCCCCCGAAGCGTCGTCGTCACCACTGCGTTCAGCCCGGCTCCCATACTCCTCTCTCAACTCCGCAACTTGCGACTGCACCCGACGAATTTGATTATCCACAGTCTGCCACCTTTGATCTTGAAGAGTGGCTTCTTCTTCCCTCTGACGATCTCTGACAGTCAGCAAACGAACCAAGGACTTTACCAAGCATGTTAGCTCCTCGAGCTCGCCCAGTCCACTGGCTCCCAGCTCCTCAGCTGCCACAGCTGCGCCAGAGTCGAACTGCAACTCTTGCCTCATTATTTTCTTTCTGGACATCGTTTCGTCCTTTGTCGTCAACCACTTCCACCAAATGTTACCTTGTCTGCCACCAAATGTTACATCTCGTCCTGGGAACGGACCACCGCTGCCACCAAATGTAACGTAACTGCGACGAGGCGGCTGTCAATCATCAATTTTCAATTTTATTTCAAAAACTTCACAGATAACAACTTCAGCGTACATACCAAATCTTCACTCCGACACGACCCTCTCTTCCCAATAACCAACACCTGTTATATTAAGTGAGACAATTAGGGCTAATTAGCCCCTACCATAACCCCAGGTAAAACAATAAACATTTTCCATTTTCACACATACCCAATAGTATCTAAAAGTCCATAACAATTTCCCACCTATTTACAAAATACATATATATAACACAGAATAAATAAGACACCATAAATAATTCAATAAATAATTTAAACCCCTATTTACAAAATCTAAATCCCCCCTAAACTTACCACCACATGCTCCCTTCCTGCTGGTATCCTTTAAAAAGCCTTCAACCCCTAAAGAGTCTTTTGCCCGGACACCATCAGGGAGCATGCTGGCAGCGACCAGCAGCCGGTGGCTTGTCACCAGACTGCAAACCAAGTCTACCTACGGGTACAAATAAGTAACAAAAAAAAAAAAAAAAAAAAGGTATGTGGATTAATGATCACCACTTGTTTTACCCAAATAATTAAACATAACAATTATCTCACAAAGGCATTCCAATTAGTCAAAAGCAGATCTTAAAGTAATATGTGCAAACTTAACAATAATTAACATTTACAAATATTACCCAAACAATATAATTAAACATACAATAAACCATAACAGTGGTGACACTCTGTCGTCACATGAAGCACCTCTTTAAAATGCTTTAAATGCACATGTTTATCATATCTGATTATGATGTTGTTAAATTATATTTCTTTTTTCATCAAAAACAGCAATCCACTGATTTATCACTTTACTATCAGTATTGGCCAATATTCACCATGTTGACTGATATCGGCCTATCAGCAAGTAAGACCACATTCAGTAACAGGACTATCCAGTGTTGATCTGGTGTGCCCCAGTTGTGTAAGACTGATTTTTCCTTGAAAGATTACAATAAAAGTTGTTTCATAAATTTGTATGACTGATTTTGTGCATATCAAATATAGTGTGATGAAGGGCTGACATACTTTAAAATGGTTATTTTTTTAATATCATAGATTTCTTTCTTTTCCTTTCAATAAAGGGAGAACTGATTACAACAAATTAGAAGTAACAAGTGGTATCAGATATCAGCCAAATTATTGTTTGAAGCATCAGTACTAGTATCAGTACTGGTATCTGCCCCAAATTTCCCAATCAGTACATTCCTATTGCCAAGTACGTTGTGTGGAATTTTTTGTATAAAAGTACAAACAAAGTTTTTAAAAGTGAGTGCAACTACAAAAACTGCAGTATCAATCTCAAAGAAGCAGAGGGAGATTTTTCTTCAGATCTTTATGTGCAGTGCTGCGTCGAGATGAGCCTTGTTTGTAAAATTAAAACCTCCTAAGAAAGGGACACAAATATAAAACTGCACATCTGACAGACCTCTGCTGCTCTAGAGACTCCAGGTAAAGAAAAGCAGAACCCATGAAGTCATCTTGAAGGCCAAAGTCATAGTCAAACACCTGCAGAAGAGCAACAGACAATCACTGCTGACTCCCACGTTCATTAAGAATTCATATGGAAAAGCTTTACGTTTGCGGGTGTATCTACGAGTGTCTTTACCTTCACATAAAGTGGCTCACTCAGACTGTCGACTATTAAGGTCATCTTCTCATCCCACACTGGGTTGAGGTTTTTGTGGATGATTTTGCTCCTGAACACCTCCTTACCGCCGAGCTTGAACTTGACATATGGATCACTGGAGCCTAACGAGACAAATATATTAATCATGCATGCACAGAAAAACAAAAGAAGAAGAAGAAAACACTGTTAACAGACAGCACTGCACCTCCTCTGTCCCGGACGGCCAGGTTGTGCCCTCTCTTCAGCTCAAGCTCCAGCTTGTACATCCCTGAATGCGGCACGGTTCGCTTAGAAGCGACCCCCAAGGAGCACGAAGCGCCCATATCCTGTCAGCAGAGAAGCAAGTGTTAATTACAGTCAGCCACACAGTGAACACACTCTCACTGACACTCTCAGAGTAAACTCACCAACATTTTTTTAAAAGGAGAAATGAAAGTCTCCTGTAGCACTGAAGCATAACCTTCACTACCTCAGCTGTATCTGCATCCAGGATCGCTCACTAACACTGAAGTGTCTAATCTAGCTCGGTAACTCGTCCCAGGGGTGAACACGGGCAGGAAATTACACAAGAGAAGCTTCCTCCCATTAGACCACAGAGACACAGAGGTAGTATTTTTTTCCATTCTTGCACAGTCCTCGATGCAACTGCAGAACCAGCAAGTGTATTGCAGCAACAGCAAAAGGAAGGATCAGACTATGAAGTGACAAAACGATCTATTACAAGATGTGCAGATGCAAGACAGCATCTTTTTGAAAAGAAACATGCAACAGGTTGATTTCTTTATATGCAACACTACATGAACACAGGGTCAGATTTTAGTGAGGGCTTACCAGGGCAGTAGCCCAGGGCCCCAAGAGGTTATGGATTTTTCATATCTGCATACTGGTCCATCCTTACATGTAACCACTCAATTTAAATTTAATATTGTGTTGGAGTACTTTAACTCTTTCCTGTGTAACTCTGAGACTTGCGGTTGATTTGTGTAGTGCTCATGTAGCCAGTGAACACAGTATTTCATTTGTGGAGGGTCCAAAAATCGTTCTGTAGCCCAGGCATAGGGCTGGGCAATATGGCCTAAAATTAAAATTTCAGATTTTTTTCATGCTACATTCAACTTTTGATCTTAATCTTTCTTGTAAACTACAAAAGATGATGGGTTATTTCAAATAGGTTTTTTTTTAATTTCAAACAAATATGATTCCCTACTGTCAATAAAGTGCAAACCTGGCTTTAACCAAGCCAAACCTCTTTTTAAATAAAGATTTAATCAAATAAAGATTAATCCACACATTTTCAATTAATAAGATAAGATAAGATAAGATAAGCCTTTATTAGTCCCACAATGGGGAAATTCCAGGATTGCAACAGCACAGGGATAGCAACGCTCAGAGCAACAATCAGAAGGCAAGAAAAAACAAGAGCAGCTAGTATACATATGTACATATTACTATAAATATATATAGACACACAGTGCGAAGCATTGTTGTTGGTGGATGTGCAGCAGAAAGTCTAAGCTCTCTCTCCGCGGATGCGGCAGGCCAGCTGGATGTCTTTGGGCATGATGGTGACCCTCTTGGCGTGGATGGCGCACAGGTTGGTGTCCTCGAAGAGACCCACCAGGTAGGCTTCGCTGGCCAAGTGCCAATATAACTTCTATAAAACTTCCTCATTAAAAATTAAGAGGTACTCTATCATCTTAAAGCTGAATATACAAAGTACAAACTAGGGCTGAAACGATTACTTGAGTAACTCAATTACAAAAAATGATCGATTCAAACTCTGTGAATCGAGGATTTGTTTAACACAACACTTCTGGTCCAGCAACACTCAAGCACATCTTGGTTGGTTGCAGGATTAGCCTCACTGAAGGTAGATACATGTGGAGACACAACCAGGTGCTCAGGTGTCTAGCTGATAAACTTGAGTGCAAGAAAGTATCCATCAACTCCCAACCCTTCAACAACCAGGATGTGCGCCGACACCTACCATCATTTGTTCAGTTGTTCAAGCGGGGGCCGAGCGGAGAACCGGTCCCTTACTCCCTGATCTGGGTCCACTGAATGCAGCCAGGGATTGGCAGATGCGAGCTGACTTGGATCAAAGGCTGATTTTCCCTCCGGAGATCGCAACGACCACCTTGCGATTAGATCTCGTCCTCTTGTCTAATTAATCTAAACTCGCCAGTATTATTGAGTTGACAGTACCCTGGGAGGACGCTGTTGAGGAAGCTTATGAGTGTACGAAGCTGCGGTATTCCAACTTAGCAGCTGAGGCAGAGGACAGAGGCTGGAAGATAAAGGTGCGCCAGGTGGAGATGGGTTGCAGGGTCTTCGTAGCCACAACAACTGTAAAGCTGCTCAGGGAGATTGGGATCAGGGGACAGGATTACAGATGGGCAATTAAATTGCTGGCCGACACCGCCGAGAGGACCAGTCACTGGCTGTGGATGAAAAGGAGTGACATCATTTGGGCTTCTAGGGCAAACAGCTAAACCACGGGACTCACACCCAGGTTTGATCAATCTATGGTGGGACTGCCTCAGCGGAGGGTGTCACATCAAAGGATTCTGGCATCAAAACAACTCATGGAATCGTCAACATCAAAGGATTCCAGCATCAGAGCTATAATTTTTAATCTTCAACATCAAAGAATACTGGCGTTTCTTCTTCTTCTGTTGGTTACTGGCGGATAGCAAACAACTGAAAGGTGCATACCGCCACCTACTGTACAAGAGTGTGTAACATTATGTCATTTGAGCCCGACCCCTAAATTCTATGACTTAATCCTGTGTTATTTAAAAAAGAGAAAACAGCCCTTCTCATGATTCTTAGTGCCTCTTCATCTCCATCTCTTCCCAGAATCCTAGTTAAATCCCATTCCCTACCGGCCTTTCGAACTTCATTTTTCATTCTCTCTCTTTCATTTCCATACTTGTGACAGTGTAATAAGATGTGCTTGATATTTTCTTTTACTCCACATTCTCTACATTTGTCACTTTCACTTTTCCCCATGGTGAATAAAATGCCGTTTAAAACTGTACAGTATGATCCAGTCTGAGTCTTGCCATAATGATGTCTTCCCTCCTGTTTGTTCTTTTATAATTCTTTATTGCAATAGATTTTTGTATTTTGTAATACTATCTACCTTTATGATCTTCATCCCATCTTTTTTGCCATAGCTCAGTTCCTTTTTTTCCAAGAGACAATGGTATAGTTATTTCTTTCCCAAGTGCACTTTTTGCTAATTTGTCTGCACAGTCATTCCCTTTCAACCCTTCGTGTGCAGGAACCCAACAAAACTGAACTTCTCCACCACCACTGTGTACCCTAAATAAACTGTGATATAGCTCAAGCACCAAGTCTTCCCTTGCAGATTTTAGTGTCTGTATGGTTTTTAAAGCTGCAAGTGAATCTGTGCACACCACCACCCGGTCCGGTCTGACCTCCTCCACCCACTGCAAACCAATAATTATTGCCACCGTCTCGACTGTAAACACGGATGTATTGTTGGAGAATCTTTTTGAAATGGTCACTTTAAACTCTGGAATGTATATTCCAACTCCTACAGAGCCCTATTTGTTCTTTGAACCGTCAGTATAGAGCTATAAGTAGTTACAGTAATTGTTCCTGAGGAAAATGCTTGTTTTAACACTAACTTCGAATACGAATACATTTTTTCTGCTGGTGAGAGAAAAAGAAAGAAAAAAGTTTTCAGCAATTCTTCCTTTAATCAATACAGGCGCTAAAACTTTTTATTATTATTTTTATACGGACACGTTCGGGGCAGGACGAATATTGATCATAGAAAATTTGGTGCAAATCGTCCAAAGGTTGTCCAAAGTCAAAGTCAAAGTGCCTTTATTGTCATTCCATTGTTAATGAACAATGCAACAAAATTGAGATGCTGCTCCCTAAAAACAAACTATAAACAAACTATCACATTCACAGTTCACTCATGCATTTAACATTCTTATGATTACAACAATAAATAATGCTTGAAACAAAATTATCTAAAAGTTGAATACAATATGTACGTAGCAATAATGAAAAACATACTGAGCGATAAATACAAAAGACCAGCACACAGGGTTGTTGCTACAAAATAACCTAAAATAACAAAAAATATCAGCAGTCTGTGCGTGTTACATAAATCCGTTCAAAATACGTACTGCTGCTGGGAAAAAACTATGATTAAACCTGGTAGTCCGGGTTTTATGGGATCTGTACCGCTTTCCCGAGGGGAGCAGGTGAAAGAAGTCATGGCCTGGATGAGCACAGTCTTTAATGATGGCAGTAGCTCTGTTGAGGTACTGAGACCTGGAAATCTCTTCCAGAGAAGGGAGAGAACAGCCAGTGATTTTTTGCGCAGTCTCGATCACTCTCTGGAAGGCTTTGCAGTCTGCGGCTGAACAGCCTTCATACCAAACCGTGATGCCATATAACTGAATGCTCTCAATAGCAGAGCGATAAAATACAATTTACAAGGGTCTGATGTTGGAACCACTAGTCAGTGCTCTAACGTTTGATGTTTTTATATAGGAGCATTCAGGGTGGGACTATTATCCATAATCGAAAATTTGGTGACAATCAGACAAAGTTTGTCCAAGATACAACTTTCCGATATTTCATGGTGAACAGTCAACCTTCGCCATGTCGCCATGGCAACTCTTCCCTGTCAGTTATGTGTTGTCCACCCATATAAGACTATATATGACAGTCCCCTCAACCTTTGTTCAAGATTTCATGACTCCAGGTCGTTCCTAATCCTGCAACCAAGATCAAGGATTGAATGGCGAGGAGGGCGTGTGCATGGTAACGTGTGTTCACACACGTTTCACATCAATGCGAAAGTTGATGTGTAGTTATGATCATCCCTTTGGTCTGATGAATCTCAGAAAATTTCATGTCATTCTGGCCAGTGGCGCGTGAGTAATAAATAAAACAGTTTTCAGCAATTCTGCCGTTAACCAGTAGGTGGTGCTATATCTTTTGTCAGGTATTTTGATGTAGATGTATTCTGGGCGAGACCATTTTCCATTATGGAAACTTTGGTGCACATGCAACAACTTTTGCCCGAGTGACAGCTGCTTCATTTTGTAAAGGGGAGGAGTCAAACTTCACCATGGCACCATGGCAACACTTCCCTTTCAGTTATGTGTTGTCCACTCATATAGGACTATATATGACAGTCAACTCAACATATGATCCAAATTTCATGACTCCAGGAGTTTCCCATCCTTCCCCATAAGTTCACAGACTGAATGGAGAGGAGAGCATGTCCATGGTAACATGTGTGATGTCATCCGAAAGTTGATGTGCAGTTATGATCATCCCTTTGGTCTGATGAATCTCAGAAAATTTCACATCATTCTGGCCTGCCATGCGTGAGTAATAAAAAAAAAGAGTTTTCAGCAATTCTTTCGTTAACCACTATGTGGCGCTATATCTTTTATCAGGTCTTTTTATGTAGACTTATTCCAGCCAAAACAATTTTCCATCATGGAAAGATTGGTGGACATCGGACAAGTTTTGGCCGAGTTACAGCTGTTTGAATTTGTAAGGGGAGGAGTCAAATTTCACCATGGCGCCATGGCAACACTACCCTGTCAGGTGTGTGTTGTCCACCCATATAGGACTATATAAGACAGTCACCTCAACCTATGTTCCAAATTTCATGACTCCAGGACCTTCCCACCCCTCCCCATAAGCTCATGGATTGAATGGCGAGGAGGGTGTGTCCATGGTAACACATTTGATGTCATGCTAAAGTTGATGTGCAGTTATGATCATCCCTTTGGTCTGATGAATCTCAGAAAATTTCACATCATTCTGGCCTGCCATGCGTGAGTAATAAAAAAAAGAGTTTTCAGCAATTCTTTCATTAACCACTATGTGAAGCATCATCGTATATATCTGTTGTCAGGTTTTTTGATGTAGTTGTGTTTGGGGTGGGACTATTTTCCATCATGGAAAGATTGGTCGACAACGGACAAGTTTTGCCCGAGTTACAGCTGGTTAAAGCTTTAAGGGGAGGAGTCAAACTTCGCCATGGCACCCTGGCCACACCTTTTGAGATTTTGACTTAATTTATACAATTTTTAATGGCCAATGCCTATAAATGATGCCATGCAAAAATGAGCTCAATCGGAGAAGGTGCCTAGGACTAGTTTGTTCAAGTGCGAGGTGTGACTTTTTTCTAAATTGAGGTGAGGCGACTTTGAGGCAAGATGGCGGCCTTCCTGTTGGCGGTGGGTATGGGTCACAATTATATTTTTTGCATGTCTTGAGGTGATGCACATCTCACCAAAATTTTATGTCTCTACGGCAAAGTTTACGGTCTCCAGACTCCATAGACCTTGAACATTTGTTAACGTTTGGCCCCACCCACAAAAATGAGGGGTGTGATGGGGAAGTCTTTTCCAGTTTATCAAATTTTTTGCCGGGTCTGAGGGGTTTGCCAAAAAAAATCGTGTTTTGGTTAACGTTCAGAGGTTGAAAAACGCTATAATTTAGGTGAAAAAAAAAAAAAAAAAATAATAATAATAATTATTATTATTATTAATAATAATAATAATAATAATAATAATAATAAATTATTAGTAGTAAATAATAATTAAACCTGCAAGCAGGTGTAAACGGGCTAACCTGGCGCCCGTCGTCCCTTGCTGGCTCGGAAAATGTGCCGTCATCACTGCAAGGGCTGCATGAATAATAAAGTAAACCATTTGGAGAGGATCTTCCTGTGAGCAGTAAGTGGCACTATCACTTTTGTCAAATATTTTTATGTAGGAGTGCGCGGAGTGGGACTAATCCCCATCATAGCAATTCCGGCAAAAAATTTGATCAAGTGGAAAAGATATGTGCACCCCCACCCCTCATTTTTGTGGTTGGGGCAAAATGTGCGGAATGGGATTAATCTCCATTATAGCAATTCCGGTGACAGTCCGACACAGTTTGTCCAAATTACAACTGTCCAACATATTGCAATCAAGTAAACTCGGACATGTGGCCATGGTAATACTTACATTTTAGGTACATGTTGCAGACACCACAGAACTACAGAAGAGAGTCATCTTGACTTACGTTCCACATTTGGTGACTCTTGGACTTTCCCAACCCTCCAAACTATAAAACATATTGAATGGCAAGGAGTGGGTTTTCATGGCAACTGTGGTTATTGCAGTACAAAAGTGACTTCCACTGAGGGTAGTACAATTCACTCTGAGAAACCACTGAAAATGTCATTTCACTCTGACTACTGGTCTTTGTGCAAAATGTGATACATGTGATGCAAAATGTGATGCAAAATGTGATACATGTACATGTACCTCATGTCAGCAGTAGATGTGGGTGTGACAGTTTTGTGAATATTAATATACAGACATGTTCAGAGTGGGATCAGTATTACAGTATTATTTGTGCAAAGTTTTTTCCAAATCAGGCGAGAATTGTCTGAGCTGTAACTGTCATGTTTTGTATGTCGAGAAAGCCATTGAAGCACGCCGGTCGCCATGGAAACAGTTCTGTACTATGTACATGTACTGTCAATGAGCCCTAGTCATTCCTTCAAGTATTTTTTTTTTGCTGGTGAGAGAAAAAGAAAGAAAAAAAGTTTTCAGCAATTCTTCCTTTTAACAATAGGGGCACTAAAACTTTTGTTTGTTATTTTTATGTAGACACGTTTGGTGAAGGACTAATATCGATCGTAGAAAATTTGGTGCAAATTGTACCAAGTTTGCCCAATGTACAAGTGTCCGTTATTGAAAGGCAAGGAGTGGGTTTCCATATCAACTGTGCTCATCGCAGGACAAAAGTGACTTCCACTGAGGGTAGTCCAATTCACTCTGTGAAACCACTGAAAAGGTCATGTCATTGTGACTACTGGTCTTTGTGCAAAATTTGAAACAATTTTGTTCAGTACCTAATGTCAGCAGTAGGTGTGGGTGTGACAGTTTTGTGAATATTGATATACAGACATGTTCAGAGTGGGATCAGTATTACAGTATTATTTGTGCAAAGTTTTTTCCAAATCAGGCGAGAATTGTCTGAGCTGTAACTGTCATGTTTTGTATGGCGAGAAAGCCATTGAAGCACGCCGGTCGCCATGGAAACAGTTCTGTACTATGTACATGTACTGTCAATGAGCCCTAGTCATTCCTTCATGTTTTTCTTTTTTCTGCTGGTGAAGGCTTCGGGAGTCAACCCTGAGGAAAAATCCGGAGTCGGAGCCCCTAAGGTAGTTCTCTGTTGTGCTCAACATTGTTCTGGCAGCTCCTGTGACGGCGCTGGTGCCAAACTATAGCAGCCCTGCTGTTCCTTTGGATTCATCAGTGACGTGGAGAGGGGGGACATGCTGCATGGGTAACATCTTGTCCTCCATATCTTCCTGCCAGGGCTTGAATCCTACCAACGCCCAACGCTGGAAGGTAGAACACCGGTGCGTATCGGCCTGTTCAGCCACAGGCGGTGCTGTTCCAGCAGAGTAGACGTTTAGGATTCTCTTCCATGGTCATCATAGACCGACGGAGGCCGACGATAAGACCAACACAGAGGAGGTGAAGGAAGAGTTCTACAGTGATTTACGTAAGACGATCAGGCATGTACCGACTGATGACAGGCTGATACTCATTGGAGATTTTAATGCCAAAGTTGGTTCGGACACCGAGAAATGGAAAGGAGTGCTAGGCAGTCATGGTGTAGGCAAGTGCAATGCTAATGGAGAACTTCTACTTGCACTATGTTCAGAGTACAACCTTGTGATAGCCAACACTCTATTTAAGCACAAGGACACACACAAGAAGACATGGATGCACCCAAGATCAAAGCACTGGCACTTATTAGACTATATCATAGTCAGGCAGAGAGACAGAAGGGATGTATTGGACACCAGAGCAATGAGAGGCACGGACTGTGGCACTGATCATGTTATGCTGAGATCTAGATTAAAGATTTGCAGATGAAAACAGCACTGCAGGACGGGTGCGAAGACACCACGGAAGCTAAACACTAGTGCACTGAAAGGCCAAAAGAAGCAGGAAGAACTTACACAGGAAATGGATGAAAACTTGAAAGACTGGGACAGCAACAACTCAGAGAATGACATAGAAGAGAAATGGGCAACACTGAAGGATACGGTGTATCAGACTGCGAGTGATGTATTAGGCTACTCTGAGAGGAAACATCAAGATTGCTTTGATGAGCATGAGGAACACCTGAAGAAACTACTAGAAGTGAGGAATACAGCTAGGCAGGAAAACCTACAGTGTAACACAAGGTCGAAGAAGAAGAAGAAATACTCAAAGGCTGCACGGTGGCGCAGTGGTTTAGCACTGTGGCAGCACAGTTTTACCCTCGGCCGGGGGATCGCGGGGATCATGAGATCGTGGGTTCGATCCCAGCCCCCGACCAACAGTGAGCTGTGTGGAGTTTGCATGTTCTCCCCGTGTTGCGTGGGTTTACTCCGGGATTTCTCCGGTTTCCTCCCGCATAACAAAAACATGTAGGTTTAGGGCGCTCGCGCACGCAGCGACCAGCAGCCGGTGGCTTGTCACCAGACTGCAAACCAAATCTACCTACGGGTACAAATAAGTAACAAAAAAAAAAAAAAAAAGGCTCAGAGTCAGCTACAGAAGTACACCAGAGAGATGAAGTCCGACTGGTGGGATGAAAAAGCGGAGAAACTTCAAACTGCAGCAGACAGGAAGGACATGAAAACATTCTTCACAGGTTTGAGAGAAATCTACGGCCCTAAACCAAGAGGATTGATCCAAGTAAAGGCTATGGATGGTGAAACGGTTTTGCAGGAGAATGACAAGATCCTGGACAGATTTGCAGACCACTTTGACCAACTACTAAACAACCCTGGAGATCTCACTGAAGAGGCTAAAGAAGCTCTAGTGCAGCGACCAGCTGTTTCAAGTCTGGATGAACCACCAAATTTTGATGAACTAATGGCAGCTATCAGGACAACACAGGATGGTAAAGCTCCAGGAAGGGATGGAATTCCAGCAGAAGTGTGAAAATTTGGTGGTGTTCAGCTGACCAACTGCCTGCACAAGCTCATCCAAGGGATATGGGATGGCCAGAAAGTACCTCAAGACTGAAAGGATGCAAGTATTGTGCCTTTGTTCAAGAAAGGTGACAGGAAGGATTGTGGAACTTACCGAGGTATATCACTACTAGCCACTGTTGGTAAGATTCTCTCATGTGTACTACTTAACAGACTCAGTAAACACATCTCGCAGAATGTACTACCGGAAACCCAGTGTGGCTTTAGAAGTGGAAGAAGCACAATGGACATGATTTTCTGCTTGAAACAGGTTCAAGAAAAGTGTATCGAACACAACATGCCACTTTATGTAGTCTTCACAGACTTCAGTAAAGCCTTCGATACTGTTTCGCGACAAGGACTTTGGCAGGTACTCAAGAAATATGGTTGTACAGAGAAGTTTGTCAGCCTGATCGAGGCACTCCATACAGGAATGCAAGCAAACGTGGCAATGAGTGGTTCAGTATCTAAAGACTTTTCAGTAAGCAACGGGGTGAAACAAGGGTGTGTGCTGGCACCTACACTCTTCTCGCTACATCTGGCAGCCATGCTTGAGGTGGCATTTAAAGACACTTCAGAAGGAGTATACATTCAAACAAGGAAAGAAGCAGACTTGTTCAATGTGGCACAGTTTAAAGCCAAGAGTAAGACATCAATAAAGGTAGTAAGAGAAATGCTCTTTGCCGACGACAGTGCTCTAGTTGTACACAGCGTGGAAGATATGCAATCTTTAGTGGAGAAATTTGCAAGAGCAGCTAGCCAATTCAGCCTCAAAATCAACATCAAGAAGACAGAGTGCCTTTATCAACCACAAAAGTTCCAATTATCAGCATCACTACCAGAAGAGATCAGCATTGGTACAGAGCCACTAGTCAAGTGCAAGACTTTCCATTACCTAGGGAGTACTGTTTCAGAGAATGCTAGGCTGGAGGATGAACTCTCTCTCAGAATGGGAAGAGCGAGCGCTGTGTATGGAAACTTGAGGGAGAGACTGTGGAACAATCGACATGTGTCTATCCGTGTGAAATGCAAAGTGTACAGAGCGACAGTACTGGCTACTCTATTGTATGGTGTTGAAAGTTGGACTGTCTACAGAGTGCAGGTGAAGAAACTCCATGCGTACATGATGAGACACCTTCGAAACATAATGAACATCTCATGGAAAGACAAGATAACCAACATAGAAGTGTTGAAATGAGCTGGTCTACCATCAATGGAGGACATGCTAATACAGATGAACCTGAGATGGCTCGGACATGTTGAGAGGATGGACCACCAGTGTCTCCCTCGGCAGTTACTCTACTCACAGTTATGCGAGGGCAAACGCAATCAGGGTAGACCAAGACTCAGATTTAAAGACACTGTAAAAAGAAACTTGGAGAAGTTGGACATAGACAGGAGTTCCTGGCAGCAGAAGGCTAAGGACAGAGCTGTGTGGAGGAATCTGATCAGACCTAAATGAAACAGTCATTGTCGCCCACGACAGACTGCTATGATGATGATGATGATGATGTTGACGATGATGATGATGATGCTCTACGTCCTAGGAGGCAAGGCACTTATGTAAAGTGCCTTGAGATAACCGTGTTGAGGTTTGGCGCTATATAAACAAATTGAATTGAATTGAGAGAGAAATAGGGTGCATGCGCTCCAAATATACAATATTGAATGACACTATACTTCTGGCCTTTGTGGTACCATGTGAAGGTGAGGACATGACTTTACTGGCAAAGATTGTTGCTGTAACCTGTGCTTTGACCAGTATGTGTCCAAGTATCATTATAAAGCAATAGTTTTAGAATGTCAACACATGTTGTGGTACTGTTTACCCCTTCAGACATAATGTCTTTAACGGCTTTGTAACAATTTGAAAATAAAGTCCACAATGGTTGACAAACTCTAGCACTTTATTTATAAGGTGCAAAATTCTGAGTGTAATTTAAGTTGTGAGAAACACTGGACAGAATGCGTACAAAGCGCAGTCCAAAAAAGGATCTTGTTGGCTGTAATACTTTGCAAAAACTTTGTAAAATGTGGAACACTTTCAAGTCACAAACAATAGAATAGGCTTCACTGTCATTGTACAGTTGTACAGTCCAACAAAACTGTGGGAGCTCCACCAGGCTACTGCACAATTAAATATAAGAGAAGGATTAGATAAAACACAGTTACAGAACACACAAGTGAAATAAAAAAAAGTCCAGGATTACGGAAAATCTGTAGTAAAAAACTAGAAAAGCACTCATAGAGCGCATACCTCCGCCAAGGCTCCTTCCGTTTGTCATGGATCACCTCCAAAATGTAATGGGTTTGTGTGTAGGCCTATAGCCACCTGTGGTGAAAATGGCATCAAAGTCTGTCCATCAGTTCTGGAGTATTGTTGCTAACACACTGTGAGAAGATAAGAGCCTTGGCTGAGGTATGCATTGTCAGATCATCACCAAAATATAATGGGTTCCTCTCTAGCCCAAGAACCACCTCTGGTGAATATTTCATCCAAATCCATCCAGTAGTTTTTGTGTAATCCTGCTGCACACATACAAACAAAGCCCTTGGTGGAGGTATGCACTTTCAGATCATCACCAAAATCTAATCATCTGTTCGCTGTGGCATTACACACGTTTCCTGAAAATTTCATCAAAATCCGTTCATAACTTTTTGAGTTATGTTGGTAACAGACAGACAAACAAACAAACAAACAAACAAACAGACAAACCCCCATAAAAACATAACCTCCTTGGCGGAGGTAAAAATACAGGAATATAAAATGACATGCATCAGCAGTGTTTCACACAACAATGTTCTACTATATAACCAGACTCATGCTATATTATTCTAGTGTGCACATGAGGGAGAACCACGGTTGCTGTGGGGCTGCTGCTGGACTGAGTCCCACATCCTAAATGGAACCCCTGGATTACACAGTTTTGGTTCTCACGGGCAACCATGTCATCCAGCTTGTTGCATGTTTAAAGGAGCCACGCATGTTTAAAGGAGCCACGCATGATTTGGATGAGTACACGGACACTGTGAACTCATATATCCACTTTTGTGAGGAGAGCATTCTTCCATCACGCACCAGGGTGAGGTACTCAAATGACAAGCCCTGGTTCACTGCTAAGCTCAGACAGATCAGGAAGGAGAAGGAAGCAGCGCTGAAAAGTGGAGACAGGGACTGTTACAGGGAGGTTAAATATCGGTTTAAAAGAGAGCTGAGGAGAGCTAAATCTGTGTATTCTGAGAGACTCCAGCAGCAGTTCACTGCTAACGACTCGGCTTCTGTGTGGAGAGGACTGAGGCAAATCACCAATTATCGGCCTCAGGCTCCTAAAGGTCAGGATGACAAAGCCCTTTGTCAAAGACTGTCCCAACACTATGCCCGTTTTGACACCTCGTCAGCTGTGTCCAACTCCCCCACTTCCTCCAGCTCCACAGCCTCCACGGTCCCTACTTTATCAAAGGCGGCTCCCCCTCCTCCCCCCCTGCCCTTGTCATCAGTGAGCAGGACGTGCTCAAACAGTTCTCCAGACTGAACCCGCGCAAGGCCCCCGGTCCGGACGGCGTGTCTCCCTCCACCCTGAGACACTGTGTGAAAGAGCTTGCTCCTGTCTTCACAGACATTTTTAGCACCTCCCTTAAGCTATGCCACGTGCCGACCTGCCTCAAATCCTCCACCATCATCCCTGTCCCCAAGAAGCCACGGATCACTGGACTTAACGACTACAGACCTGTAGCACTCACCTCTGTAGTCATGAAGTCCTTTGAGCGCCTGGTCCTGCCCCACCTCAAGTCCATCACCACTCCCCTCCTGGACCCACTGCAGTTTGCCTACCGAGCCAACAGGTCTGTAGACGACGCAGTCAACCTGGCCCTCCACTCCATCCTGCAGCACCTGGACTCCCCGGGAACCTACGCCAGGATCCTGTTTGTGGACTTCAGCTCCGCATTCAACACCATCTGCCCCACTCTGCTCCGGGACAAGCTGTTCCTGCTCAACGTGCCTGACTCCTTCTGCAGGTGGATCACCGACTTCCTGACGGACCGGAGGCAACATGTGCGGCTGGGAAAGACTGTCTCAGACTCTGTTAGCATCAGCACCGGATCACCCCAGGGCTGTGTACTTCCCCCCCTACTCTTCTCCCTTTATACCAACTCCTGCACCTCCAGCCACCAGTCTGTCAAGCTGATCAAGTTTGCGGACGACACCACCCTCATCGGGCTCATCTCCAACGGCGACGAGTCCGCCTACAGGAGAGAGGTGGCCCAGCTGGCGTCCTGGTGCAACAACAACAACCTGCAGCTGAACGCTCTGAAGACAGTGGAGATGATTGTGGACTTCAGGAAAGTCACAACCCCTCTGCCCCCCCTCACCCTCACAGGCTCTCCCATCACCACTGCTGATTCCTTCTGCTTCCTAGGCACCACCATCACCAGGGACCTCAAGTGGGAGCCGACCATCAGCTCCCTCATCAAAAAGGCCCAGCAGAGGATGTTCTTCCTGCAGCAGCTGAGGAAGCTCAAGCTACCCACCAAGATGTTAGTGCAGTTCTACACAGCCATCATCGAGTCCATCCTCACCACCTCCATAACCGTGTAGTACGCAGGAGCCACTGCCAGGGACAGACTAAGGCTGCAGCGCGTCGTGCGCACTGCTGAGAAGGTGATCGGCTGCAAGCTCCCATCTCTCCAGGATCTGTACATCTCCAGGACCCGGAGGCGTGCTGGCCGGATCATAGCCGATCCTTCACACCCTGGTCACGTACTGTTTGCCCCTCTCCCCTCAGGTAGAAGACTTCGGTCCATTCAGACTAAAACCTCCCGTCACATGAACAGCTTCTTCCCCTCTGCCATCAGACTGCTGAGCACTAAGTGACTTATTGACTCTCGTGCACTATGTACAGCAGCTCCACCAGACTCATGTCAATCATCACTGTTTTCTTCTTGCATTACCGACTGCACTATATGGTTCTCCACATTATCTGCTGCGCGCTAATATATTTAAACTGCTGACTAGTATTACTCATTCTTATTCTACACTTTATTGCATGTATAGTTTATTTCTTTTATTTTATCATGTTTAATATTGCAGCATTGCATCGAGACAAATTCCTAGTTTGTGTACTACATGAACAATGGCAATAAATCTGATTCTGGTTCTGATTCTGAGCTCTTCTGGCTGCCTGCAAGTCCACCACAACACATTCATAACTAGAAAAGCACTCATAGAGCGCATACCTCTGCCAAGGTTCCTTCCGTTTGTCATGGATCACCTCCAAAATGTAATGGGTTTGTGTGTAGGCCTATAGCCACTTGTGGTCAAAATGGCATCAAAGTCTGTCCATCAGTTTTGGAGTATTGTTGCTAACACACTGTGAGAAGATAAGAGCCTTGGCTGAGGTATGCATTCTCAGATCATCACCAAAATATAATGGATTCCTCTCTAGCCCAAGAGCCACCTCTGGTGAAAATTGTATCCATATCCATCCAGTAGTTTTGTGCTCACAGCCGTCTTCAGGTCTGCCTTGTACATCTCCAAGTTTTCACCCATCCATTTGTGTTACTTGACAGTTACTGAAAACTTCCTGTGTATATGGACTTACAGTTAAAATTAAACCTGCAAGCAGGTGTAAACGGGCCTTTGCCCCCTGCGCGCCTGCGGAACCCGGAGCCCGTCGTCCCTTGTTGGCTCGGAAAATGTGCCATCATCACTGCAAGGGTTGCATGAATAATAAAGTAAACCATTTGGCGCAGATCTTCCTGTGAGCAGTAAGTGGCACTATCCCTTTTGTCAAATATTTTTATGTCTGAGCGTGCGGAGTGGGACTAATCTCCATCACTGCAATTGCGGTGAAAATTCGACACAATTTGTCCAAGTTACAACTGTCCAACGTATTGTGATTAGGTAAACTTGGACATGTGGCCATGGCACCCCTTAAATTTTAGGTACATGTTGCAGACCTATACAGAACTACAGAAGAGAGTCACCTTGACTTACGTTCCACATTCGGTGACCCTTGGACTTTCCCAACCCTCCAAAGTATAAAACATATTGAATGGCAAGGAAAGGGTTTTCATGGCAACTGTGGTTATCGCAGTGCTGTGGGGCCATAAAAACTACTCCAGTAACAGCACTCCAGGTGGAGATGGGTGTGATGCCTCTGGAGTTAAGAAGAACTCAAATAGCAGCTACATACTGGGCCAACATCAGAGGATTTAGTGACAGTCACCCAGTACACAGTGTACTGAAACTTTGCCAAGAGAAGGAAAAGAGACAAATGAGAAGCTTTGGATGGACAATAGAGAATGAAGTCAGGGAGCTAAGGGTTGCTGATAAAGCAGTATGTCCAACAGTCCCTCTTTCTGCAGAACCACCATGGTGTCTGGAAGAAGTAAAGGTGGATTTTAGACTTTTAACAAATGACATAAGAGGGAGGATAAACAAGAATGAGGTCAATAACTATTTAGATGGTAACTATCCTGACTTTATAAAGATTTATACGAATGCATCTAAATCAACAAAGAACATTTTGGGAATAGCATTCATCATTCCAGAACTGGATGTCATGAAGAAGGAAAGGGTTAGTGATGACTTGGCTATGTATACTGGGGAGCTTTTGGCAATCTGTTTGGCATTGGGCTGGGTGGAGAAAGTAAAGCCCAGAAAGGTTTTGATAGGGTCTGACTCTAGCAGCGCAATGGAAAGTAATGGGCAAATGCATTCAGAGTCAAGACAGGATTTGGTGATGGAAATTGTACATTCAGTAGGGAGAATCTCAAAGGCAGGTGTGGACATTAGATTCATTTGGATCCCTACGCACATTGGAGTGGACGAAATGAGCTAGCAGATTAATGTGCAAAAAGGGCAACTAGGATGAGTCAAGTTAGGTGGAATGTGAAACAGTAAAGCAGAGGTCAAGAGCATTATCAAAACGCAAATTAAAAAGAAGTGGCAGGAAGAGTGGGACAAAGGAAGTAAAGGACGGAGCCTGTATGGCATACAAAGGAAAGTAGGGGGAGCTAGAGAAGTTCACAGGAGTAGGAAGGAGGAGGACATCATATCTAGGTTAAGATTAGGTCACACAGGGCTGAATAGTACATTAGTTATAATGAAAAAACACCCAAATGGAAAATATGATTATTGTGGAAACGATGAAACAGTTGAACATACACTACCGTTCAAAAGTTTGGGGTCACTTAGAAATGTCCTTATTTTTGAAAGAAAAGCATTTTTTTTCAATGAAGATAACTTTAAACTAATCAGAAATACACTCTATACATTGCTAATGTGGTAAATAACTATTATAGCTGCAAATGTCTGGTTTTTGGTGCAATATCTACATAGGTGTATAGAGGCCCATTTCCAGGAACTATCACTCCAGTGTTCTAATGGTACAATGTGTTTGCTCATTGCGTCAGAAGGCTAATGGATGATTAGAAAACCCTTGTGCAATCATGTTAGGTCTGCAATGCTGTAATTGTTGCAAATGGAGGATTCTTTGACAAAAGCAAAGTTTGAAGGAAACAATTATTATTTCAAATACAAATCATTATTTCTAACCTTGTCAATGTCTTGACTATATTTTCTATTCATTTTACAACTCATAGTGGTAAATAAGTGTGACTTCTCATGGAAAACACAAAATAATTGTCTGGGTGACCCCAAACTTTTGAACGGTAGTGTACATTTATGCACTGTCCAAAGTATGAGTTTGCATGGTTAGCATTGGTGGACAGTCTATACAGGAACAAAACCAGCTCAGTATGAAAGAGATTTTGCAGAGAAGTTCAGGGTATGCGGTCTATAATGCAGTTTTTAGGTTTATTAGGGCAACAGGACAAATTTCAAGGATATAGGAGAGTAATGCCATTTCGAATCACACTCCATTCCAGAAGGTGGCGGTAATGCACCTACAAGCCGTTTGCCAACCGCCATAAAACATCAGAAGAAGAAGAAGAAGCAGTTATCCAATAGAAAAAGAAGAATGTTTTAGGTCTGCAGTCCTGAGCAAAGCACAGCCTGTAAGTTGGTTTAAACTTAACATTTTGCATGTTAACCGTTAGATATGAGTGCTACGTTTATTTTGTTATAAGTTGTGGGAGAAAACATTGCCAAATTTGTTTACCTTGAGATTAGCATTTTAGCTAACATTCGCGGCTAGCCCATTAGCATTAGCATGTTTGATCTTTGATCGACCTACAGCCAATATGCACATTACAAAAAAAGCTGTAATGATAATAAATAAAGTGCGATACAGAGACCAATCCAACTCATTGTTTTTAAAGTCACATGCCATAAAGTTCATGGATTTATCTAGTTAAATATACGACAGCACAAGTAATGTAAAGGCAATTAATAATCAACTCCCAAGTAATATACAAAAAAATATTTAAAAAAGAGACAGTGATTATAATTTGAGAGGAGACTTAAACTTAAAAAAAAACCTAAGGTACAAACAACTAAGAAAAGTATGTGCATGTCTGTCAGTGGGGTCAGTGATGACTTGAAGAACCATGTCATCTGCTGGTGTTGGTCCACTGTGTTTGATTAAGACCAAAGTCAGCACAGTCACCTACAAGGAAATTTCAGAGCACATCAAGCTTCATGACACCCCAGCAGTGCCACAGGCTGATCACCTCCATGCCACACCACATTGATACAGTAATTAATCCAAAATTTGCCACGACCAAGTATTGAGTGTGTACATGGACATAATTTTCATTTGGCCAATTTTATCAATTTTCTAAATGACTGGAGATAAAACAATTGACTGCTCTTTTTTTTCTGTGCAGGTGTAATCCAGTTTCCTAGATGTCAGCGACGAGGCAGAGCTTTGACCAGGTCTGGGGTAGACTGCTGCAAGTGTGGTGTGAAGGTCAGCAAAGAAGATTGAGAATTTGAGAGTTTCCTAGATATCAGCGACCTGGCATCCGCACAAACTTCAGAAGCAACCCGCCCGCTTGACCATTCCAGTTGCAGTTAAATAACTGTTCTGTTGTTGCTCTGCAAAATTATAGTCAAAAGTGTAAATTGTAAACGGAAAAAAGTCAATTGTGAGGCTGAGGAGTCTGAACTTTGTTGGCCCAGACCAGCTGGGAGACATAGTCTCTCCACCGAGTCCTGGGTCTGCCCCGGGGTCTCCTCCCAGTGAGACGTGCCCGAAACACCTCAAGTGGGAGGTGTCCAGGAGGCATCCTAATCAGATGCCCATACCACCTCAACTGACTCCTTTCAATGTGGAGGAGCAGCAGTTCTACTCTGAGCCTCTCCCGGAAGACTGAGATCCTCACCCTATCTCTGAGGGTGAGTTCAGCAATCCTACGGAGAAAGCTCATTTCATCCGCTTGTATCCGCAATCTTGTTCTTTCGGTCATTACCCAAAGCTTGTGACCATAGGTGAGAGTAGGAATGTAGATTGACTGGTAAATCGACAGCTTTGCCTTACAACTAGACTTGTACAGGTACATCTCAAAAAATTTGGATATCATGAAAAAGTTCAATATTTTTTGTCACTCATTGCAGAAAGTGAAACCCATATATTTTATGGATTCATTACAGAGAGAGTGATATATTTCAAGTGCTTATTTATTTTAATTTTGATGATTATGTCTTACAGCCCATGAAAACCCCAAATTCACTTTCTCAAAAAATTAGAATATTGCATAAGATTAATTTTAAAAAAATAGTTATTTAATAGAAATGTTGGCTGACTGAAAAGTATGTCCATGTACACACTCGATACTTGGTCAGGGCAAATTTTGGCTTAATTACTGTATCAGTGTGGCGTGGTATGGAGGTGATCAGCCTGTGGCACTGCTGAGGTGTTATGAAGGTCCAGGTTGCTTTGATAGTGACCTTCAGCTCGTCTGAATAGTTGGGTCTGGTGTCTCTCATTTTCCTCTTGACAATACTCCATAGATTCTCAATGGGGTTTAGGTCAGGAGATTTTGCTGGCCAATCAAATACAGTGATGCCATGGTCATTAAACCAGGTTTTGATACTTTTGTCAGTGTATGTGTGTGTGTGGGGGGGAGGTGCCAAGTCGTGCTGGAAAATAAAATCAGCTTCTCCATAAAGCTTGTCAGCAGAGGGAAGCATGAAGTGCTGTAAAATTTCCTGGTAGAAGACTGCGGTGACTTTGGTCTTGATAAAACACAGTGGACCAACACCAGCAGATGACCTCTGTTCAGATAAAAGTAAATTTTGCATTTCATTTGGAAATCAAAGTCCCAGAGTCTGAAGAAAGCAGAGAGGCACAGAATCTAAGTTGCTTTAGGTTTAGCGTGACGTTTCCACAGTCAGTGATGACTTGAAGAACCATGTCATCTGCTGGTGTTGGTCCACTGTGTTTTATCAAGACCAAAGTCAGCGCAGTCGTCTACCAGGAAATTTAAGAGCACATCAAACTTCCCTCTGCTGACAAGCTTTAATGAGAAGCTGATTTCATTTTCCAGCAGGACTTGGCACCCCCCCCCACACACACACAGTAGTAGATTAGTTTATTTGACAGGGACAGTGCAATAAACATAGACAATTAATCAAAGACAATCAATCTGATGTGTTGCACATAGAGTGTATAGCTATTAGCTAATTTGCAACTCTTGTCCCTGGACACATACACACACACTCTGCCAAAAGTATCAAAACCTGGTTTCTTGACCATGGCATCAAGTCCACATCAAACATGTATGTCTACATCAAACATCACTGTGTTTGATGTGGACATACTTGTCATTTGGCCAACATTTCTATTTAAAAAACTAGTTTTTAAAATTAATTTTCTGTAATTTTCTAATGTTTTGAGAAACTGAATTTGGGGTGTTCATCGGTTGTAAGCCATAATCATCAAAATTAAAATAAACACTTGAAATATATCATTCGCTGTGTAATGAATCTATATAATACATGGGTTTCACTTTCTGAAATGAGTGACCAAAAATATTGAACTTTTTCATGATATTCTAATTTTCTGAGATGTACAGACGTGGACAAAATTGTTGGTACCCCTCTGTTAATGAAAGAAAAACCCACAATGGTCAATAAATAAAAATTCTATGAAAATAAACCAATGAAAATCAGACAATGCTTTTGAATTGTGGTTCAACAGAATTATTTTAAAAAACAAACTCATGAAACAGGCCTGGACAAAAATGATGGTACCCTTAACTTAATATTTTGTTGCACAACCTTTTGAGGCAATCACTGCAATCAAACGATTTCTGTAACTGTCAATGAGACTTCTGCACCTCTCAGCAGGTATTTTGGCCCACTCCTCATGAGCAAACTGCTCCAGTTGTCTCAGGTTTGAAGGGTGCCTTCTCCAGATGGCATGTTTCAGCTCCTTCCACAGATGTTCAATAGGATTTAGATCAGGGCTCATAGAAGGCCACTTTAGAATAGTCCAATGTTTGGCTCTTAGCCATTCTTGGGTGTTTTTAGCTGTGTTTTGGGCCATTATCCTTTTGCAAGACCCATGACCTGCGACTGAGACCAAGCTGTCTGACACTGGGCAGCACATTTCTCTCTAGAATACCTTGATAGTCTTGAGATTTCATTGTACCCTGCACAGATTCAAGACACCCTGTGCCAGATTCAGCAAAGCAGCCCCAGAACATAAGAGAACCTCCTCCATGTTTCACAGTAGGGACAGTGTTCTCTTCTTGGTATGCTTCATTTTTGCATCTGTGAACATAGAGCTGATGTGCCTTGCCAAAAAGTTCCAGACTTTTGTCAGATTCAAGTTATTTCTGTGACCTTTGTGGGTTTTTCTTTCATTAACAGAGGGGTACCAACAATTTTGTCCACGGCTGTAATTAACTGCTCTTATTTTTTCTCTACAGGTGGCATGAAGGTCAGCAAAGAAGACTGAGAATTTGAGAGTTTCCTAGATATCAGTGACCTGGCATCCACACAAACTTCAGAAACAACCGGCCCGCATGACCATTCCAGTTGCAGTTAAATTATTGTTCTGGAAAAAAGTCAAAATTTTATCACAGTCTGTTTTAATTGTATAAAAAAACCCAGTAATTTAAAAAAAATAGACAAAAATTAGTCATAAAAAATCCACAAATTTATAAACTTGTACTTGTACTATGTACAAGAACAGTCAATTTTACAAGAGGAAATTACAAATTTGAAGAAAATGGTTTCAAATTTATCTAAATTTACAGAGAAAAGTAGAAAATGATAAGAATATTGTTATAAATTTTGGAGAAGAACCTCAAACCTTCAAGACTGAAGTCATTACTCAAGCTTTTAAGTAGGTGCTTTTTGCATCCTTAGCTCTCCTAGAAATTTTTGTTTAACTGATATGTGTGTGTAATGGAATGTGTAGTTATAAAAACAGGTTCCTACTCACATGTGGTGATTTAAAAGAAAACAAAGGACAATAATCAATGTGCAATGTTTGTTAATGTTACCAATCTTTTCATTTGGCAAACTGTCAGTCAAAGTTGGTCCAAATGTTGTCCTATAAATGGCTATCACTTAGTGGTGTACTCACTTTTGTTGCCAGCAGGTTAGACATTAATAGCTATGTGTTGAGTAATTTTGAGAGGACAACAGATTTCCACTGTTGTACAAGCTGTACACTGACTACTTTACATTACATCAAAGTGTCATATCTTCAGTGTTGTCCCATAAAAAGATAAAATAAAATATTTATAAAACTATGAGGGGTGTACTCACTTTTGTGAGATATTGTATATTGGAAGATGGTGAATTGTAAACTGTTTTTATAGAAATATTTATTGAACTGTTTTTTCCATGAATGATATGTCCAGTGGGAGGTGCTTGGTCATTAAAATGGGGTTGCTGTGAGGCTGAGGAGTCTGAACTTTGTTGCAGCAGAGGTAACATGGATTCTGCTGTATGTAAATGAGACAGTGGCCTGTTTTCTCCCATTTTGAAGGAGTTGTTAGAGGACTCCATTTTAAAGAGACAAAGATCTTTAATACACTCATTCAGACTCATAGTTCTTGGAGTAGCTGTTAGTCTCTTTGGATCTGCACATCACTGATAGGTAAGTGTTACCATGGCGAAGGTTGACTCCTCGCCATGGGACATCGGGAATATATATCGGAAATTCATCGGAAATAAATATTCTCAATTTCTAGAGCTTAAACTATTCAGAGTTTAAAAGTTAATTTAAAAATTATTAATTTCTACATGAGAGAACATCATACAATTTTTCTTGGTGGGGGGCTTCAAGGTTTTAATTAGGTCCATTTTTTTATCTGCAATTGTGCAACTACAGAGAGCCGCTTAGTCACTAGTGGATGTGCAATTTTTGCCTCAAATGTGTGGTTGTTATGTACATATGTTCAAAAATTTATAACTCCAAGACCTTCCCACCCCTCCCCATAAGCTCATGGATTGAATGGCGAGGAGGGTGTGTCCATGGTAACACGTTTGATGTCATGCTAATGTTGATGTTCAGTTATGATCATGGCTGTGTTCTGATGAATCTCAGAAAATTTCACGTCATTCTGGCCAGCGGCGCGTGTGTAATAAATAGAACAGTTTTCAGCAATTCTTTCGTTAACCACTATGTGGTACTATAACTTTTGTCAGGCACAAATGCAACTACATCAAAATGATGTAGTTGCATTTGTAGCGGGACTATTTTCCATCATGGAAAGTTTGGTGCACATCGGACAAGTTTTGCCCGAGTTACAGCTGCTTGGTTTTGTAAAGGGAGGAGTCAAAATTCGCCATGGCAACACTTCCTTGTCAGTTATGTGTTGTACACCCATATAGGACTATATATGACAGTCACCTAAACCTGTGTTCCAAATTTCATGACTCTAGAACCTTCCCACCCCTCCCCATAAGCTCACGGATTGAATGGCGAGGAGGGCGTGTCCACGGTAACAGGTTTGATGCCATGCTAATGTTGTTGTTCAGTTATGATCATGCCTGTGGTCTGATGAATCTCAGAAAATTTCACGTCATTCTGGCCAGCGGCACGTGAGTAATATAACAGTTTTCAGCAATTCTTTCGTTAACCACTATGTGGCGCTATATCAGTTTTCAGGTATTTTGATGTCATTGTGTTCGGGGCGGGACTATTTTCCATCATGGAAAGTTTGGTGTACATCGGACAGGATTTGCCCGAGTTACAGGTGGTTGAAGTTGTAAGGAGAGGAGTCAAATTTCGCCATGGTCCCCTGGCCACGCCTTTTGAGATTTTGACTTAATTTATATAATTTTTAATGGCCAATGCCTATAGATGTCGCCATGTAAAAATGAGCTCAATCGGAGCAGGTCCCTAGGACTAGTTCGTTCAAATGCGAGGTGTGACTTTTTTCCAAATTGGAGGTGGGGCGACTTTGAGGCAAGATGGCGGCCTTCCTGTTGGTGGTGGGTATAGGCCACAATGATGTTTTTTGCATATCTTCAGGTGATGCACACATCACCCAAATTTTATGTCTCTACGGCAAAGTTTATGGTCTCCAGTCTCCATAGACCTTGTACGTTTGGCCCCACCCACAAAAATGAGGGGTGGGGGGGCACATATGTTTTCCAGTCAAATTTTTTTGCTGGGTCTGAGGGGTTTGCCAAAAAAAATTGCGTTTTGGTTAACGTTAAGAGGGTGAAAAATGCGATCATTTAGGCGGAACGTGAAAAAAAAAATAAAGAAACGAAGCAGATACCAATAGGGCTTTCGCCAACTGACGTTGTCAGTGGCTCAGGCCCTAATAAATAAAATTCAGAAATGGGGATTTGGACAGAATGTTTACATCTGAACTCCATGTTGTATGTTGGTAGGGATCCAGCCCATTAACCTCTTAAATGCTCGCCAAATAGTGTGCCTTTGCAGTCCTGTTCATTTTGGCGTAGTACTGTCCCTTTAAACTTTGCTTTTAATGGAAGCGCTGGCTGGACTTCACCTCCCAGAATGCATTTCATGTTTGTCACGTGGGCTTGCTTCCGAGCAATCAACAGTCCTGCACTGATATGCAAAGTAGTCACGGCCCACATTTGCAATGTGAGGAAACAGCCATGAAAAGAACCAATATAACTTCCAACCACACTCCTTTATTACCTCCGCCAGGAGGTTATGTTTTTGCCGGGGTTTGTCTGTCTGTTGGTTAGCAAGATAACTCAAAAAGTTTTGGACGGATTTCGATGAAACTTTCAGGCGTTGTTGGAAATGGTACAAGGAAGAACTGATTAAATTTTGGGGATGATCCGGATCACCGTCCAGAAGAAAACCGCCATTACGGAAAATGCAATTTTCGTGAATAACTACTGAACCACTAATCCTATCATTGTCAATCCAATTGCTAGTCATATGTTTTCATGGTCAAGGAATCTGAAAACGTACACACAAACACTGTATGGGGGGAACTGTGGCCGCCATTACGGAAAATGCCATTTTCGTGAATAACCACTGAACCACTAATCCTATCATTGTCAATCCAATTGCTAGTCATATGTTTTCATGGTCAAGGAATCTCAAAATGTACACACAAACACTGTATGGGGGGAACTGTGGCCGCCATTACGGAAAATGTTGTTTTTGTGAATAACTACTCAACCACTAATCCTATCATTGTCAATCCAATTGCTAGTCATATGTTTTCATGGTCAAGGAATCTGAAAACGTACACACAAACACTATATGGGGGGAACTGTAGCGCTTGGCGGAGGTCTGCACTCTCCGAGTGCTTTTCTAGTTGATGGTGGTGTGTTCAGAGCACGTTTATAAAGGTACGTTATGATTTACAGCATATAAGTCCGTTGTTGTTGCTTAGTGGTTAAACCTTGCTTGCTCATAGCTTTGAGGCTAAGTTAGCAGTGCTAAGCTAAAGTCATTCATTCATTCATCTTCTTCCGCTTAATCCTTTTCAAGTCGCCCGGGGGGCTGGAGCCTACTTTGTTGTATTTAACCACAATTTTCACTGTGCTTCAGTAAAGCAGATTTTACAAGGGCTGGGTTACATTCAAAATCATTTGTTACCTCTGCCAAGGAGGTTATATTTTTGCCGGTGTTTGTTAGCAACATAACTCAGAAGGTTATGGATGGATTTTGATGACATTTTCAGGAAAGGTGTATCATGGCACGGGGAACAGATGATTAGATTTTGGTGATGATCTGAGAGTGCACACCTCCACCAAGGCCTTTGTTTGCATTTGTGCAGCAGGATTACACAAAAACTACTGGATTGATTTAAATGAAATTTTCACCATAGTTGGTTCTTGGGCTAGAGGGGAAGCCATTACATTTTCGGAGATGATCTGACAATGCATACCTCCACTTTTAGCAACAATACTCCAAAACTACTGGATGGATTTGGATGAAATTTTCACCAGAAGTGGTTCTTGGCCTACACGCGAACCCATTGCATTTTGGGGGTGATCCATGACTGCATACTTCTACCAAGGCTCAATCTTCTTGCAGTGGTTTAGTAGTATTGTGTAGAAACTACTGGATGGATTTTGCTGAAATTTTAACCAGAGATGGTCCTTGGCCTGCAGACGAACCCATTACATTTTGGAGCTCATCTGTGAGCGCATACCTCTACCAAGGCCCAATCTTGCAATGTATGGTGGGATGGAGGAGGTGAGATACAAACAGCTGAATGGACAAAGGGAGGGAAGGAGGGAGCTTTGGCGGAGGTATGAACTCTCAGAGTGCTTTTCTAGTTTCAGAAAGTGAAATCCATATATTATGTAGATTCATTACAGAGAGAGTGATACATTTCAAGTGTTTATTTATTTTAATTTTGATGATTGTCTTACAGCCACATGAAAACCCCAAATTCAGTTTCTCAAGAAATTAGAATTTTACATACAATAAATTAAAAAAAAAGTTTTTAAATAGAAATGTTTGCCGACTGAAAAGTATGTCCATGTACACACTCAATACTTGGTCAGGGCAAATTTTGGCTTAATTACTGTATCAATGTGGCGTGGCATGGAGGTGATCAGCGTGCGGTACTGCTGAGGTGTTATGGAGGTCCAGGTGGCTTTGATAGTGACCTTCAGCTTATCTGCATTGTTGGGTCTGGTGTCTCTCATCTTCCTCTTCACAATCCTCTCATCGATTATCTATGGGGTTTAGGTCAGGAGAGTTTGCTGGCCAATCAAACACAGTGATGCCATGGTCATTAAACCAGGTTTTGATACTTTTGTCAGTGTGTGTGTGTGTGGGGGGGGGTGCCAAGTCCTGCTGGAAAATAAAATCAGCTTCTTCATAAAGCTTGTCAGCAGAGAGAAGCATGAAGTGCTGTAAAATTTCCTGGTAGACGACTGCAGTGACTTTGGTCTTGATAAAACACAGTGGACCAACACCAGCAGATGACCTCTGTTCAGATAAAAGTAAATTTTGTATTTCATTTGGAAATCAAAGGCCCAGAGTCTGGAGAAACTGGAGAGCCACAGAATCTAAGTTTCTTGAGGTTTAGTGTGACGTTTCCACAGTCAGTGATGACTTGAGGAACCACGTCATCTGCTGGTGTTGGTCCGCTATGTTTGATCAAGACCAAAGTCAGCACAGTTATCTACAAGGAAATTTCAGAGCACATCAAGCTTCCCTCTGCTGACAAGCTTTATGGACAAGCTGATTTCATTTTCCAGCAGGACTTGGTACCCCCCCCCCCCACACACACTGCCAAAAGTATCAAAACCTGGTTTAATGACCATGGCATCACTATGTTTTGATTGATCACTGTGTCCTGACCTTAACCCCATAGAGAATCTATGGAGTATTGTCAAGAGGAAGATGAGAGACACCAGACCCAACAATGCAGACGAGCTGAAGATCACTATCAAAGCAACCTGGACCTTCATAACACCCCAGCAGTGCCACAGGCTGATCACCTCCATGCCATGCCACATTGATACAGCAATTAAGCCAAAATTTGCCCCGACCAAGTATTGAGTGTGTACATGGACATAATTTTCATTTGGCCAATTTTATCAATTTTCTAAATGACTGGAGAAAAAACAGTTGACTGCTCTTATTTTTCTGTGCAGGTGTAATCCAGTTTCCTAGATGTCAGCGACGAGGCAGAGCTTTTCCCAGGTCTGGGGTAGACTGCTGCAATGATTGTTCAGTGTTTCCTCTGGCTAAAACACTTTGGCGTGGTGGCAACATATTTTTTTTTTGGGGGGGGGGGGTGTTGAACATCAACCATGTGTAAAAATGAGAAAACATATGACAGTGGAAGGCAAAACAACATTCAAACAATATACCTTGGTACACAGTTTCACCTTGAACCTTTGACCTCTGACTCTGGGTTTGGGGCCAAACCGTTAGAGGTTATGGTTGGAATTCCTGATTCCCTCTTACTGTACAATGAGTAAAGATAGAATCATTGAAAAGATTATTTTATTGTATATTCATGGATGACAGACACAGAGAGGGGAACAATTTGGTCTTGGATGCTGACGTTTTGCCCATTGAATCTTAGATAGATAGATAGATAGATAGTTTATTTCGAACACAAAAATATAACAAATACAAGCAAATGGCAAATGCAATAAAGTAACAGTATACACTGTTCGAAAGGGAGAAGGAAGAAGTGAACACTTAATAATTCCATCTCCTCTTTTCCATAGATACACCCATGTGAATTTTATACAAATTACCACCTTTTAAGACCCCAAGTAAACAATTTACTGTATTTTTTACAAATCAACATTAACACCCATCCATTCTAACATACAATGATGTCCATACATCAAAACCAGCCTCAAACAACACAGATATACACAGTGCTGTCCCACCCACCATTCCATAGTGTCCCATAATGTCCCAGAGTGAACATAATGAATCGTACATATAACTACTACCCTTCTAACATATACCCTTTCAGCAAATGGTGCTTATACCTCTTTTTGAATTGATTTCTGTTTGTACATAGTTTCAGTTCCGGCTCCAGACTGTTCCACAAATCCACCCCACAGACAGATATGCACATACTTTTCTTGGTTGTACATATCTTGGGTTTTGTAAAGTTTAAGTCTCCCCTCAAATTATGATCATTGTCTCTTTTTTTAAATATTTTTTGTATATTAGTTGGTAGTTGATTATTAATCGCCCTGTACATTACTTGTGCTGTCTTAAATTTAACTAAATCGATGAACTTTATGACGTGACTTTAAGAACAACGCATTGGTATGGTCTCTATATCCTGCATTGTTTATTATCCTTATAGCTCTTTTTTGTAATGTGCATATTGACTGTAGGTTGGTCTGGTAGGTGTTTCCCCAGACTTCTACACAGTAGTTAAGATAAGGTAAAAATAGTGAATTGTACAATAAGACCAATGATTTATAGTCCAAGAAGTGTCTTGTCTTCCCCAGTATGCCTATACATTTTGCTAATTTGGCCCGGATGTGACTGATGTGAGGTTTCCAGCAGATTTTATTGTCTAGCGTCACCCCCAGAAACTTATTTTCCTGTACTGTTTCTATTCTGGTATCATCTATCGTTACCATTATTTCATGATTTATTTTATAATTTCCAAACAACATAATCTTTGTTTTTTTTAGATTTAGAGATAATTTATTTTTGTTGAACCACTGTGTTAATTTTTCCATTTCAGTTGTGACCACCTCTAAAACCTGCTGCAAATTCTCACCAGTGCAAAGGATATTTGTGTCATCCGCAAACAAAATAAATTTCAGAATTTTTGATACTTGGCATATGTCATTTATATACAAAATAAAGAGTTTGGGTCCCAAAACTGACCCCTGGGGCACACCACAAGTGATGTCCATGAAGGGTGATTTGTGCATCTTTATTTCGGATAGATTAGATTAAAAAAACAAGAAAGGTACAGAACAATATACCAGGTGGAAAAAAATCTGAAAAGGTTGAATTAAACAATAACTCCTCGGATTCTTCAGTTCAACATAAATTATCCAAAAAGGGTGATGGGTGAAGCCGCAGCTTATATTACCCACCCATGTTCCATCTAAGAAGTCAAAAAAAGAAATAAAATAAAAGTAATTGCATAACAAAACGTGACAAAACGAAGCTAAGCGACAGCACAACACAGACTGGATATGATAATCGTTATGTGATTTTACATGTCACTTTGTATATATGTTTGGAGTATTCCTTTGTTTAGTTTTTGTTTAAATTGTCCAAGCGTTGTACATGATTTGAATTCAGGTCCAAAAGCGTTCCACAGTCTGACTCCCTGCACTGAGACACAGTGTTGCTTGGTAGTAGTTCTCACTGAAAATTTTTGAAATATACATGTTCCTCTGAAATGATATTGTTTCTCCCTTATTCGGAATTTCTGTAAGCGGTCAGAATGACAGTATCAGTTTTCTGAATAACTGGAGTTGACACATAATTAACTGCTCTTATTTTTCTCTACAGGTGGTGTGAAGGTCAGCAAAAAAGATTGAGAATTTGAGAGTTTCCTAGATATCAGCGACCTGGCATCCGCACAGACTTCAGAAGCAGCCCGCCCACGTGACCATTCCAGTTGCAGTTAAATAATTGTTCTGTTGTTGCTCTGCAAAATTATGGTCAAAAGTGTAAATTGTATAAGGAAAAAAGCCAAAATTTTCTCACAATCTGTTTCAAATGTATAAAAAAACAGTAATTTTATTTAAAAATAGACAAAAATTAGTCATAAAATAATCCACATATTTATAAACTTTATGTACAAGAAAAGTCAATTTTACAAGAGGAAAATACAAATTTGAAGAAAATGGTTTCAAATTTATATAAATTTACAGAGAAAAGTAGAAAATGATAAGAAAATTCTTATAAATTTTGGAGAAGAACCTCAAACCTTCAAGACTGAAGTCATTACTCAAGCTTTTAAGTAGGTGCTTTTTGCATCCTTAGCTCTCCTAGAAATTTTTGTTTGACTGATATGTGTGTGTAATGGAATGTGTAGTTATAAAAAGAGGTTCCTACTCACATATGGTGATTTAAAAGAAAACAAAGGACAATAATCAATGTGCAGTGTTTGTTAATGTTATTAATCTTTTCATTTGGCAAAATGTCAAAGTTGGTCCAAATGTCCTATGAATGGATGGTTACTGTGGACGAGTAAATACACACCTGGACAAAATTGTTGGTACCCTCTGTTAATGAAAGAAAAAACCCTCAATGGTCACAGAAATAACTTGAATCTGACAAAAGTGGTGATAGATACAAATTCTATGAAAATTAACCAATAAAATCAGACAATGCTTTTGAATTGTGGTTCAACAGAATTATTTTAAAAAACAAACTCAAACCCTGGACATAAATGATGGTACCCTTAACTTAATATTTTGTTGCACAACCTTTTGAGGCAATCACTGCGATCAAAGGATTTCTGTAACTTGTCAATGAGACTTCTGCACCTCTCTGCAGGTATTTTGGCCCACTCCTCATGAGCAAACTGCTCCAGTTGTCTCAGGTTTGAAGGGTGATGTATCTTGACCTTGGAGTTCACCATGAATGTGTTTAGAGGTTGTTCTGGGCTCTTTTGTTACCATTCGTATTATCCGTCTCCTCCTGCGGCCACGTCCAGGGAGGTTGGCTACAGTCCCGTGGATCTTACATTTCTGAATATGTGCAACTGTAGTCACAGGAACATCAGGCTGCTTGGAGATGGTCTTATAGCCTTTACCTTTAAAGGCCAAATGTCACGTAATTTTTTTTTTCCAAATGCCAACGAATTTTGATAAAATACACATAGCTTAAACCAAATATTCATACCGGAGACCATATCACCCACCCGTATTTACATAATTGCACAAAATACACCAGGCGAAGGCCCCCCTAGCGGCTGTCAGTGTGTGACAGCCAATCCAGACCGCGGCCATGTTGTTGACGTCACAAATTTCACCCTGGCTGCCCTGCCTATCCACATTCACACTTATCAACATTGGACAATCATGACGGAAAGTGACAGCGATTGTGAACAAATTAGTTTAGTTTTGTCCTCTGGTGAATCGGACTTGGAATTCAGGGAAGACGACACCCCAGATACTGATGACAGTGGTTCAGACAGTGACAGAGGCATAGAACCTTACAGGTTCGAGCCGTCCGAGACGGAATCAGATGCTTTGTCTGATGACAACAGTTCCGACAATGACCAGAGAGCAGAACCAGTGGAAAATGTCATTGAATTGGACATTAATCGCCTCCAGAATGTTGAATGGTAAGCCAAAAGAAATCTGTGATGTTTAAATTAATTATAACCACCGGCAAAATTGGGAAGCCGAAGGGGGTCTGTCGAGGGCGCCCCATAAATATCGATTTTTCGGAAGCCATTATTATGACGATACAGTGGGGCGCTAGCTTACGGTAGAACCCTTTCTTTCCTCATTCAGTTGTAGCAACAAAATCAAGGATGAAATGGAAGTAATTGTGGAAAATGACTTGATATAAAATCCCCAGGATCGTGTGTGTAGGGCCATAACCCTGGGTAATAAGGGACACTTTTCTGCATCCTGCTCAAAATAAAAAAAGCAGAATTACACTTAAAACACATACCTGTCAAGGCATACCTCATGCCTCCCTTATTGGGGGGCTTTCACACCTGTACTGAGTACTTAAAAACTGTATTTATAGGCAGATGAAAGAAAACTGACCCCCACCCCACCCCCCCACCCCAAAAAAAAACTGCAACATGACCTATTTCAAACATATTTATTCAAATGTACACTTTTATGGACACAATCTTGAGCCACAACTTTTTGGTAATGTGAAAATAATAAGCCAAGTAGCACAAAAAAATAAATAAAATACAAAAAAATACAAAAATATTTTTCAAATTTACATTAGCACAAGGTAGATTGCTTAATTTGAAAGTACACAATAAGAATTATTCTGAATATAGTTCTTAATTGTCAGCTAGATACTGTATATACACTTGGAATTAAAGAGTTTTTATTTGTCAGCTTTGTTACACTAATGCACTTGGATGAACTTGAAACAAGAAAATGTTCACTGATGCTGCTTGTTATAGTTCCAAGTAGCAGCCTTTGCTGACTCTAGCATTTCTGATGTGGCAGATCAGATCAGGTGGCAGATCAGAAGTGATCTGCCACCAAAGGGGGTAGATTGTGCCCTGCCACAAAAAAATGACAAACCATCACTTCTGCTAGTGATGCATTGGATTTGGAAGGCGATTCCTCTCTGTTCCGGAGCCGCAAGACAGTAGAAAGTGTGAGGCCATCAGCCTACTTCTCACTGTAGTGATAATAGCTCACGCTGAGCGCTCTGCCCGCCCCGGCCATCAGCCTAATGATTGAGTCCACACTTCTCATTGTAGTGAGAATAGCTCACGTTGAGCGCTCTGCCAGCCCCCTAGCTGTGGGGGTCACATGCACGACGTGTTCCTCAACACACTCACTAATTTTTTTTCCCGTATATTTTTCTTTTGGGCATACAGAAATGGCAATACGCCCGTATTTGCTAAAATTGCATTTTCCCCGTACCGGTATTAAAATACGGCCAAAACGTATCACTTGACAGGTATGAAATCATTTCCCAGAAAAGTGTCCCTTATTACCCAGCTGTCCCTTATAGCCCCGTTTTACGGTATTAAAATACGGCGAAAACGTATCACTTGACAGGTATGAAAACATTTCCCAGAAAAGTGTCCCTTATTACCCCGCCGTCCCTTATAGCCCCGTTTTACGGTATTAAAATACGGCGAAAACGTATCACTTGACTGGTATGAAAACATTTCCCAGAAAAGTGTCCCTTATTACCCAGCTGTCCCTTATAGCCCCGTTTTACGGTATGGGTGAAATATCCAATTTTTTCTTTCTTGTTGCTCACTTCAATCTTCCAGTCTCCATATAAACAATCAATCGGGATACCCCAAGCATCAAACTAGGGTACAATCTGTTTCGTCACTTCCGCCTTCTTCTCCAGGCGATTCCGGGGGCCCTGAGTGGTAACGTCAGGCCAAGCACGGCAGTTTTAAATTAACGAATGTTCCGGCGTTACTGAAGCATATTGTTGTAAGATGTGCCTAATGCAGGTGTTTAGAAAGGACAGCTCAGTGCGTGAACGTGAGTGAGTGCGTGCGCGCAGCCGAGGCGCGCCCCAGGTGTGTGGAATGGCTCCCGACGAGTGAACGGTGTGTGTGATTTGGGGAGGATGAGAGACAGAGAGCGAGGCGACCGGAGCAGGTAGAAATGGTTGCTAATAACAGTGCAGTCGGTGAATAAAGCCCCAACGCTTCAGCAATACGGCCTGTGCCTCTGTGTACCACCTGTTTAACAAGAGTGAGGTTTTACTCGGGAGTTGACCCCGGAGGAGGAAAAGCGCCTCCGGCCCTGGAGAAGACGGATCTCCCCTGCATCCCCCAACCACGGTTAGGAGACCAGAAGCAGGAACGGTTAACACTGGCGACCACGAAGGGACTCTCACGCTGTTAAGAGGGTGGTGAGTACCAAACGCAAAGGACAGCGGCAGCTGGGCCGAGTGACTGTGATGGCAGCTAAGCTAATGAGACATGGCGGCCGCTCGCTATCCCGCCGATATCTACAGACAAGATACTAACTACTCAAACCCGTTCATGTCGCTGGCTAATCGTCAGGAGTGCAGACGAGGTGCTGTGAGGGCTCATGAATGTCGGGCTGAGATGAAGTGTGGACATTGTGGCCCATTTCTGTGTGATGAGAGCTGCGCGGGCGCACCTGTTGGTGGAGAGGATTTGTTCGCGCCATTCGGCAGCCCCGCGCAATTTGCCACCGGCTGTGGACGGGGACCCAGCAGACCAGGACCTCAGCCTGTACAACCTGTTCGCTACCGCCTCCAGTGATGGCCCCAGCAGTTCCCGGCCGTCCACTCCACCCGCTAATGCCCCCAATGTGATCGGGTCTCTTCCACCCACTCCTTCCCATGTGATATTTGGCCATGGTGGGGGTGCGGTGGGAGAACCACGCCATCAGGCTCAGCACTTGTCACGGCCCAAATGTCGGCGCAGAGGACCGGACCGTTACGGGGACTGGGTTACTGAGTGAGCCAACTGTGGTAGTTCCTGTTTGCACTAGAGACTCTCCAGTTCACATTTTTGGACTCTAGTTAAAATGTTCTGTATGTTTGTTTTTAAAAAAAAAAAAAAAAAAAAAAAGCTGAAGTGACAATGCTTTCATATACCCACCTGCACTTTGTTTTAATTGAATGTATTGTATTTTGATTAGTTAAACAGTATTACTCCCGGTTGCCTAGAAATAGATTTCAGAATGTAATGTACTCCTTGTTTAATTAGAAACAATGGTATTCCAAGTATTTGTCCCTCATGTTTTCACTGCCAAATGAGCTAGTTTTACCACTGCATAGACACTCGTAACCTACCTACCTATTTGAGTCCCTGTTGTATATTGGACACTGCTACTGCTACTGCTAGGCGCACAAATGTAGAGAGTGTGTACCAATTTTATATGGTTTAAATGGAATGGAATTAGTATTAATTGCCAATCCATGGTGGGGGTAGTGTTGTAAGATGTGCCTAATGCAGGTGTTTAGAAAGGACAGCTCAGTGCGTGAACGTGAGTGAGTGCGTGCGCGCAGCCGAGGCGCGCCTCAGGTGTGTGGAATGGCTCCCGACGAGTGAACGGTGTGTGTGATTTTGGGCGGATGAGAGACAGAGAGCGAGGCGACCGGAGCAGGTAGAAATGGTTGCTAATAACAGTGCAGTCGGTGAATAAAGCCCCAACGCTTTAGCAATATGGCCTGTGCCTCTGTGTACCACCATATCCTGTTTAACAAGAGTGAGGTTTTACTCGGGAGTTGACCCCGGAGGAGGAAAAGCGCCTCCGGCCCTGGAGAAGACGGATCTCCCCTGCGTCCCCCAACCACGGTTAGGAGACCAGAAGCAGGAACGGTTAACAATATGCACCAAGACCCGAATGGATCGGTTCCCTTTTATATCTAGTTTCAAGACATTTTAAGGACCCTGTTACGTGACATTTGGCCTTTAACATGCTTGTCTATAATTTTCTTTCTAATCTCCTGAGACAACGCTCTCCTTTGCTTCCTCTGGTCCATGTTTAGTGTAATAAACACCATGTCACCAGACAGCACAGTGACTACTTTTCACCCTTTAAATAGGCCGACTGACTGATTACAAGTTTGTAGACACCTGTGATGTTAATTAGAGGACACATCTTGGTTGAACATGTCCCTACGGTCACATTATTTTCATTCTTTTCTAGGGGTACCATCATTTTTGTCCAGGCCTGTTTCATGAGTATATTTTTTAAAGTAATTCTGTTGAACCACAATTCAAAAGCATTGTCTGATTTTCATTGGTTAATTTTCATAGAATTTTTATTTATTACCACTTTTGTCAGATTCAAGTTATTTCTGTGACCTTTGTGGGGTTTTCTTTCATTAACAGAGGGGTACCAACAATTTTGTCCACGGCTGTAATTAACTGCTCTTATTTTTCTCTACAGGTGGCGTGAAGGTCAGCAAAGAAGAACTCTCCTGACCTAAACCCCATAGAGAATCTATGGAGGATTGTCAATATTCTCAAAAATATTAGAATATTACATAAAATTATTTAAAAAAATGTTTTTTAATAGAAATGTTGGCTGGTTGAAAAGTATGCCCATGTACACACTCAATACTTGGTCTGGGCAAATTTTGGATTGATTACTGTATCAATGTGGCGTGGCATGGAGGTGATCATCCTGTGGCACTGCTGAGGTGTGATGAAGGTCCAGGTTGCTTTGATGGTACCTTCAGCTCGTCTGCATTGTTGGGTCTGGTGTCTCATCTTCCTCTTGACAATTCTCCTTAGATTCTCTATGGGGTTAAGGTCAGGAGAGTTTGCTGGCCAATCAAACACAGTGATACCATGGTCATTAAACCAGGTTTTGATACTTTTCGCAAGAATGTAAACAACATTTGATTAAATTAAATGTTTGTTGCCATTACAGAAGAGGCAACTTTATATACCAAAGGGGTCCCAGTGTGGATCCATGGGGGAGTTGGTTAAAGTTCAGGTCAGTAAAAATTTGTCATGAATAATTGAAATAATATTTTAATGTTTTGATTAAATATGTACCTTGTGGGGTTTTTTTTTTATACAGGCACCTCCTCTCCCTCCATCCCCTCTCCGCATCAATCCTGTGATTCTTCATGCGATAGATGCGCTTTTTCCATCGGAGAAGTCACATGATATGACCAGCATAAAGAGGCGTTTCTTGCTACAGGCACATGACTGGGCATGTTGACACAAGCAGTGTTACCATTCCAGTCGGAGTTATTGTTCTGTTGTTGCTCTGCAAAATTATGGTCAAAAGTGTAAATTGTGATAATATTTTGACTTTTTCCCTTATACAATCTGTTTCAAATTTATATTAAAACAGTAATTTTATTAAAATATAGACAAAAATTAGTCATAAAATAATCCACAAATTTATAATAGTCTCAAATGTACAAGAAAAGTCAATTTTACAAGAGGAAATTACAAATTTGAGGAAAATGGTTTCATTCCTTCATCTTCTTCCGCTTAATCCTTTTTGGGTCGCGGGGGGGGCTGGAGCCTATCCCAGCATCTTTGGGCGAGAGGCAGGGTACACCCTGGACAGATCGCCAGTCCATTGCAGGGCCAGCACAGAGAGACAGACAACCATTCACTCTCACAATCATACCTAAGGACAATTTAGAATCCCCAGTTTGATGCCAATTAACCTAACTTGCATGTTTTTGGCATGTGGGAGGAAACCGGAGAAATCCCGGCATAAACCCACGCAGACACGGGGAGAACATGCAAACTCCATACATGTAGATAAATTGACAAAGAAAAGTAGAAAATGATAAGGAAATTGTTATAATTTTGGAGAACAACCTTCAAGACTGAAGTCATTACTCCAGCTGTTAAGTGGGTGCTTTTTGCATCCTTAGCTCTACTAGAAATTTTTGTTTGATATGTGTGTGTATTGGAATGTGTAGTTATAAAAAGAGGTTCCTACTCACACACGTGATTTAAAACAAAGCAAAGACAATAGTGGATGTGCAATGTTTGTTAATGTTATCAATGTTTTCTTGGGGGGTTTGTGCACTGAAATGTTTGACAGTTCTTTCCCGTGAACTGAATGCCAAGAAGAGTTAACACGGTGAAAATAATGGTGGCCACACAAAATATTGACACTTTGGGCACAGTCTGGACATTTTCACTTAGTGGTGTACTCACTTTTG
Organism: Pholidichthys leucotaenia; assembly: GCA_020510985.1. Taxonomy (NCBI): domain Eukaryota; kingdom Metazoa; phylum Chordata; class Actinopteri; order Cichliformes; family Pholidichthyidae; genus Pholidichthys; species Pholidichthys leucotaenia. The sequence continues at coordinate 103,489,081 of CM035850.1, read as the reverse complement.
TTGCCAGCAGGTTAGACATTAATGGCTGTGTGTTGAGTAATTTTGAGAGGACAACAAATTTATACTGTTATACAAGCTGTACACTGACTACTTTACATTATATCAAAGTGTCATATCTGCAGTGTTGTCCCATGAAAAGATATAATAAAATATTTATAAAAATGTGAGGGGTGTACTCACTTTTGTGAGATATTGTATATTGGAAGATGGTGAATTATAAACTATTTTTATAGAAATATTTATTGAACCGTTTTTTTCCATGAATGATATGTCCAGTGGGAGGTGCTTGGTCATTAAAATGGGGTTGCTGTGAGGCTGAGAAGTCTGAACTTTGTTGCAGTGGAGGTAACGTCGATTTTGCTGTTTGTAAATGAGACAGTGGCCTGTTTTCTCCCATTTTGAAGGAGTTGATAGAGGACTCCATTTTAAAGAGACAAAGATCTTTAATACACTCATTCAGACTCAGTTCTTGGAGCAGCTGTTACTCTCTTTGGATCTGTTCACATAAATTGTGAACTTTTGCATTATGGGGAGGGTGACTGTCATCTGGAGTCCCATGTGGGTCACCAACACATCACTGATAGGTAAGTGTTACCATGGCGAAGGTTGACTCCTCGCCATGGGACATCAGAAATATATAGCGGAAATTCATCGGAAATAAATATTCTCAATTTCTAGAGCTTAAACTATTCAGAGTTTACAAGTTAATTTAAAAATTATTAATTTCTACATGAGAGAACATCATACAATTTTTCTTGGTGGGGGGCTTTGAGGTTTTAATTAGGTCCATTTTTTTATCTGCAGTTGTGCAACTTCAGAGAGCCGCTTAGTCACTAGTGGGTGTGCAATTTTTGCCTCAAATGTGTGGTTGTTAAATTACAATACTGTTTAAAACCTTTTTTTAATAAATTAAAAGTTGTTAAGAGTGGAAAATTTATGAGCAGCAAACTAATGTGCAAACGTGACAATTTAATAACAGGTGAGAATTTATGAGAAAAAATTACAAAGAAGCACAACTAGCATATGCTTTTAAGTGTGCATGGACTTCAAAACATTTCACATCCTAAATTATTTTTACCTCCGCCAAGGAGGTTATGTTTTCATCGGCGTTGGTTTGTCTGTTTGTTTGTTTGTTTGTTAGCAAGATAACTCAAAAAGTTATGGACGGATTTTCATGAAATTTTCACAGATTGTCAGAAATGGGGTATCCTACAGATGATTACATTTTGGTGGTGATCCGGATCACCGTCTGGATCCAGCAATTTTTTAAAGGATTCTTTAACATTGCCAGATAGGGCCATTTTCAATATTTGTGCATGTAAGTCTGCCAAAAATCGTCAGAACACTTGCAAAACAAAAAAAAATACAGGACAACATGCCCACAGGTTCTATAATATATCGAAGACTGATCCGGATAATGCAATAATTCCGGATACTATGATCCACAATATCAACAAAAATAGCGGACCTTTGCAATTTTCCTCATAGGAAGAGAACAAATGAAGCTAAAATCACTCAACAAACACCAATATGTAGCCAAGACACTGTGGAATCTGTAGTGTGTCAACGGATTTCTTGTATCTTTAAAAGCTATGGAGCTACGTCCAGAAGAAAACCGCCATTATGTGAAATGCGATTTAACTGAATAACTACTGAACCACTAATCCTATCCATGTGAATCCAATTGCTACTCATATGTTTTCACGGTCAAGGAATCTGAAAACGTACACACAATAAATCTAGGATTAATGTTTATGATGTAAAACACTGTATGGGGGGAACTGTGGTGCTTGGCGGAGGTCTGCGCTCTCCGAGTGCTTTTCTAGTTTGTATTGTTTTGTTCAATTTATTATGAAACATGACTAAGCATTAACCTCTCCTGGTAACACTGTTCTATATCATATACTTTGTTTACGTCATTTTTTTTTCATATGTGTGCCTGTATGTTCTATTACAACACTAAATAAGTTTTCTGTGCAACTAACCCTAACCCTTTCTAGCCCTTGGACTTTTCCAACCCTCCAAAGTATAAAACATCTTGAATGGTAAAATGGAAAATGGAATTAACTTATATAGCGCTTTTATTCTCGTCTCTCGATGACCAAAGAGCTTTACAGATCCTGCTATCCACCCATTCACATACTGATGGTTCTGTCAAAATTCGCCATGGCAACACTTCCTTGTCAATTATGTGTTGTCCACCCATATAGGACTATATATTCCAGTCACCTAAACCTATGTTCCAGATTTCATGACTCCAGGACCTTCCCACCCATCCCCATAAGCTCATGGATTGAATGGCGAGGAGGGCGTGTCCATGGTAACACATTTCATGTCATGCTAAAGTTGATGTTCAGTTATGATCATGGCTTTGGTCTGATGAATCTCAGAAAATTTGATGTCATTCTGCCAAGTGGCACATGAGTAATAAATAAAACAGTTTTCAGCAATTCTTTCATTAACCACTATGTGGCACTATATACTGTGTCAGGTGTTCCGCGCGGGACTATTTTCCATCATGGAAAGTTTGGTGCACATCGGGCAAGTTTTGCCCGAGTTACAGCTGCTTTATTTTGTAAGGGGAGGAGTCAAAATTCGCCATGGTGCCATGGCAACGCTTCCTTGTCAGTTATGTGTTGTCCACCCATATAGGACTATATATGACAGTAACCTCAACCTATGATCCAGATTTCATGACTCCAGGACCTTCCCACCCCTCCCCATAAGCTCACGGATTGCATGGCGAGGAGGGCATGTCCATGGTAACACATTTCATGTCATGCTAAAGTTGATGTTTAGTTATGATCATGGCTGTGGTCTGATGAATCTCAGAAAATTTAACATTGTTCTGGCCAGCCACACATGAGTAATACTAACTAACTAACTAACTAACCTGCACTTATATAGCGCTTTTCTAGTCACAAAGACCACTCAAAGCGCTTTCATTAATACTAACCCTCTATTCTAAGGGCCTATAGGAAACAGATATCTAGGGACAATTTAGAACAGCCAATTAACCTAACATGCATGTCTTTACCTAGGGCCACTTTAGAGTCTCCAATTAACCTAACCTGCATGTTTTTGGCATGTGGGAGGAAACCGGAGAAATCCTGGAGTAAACCCACGCAACACGGGGAGAACATGCAAACTCCACACAGATCACTGTTGGTCGGGGGCTGGGATCAAACCCACGATCCCACGATCCCCACAATCCCCCGGCCAAGGGTAAACTGTGCTGCCGCAGTGCTAACCACTGCGCCACCGTGCAGCCCAATAAATAAATAAAATAAATGTTTTAATAAATAAAACAGTTTTCAGCAATTCTTTCATTAACCACTATGTGGCACTATATACTGTGTCAGGTGTTCCGCGCGGGACTATTTTCCATCATGGAAAGTTTGGTGCACATCGGGCAAGTTTTGCCCGAGTTACAGCTGCTTTATTTTGTAAGGGGAGGAGTCAAAATTCGCCATGGTGCCATGGCAACGCTTCCTCGTCAGTTATGTGTTGTCCACCCATATAGGACTATATATGACAGTAACCTCAACCTATGATCCAGATTTCATGACTCCAGGACCTTCCCACCCCTCCCCATAAGCTCACGGATTGCATGGCGAGGAGGGCATGTCCATGGTAACACATTTCATGTCATGCTAAAGTTGATGTTTAGTTATGATCATGGCTGTGGTCTGATGAATCTCAGAAAATTTAACATTGTTCTGGCCAGCCACACATGAGTAATACTAACTAACTAACTAACTAACCTGCACTTATATAGCGCTTTTCTAGTCACAAAGACCACTCAAAGCGCTTTCATTAATACTAACCCTCTATTCTAAGGGCCTATAGGAAACAGATATCTAGGGACAATTTAGAACAGCCAATTAACCTAACATGCATGTCTTTACCTAGGGTCACTTTAGAGTCTCCAATTAACCTAACCTGCATGTTTTTGGCATGTGGGAGGAAACCGGAGAAATCCTGGAGTAAACCCACGCAACACGGGGAGAACATGCAAACTCCACACAGATCACTGTTGGTCGGGGGCTGGGATCAAACCCACAATCCCACGATCCCCACAATCCCCCGGCCAAGGGTAAACTGTGCTGCCGCAGTGCTAACCACTGTGCCACCGTGCAGCCCAATAAATAAATAAAATAAATGTTTTAATAAATAAAACAGTTTTCAGCAATTCTTTTGTTAACCACTATTTGGTGCTATATCTGTTGTCAGGTATTTTGATGTCATTGTGTTCGGGGCGGGATTATTTTCCATCATGGAAAGTTTGGTGCACATCGGACAGGTTTTGCCCGAGTTACAGGTGGTTGAAGTTGTAAGAGGAGGAGTCAAACTTCGCCATGGCACCCTGGCCTACCTTTTGAGATTTTGACTTAAATGGACAATTTTTAATGGCCAATGCCTATAGATGCCACCATGTAAAAATGGCGGCATCTATAGGCATTCGCTGACTGGTGTTGTCAGTGGCTCAGACCCTAATAATAATAATAAATAAACGGAGCAGATACAATAGGGCTTTCGCCAACTGACGTTGTCAATGGCTCAGGCCCTACTAAATGGAGCAGATACAATAGGGCTTTCGCCGACTGACATTGTCAGTTGCTCAGGCCCTAATTACTATAATCCATGTAACAGATTGACAGTTAACACTTTGAACACTGTAAATAGACAAGCACAGGAAAAGGTGGTTTGGTGTGGGGATTTTAATGGACATAAGACACTGTGGGGTAGCAGGAATATATATATATATATATATATATATATATATATATATATATATATATATATATATATATATATATACTGTAAATGGTACAGTAATTGAGGATTTTTTAGAGGACAGGGACTTAATATCCATGAATGATGGGAAAGGTACTAGATTTAGCAGTAAGTCTAGTCTAGTCACAGAAAGTGTGTTAGACCTAACTTTGGTTTCAAATGCAATTGCAGATATCACATCTTGGGAGGTATTAAGTCGGTCAGCTAATGGGAGTGATCACTACACAATAAGAGTTAAAATTGGTCTAGAAGTGGGAGAAGAAGGGATGTAGTCTGGCACAAGATGGAAATTGGATAAGGCAGATTGGGATAAATATAAATATCTGTGTAAGACTAGATGTGAACAGCTAAATAGTCAGGACATTATTGATGGGGAGAAATTTAGTAAAAGTGTCAGTGCGATTATAATAGAGTCTGCAAATCAAACAATATCAAAAAGTACAGGTTATAGACAACAAAAGAATCTTCCTTGGTGGGATGATAATTGTAATAAAGCTACTGAAAATAGAAATAGGGCATTCAGACAAGTGAAAAAGCGTCATACTTTGGAAGCAGTGATTGAGTACAAACGATGTCAGGCAATCATCAGGAAAACAATTAAAACAGCAAAGCGTTTATTTTGGAGACAGTATTGTAATACTATAGGAAGAGAAACAGCTATCAGATATTTGGGGAATAATTAAGAAAATGAGTAGTATTAGAAGAGAGTACAAAACACCAGTGTTATACAGTAATGGGGAAATAGCTATTACTAATATAGACAAAGCAGAACTTTTGGAACAAACTTTAGTGAAGTTTCATAATTCAGAAAACCTACCAAACACAATTAGACAAAGCAGAGAAAGCACTTTATCCAAACACCCACATGTAAACATAAGGAAGAATACTTCAAAGGACATGATATATTTGCCATTCACTCCATCGGAATTGAAAATGGCTATTCTGAAACTGAAGCAGTCTTCACCAGGGAAGGATGGCTTATGTTATAGGATGTTGTCGCACATGGAGGAAAGTGCACTTCAAACAATATTAAAGCTATTTATTAAAGTTTGGAAAACTGGGAAGATTCCAAGGGCATGGAAACAATCAGTTATAGTACCAATCTTAAAGTCAGGGAAAAATTCATCACATTCCAATAATTATAGGCCAACAGCTCTTACCGCACAGTTAGGGAAAACAATGGAACTAACGGTGACTGAAAGGCTGAATTATACAAACTTGTATTTTGGAAGGGAGGGAATGTCTTTCTCCTTTTCAAAGTATGTTCCGAAAAGGGAGAAATACTATGGATTCCATTTTGCACCTAGAATCTGAAATTAGGAAAGCCCAGGTAAATAGGGAAAATGTGATAGCTGTCTTCTTTGATGTAGAAAAAGTGTATGACATGCTGTGGAAGGAAAGGTTGCTGATTAAATTAAATCAATTTGGTATTGAAGGTAAATTATACAATTGGATATTAGATTTCCTGTATGATAAAACGATTGAGGTAAGAGTTGGTACAGAGTACTCCAAAATATATCAAGTTGAAAATGTTACCCACTAAGGCAGCGTGTGTAGCCCTGTTTTGCTTAATATTATGATTAATGATATTTTTGAAGGAATCGATAGTGAAATAGGGAAGGCCTTGTATGCAGATGATGGGGCCTTATGGATAAGGGGACGTAATCTTGTGTACATTCAGAGGATAATGAAGGTAGCAATAGACCAGGTTGAACAATGGGCAAACTGGTGGGCTTTTAAATTATCGATCTCAAAGACACAAATAATTTGCTTCTCTAAAAGTCACAAAGAAATTTCTTTAAAACGGGCTGCACGGTGGCGCAGTGGTTAGCACTGCGGCAGCACAGTTTACCCTTGGCCGGGGGATTGTGGGGATCGTGGGATCGTGGGTTCGATCCCAGCCCCCGACCAACAGTGATCTGTGTGGAGTTTGCATGTTCTCCCCGTGTTGCGTGGGTTTACTCCGGGATTTCTCCGGTTTCCTCCCACATGCCAAAGACATGCATGATAGGTTAATTGGCTGTTCTAAATTGTCCCTAGATATCTGTTTCCTATAGGCCCTTAGAATAGAGGGTTAGTATTAATGAAAGCGCTTTGAGTGGTCTTTGTGACTAGAAAAGCGCTATATAAGTGCAGGTTAGTTAGTTAGTTAGTAAAACTTTATGGCCAAAAGTTAAAGCAAGTAAAGGTGGTTCAGTATTTAGGTGTGTTGTTTGATGAAAAACCAACTTGGAAGGAGCACATTGAAAAAACTAAAGGAAAATTTAAGAAAATAAATAATATTTTGAGATGTCTGGCAGGACGGGACTGGGGGGCCTGTAGGGCCTCTCTGTTGAGGGTCTATCAAGGTCTAATGAGAGCTACACTAGACTATGGATGTATTGCATTCATGTCGGCTTCTGATTGTCACCTGAACCAACTGGACATAGAGCAGACAAAGGCTCTTAGGATATGTTGTGGTGCATTTAAAACTTCTCCAGTGTCAGCGATCCAAGTAGAGATGGGCGAAATGCCCTTAAGATGAAGACGAACCAAATTAATACTGGCATATTGGATCAACCTGAAGGAGCATAAGAGGTCACATCCTGCAAAAGCTATTCCTAATGATTGCTGGGAACACAATGAGTCCACCATTGGTAGCTTTGGATGGATAAGTGATGCCATTGCTGAGCAGACAGGATTAAAATACATACATTTTAGCCCAACAGTCCTGTGGTCTGTTATTCCTCCATGGCTGTTTGAGATGCCACTGGTAGATTTTGAAGTACAACAACTGAGGAGGCAACATAAGCAATCAGCAACAGAATATAGAGTGCATAAATATATTGAACAGAACTTCAGAAACATGCTGATAGCATTTACCAATGGTTCCAAGGATCCTACAACTGGTCATAGTGGAGCTGCGGTATGCATTCCTCAGTATAAAATATCTATCAATAAAAGAACCAGTAATCACTTATCAGTATACACAGTTGAGCTAGTTGCTATTATATTAGCTTTACAGTGGTTGGAGATAAATTATAGGAATAATGCAGTCATTGCTTCAGATAGTTGGGCAGCCCTCAAGAGTATTCAGTCACTGCAGTCGTGTAGGCAGGACCTAATTGTAGAAATCCACTCCTTAATTTACAGCCTCTACAGTAAAGGTCAGTCAATAAACTTTCTTTGGGTCCCAGCTCACGTTGGAATAGAGGGTAATGAGGATGTGGATTTATTAGCAAAACAATCGTTAAAATTTGAAGCAATAAATCTGGAAATCTTACTCAGTAAGGCAGAAGTCAAATCAATAATTAAAAATTATATAGTGGAAAAGTGGCAATAATATTGGGACTCAATCGATACAGGAAAACATCTTTATGACATTCAAAAGCAGATAAATTCTGGAATGGGAATTGGCAGAAACAGGAAAGAAGAGATACTCATCACCTGATTAAGAGTAGGACACACTACTTTAAGCCAGATGCTACATAGAATAGGTAAACACCCAACTGGCAGCTGTGCACATTGTGGTTCTCCGGAAACAGTTCAGCACGTTTTGTTGGAATGTCAGGGATACCAGCAACAAAGGAAACAGATTGGAAACAGATCTGCTTGCAGTAATGGAAAGGGCTAATTTAAGTTTTGTTTTAGAAAACATGTTAGGAACTACAGTCAAAAAAATATATGTAGGTCTGTTTAGACATTTAAGTGCAACTGGATTGATTAAAAGAATTTAGTTTTGTTTTTGTTTTTGCTTTTTTTTCCCCTGCCGTTCTCTTGTCCACACTCAAACCTGTTAGGTGGCGGTAATGCACCTGTAAGCTGGTTGCCAACCGCCAACCAAATCTAAAAGAAGAAGAAGAAGAAGAAGAAGAAGAAGAAGAAGAAGAAGAAGAAGATCAGTGAAAACACCTGCTGAAGAGACTGGGTAGAAGAGAGAACCTGCAGAGTCTTGGCCCTCCATGGCACATGATTGGATACCCCTGAGTTAGGGTTTAATGGGATTTAACATTTTAACACAAACTGCTTTATGGTTCATACTTCTGTTGACAGACTTACACCAAACCAAAAGTGATTTCTCAAACTGCTGGATTGTTCTTAGACAGCTTTTCCAATCTTTTAGTATTTAATTTATGTCACTTGGTGGTAACCTTCGCACATAAAACAAAAGTGGAGACACATCTGCAAAAAGTACAAAGGTTTATTGTCAAAATTCCCAGAGCAGTACTAAATGAATACATGTATAGTACACTGTTGATGCAGAGAATATATATTTCTACAGTATCTACATGTGTATATCCAGTAAATCCAAGTATTTTCCATGTACCCTTGTGACTGTATTATTTTAATTGTATTTAATCCTAGATCAAGTTTGTTTCGGCTTAAAAATGCATCATAATTGTTAAATATATCTTATTATACCTAATTCAGTACTGTTTACCTGTTGAAATACATATTTTACAGCTAATATACTGTAACTCCATAACTACAATATGGCACCAGGCGATGAAGTTTTGACAGCTGATCACTTTTTGCCACAACACCACCACAGACTCAGTGCTGCTGGAGCAGGTACATCCCATGATGTCTCAACAGTCTCTCCGTGATTTTCACACAGATCAGAGCAATTTGTTGCACGGGAAGCTAAACGTTTCTTCAGACATTATGAAATTCTGTAACCACTGAGCGTTTGCAAAGCTGGGGTGACATCAACGAGAGGCTGTGTTGAATGCCCAGACCCACGGTTTGAAGCGGTAATTTTGCCACGAGAGCCATCTGAAACACACACATAGAGCATAAGTATTTTAGTACCTAATAGCGATAACTTGCCGACATTACAATGTAGTACGGAGGACTTAAAGCAAACTAGCAATAGCAATCATTAGCTTACCTTCACATGTGATCTAGTTCGTATCCTCATGTCTTTGGCTTTATGGCTCTATGGCTTCCTAAAGGCTCCAGTACTTTGCCGTGTTGAAGTGAGTAAGGCTATATAGGTCCTAGTGGAAAAGGGGCTATTGAATACCGCTAGCTTTTTGCTGGACTAGCAACACATTCTTGTCCTGGTAGAACTAAAAACAATATCTGTCACAGGTCTGTGGTGGACCACTCCCAGTTACACGGGGTGAGACTGGACATCCTGGCAGATAAGCACATCTGTCACAAGGTCTGTGGTGGACTCTTGCCAGTCGGTGCATCGTGACATGCACTACACAAAGAGCAGAGATAAACAAACCTACAGTATCATCTGGTGAATTATATATAGAGTAATTATTATGATCTATGTGATCATTATCCCTGCCTCGGTTTTGCTTGTCGGTCATTATTAGTGTTATCATTGTCATGGTCTTGTCTCCCCTCTGATCCTCTGTTCATGTTTCTCTGTGTCCTTCATCTCTGATTGTGTGTAGCCCCGCCCATCCTGTCACCTCTGTTTTCCTCATCTGTCAGCTGTCAGTCATGATTGCTCTCCCCCCCGTGCCGTGTTGTCTTGATTACTCCCCCTTTCTATATATGTGCTTTCTCAGTCTGTGTTCTGTCTGGTTTTCTTAATTGTCATTCGTTGGCGTTAATCCACATTTCTGCCTGCCTGTTTCTCGTCCTGCCTGTTACATTATTATTTCATGCCAGTTTTTTCCTGCCTGTGGAACCTATTATTTAGACCCTCGAGCTGGCCAGAGCTTGGTCAGCTCTTAAAAAAATATCTGGAACTTTGAATCTCGCATATGGGTCCAGCTCTTTCTACACACCACCATGACACATGACCCCTCCGCCGTAACCTGCTCTTGATGAGTGTAATCTTGATATCTGTTGCATCAGCACGATCTAGCACTTCATCATTGGTGATGAAGTCATTCCATCTGATCTTTAAGATGGTTCTTAAGTGGCATTGTTGGATTGTCCTGAGAAGCTTGATGTGATGCCAGTGTACAGTCTGGGTCTTGCTTCTGTACATCATAAGCAGTATAATACATTGATTATACACCTTGAGTTTTGTTTTGCCTATAAGTTCTTGATTGTCACAGACCCTGGCCCTGAGCCCACCATATGCACAGGATGTGGCTTGAATTTGTGTTTTAATCTCATCTATTTTGCAATCTATGCATGACTTTGCATGACAAAAACATTTACTTGTACTGTCTAGTAGCTTACCAAGCTGCTAGACAGAACAAGTAAAAAAAAAAAGTACTACGAAAAAACTGATTTTGTTCTCCTATTCAGACAAAGTAGAGATATGATTCATACCTTAACATGTTTCAACTGTCACCTGCAGTCTTCTTCAGAAAACATCATCTGACGTCCATGACGTGTCATATCATCTGTTTTATCCTTTCCATGGGCATGACTGACCTAACAGATTTGACAAATCTGCCGGGTTGGTCACGCCCTCCGCTGTGAGATGGTCTTTGGAGGAGAGAGTCCCAGGTGTGTGAGAGCATGAAGGCTCCATCATCTCAGATCATGGTGTTGTGGGCTCACTTCCTGATTTCAATTGCTTCTTTGATCAAGTGTTTGTTGTCCTCTGATCCAATAATTTTTGCATTGTCCCAATCCATGATGTGGTTGTTTATCTTGCAGCAGTCTGATATTGCCGATTTGAGGTTTTCCTGTTCTGCCTTTTCATTCATGTGAGTTGCCCTGCTGTTTCTTTTTCATAAACTACGTTGCATTTTTTGTCTTGTTGTATTTTGTCCTTGGGGTGAACCAAAACCTGCTGCAGTTTTGTGTGGGGTTTTATTGCAATGTTTATTCTGTGTTTTTTCATGATTCTTTGTATGGGTTCAGTGATTCCTCAGATGTGTGGTAGGGTTACTATGTTTTTGTTGTTTTCTGTTTTTGGTGTGTTTTTTTTCCTTTTTGTTTTTGTTCTTGTTCTATGTTTTGGACTTGATGTTTACCTTTGTTTATTGCCCATGTTGGGTATTGACAGTCGGTACATAAGTGCATGTTGTATGTGCTGTTCTTCCTCGTGTGCGTCATCTTCGTCTCTGATGATGGTGGTCCACTCAAATAATGTCCTCACAACTGACAGTTGACAGACCGGAGGATGTTCAGATGTCCAGAGAAGATATTGGTCCGTGAGTGTTGGTTTCCTGTATATTCTGATTTTGGCGCTGCCATTGTGGAGGAACAAAATAGGTTCAGGCGTGACACGGCGAGCTGAAGGTTTAAGAGTTTTATTCCTCCATCATCATGAGACACACTGTAGCGCTGTGTGCTGTGCTGTGTGTGTGAGCTTGTGAGTGCGCTGTTGAGGCATGTAAAGTCAGCTCTTTTATACAGACAAGAGAGAATGCATGGCACATTTACATATTGATATACATATCAGTCAATACATATCAATCGCGTGATTAACTGGTTGTCCCCCAAGGGGCGGCTCTCTGTCCGTATGCAAATTGTTCTGCTTCATGCCCTAGCTGAGTGTTGTGAATGTCCATGTAGATTGTGGTGGGTCACAACACCATCATCCTTATGGTGAATTTTTACATCTAGAAAGTTTATGGTCTGGTTTGTTTCTTCTTCATGTGTGAATTTGATGTTTGATGTTTCCCATTGTGAAACCTTCATTTTCTCTGTCTATTTTGATTTTGAATTGGAAGTAGGTGGATTTGGCAACAAACTGTAAAGGCTGTGATATATCATTAACTGTAAGGTTTGTGCGTTGTTGTTTTTTTTTAAAGGTTTTGTCCTTCTTGAGGTGTTCTTGCAAAATGTGTAAAGTGACATCAATGGGGGTTTGTAGGTAGTGACAACACATCATGAGAAATCAATATCTCGTCTGCTTCCACTTTTAGGTTGTTAGTTCATGTGCCAGTTCTTTTGAATTTTTAAAGTGATGTTCTCTTAGTTCAAGGATGGGTTTGATAATTTCTACTAGTGCTTTTGACAGACTGTAGGTAACTGAACCAATACTGTCTACTATGGGCATGGTGGAGTGTCTTTCTTGTGTATTTTTGGTGTGCCATAGCTCTGGGGGATGATACTTGCAGTGGGTGTGAAATGGTCAAATGCAGTCTGAGTTATTTTATTGGTTTCCAACAGGGGTCCAAGTAAGGTCTTTAGTATTCTTTTCTTTTCTTCTGTGGGATCTTTTTTGAGGATTTCATATGTGTCTCTGAAACGAGCCCACAACACCAAGGACCGAGATGATGGAGCTCTCACACACCTGGGACTCTCTCCTTCAAAGACCATCTCACAGTGGGGGGCGTGACCGACCTGGTACAGTTAATGAACAAACTGGAACCTATCAGATAAATAAGATCTAAACCACTGCAACAAAGTTCCATTAAGTCCAACATAGTGTTCTAATCTATCAAGTAGAATATTATGAACGATAGTATCAAAAGCTGCACTAAGGTCTAAAAGGACAAGTACAGAAACAAGTCCATTATCATATGTGATCAGGAGGTCATTAATGACCTTCACTAAGGCTGTTTCAGTACTATGATGGATTCTAAACCCAGATTGAAACTCTTCAAATAAACCATTTCCCTGCAAGTGGTCAAATAATTGCGTAGCAACAACTCTTTCTAAGATTTTTGAAATGAAAGGGAGATTAGAGATTGGTCTATAGTTAGCTAAAACTACTGGATCCAGCGTTGGCTTTTTGAGTAAGGGTTTAATTACAGCCATTTTAAAAGCCTGCAGTGCATGGCCTAAAGTTAATGAAGAATTGATTATTTGAAGAATAAAGCTACCAATAAATGGGAAGACTTCTTTAAATAACCTGGTAGGAATAGGGTCTAAAAGACAAGTTGAAGGCTTGGATGAGGAAATTATTTTGTCTAACTCTAAAAGGTCAATTGGAGTAAACTGATCCAAACAAATGTCAGTTGAAGAAGTTGTAGTAGTTACTGTATTTAAGTTAACAGTGGGAAGAATCTGACTGATTTTGTCTCTGATAGACGAAATTTTATGATTGAAAAAGTTCATAAAGTCCTGACTAGTAAGCGCTAAGGGAATGCTAGGATTGACAGAGTCCTGACTCTTTGTCAGCCTGGCTACAGTGCTGAAAAGAAACCTGGGATTATTCTTGTTCTCGTCTATTAATGCAGAAAAATAACTCATTCTAGCTTTTCTCAGAGATTTTTTATAAATTAAAAGATGATTTCTCCAAGCTAAATAGATTTCATCTAAATTAGTGGAGCGCCATTTTCTTTCTAATTGACGAGTCTTCTGTTTTAAGCTACGAGTTTCCGTGTTGAACCAAGGAGTTAGAAATCTCTGATTAGACTTTTTCTTTTTTAAAGGGGCTACCATGTCTAGAGTTTGATGCAGAGCAGCTGTAACACTATCTATCATGCTATCAATTACAGAAGAAGGAAGCTGTCTATAGCTTATTTCCGTTGTGTTGACATATGGCATAGAGGAAACAATCTGCATAAATTTGGTAACAACATCATCTGAGAGGCAGCTACTGTAGTTGTGGCACACATATTTTGGATGCTTTGACTGCATATGTATAGCACAGTGATTGAGATGCTTAAGACTGCATATGTATTTTGTAACCTCACGTCTTAGAAGGAACAATAAGTCTGGACCTCCTGGGGATAACAGTAGGAGGTGGAGGTACCTTTAGCAATGACTCTGAAAGGACTTCCTGACCTCCTGGGGTCAGGTGGAGGAAGAAGAGGCCTGGGGGAGAGGTATTGTCGATGGGGGGTTTAATGACAATGTGATTCTGTTCTTTGATGTCCCAGGTATAAAAGTGGGGGATTGGAGTAGTTCGTTCTCTTTTCTTGTTTGAGAGATGGTTGGAGATGTGAGATGATTAATAAACCTGAATTGAGAAATAAATTCAGCCTCTTCATTTCACGCTCTCCACAGTAGTAATATTTTTCCTGAGGAGCCAAATAGTCAGAAATAGTAAAATCAAAGGTTAACAGACAATGGTCTGACAGTACAGGGTTATGAGGAGACACTACCAGATTTTCTATTTATATGCCATATGTCAGAACAAGGTCCAACGTATGGTGGAGATAATGGGTAGAATTTCCTACTTTCTGAGAAAACCCCATCGAGTCTAAAATTGATTTAAATGCCAAATTAAGGCAATCACTATCTACATCTGATTTCAGCACTAAATCAGCTAAGAATTCAGCAAATTTGGCAAATTCGGATAAAAACTCGAGTAGGTTGCTGGTTGACAATAAAGTATGGCAAATAAAATTGGGTTTAGCCTAAAATTGCTAAAATGCCCAATACTGAGGACCAGGCCCTCAAAGGAATTATAACGTGTTTTTTGCTTTACATTAACTAGTAATTTGGAATGGTAAATTGTTGCTACTCCTCCTCCACGACCAGAACTGGGATTTTGACAGTTTAAATAACCAAAGGGAGTTGATTCATTTAAACCAACATAATCCTCTAGCCCTAACCAAGTCTCTGTAAGGGATATTAAATCAATCTGAGGATCAATTAACAGATCATGGACTAGCAGAGACTTGGGAGTTAGAGACCCAATATTTAACAAACCACATTTAATTTTTAAATTATGAGGAGGAACAGAGGCCAAATCATTCAATTTAGAGGCTTCATGTTTAATTTGAGTTTTACCAACTTTTTGTTTAACCCCTTGCACTCTGGTCAATTTCCCTAAAAACGCCAAAAAATAACGTGCCCAAAGTAAATCAAAAGCTGTTCTTCAACCCTTTGCAACATCTTCATGGGGTTGGTCTCATTTAAAAGAAAACACTTTGAATTTTTTGGCAAAACAGTCATAATCTCTCTAAGTGCTCCTGCCACTGAGTAACAGTCATCTAAACATACTGAACTTGAAGAAAATAAATTTCGCCTGGGTGTTTTTTTGGATACAAATGCTTGCAAATAACACACAGCTTCAGATCCGGGCTGGAAAATGCAACAGAAATGTAGAACCAAGTGTTATCCAGCTGAGGTCAAAATTTTGTAACAATACCACAAAAAATGAATATATTACACAGCTTTTTTCTTAGGTTGTTCCCAGGCGTTTTTGAACTGTGCCAAATTGTGCCAAATGGCACAGTTTGGAAAAACGTCTGTAACTTTTGAATGATTCAATACAGAAGCTTCATCTTGGGCTCTAATGAAAGGTGAAGGGCTGCGTGTGTGTGTTGGGGGGGGGGGGTTGTTTATTCATTCATGAATGAATGAATGAATGAACAAACAAGCCCCCACACACAAAGAAGCATGCCACGTAAAAAATGTGTGGCTTTTTTTTTTACAAGAAAAAATAACCTACAGTGCACTAAAAATTATACTAAAATATTTGTAATGTAGAAGATAACAACTCCCACCCCCCACCCCCCCACCCCCGCTACAGAGTACGGACATCGCCCATCGCTACATGACGGAAAGCGGTGACGGTGTGCCGTGGTCTACTACGCACAGTTGGACTAAAATATCTGCAATATATCTGCAATCCGCTACAGAAGAGTAGCGGGGGGGGGTGTTCACAACATGACGGGGGGGCCATTCGCAACATGACAGACCCGGACCAGAGCGGTCCGGGTCCGTCATGTTGCGATAACGCACAGTTGTAATTTACCGATCGGTCAAAAGTCATTTGGATTACAATTTTCAGGGATAAAGAATAATTTAGCTTATAACACTTACTTGTCCACAACAGCAGCGTAGCTGGCAAACTTCTCTTTCTCATTGTTGGACGAACATGAAGCTGGTCCGCTTGTTACGGACTCGTGGTTCTGGTCACGCGACCCGGTCAAACCATAATTCCATTATTGCGGTTTTGCGCTTCCATGATTGCGGTTTTGGCGAATGATTTTTCAAAGCAAATAAGAACAGTAATAAGAAAAAAAGACTGGCGAACGCCTGTGTGTCACCCAACCTTACACAAAACAGCTTTCGAACTTCTGTGCTTCAATTGGCTGGCTGTATTCGCAGCCGTTGGTAGGCGGGTCCTTCTTGCTAGGTTTTCAGTCATTGGTTCTTCAAGGTTTCAGAAACCCAATTCAAGGCTCTTATTAGTCGAATGAGAGGTCAATCACATCTAAACCAATCAAAGCACTCCTTTGGCTTTCTGTTCGCGGCTGTGTCTGTAGTGGAAGAACGGAAATGCAGCTTTTTTTTTTCAGTGCGCTCTAGGACGCAGCACCCTCATGCGCCCTCGTGCGCTCTAGGACGCAGAGACTTGCCCGCCCACGGTACACCGGAGTGCAAGAGGTTAATCACTTTGGGATGCTTATACATTATATTTTTATTTACTTTGGAGGGAGCAGACAATGATTCTCTGATGGGGAAGACAGGGGCTAAGTTGAGGGGTGGTGGATGAAGAGGAGCTGCACAGAGGCGTGTAAGACTGCGACTCTGCTTCCTGGTCCAAACTCTGAGATGTCAAGGTTTTGGAAATTTGGATAAAAATGATGCCAGATTGTTAGATAAATGAGACACACCATCCGAAGTGGGATGGACGCGGTCTCGTGTAATAAGACCAGGTTTTCCCCAAAATGAGCTCAAATTGTCTATGTAGCCCACATTGTTTGCAGGACACCACACAGACAGCCAGCGGTTGAAGGATGACAAGCGGCTAAACATGTCATCACTGGTCAGATTGGGGAGAGGCCCAGAGAATACTACAGAGGCAGACATTGTTTTGGCAAAGTCACACACCAATTTCACGTTAAGTTTTGTGACTTCCGACTGCCGGAGTCGGACATCATTAATGCCAGCGTGGATAACAATTGTGGAGTATTTACAGTTACTTTTAGTCAACATTTTCAAATTTGACTCAATGTCGCCTGCTCCGGCCCCAGGAATGCATTTGACTATGGCCGCTGGAGCCTCTTGGTTCACGTTTCTGACTACAGAGTCGCCAATGATCAGAGTTTTTTCCTCAGCGGGTGTGTCGCTGAGCAGGGAAAAACGATTAGAAACATGAACAGGTTGGTGGTTAACCGGGGCCTTGTGGCTAGGCTTCCTTCTCACCATCACCCACCCAGTCTCCTCGCTGCTGAGGAGGACTGGAGGACCGCTAACAGGCCGCCCTATGCTAGGGAGCTCCGCTGCAGCTAGGGGACATCCGTCAAGATTAACTGGCACAGACCGTGTTTCAATGCAGCGGAGTCGGGATTCCAAATCAGACAACCTCGCCTTGAGTGCCTCAAAAAGACAACATTTATTACATTTATTACATTTATCGTTATGACTAAAAGAGGCAGAGGTGTAGCTAAACATCTGACAGAGAGAGCACACCAGAGGAGAAGGGAAAGGAGAGCTAGTAGCCATAGCTAGTAGCTAACCCCATCCATCCATTCATCCATCTTCTACCGCTTTTCCGGAGGTCCGGGTCGCGGAGGCAGCAGTTCAAGCAGAGAAGCCCAGACTTCCCTCTCCCCAGCCACCTGCTCCAGCTCTTCAGAGAGGATACCAAGGTGTTCCCAGACCAGCTGGGAGACATAGTCTCTCCACCGAGTCCTGAGTCTGCCCCGGGGTCTCCTCCCAGTGGGACGTGCCTGAAACACCTCAAGTGGGAGGCGTCCAGGAGGCATCCTAATCAGATGCCCATACTACCTCAACTGACTCCTTTCAATGTGCAGGAGCAGCGGTTCTACTCTGAGCCTCTCCCGGAAGACTGAGCTCCTCACCCAATCTCTGAGGGTGAGTCCAGCAATCCTACGGAGAAAGCTCATTTCAGCCGCTTGTATCCGCGATCTTGCTCTTTCAGTCATTACCCAAAGCTCGTGACCATAGGTGAGAGTAGGAACGTAGACTGACTGGTAAATCAACAGCTTTGCCTTAGAACTAAGCTCCCTCTTCACCACAACAGACCGGTACAACGTCCGCATCACTGCAGATGCTGCTCCAATCTGTCTGTCAATCCCTCGCTCCATTTTTCCCTCACTCGTGAACAAGACCCCAAAATACTTAAACTCCTCCACTTGGGGCAGGAGCCTGTCCCCAACCCAGAGAGGACAATCCACCTTTTTCCGGCTGAGGACCATGGACTCGGACTTGGAGGTGCTGATTCTCATCCCAGCTGCTTCACACTCAGCGGCAAACCGTCCCAGCAAGAGCTGTAGGTCATTGCTGGATGAAGCCAGCAGGACAACATCATCTGCAAACAACAGAGATGAGATCCTGTGGTCACCAAGCATGACACCCTCCATTCCCTGGCTGCACCTAGATATACTGTCCATAAAAATTATGAACAGGATCGGTGACAAAGGGCAGCCCTAGCGGAGTCCAACTCTCACTGGGAATGAGTCCGACCGAGTGTTGGCAATACAAACCAAACTCTCACAATGGTTGTACAGAGACCGAATAGCTCATAACAACAAGCCCGATACCCCATACTCCCGAAGCACTCCCCACAAAAAACCACAAGGGACGCGGTCAAATGCCTTCTCCAAGTCCACAAAACACATGTAAACTGGTTGGGCAAACTCCCACGAACCCTCAAGAATTCTCGAGAGGGTAAAGAGCTGGTCCGATGTGCCATGGCCAGAACGAAAACCACATTGCTCCTCCTGAATCCGAGGTTCGACCAACGGCCGGATTCTCCTCTCTAGTACCTTGGCATAGACCTTCCCAGGGAGGCTGAGGAGTGTGATCCCTCTAAAGTTGGAGCACCCCCTCCGGTCCCCTTTTTTGAAGAGAGGAACCACCACTCCAGTTTGCCATGCTGAAGGCACTGCCCCCGACCTCCACGCAATGTTGCAGAGGCGTATCAACCATGACAGCCCAACAACATGCAGGGCCTTGAGGTACTCAGGGCGAATCTCATCCACCCCTGGGGCCTGGCCACCAAGGAGATTTTTAACCACCTTGGCGACCTCAGCCCCTGTGATAGGCGAGTCATCCCCCTCGTCCCCAAACCCTGCTTCCTCTGTGGAAGGCGTATCATTGGGATTGAGGAGATCCTCGAAATATTCCTTCACCGCCCGACGATATAGTAGCTAACCCAAAGCTAACAAAAACACCGATGAAAGGTGAACAGAAGGCTAAAGAGGGTGATTAGATGACACTGAGTGCGCACACAGGTGCAAGAGGCTTGATTTTATTTATTTAGCGAATGCAAAGTCCTCAAGCCAAGCAGTTGCCTCCTGGTTTGCTGTATGGAGGGTGTGTAATCCTCCTTCCAGTCTTTGGAGCGGGCAAACCTCTATGATGTGTTCCATTGTTTGCTCCTCTCCACATGCGCACAGTGGGCTAGGGCTACTGCCCCATCTGTGAAGGCTGGCCAAGCAGGGGCCATGTCCAGTCCTGAAGCGATTGAGTGTAGACCACTGTCTCCTTGGGAGGTTGGTGCCCGGGACCTGTTGGTTGGGGTTTATCACCAGCTGTTTGTTTGGGACCTCCTTGGTCTCCCATTCCTCTTGCCAAGCTGTCTGGATGGTAAAGTCAGCTGGGGGAGGGTTTTTCCAAATCGGCCGTCTGGATGAAAGTCGGGCAGTAGGTGGGGTGTAGATATCTGCATGGATTGGCAAGTGAGGAAAATCTTTAACTTTTTGGAGCATCCTTTGAGTTCATGCTGCTCGCCGGATGTGTGGAGGGGCTATGTTTGACAGTACAGAGAGCCAGGGGAGTGGTGTTGAGCGGATTGTTCCAGTTATAGTTCTCATGGTTGAGTTGAGCTGGGTGTCTACATGGTGTGTGTAAGATGACCTGGACCAGACAGGGGCACAATATTCTGCTACAGAGTATGAAAGGGCCAGTGCTGAGGTGCGCAGGGTGGAGACTGCCGCCCCCCATTTTGCACCAGCGAGCTTGCAGAGCAGGTTGTTTCGTACCTTCACCTTAGCAGCCGTCCCCTTTAGATGTTCCTTGAAGGATAAGGTCCTATCAAGGGTCACTCCAAGATAAGATGGATTTGGGGCATGCTTAAGCTTGATAAAGAGGCTTGATAAACAGAAGTGACACCTAACGGTAGATGGAAAAAAGTGATTAAAATACAATTAAAGGCAAAATCCTTGGGAGAATGAGGAGAGCAAACCACAGACAGTCAGCAACACAGGAAGTGACGATACGTTACCACAGGAAGGTCCCACCAAGAATCAGGGTGGGACCTTTGAATGTGAACAGGAGTAACAAAAACAACCCTTTAAAGCATCATATTGAGTTTATTCCACAATTAAACTATAAATTTGGGTAACAGGTGGTAAACAGGTCAATCAGGGTACCTATGTAGTTATCTTGGAACCAGTATATTATAGGGGCTATACAGGGGGTACGGTCAATACATTAGAGCAGGGGTCATCAACTGGTGGACTCCGATCCAGATCCGGACCCCGAGAGTCTTCCGTCCAGACCCTGAAGCCTTTTGATACAATTTGGGGAAAAGGGAGATTATTTTGGTGGGAAAAAAAGGCGGAAAAAGTGGAACTGGACTGCTGCATCAGCAACCGTCTGACAGATTATGGCGCGAGCCCTTGGACGCGCTCCTCCTGCTGCAGACTGACTCCCTCTTCGCTGTCCCACAAACGCCACTCTCTGCAAAGACTGCGGCTCCAACCGCTCCAGAGAGTCAGCGGGTTGCAAAATCAAGTTCACTGCGGGCACACACACACACACACACACACACACACACACACACACACACACACACACACACAAAAGGATGACAGCCAGGACATCCACCCCAAACAGACCTTTCAGGTCTGTACCCACAAAAAGAAGCGCTGCTGTTTGTTAAACTGAATGTACTTCGCTGGTATGACTTAAAACTCAGTAAAAGCAACGTGTGTTAACTTAACATAAAAAATTCCACCTCCCCTCTCCCTGTAACCACGGAATCCATCCATGCTGTAAGAGAGTTTACTGTGGAGATTTTTAAAAAATGTCGGAGGAATTCTGTCCTGTGGAATTATATTTTGTATCCTGGAATTATATTTTGTGTCTGTTTTTTGTTTGTTTGTTTGTTTGTTTTTTTGTCTTCATTTGAAACAGTTTTTTTCTGCACTGGAAAGATTGTATAGAGGTGTACTTTTTGTGAAATTTTGTTTTTTTTAGATATTAATCTCTTTTTAACATGCAATACAAATTAGTTTGCGTTCTCCTGTAAAACATTTTTAGGATTTTATCACGTTTTGTTTGAAATTGAACACAGAATTCATTTTAATATTGTTTTTTGTTTAAAAATTAATATAGAGCTAAAATGTCATGAGCTGAGCACTGGAGGTTTCCGCCATGCTCAGTCTCATGGCTTTTTTCTATATTTGTTGTATTTTGTGCCTTTTGGTTTTTGTATTTCTCATACTGTTTCTTATTTTCCTGTTTATGTCACAGTTTTGTTACTCTCTTATTTTTTATTAGGCTGTATTTATTTCTCAGTCTGTATTTGTTGATATTTTATTCTTTATATCCCTTACTGTTGTGTTCTCCCTCTGGGTTGACAGCTGTCAGTGGTGCTTCTGGGTTTTTGCTCAGTGTGGGCGTTGTCCCTGTCAGCTGTCAGCCCCGCTCTCCCCCCTCTCATTGTACCCAACTGGTCCAAATTATTAATCATTGTTACCTTCTGCTCGCTCATGTGACCCACACCTGTCATTACTTGTGTGATTTGTTTCGGAGCCTATTTAAGGGCAGTTATTTTCATTTCTCCTTGCCGCAGTCTTGAGTTTCTCCTTTCTCAACTCCACCAGAACGCAGCCCTTATTCTGGTGCATTTCCTCCGTAAGTTTGCTTGCATGTCAGTTTGGATTTTTTTGTTGGAGCACTGTTAGGACTTTGTGTTTTGTTGTTTTCAATAAATCTCACAAACTGCAGTCCAGCGTGTGGGTCTCTCCTCTCTGCCCCGAGGGGCGATTTATGACATAAAACCAGCTAAAACATGAGCTGAATAAAATAATGTGTGAAAGCAAGTTAAATGATATTGGCCTGTCTGGAGACAGCTGTGGTCTTCTGAAAGAATGTCAATGAAAGGATGACAGTTTTTAAAAGCACATTTTAAGATAAATTTGTCCATGTTTTTTTATTTAACCTTTATTTATAGAAGGGTAGTTCCACTGAGAGGCAACCTCTCATTATCAAGGATGCCCTGTTCACACTCACACCAGGAAGCTACCCAGCACAACCACAGACTGACCTGTGGCTACCGAGCAGCTCCACTGGAGCAGTTGGGGTTAAGGGCCTTGCTCAAGGGCACCACAGTGGGGTAAAGGAGGGTGGGGAAAACACTGCTTTGTTATCTGTCCCACCCAGATCTAATCCTGCCAGTCCAGGGATCGAACCCGCGACCCTCCGCTCACCAGTCCACATCCCTAACCATTAGGCCACCACTGCCCACCATGTGTCAGATTTTTCTTCCATTCATTTTAATAAAAGATGTTGGAGGTAAATTCATGGGTCATTGCAAATACTTGGCTTTAAAAGGGCCAAGTTGTCACACAGTGGGAGGGAAAAATCTTGACTAGAAAAAAAAAAGTGTCACGATGCATTGAGAATTGTTTTAGAATCAAGTCGCAGTTCTGAATCATAATCGAATCATGAGGTGCCTAAAGACTCCCACACCTAGTTCGGACCTTGGCTTCATATTATTTATATCTGTTATGCAATATCACAGCAAGGTATTTATTCATCCCATAGCCTACTCATATGTTTGAAATTGGGTATATAGACACGTTATATCACTATTATGGGTGAACAGTGAGAAGGCAATGGAATGATTAAAAAATCATGGATTTGCATAACAAGAACAGATCATTTGAAGAAGCTGACTGGTTTGTATAATCTGGTCATTCAGATGCATTTTCACCTGAAAATATCAAGATAAACACGTTAATTCATGAAAATTTCTGTTATTTATCAGTTGTGAACATGCATATTTATTCAATGAATGTATAAACAGTACAGTTACAGTAAACTGAAACAGAAATAAAATTGATTTTGATGTATTTACCTCCCAGTTCCACCATTCAGCCAAAAATTGACATGTCATGTCATTTAAAAAAAAAGTGGTTTTGTTTTTTTGTTTTTTTACTTTTTACATCATCAAGGGCAAAAAATATTTTTTATTGACTAAAATACTCACATAATTCATCTTGAATGTAATTGACACCTTGAAAGAAAAAAATTGCCATTTATATTTGATAAATATAAAATACTTGAAAGCTTTCCTTCTTCTGTGGAAAATTGACACGGAACATGCTCATATCTTGACCTTTGATCCTGACTTTGATGTTGAGTACAACCTGAATGGCCTGAATACTCACATAAGTATCGCTGTGTTTGAGATTGGTGAGCATCTGGATAATTGATTAAGAGGTAGTGAGACTGATGGCAGACACAACGTCATGGTATTGGCTAACTTCTCCTTCACTGGAATGAGTTAACCAGACAAATACAAACAGATGTAAAACTTACTTAGCAGATTTTAAAAACTGCAAAATCACTTCACTAATAAGAGAGCGACTAAAACAATGGTTACAATAAGAAACAAAGTCACAAACAACTTCAAAGACGCAACAGGCAACTTTTAGAGAGAGACTAAAAAAGGACACAGAGGAACAAAAGCAACATTAAAGAAACATGTAATGCTGAAAAATGGTGTTATGATACAGTATCACCCTCCCGTCTCCTGACGCTGTCACACGGGTTGCCAAGATGAAGGCAGGACTGAGAATATACACAAAACGCTAAGGGCAACTGTGGCTATAGAGGTAGCTTACCACTACCATTATCTGTCTGCGGAGTGAATAACTATAGGAATCATTGTAAAGTGTCTGCATGTCATGAAAAGTCCTATAAAAATGCAATCCATTATTATTATATTGTTATTATATTTGGTTAGAAGGAGTACTGATTTTTCTGAAATAACATACAGTGGTGTGAAGAAGTGTTTGCCCTCTTTCTGATTTCTCGTTTTTTTTGTTTGTCATACTTAAATGTTTCAGATCATCAAACAAATTTAAATATTAGACAAAGATAATACAAGTAAATACAAAATGCAGTTTTTAAATGAAAGTGATTATTATTAAGGGGGGAAAAAATCCAAACCTACATGGCCCTGTGTGAAAAAGTGACTGCCCCCTAAACCTAATAACCAGTTGGGTCACCCTTAGCAGCAACAACTGCAATCAAGCATTTGCCACAACTGGCAATGAGTCTTTTACAGTACTGAGGAGGAATTTTGGCCCACTCATCTTTGCAGAATTGTTGTAATTCAGCCACATTGGAGGGTTTTCGAGCATGAACCACCTTTTTAAGGTCATGCCACAGCATCTCAATCGGATTCAATCACTTTTTCACACAGGGCCATGTAGGTTTGGATTTTTTTTTTTTTTTTTTACCCTTAACAATAAACACCTTCATTTAAAAATTGCATTTTGTGTTTACTTGTGTTAACTTTATCTAATATTTAAATTTGTTTGATGATCTGAAACATTTAAGTGTGACAAACATACAAAAAAATGAGAAATCAGGAAGGGGGCAAACACTTTTTCACATCACTGTATGTACGAGCAACAGTGACAATAAAAATTTAATCACCACACATTATCAGTGCAGCATAATGACTCAGCAGGGTGTGGCGCATCCTGCCAACACACACACACACACACACACACACATACACCCTTCCACTTTACAGAGAAGCTCTGATCAATACTTCTACAATATGATAATATATGAGGGTGGCACTCTGTGGCCGTAGAAAACAAATACAGACTGTGTGTATTATAGTTCATGTGCACAAAGATCATTTACAGTAAACATTTTAAAACAACTCTTGCTACATTTCCTGCTACTATATGCCTTGATAAAAGTAAATAATGATTATTTTCAAAGTGGACTGGTCATTTGTCAATATGTATTGACTACACAGTCAATACATATCCTTCTAATAACTAAAATTATGAAATATATGGCTTGAGGCAAATTATAGTTTACATTAAAATACATCTAGATACTCCCTGTCTAAGCATCGTATTTTTTTCTTCTAACAAAATCTGAAAGGTTAATGTAGGAAGACTAATTTAATTAATCTAATAAAAGCTAAAGAGAAAAAGGGAGGTGGCAGGTCCCTAATTTGCAGCACAAGCAAAAATAAAGATCAGTGACACTTTCTTCTGCTCCCTTTAGAGTCGCCACAGCGGATCATCTGTCCTCATCTCACCCTATCCTTTGCATCTTCCTCTGCAACACCAACCCTCTCCATGTCCTCCTTCACTATATCCATGAATCTTCTCTGTGGTCTTCCTCTTTTCCTCCTGCCTGCCAGCTCCATCTTCAACATCCTCTGTCCAATATATCCACTATCCCTCCTCCGCACATGTCCAAACCATCTCAGCCTTGACTCTCTTACTTTGTCTCCAAACCGCTCAACCTGACCTGTCCCTCTGATATATTCATTTCTAATCCTGTCCCTTATAGTCACTCCCAATGAAAATCTTAGCATCTTCAACTCTTCCACCTCCAGCTCCGCCTCCTGTCTTTTTGTCAGCGCCACCATCTCCAAACCATGCATCATAGCAGGTCTCACAACCATCTTGTAAATCTTCCCTTTCAATCTAGCTGCTATATTTCCGTCACAAATCACCCCTGACATTCATCTTCACCCACTCCACCCTGCCTGCCCTCTCTTCTTCACCTCTCTTGTGCATTTTCCATTGCTTTGGTGGTTGACCCCAGGTATTTAAACTCATCTACAGTGGGGCAAAAAAGTATTTAGTCAGCCACCAATTGTGCAAGTTCTCCCACTCAAAAGATGAGAGAGGTCTCCAAATTTCATCATAGGTATACCTCAACTATGAGAGACAAAATGAGAAAAAAAAAATCCAGAAAATCACATTTAAGGATTTTTAGTGAATTAATTGGTAAATTACTCAGTAAAATAAGTATTTGGTCACCTACAAACAAGCAAGATTTCTGGCTCTCACAGACCTGTAACTTCTTCTTTAAGAGGCTCCTCTGTCTTCCACTCGTTACCTGTATTAATGGCACCTGTTTGAACTCGTTATCAGTATAAAAGACACCTGTCCACAACCTCAAACAGTCAGACTCCAAACTCCACTATGGCCAAGACCAAAGAGCTGTCAAAGGACACCAGAAACTAAATTGTAGACCTGCACCAGGCTGGGAAGACTGAATCTGCAATAGGTAAGCAGCTTGGTGTGAAGAAATCAACTGTGGGAGCAATTATTAGAAAATGGAAGACATACAAGACCACTGATAATCTCCCTTTATCTGGGGCTCCACGCAAGATCTCACCCTGTGGGGTCAAAATTATCACGAGAACGGTGAGCAAAAATCCCAGAACCACATGGGGGGACCTAGTGAATGAACTGCAGACAGCTGGGACCAAAGTAACAAAGGCTACATCAGAAACACACTACACCGCCAGGGACTCAAATCCTGCAGTGCCAGACGTGTCCCCCTGCTTAAGCCAGTACATGTCCAGGCCCATCTGAAGTTTGCTAGAGAGCATTTGGATGATCCAGAGAGAGGATTGGGAGAATGTCATATGGTCAGATGAAACCAAAATAGAACTTTTTGGTAAAAACTCAACTTGTCGTGTTTGGAGGAGAAAGAACACCATACCTACTGTGAAGCAGGGGGGTGGAAGCATCATATTTTGGGGCTGTTTTTCTGCAAAGGGACCAGGACGACTGATCCGTGTGAAGGAAAGAATGAATGGGGCCATGTATCGTGAGATTTTGAGTGAAAACCTCCTTCCATCAGCAAGGGCATTGAAAATGAAATGTGGCTGGGTCTTTCAGCATGACAATGATCCCAAACACACCGCCCGGGCAACGAAGGAGTGGCTTCGTAAGAAGCATTTCAAGGTCCTGGAGTGGCCTAGCCAGTCTCCAGATCTCAACCCCATAGAAAATCTTTGGAGGGAGTTGAAAGTCCGTGTTGCCCAGCAACAGCCCCAAAACATCACTGCTCTAGAGGAGATCTGCATGGAGGAATGGGCCAAAATATCAACAACAGTGTGTGAAAACCTTGTGAAAACTTACAGAAAATGTTTGACCTCTGTCATTGCCAACAAAGGGTATATAAAAAAGTATTGACATGAACTTTTGTTATTGACCAAATACTTATTTTACCGAGGAATTTACCAAGTAATTCATTAAAAATCCTTCAGTGTGATTTTCTGGATTTTTTTTTTCTTATTTTGTCTCTCATAGTTGAGGTATACCTATGATGAAAATTGGAGACCTCTCTCATCTTTTAAGTGGGAGAACTTGCACAATTGGTGGCTGACTAAATACTTTTTTACCCCACTGTACCTTCACTACCTCTACTCTTTACATCTTCAATGTTACACCTGCCTCCCTCTCATTTACACTCATGTATCCTGTCTTGCTTCTACCGACTTTCCTTCCTCTTCTCTCCAGAGCATACCTCCACCTCTCCAGGTTCTCTTCCTCCTGCTCCCTACTCTCACTACAGGTCACAATGTTTTCTGTAAACAACATAGTCTACAGCGGATCTTGCCCGACCTCATCTGTCGGCCTGTCCATGACCATGGCAAACAAGAGGGAGCTAACTAACTAACTAACTAACTAACTAACCTGCACTTATATAGCGCTTTTCTAGTCACAAAGACCACTCAAAGCGCTTTCACTAGTACTAACCCTCTATTCTAAGGGCCTATAGGAAACAGATATCTAGGGACAATTTAGAACAACCAATTAACCTAACATGCATGTCTTTGGATTGTGGGAGGAAACCGGAGCCCCCGGAGTAAACCCACACAGCACAGGGAGAACATGCAAACTCCATACAGAAAGGTTCCAACCCCTGCCAGCCTGGGGATTCGAACCAGGAACCTTTTAGCTGTAAGGCTGTAAGGCAACAGTGCTAACCACTGCACCACCGTGCTGCCACCGGCTCTGAGCCGATCAATGATATAATCACACCCCCACCGTGAATCTATCTGTCACTCCAACAGCACACCTCACCACCATCTCACAGTCCTCATACATGTCCTGCACCACCCTCACATACTTCTGTACCACTCCTGACTTTCACATAAAGTACCACAATTCCTCTCTTGGCACCCTATCATATGCTTTCTCTAGATCCACAAAGACACAGTGCAACTCCTTCTGACCTTCTCTATACTCTATACAAATAGTCACACAGTGAGAAAGAAAGAAAGAAATCCTGAATACGAAAAAAAGATGCATCAAGAGTCATTCATCAATCGCACCGCAGCCCCGGTGGGCTAAAGATTCCCACTCCTAATCAGAAGTGGTAAAGAAATTGTTAAATCAGGCTGTAATTAAGGTTTTAGACTGGCTTTCCCAAAGTCCTAACTTAAACCCTATTGAGAATCGTGCTGAAGAAAATACATTCCAGAAAGCCAGATGCTAGTCGATCTTTACCAGAAGTTCTTGATTGTGGTGAAATTTGTCATAAACACCTCCCAACATGGAAAAAGGCACCAAACGCAGGCCGTGAGTTAGCAGATTCATTAACAGAAGAGAACTGATACACAAAAACTTACGAAGGAAAAGAAAAGCAAGTTAGCAAAATAACTGAAGCTAAAGCGAGAGATACGCCAGCTAAACCTGGAGACAATCTCAAAAACAGGGAAGCAAGGATAGCCCGGCTAAGGCGACGGCATCACCAACTAACCTGGAGAAGCTATAGCAACACGTAGTACAAAAAACCCCCCAAATGACTTACGTGGTACAACGAGGAGGAAGCGGTAGCTGAAAGTAGGGTGCTGTGCTGAACAAAAATGTGCAACCCCATAAATAGTGAACAGAACCATCACACAATAGACAACAGGTGTGGGCACCTGAACGGGCAGGAGAAAGGAAGGATAACTGATTGGGAATAGCTGAGGCCGTGAGAGGGAGGGAAACCACACTGACAGCTGACAGGGCATGCCCATGCAAAGCTTCATGCCCCTGAAAGCTGTCAACAGTAAAAACACTAAGCTGGGATATAAAGAATAAAAATAACAAGTCAAGGTGTGATTATAAATCAGTACAGAAAAATAAAATTATAACATAAACACAAACAGAAAAATGGCAATTGGAACAATACAAAAAAGACATAAGTGCAACGTATAAATGAACAGGCAGAAAATGCCACGAGACCAAGTCTGGGAATCTCCAGAACTTGGTTCATGACAAAATTGGCCAAAGAACATTTAACTACATATTAGCATTGCTGTATGTATATTTTTGACACAACAAATTTTGTCACGTTTCAAAAAGATTTATAACAAATTTATAAAAACAATCAAATGGATCTTTGATTTTTGTGAAAAAGACATGTTTCCATCATTGCATCAAAGTATATTAAGACTTCTTGGAATCATTGGAATCTCAAGGCTGCCATGATATACATACTGTACATGCATTTTGCAAGTGTACGTATATGAACTTCTGACCTCAATTTCCATTTGCTATGAGTAACTTGAAAATCTTGACAGCTGCTATACTCGTATCTGTCCAACTGAACTAGAAAGAAACTAGACTTTATGAAACAGCCTTGCTTCCTGAGGCTGAAAACTTCTGACGTGTGCCAAGTCCTGTTCTGGCATTTTTCAAGCTACGGAAGTTTCACCGGGCACACAGTGAAAACACTGTAATAAAATAATCAAGACTTATCCTGTGTAACATGAGGAGGCTGAGCGTGTCAGCCTGTCTGTGTGGAGGCTGTATTGTGGGAGGAAGGCTGTTAAAATGTTACATACCCTAGGCTGTGTCCTCAGCAGAAGTTTGGCCAGATAAAGTCCAGCCAACAAGCTTCTGAAGGAAGAGGAGAGGATGAAGCTCTCTAGGTCAATACTATTAGAAAACACTTCACATAATATTACCTTATAATGCAATTATAAGGTAATATTATGCAGTTATATTATGCAGTTATGCAGTTATAGTGCAGAACCTGAACCGGAGTTAAGATCAATGTGTTAGCGAACAGGTACTGATTAACACAATCAGCAGAGAAAAAGTGTCATAAATCGCCCTTTTAAAGGGCTACGATGGACACCAAGCACACACTGTGAGCTTTGCACATTTATTAACAGAAAGACAAACGTACAGAAAAAACACTACACATACAAATAAGGAGGCAATGAAAGTGCCAGGGATGAGCAGTGCTCACGACCAGGAGGGGAAAGAACAGCCGGGGGGAAAACACCAGCTGAGGCACAACAACATCCAAAGAACTGCAGGCCTCGCTTCCCTCATTTAAGGTCAGTATTCATGACTCCGCCATAAGAAAGAGACTGGGCAAAAATGGCCTGCATGGCAGAGTTCCTCCACTTGGGGCAGG
This sequence comes from Pholidichthys leucotaenia, assembly GCA_020510985.1. NCBI lineage: Eukaryota > Metazoa > Chordata > Actinopteri > Cichliformes > Pholidichthyidae > Pholidichthys > Pholidichthys leucotaenia. Next base: position 103,458,133 of record CM035850.1, on the reverse strand, counting down.
AGCCTGTCCCCAACCCGGAGAGGACAATCCACCTTTTTCCGGCTGAGGACCATGGACTCGGACTTGGAGGTGCTGATTCTCATCCCAGCCGCTTCACACTCAGCGGCAAACCGTCCCAGCAAGAGCTGTAGGTCATTGCTGGATGAAGCCAACAGGACAACATCATCTGCAAACAACAGAGATGAGATCCTGTGGTCACCAAGCATGACACCCTCCATTCCCTGGCTGCGCCTAGAAATCCTGTCCATAAAAATTATGAACAGGACCGGTGACAAAGGGCAGCCCTGGCGGAGTCCAACTCTCACTGGGAATGACTCCGACCGAGTGTTGGCAATGCGAACTAAACTCTCACAACGGTCGTACAGAGACCGAATAGCTCGTAACAACAAGCCCGATACCCCATACTCCCGAAGCACCCCCCACAAAAATCCACGAGGGACGCGGTCAAATGCCTTCTCCAAGTCCACAAAACACATGTAAACTGGTTGGGCAAACTCCCACGAACCCTCAAGAATTCTCGAGAGGGTAAAGAGCTGGTCCGATGTGCCACGGCCAGGACGAAAACCACATTGCTCCTCCTGAATCCGAGGTTCGACCAACGGCCGGACTCTCCTCTCCAGTACCCTGGCATAGACCTTCCCAGGGAGGCTGAGGAGTGTGATCCCTCTAAAGTTGGAGCACACCCTCCGGTCCCCTTTTTTGAAGAGAGGAACCACCACCCCGGTTTGCCATGCCAAAGGCACTGCCCCCGACCTCCACGCAATGTTGCAGAGGCGTGTCAACCATGACAACCCAACAACATCCAGGGCCTTGAGGTACTCGGGGCGAATCTCGTCCACCCCCGGGGCCCGGCCACCAAGGAGATTTTTAACCACCTTGGCGACCTCAGCCCCTGTGATAGGCGAGTCATCCCCCTCGTCCCCAAACCCTGCTTCCTCTGTGGAAGGCGTATCAGTGGGATTGAGGAGATCCTCGAAGTATTCCTTCCACCGCCCGACGATATCCCCAGTTGAAGTCAACAGTGTCCCATCCGCACCATACACAGTGTGGACGGGGAGCTGCTTTCCCCTCCTGAGCCGCCGAACAGTTTGCCAGAATCTCTTTGAAGCCGACCGAAAGTCTTGTTCCATGGCCTCACCGAACTCCTCCCATACCCGGGTTTTTGCTTCAGCAACCACCCGAGCTGCACTCCGCTTGGCCTGCCGGTACACCTCAGCTGCTTCGGGAGTCCCACAAGCCAGCCAAGCTTGATAGGACTCCTTCTTCAGCTTAATGGCCCCCCTCACCACTGGTGTCCACCACTTGGTTCGGGGGTTGCCACCACGAGATGCACCGACCACCTTGCGGCCGCAGCTCTGGGCTGCCGCTTCAACAACAGAGGTGGAGAACATGGCCCATTCAGACTCCATGTCTCCAGACTCCCTCGGAATGTGGTTGAAGTTCTTCCGGAGGTGGGAGTTGAAGACCTCCCGGACAGGGGCCTCAGCCAGACGCTCCCAGCACACCCTCACTATACGTTTGGGTCTACCAGGTCTGAATGGCTTCCTCCCCTGCCATCGGATCCAACTCACCACCAGGTGGTGATCAGTTGACAGCTCTGCACCTCTCTTTACTCGGGTGTCCAAGACATACGGTCGCAGGTCTGATGATACGATAACAAAATCGATCATCGACCTGCGGCCTAGGGTGTCCTGGTGCCAGGTGCACATATGGACACCCTTATGCTTGAACATGGTGTTCGTTATAGACAGACTGTGGTTAGCACAGAAGTCCAATAACTGAACACCACTCGGGTTCAGATCGGGCAGGCCGTTCCTCCCAATCACCCCCCTCCAGGTTTCACTGTCGTTGCCCACGTGCGCATTGAAGTCCCCCAGTAGGACAATGGAGTCTCCAGGAGGAGCACCCTCCAGCACCCCAGTCACAGACTCCAAAAAGGGTGGGTACTCTGAAACATCATTTGGTGCATAGGCACAAATGATGGTCAGGACCCGTTTCCCAACCCGAAGGCGCAGGGAAGCAACCCTTTCGTCCACCGGGGAAAACTCCAATATAGAGGCAGCAAGGTGGGGCGATACAAGAATACCTACCCCTGCTCGTCGCCTCTCGCCCGGGGCAACTCCAGAAAAGGCCAAGCTCCAGCCCCTCTCCAGGAGACTGGTTCCGGAACCGGAGCTGTGTGTTGAGGTGAGGCCGACTATATCTAGCCGGTATCGCTCAATCTCGTACACCAGCTCAGGCTCCTTCCCCACCAGAGAGGTGACATTCCACGTACCAAAAGCCAGTTTAGAAAGCTTGGGATCAGTCCGCCAAGGTCTCCGCCTTTGACTGCCACCTAATCCACATAGCACCGGACTTCCATGATCCCTCCTGCAGGTGGTGAACCTACTGGAGGGCGGACCCATGTAACTCCTTCGGGCTGAGCCCGGCCGGGTCCCATGGGTGGAAACCCGGCCACCAGACGCTAGCCTTCGAGCCCCTCCCCCAGGCCTGGCTCCAGGGTGGGGCCCCGGTAACCCCATACCGGGCGGGGTACACTGAATCCTTGATATACAATTTATCATGAGAGTCTGTTGGATCGTTCTTCGTCTGGCCCTTCACCCAGGACCAGTTTGTCTTGGGAGACCCTATCAGAGGCAAATTGCCCCGGACAACATAGCTCCTGGGAGTGGAGGAGTTTAAGTATCTTGGGGTCTTGTTCACGAGTGAGGGGAAAATGGAGCGAGAGATCGACAGACGGATTGGAGCAGCATCTGCAGTGATGCGGACGTTGTACCGGTCTGTTGTGGTGAAGAGGGAGCTTAGTTCTAAGGCAAAGCTGTCGATTTACCAGTCAATCTACGTTCCTACTCTCACCTATGGTCACGAGCTTTGGGTAATGACCGAAAGAACGAGATCGCGGATACAAGCGGCTGAAATGAGCTTTCTCCGTAGGATTGCTGGACTCACCCTCAGAGATAGGGTGAGGAGCTCAGTCATCCGGGAGAGGCTCAGAGTAGAACCGCTGCTCCTCCACATTGAAAGGAGTCAGTTGAGGTGGTATGGGCATCTGATTAGGATGCCTCCTGGACGCCTCCCATTTGAGGTGTTTCAGGCACGTCCCACTGGGAGGAGACCCCGGGGCAGACCCAGGACTCGGTGGAGAGACTATGTCTCCCAGCTAGTCTGGGAACGCCTTGGTATCCCCTCTGAAGAGCTGGAGCAGGTGGCTGGGGAGAGGGAAGCCTGGGCTCCTCTGCTTGAACTGCTGCCTCCGCGACCCGGACCTCCGGAAAAGCGGTAGAAGATGGATGAAGATGGATGGCAGAGTTCCAAGACAAAAACCACTGCTGAGCAAAAAGAACATAAAGGCTTGTCTCAGTTTTGCCAGAAAATATCTTGATAATCTCCAAGGCTTTTGAGAAAATACTCTGTGGACTGACGAGACAAAAGTTGAACTTTTTGGAAGGCGTGTGTCCCGTTACATCTGGCATAAAAGTAACACAGCATTTCAGAAAAGGAACATCATGCCAACAACAAAATATGGTGGTGGTAGTGTGATGGTCGGGGGCTGTTTTGCTGCTTCAGGACCTGGAAGACTTGCTGTGGTAAATGGAACCATGAATTTTGCTGTCTATCAAAAAATCTTGAAGGAGAATGTCCGGCCATCTGTTCGTGACCTCAAGCTGAAGCACACTTGGATTCTACAGCAGGACAAAGATCCAAAACACACCAGCAAGTCCACCTCTGAACAGCTTAAGAAAAACAAAATGAAGACATTGGAGTGGCCTAGTCAAAGCCCTGACTTGAATCCAATTAAGATTCTGTGGCATGACCTTAAAAAGGCAGTCCATGCTCGAAAACCCTCCAATGTGGCTGAATTACAACAATTCTACAAAGATGAGTGGGGCAAAAATTCCTCCACAGTGCTGTAAAAGATTCATTGCCAGTTATTGCAAAAGCTTGACTGCAGTTGTTGCTGCTAAGAGTGGCCCAACCAGTTATTAGGTTTAGGGGGCAATCACTTTTTCACACAGGGCCATGTAGGTTTGGAATTTTTTTTCCACTTAGTAAAAAACACCTTCATTTAAAAACTACATTTTGTGTTTACTTGTGTTATCTTTGTCTAATATTTAAATTTGTTTGATGATCTGAAACATTTAAGTGTAACAAACATACAAAAAAATGAGAAATCAGGAAGGGGGCAAACACCTTTTCACACCACTGTAAATAAGGCTAAGGACCTGCACTTATATAGTGTTTTTCTAGTTTCAAAGAGCTTCACTAGCACTAACCCTCTACTCTAAGGGCCTATAGGAGACAGACATCTATGGACAATTTAGAACAACCAATTAACCTAACATGCATGTCTTTGGATTGTGGGAGGAAACCGGAGCCCCCGGAGTAAACCCACGCAGCACAGAAAGAACATGCAAACTCCACACAGAAAGGTTCCTACCCCTGCCAGCCTTGGGATTTGAACCCGGAACCTTCTAGCTGTAAGGCAACAGTGCTAACCACTGCACCACCATGCTTATATATAACATTAGCATCAGTGACATAATATACCACCAGGTTGGCTTTCCAAGCTGATAACTATGTGACTTTGATCTTTTGACCTGAAAACCATAGCCAGAGACAAGGGTCCTGGGGTCAGCCTATTTACTAGGGGTGAGGCAAAACATCAGTACAGTGTAGTATTGCAATCCTTTGTGTCCACAATACTGTATCGATTCAGAGACACCAGCAATATGATACTTAAATAAAAGTTAATTAATGTTGTAAATATAAATTCAGATTTAATTGACTTTTCAGTCCATTAGATGGTGCTAAATGCTCACTGTCTGGTTAGGTCAGCACAGCAAAAGAATTACTCCTGAAATTTAGCCTGGAGTTGAACAAGACAAAAATCGGGATGGAAAACTGCTATACATAGTGTCATGAGCTCTCCGTGCACCTCTCCAATGGCGCATGGCAAGGGGAGAACGGACGAGAGGATTTAAGTGCAGGGTTACACCAAACACAAATTTATTAACACAAAACTTAACATACAGACACAGGACAGCTTGGATCCTTGTTAGCGTCTTCAAGATAGCCCTACACACACACTGGAGGAAAACAGCAGCGGAACAGTGCACAGGCAGGTACTCACAGTGAGGGGGCAGACCGAGTCGTCACAGCGAAAATCCAAGACACACAGACAGTCCTTACCGACGTGACGGTTGACGGCGGAGAACGACCATCCAACGTGTACAATGATCCAGCGGCGTCTGTGTAGCGAAGCGCTCCTTTAATACAGACGCCGCTGGCATGACAAATAAGGAACACCTGGGCGAGCGCAGGAAAGATGATTACTGGGGCGAACAGCTGGCTGTCAGAAAGAGGGGGGCGTGGCCGGACAGGCCAGAGCAGCAGCTACAGGGAGGAACAGCAACGGTGTGCGGAAATGAAAACAACAAGAAATCAAAACACAACTCCACATAATAAACCCACTGCCTGAGCCACCAGGATCGATCGGAACGAAGCCCACAGGAAACACGGGCTCGGTTCATGACACATAGTATCACATTACTCAGCGAACTGTGGAAGGACGGTTGGTCCAGATGACATACCTGTGGAGATATGGAGATGTTTAGGAGAGATAGCAGTGGACTTTTTAACCAGATTGTTCAACACAATCTTGGAGAGTGAGTGGATGCCTGAAGAGTTGAGAAAAAGTGTTGTGGACCAATTTTCAAGAACAAGGGTGATGCTCAGAGCTGTAGTAACTACAGAGGCATAAAGTTGATCAGCCACACTTTGAAGATATGGGAGCAGATGCAATATTTGCTTTAAGAGTGTTGATGGAAAAGCATAGACAAGGTCAGAAGGAGTTGCGCTGTGTCTTTGTGGATCTAGAGAAAGCATATGATAGGGTGCCAAGAGTGGAAGTGTGGTACACTATGTGAAAGTCAGGAGAGGTAGAGCAGTATGTGAGGGTGGTGCAGGACATGTATGAGGGCGGTTAAACAGTGTTGAGGTATGCTGTAGGAGTAACAGATGAATTTAAGGTGGGGGTGGGGTTACATCAGGGATCAGCTCTGAGCCGCTTCTTGTTTGCTGTGGTGATGGACAGGCTGACAGATGAGGTCGGGCAGGATTCTCCACAGACTATGTTGTCTGCTTCCTACTCTTACTCCTACTGTAGAAAGAGTAGGAAGCAGGTGGAAGAGAACCTGGAGAGGTGGAGGTATGCTCTGGAGAGAAGAGGAATGAAAGTCAGTACAAGCAAGACAGAATACATGTGTCTGAGGGAGAGTGAAGATGCAAGGAGTAGCAGTAGTCAAGGTAAATGAGTTTAAATACCTGGGGTCAACCATCCAAAGCAATGGAAAATGTACAAAAGAGGTGAAGAAGACAGCGCAGGCAGGGTGAAGTGGGTGAAGATGAGTGTCAGGGGTGATTTGTGAAAGAAGTATAGCAACTAGAGTGGAAGGGAAGATTTACAAAACAGTAGTGAGACCTGCTGTGATGTATGGTTTGGAGACAGTGACACCAACAAAAAGACAGGAGGTGGAGCTGGAGGTGGCAGAATTGAAGATGCTAAGATTATCATTAGGAGTGACGTAAGAGAGGTAAGACTGAGATGGTCTGGACATGTGCAGAGGAGGGATAGTGGATATATTGGACAAAGAATGTTGAAGATGGAGCTGCCAAGCACGAGGAAAAGAGGAAGACCACAGAGAAGACTCATGGATATAGTTAAGGAGGACATGGAGAGGGTTGGTGTTACAAAGGAAGATGCAAGGGATAGGGTGAGATGGAGGCAGATGATTCACTGTGGTGACCCCTAAAGGGAGCAGAAGAAGAAGAAGAATGAATCAAATATGTAATTAGCATTAAAGCACCAGTGGTTGTAAGAATAACCAAAGCAGCTTTGCTATTAGCTTGGGTGTATTTTTTAAACTTTTGGCCACTGTAGTTGCTAACTTATCCTTCTTGATCCGGTCTTTATCCTAAGCTAAGCTAGTAATCCCCAAAGCCAAATTCAGTTGTTTTAACTTTATCTTTTAACACCACATAATTCTGCGATCTCCTCGTATGGTCAGCCCTTGTTGATATTTATTTTGTAGCTCAGACTGCTAATATGTGTCACTTTGCCTCTCACAGTGACCACAGCTTTGCAAAGTGCATCAACTCACAATGCATCTAATCACCTTGGTTGGTAAAAATGAGGAAACAAATGAGTGTGGCAGCCAAAAACTTCCACACACCCAATTCAAGGCTGAGTAAAGGTGTTACATTATGGGAGTAGTCAGATGTTCCTGAATTAACAAGCTGCTTAGAGAGGGATTAACTCCGTTGTGGTACTAAATCAGGAAGTCATGCTCCAGGCTGAGAATAGTATCAGATAGCACTCAATCCCATCAGCTACACCGATGCATGCCTGTAATAGGACTGTAGGTTTGTGTTTATATACACACATCTGGGCATTAGACTCATGGCTGCAATTAACAGTTGATTTCATGTTAACTGTTTCCATCCATCCATCCATCCATCTTCTACCGCTTTTCCGGAGGTCCGGGTCGCGGAGGCAGCAGTTCAAGCAGAGAAGCCCAGACTTCCCTCTCCCCAGCCACCTGCTCCAGCTCTTCAGAGGGGATACCAAGGCGCTCCCAGACCAGCTGGGAGACATAGTCTCTCCTCCAACAGACTCTCATGATAAATTGTATATCAAGGATTCAGTGTATCCCGCCCGGTATGGGGTTACCGGGGCCCCACCCTGGAGCCAGGCCTGGGGGAGGGGCTCGAAGGCTAGCGTCTGGTGGCCAGGTTTCCACCCATGGGACCCGGCCGGGCTCAGCCCGAAGGAGTTACATGGGTCCGTCCTCCAGTGGGCTCACCACCTGCAGGAGGGATCATGGGGGTCCGGTGCTATGTGGATTAGGTGGCGGTCAAAGGCGGAGACCTTGGCGGACTGATTCCAAGCTTTCTAAACTGTTAACTGTTTCATGCCTCCATAATGATGATTACAAGTAACCTAATCCCAAACCTATATACTGTATGTGAATATCAATTTTTAACTTTTTTTTATCTCATCTATAGTTTTCATTTATCTTATGGTAATCTGAATGAAAGAAAATAAATTACAATTATTCTTACTATCATACATCAAAAAATAAGGCTGAGGAGGACGTTCTACATCCCATTAGCTGCACATCTATGCGTGGTATGAACTCAGCAGATATTCTAAAAGGTGTTGTCACTTCACTAGCAATCATGCTGCTATCCTTGCCTTATCAGTAGACCCAAATGGAACAAAAAATGTTTTCCGCAGTGATCCAGGGTGAAAATCGATGGATATTTCTTTTTTATATACTGTTGTAAATGTATTTTGTTTTAATAAATTGCTTTAAAAGTGAACTGTTGCATCATTTGAATGAACAAATAACTGTAAAGTCCAGGCCTTTTAATACTGAACTTATAAAATACATGAAGTGTTAAAATAATGAAATCTTAAATTTTACTTAACAACATTCATGGAAGACCAACAAAATATATTTTAAAAAGGAAATGAAAGCAGACAGTGCAATGAAATCTAGATTTTAATAAGCCTATAAGTTAAAAAGGAAACTGGATTGTACTTACATCTAAGGACATCAGCGTCACTATACAGTAACTGTGTACTAAAAAAGTTAGGCCTAATAAAACCTGAAAACAGAACAATAGTGAAGCAAAGACTTTGTTTATCCATAATTCCACTAATCACAACATTTTTTGGCAGTTTGCTTCACCAGGTATCCATACCCTCAGAGGCAATTTACAGAAAAAAAGAAGAAACTATAGATCAGCTAAAACACATAAAATAACAGCTCAACTCAGCAGCTGTGCTGAACAATAGTTGTGACATAAAATCTGTATTTTGATTTAAGAAATCTTCAGGAAAGGACAGGCAGAGTTCTCATTATAACAGACTATACTGAGTTTGCAGTTGTTGTTACACCCACTATTGTGTCCCATTAAGTTCTTTTGGCTGGTAAAAATGTCATAAATAAAAATTTTATGGTACATACTGTTGGTCATGTCGAACTTTCTCAACTGACAGTAAAAAATAATGAAGTCCTTATTGTGTTGCTTCCATTGTTGTGTTACTGTGCTCATTTACTACTGTTAATGACAATAAACGAGGTAATTAGTCACACTTCTTGTTACATAAATTTTGCATTACAATATGATAAGATTAAAAGGTGAACTGGACTGTAAATATTTAAAAAAAACAATACATCAACAAAATGTTCAGAAATGTGCAGAATTAAAGCCTTTATATCAGGGCTCCTCAAATAGTGGACCCCGGTTCACATCCAGACCCCAGGAGTCTTCCGTCTTGACCCCTAAGCCTTTTGACACAATTTTTTTTTAAATGCCTGTTTTGTTTTGATGGAGGGAAAAAAAAAAAATGTTTGACATTGTAATGGCCGCCAGTCAGACAGTTTATGGCGTAAGGACAGCCCTGGATGGAGTGAGGTCTTTGACGAGGCCCTGTCAAACCAGGGCAAAATGCTCAGTGGAGGAAGGTAAACACGGGAAACCACACTGCGCACCCCACACAGAGGAGGGAAGAAAACGGTTGCAACCACCACTGGCGACCAGAGGACCACAAACTGGAAAAGGCGCCCGCATTCTGCCTTTGGTAATCAGGGCCACCGCATACTCCACACCATGGTACACCACACCACCACACCCCATGGACCAGCGATCCACACATTAGGGCTGTGCAATATGACGATATATATCAGATGATGATACAAAAATGTCTATCATGGGGGCGCTGTTGAGCATGGACACGGAGTAGACGCGTCGTTACCAGCTCCGACATATCTTTTTATAAATGTTATTTTAAACGCCAGTTCACCTCGTTATATTTCTACTTTTCATATTGGGACCACTTAAGAAACCCACTGACATGTCTGGGAAGAACTCTTCTCGTCAGGAATGCTCTACGCAAGCCTCTAACCGTCAAGCTAGCGAGAAAGCTAACTATCTGTCTCTTGCACATGGCATTGATGAGGACGCAGAAGAGCTGTCACTTTCGGGCCTCGTAAGGTTAAATGAAAGTTTCTGAGCTGAAATGCATGACTCATTAGGCACATTGCAGACTTCTATAGACTCGTTAGAGACCCGTCTGACCGAGGTCGAAACTTCTCTGCAGGAGTGTGACGACAGGATTACGGCGCTCAAAGCCAGGTGTGAAATGCTGGAGAATTGCAACAAACTGCTAATGGCTAAAACGGAGGACCTCGAATCGAGGAGCAGACGCCAAAATCTTCATGTGCTTGGTCTACCAGAAAACATAAGAGGGGCCACAAGTCACGACATTTATGACCAACTTCTTCACCGAGACGCTGAGTATGGAGGTTCCTGATGGGCCTGAGATGTTGGACTGAACACATCGCCTTGCTTCCCGGCCTGCTCAGGGTCAAAATGCTCCCCTGAGACCTACGTATGATTGTAAAGGTGCACCATTTTAGCATCCTCCAGCTTACCAGAGAGAAGGGCCCACTTACTTTCCGCGGTCACAAAGTCTACATTTTCCCAGATTTTACTGGGGATGTCACCAAATGGAGGGCATCTTTCATTAACATCAAGCAAAAGCTCCATGCTGCAGATATCAGATATGACTTGGTGTTCCCTGCCCAACTCCAAGTGTCATTCAACGGCAGCAAATACACCTTTGGCAAAGCGGAGGAGGCGGAGAAATTCTACTCGGAAACCATAGCCCCATCCCTCCGAGCGGTCCATGCGGATGACACCAATGGATAACTCCTCACTAGCCATTTGGGGCAGTTTCCAGCCATACATAAACTAAGCAGTCTAATAAGTACTTTTTCTTGTCACTTTATGGACTTTTTACTCCACTATAAGCGGCTTCACTGTGCGGGTTTGAATTTGGTGAGTCTAGGCAATATCTATGCTCATGTTACCGTTTATTGTTGTTGTTTTTTTGTTTTGTTTTGTTTTTAAAAAAAGGAGTATTTTGTTTTAAAAGTTCCTCTGATGTTTAAACTACACATTTGCATATGGCGCACTGGTTCAATGAAGAGTTAGGATGTACTATGTAGGGTGTAGACGCTCAGTTCAGGGAAGCATTGAAAAGACGAGAGTGATCTTTTGTTTGTTTTTCACCCCTTTTTCTCCACACTCCCCCTTTTTTTGGTTTTTGTTGTACTGTTGTATTTGTCAGGAGGTCTTATACACAAGCTCTCATAATGTACAAACTTCTAAACAAAACTATTATTCGTATCATTTGGAATAATGGCTAACAGTGCAGAAATTAAATTTTGTTCTTGGAATGTACATGGGATCCAGACCTCTATTAAACATAAAAAAAATTCCTAACTATGTATAGTTATAGTTATAGTTATAGTGCTTGGCTGCACGGTGGCGCAGTGGTTAGCACTGCGGCAGCACAGTTTACCCTTGGCCGGGGAATTGTGGGGATCGTGGGATCGTGGGTTCGATCCCAGCCCCCGACCAACAGTGATCTGTGTGGAGTTTGCATGTTCTCCCCGTGTTGCGTGGGTTTACTCCGGGATTTCTCCGGTTTCCTCCCACATGCCAAAAACATGCATGTTAGGTTAATTGGCTATTCTAAATTGTCCCTAGATATTTGTTTCCTATAGGCCCTTAGAATAGAGGGTTAGTATTAATGAAAGCGCTTTGAGTGGTCTTTGTGACTAGAAAAGCGCTATACATATAAGTGCAGGTTAGTTAATTAGTTAGTATAAAAAAGAAAGGGTACAAATAGCATTCCTCCAAGAGACCCATCTAAACAATGATGAACACTTAAAGTGAAGAAGGGAATGGGTGGGCCAGATCTACTATTCCTCCTTCACTACTAACAGCAGAGGGGTCGCCATTTTGGTTCATAAATCCCTTCCTCTGGCAGGGGTGGAGATTAAGGCCGATACTGCAGGAATCATTGTCATGATTAGAGGGACACTCTTTGGGGACCCTGTGTCCTATTTAAATGCGTATGCCCCCCCGATTTGCTAAACTGATTTTTATACTAGGGTATTTTCTCTGCTTTCTGAGTGGGCTGTTGGATCCTCTGTGGCAGCGGGCGACTTCAACTGTTGTCTATATCCACGTCTAGATAGATCCTCGAAAACGGTACAGTCTAATGTTGGACAAGCTCGTTCTTTACTCGGCTGCTGCGCTGATATTTTCTTTACTGATACTTGGAGGACCCTTCACCCCACTGATGGGCAGTATACATTTCACTCAAAAGTGCATAAAACATCCTCTAGAATTGATAATTTTTTTTACTCCTAAATATGCTATTGGTAATATTATTACACTGGTCAACACCAAGTTTATTGTCTAAGTTTTTTTAAGCTGATTTAGGACAATTTTGATGTGCTGAATCCAAAAATCAAATTGGTTTTGCTCAATCAGGTCAACTTTTTGAACTATGGCCACATGTTTTTTGCATTTTTGTTTACATGTACGGGCATTTTCGCTTTATATTATGCAAAATTCTTTTTTCATTCATTCATTTATTCATCTTCTTCTGCTTAATTTTTATTTCTTGAAATTCTCTGAATTTTGAACAATGATGACGTAACATTCAATTTATATGTACTTACCTTTATCAATGTCTACTATTCAATTTACAGTACAACTGTACAACTGCTGTACAACTACTTACAACTTAGCAGAAAAACCTGACCTGATCGAGAGAAACGGATGTCATTTTCGGATTCAGCAGTGCAAAATTGTCTTAAATCAGTTGAAAAACACAGACAACTTACAAAAAAATTATTTTTGTTATGTTGTGTTATCAGTGATCATTCACCCATATTTCTGGTCATGTCCAGCAAGACTCAAAGCACTAGGGGGCAATGGCGCATTCCAAATTACCTTCTTGAAAATCCCAATTTTGAAACATACCTAACAGAACAGTTTAATCATTTTATTGTTGAAAATAATATCTCTGATGTATCACCTAATTTACTTTGGGAAACTGGTAAAGCTGTTATTCGAGGCTTTACTATATCATTCTTGGCAAACCTTAAGAAAAAACAGAGGACAGAGCAACAGCTTCTTGAAGGTAAACTAAGTGAACTACAGCGTGGATTTAACCTTAAGCCTTCAGACAGCCTGAGATCTCAAACTGATGCCACCACAGCAGCTCTAGATGCATTTTTATCTAAAGAAGCTCAGAAATCTATACTGTTTGGTAAGCATAAGTTAAATGAATTTGGCAATAAGCCAAGCAAGTATATGGAAAATCTAATAAAAGGCAATACCAGCTCCCAGGCTATTCCAGGCATAAAGGATAGTTCTGGTAAAAGAGTTTAAAACAACAAAGATATAAACCACTCTTTCCTTTCCTTCTATGAAGGCTTGTACACTTCTGAGTCAGACCACAACTCTGAGACTTTGATGCATACTTTTTTATCATCTGTCAAACTACCTCAAGCATCCAATACACAAAAAGAGCTGCTGAACAGGGCTATTACCCATGAAGAAGTTATAGAGGCAATTCACAGCTTACAAAATAATAAGGCCCCAGGGCCTGATGATCTGACCCCAGAATTTTATAAGGCTTTTAAGGATTTGCTAACTGACCCCCTTCTAAATATGCTGTCTTACTCCTTTGACTCTGGGGCTCTCCCTGACACTATGATGGATGCAAATATTTCTCTAATCCTAAAGGAGGGCAAACATGCAGATGAATGCTTATCCTACAGGCCGATTGCCTTGCTGAATGTTAACCGAAAATTACTGGCTAAAATATTGGCGAAGAGACTTGAAGGTGTCATGCCAGAATTAATTTCAACAGACCAAACTGGATTTATGTTAGGTTGTAATTCCCTTCATAATGTAAGGAGACTCTTAAATCTTATTCAGAATGGATCAAGGTCAAAGGTCAATTCTCCTGTTGTCTCACTTGATGCAGAAAAGGCCTTTGATAGGATTGAGTGGCCTTATCTCCTAGGTGTCCTCTCAAAATTCAGTCTTGGTGACAACTTTAACAGGTGGATATCTCTGCTATATGCTGCTCCCCGTGCCTCTGTTATTACAAACGGCCCGAGGTCCTCCGCATTCCTAGTGAGACGCGGCTCTAGACAGGGCTGCCCAGCCTCACCACTTCTGTTTGCCCTTGCTATGGAGCCCTTAGCGGAGGCCGTTAGATGTGATTCCTTGGTAACAGGTATAGATGTGGGTTCCACAAACCATAAAATTTCCCTTAATAGTGATGATGTCCTCCTCTATCTAAGTAACCCAGAAATCTTCTATTACAAGAGTTGTTGAAATAATTAATTCTTTTGGCCATTTCTCAGGTTACAAGATTAACTACTCTAAATCTGAAGCCATGCCCCTTACTCCTCAGGTATCTTGGTCTCCACTATGCTCTACCCCCTTGCACTGGTCCACATCAGGTTTTGTTTATCTGTGCAAAAACATTACTCCCCCTCTTTCTGGCCTATACAAAGCCAATTTTGTCCCTGCAATTCGTAGAATCAACGAGGGCTTGGCCCGTTGGACAGCCTTGCCGCTATCTCTCTTAGGAATGGTCTTCATCATCATCATCATAGCAGTCTGTCGGGGGCGACAATGACTCTTTCATTTAGGTCTGATCAGATTCCTCCACGCAGCTCTGTCATTGGCCTTCCGTTGCCAGGAACTCCTTGTCAAAATGGTTATACCTCCTCGGTTATTGTATCCCTTCAAGATGATCCCAGCTCTCTTAACAAGAAAATCACTTGCTACTCTTAACAGCTCCTTAACATCTTTTCTGTGGAGGAAAAAGCAAGCCAGGTTAAAACTCAGCATATTACAACACCCACTGGATGAAAGAGGCCTGGCAGTGCCAGATTTTAGTCGCTATCAAATTGTTTCCCTCTCTATTTACATTTGGCACTAGTTTAAAAATGACCCGACAGCCACCTGGCTTAATATAGAGGCAGCTCCAGTGGCCCCTATTCCTCTTAGCTACATATTATATGCATCTAAGAAATGGGTTTGTCTCAAATTAAAGGGGAACTTAATTCTACAGAATACTTTAAAAGTTTGGAGGATGGTGAAGAAGCTTGGAAATCAGGATGGCTCCTTTCCTCTCCTCACACCTATCTATTTAAACCCCGATTTTCCTCCTGGTCTGGCTGACCAAGCCTTCTCCTTATGGTTTGAGAGGGGCATAAAAACTGTAGGTGACTTGATGACAGAGGGCACTCTGCTGTCTTTCAAGCAGCTCAGAGAGAAGTATAACCTCCCACAGAATAACTTTTTTAGGTATCTGCAAATCCATAGTTTTATTTCTTCATCCATTAAGCTACACCCTAATGGAATCTCTCTCTCACCTATGGAGGAGGTGATTCAGAAACCAGACACTAGAAAACTAATCACTAGGTTCTACAAGACCCTCTCAGTTCCGTTCAGTGATTGCACAGCTCATGTCAGATCTCTTTGAGAAGTGGATTTTGGAGAATCATTCTCACCTGATATATGGGATGAGGTGCGGTCAGGTAGTGCAAATTACCTATTTATTAACAAAGCTAGAGAGTTACAATTCAAAACCATGCACAGGCTCCATATCACTCCAGTGAAACGCAATAAGTTTAAGTTTCCTCTATTCTCAAAATGTTGTAATAAGTGTAAGATTTCTGAATGTTCATATTTTCACTGTTTATTTGAATGTCCTCTTATTAATGACTTCTGGGTAAAAATCTGTAAAGAAATTGATATTATATTCAAGAAAAAAAACTAGCCTCCACTCCTCTCAGCTGCATTCTAGGAGTAAATCCTACCCCACTGAATCTCCTCTCCTCCGCACTCAAACTGTTCCAGGTGCTTCTCTTTAGTGCAAGAAGATGCGTCTTCTTTTATGGACCTCAGACTCTGTTCCTGCAGTTACACATTGGATTCGGGGTGTGATGGAACTCATGCTGTTAGAAGCTATTAGCTTCTGGCTCAAAGACGAACCTTTTCGTTTTTTTTGATATATGGGACCCCTTTCTGGACTATATAGGAGGAGATGGAGCCCAGGCCCCCTATGGCCTTGCATGGACTGAGATGTCAAAGTGCATTGCCAAATAAAGCACCATTGTTTCCGATTGTGTTCTAAAGATGCAAATCTTCTGCTTCTGACAAATTTGTATTGCTGTATTTATTATTATTCATGTATTTCCCCTTTTTTTCCCTTGTGTGGAGACGGGGTGATGGAGTGGGAGTTGGGCTCTCTCTGGGAGTGGGAGAGGGCTCTCTTCATTATTTCTTGTTTGCTATTTTGTACTGCTTGTGACCCTCAAAAGCTCAATAAACATATTTATTAAAAAAAGTATATCATTTCATAGAATACTCTATCGTTTATATCATGATTTAAAATGCAGATACTCTCATTTAATCAGTAAAGCTCCTCATGCAGTACTTGTCAGCGCCCCACCCCTCCCACGCAGTGCGCACAGCGGGACAGGTGTGTGGTGGGTGGCTAGGCTCTCTGGTTGCTGCTAACTCCAAACTACCGCTTTGGTCAGATAGCTACTACTCCTGTTTGCAGGGATGTGGGACTGTTTTCCATTGTGCCGTGTCAGAGAGGATAGTCTGCTAACCTTGTTTTAATAGGAGGTAAGTGACGGTAACACTGTGTCAAACTATAAAATGGCAAATGCTAAATGACGATGCTAAGTTGCGCTAACAGGAAACATTATAGTGTATCAGACCATTGTTTCTTTGGTTTAAATTACTGCTGAGTTTCTTAGTTTTGTCTGAAAACAATTTATTAAAGCTGCAAAAGTGCGTGATGAAGCCACATACATGCAAAATAAATAAATTAATTAATTAAAATGGGTCAGAGGAACAAGTTGGCTCTTAATGTAATTTATTGGCTTTCTAATAATTTTAATTAGTCAAGTAGCAATAATGAATGAAGTTAAAGTCATCAGATGTATTTTATTGCGTTACCTTTTGTGTCTTTGATTTTCAGATCATGACCAATCTGAAATATTTTTACTAAGAAGGAAACAGGTTAAATCAGGCCAGAATGGCAGTCATCAGGCTGTGGATCTACACTTAAATTTTCATTCATTCATCTTCTTCCACTTAATCCTTTTCGGGTCACGGTGGGGGCTGGAGCCTATCCCAGCATCTTTGGGCGAGAGGCAGGGTACACCCTGGACAGATCGCCAGTCCATCGCAGGGCCAACACAGAGAGACAGACAACCATTCACTCTCACAGTCATACCTAAGGACAATTTAGAATCCCCCGTTTGATGCCAGTTAACCTAACTTGCATGTTTTTGGCATGTGGGAGGAAACCGGAGAAATCCCAGAGTAAACCCACGCAGACACGGGGAGAACATGCAAACTCCACACAGATCACTGTTGGTCGGGGGCTGGGATCGAACCCAGGATCCCCGGCCAAGGGTGAGTTGCTGTGCTGCCACAGTGCTAACAACTCGGCCACTGCGCCGCCCACTTAAATTTTCATTGATTTAAACTAAGAGCTAATTTATATCTGTGGATGGCAGCACATTTTTTATGTTATATGGGTTTTTTTGCTGTTCTCCTCTGGCTCAGGAAATATTTAACTTATTGATGTTTACTTTATATTCATATGATATGATTTAGAAGAAAAAACTCAAATTTATGAGAATCAAGTCTCATATGCACATTAAAAACTATAACAACACTGCAAAATTATGAGGGGGAAAAGGTGTATGTAAAAAAGTTTAAAAAACAAAGAGATGGTGCTTTTATGTGATTAAAGTGTAGAATTTACAGAAAATGTATATCGTGATATATATCATTATCCTGATATAAGATGACTTATATTGTGATAGGAAATTTTGGTCATATCGCACAGCCCAACCACACATGATGAAAAACTAAAACCGGGGAGTCACCGTCAGACAGCGGTAGGGTTGTTTCCAGTTTTCATTAGAAGTCTGATATTCATGTGAGAAATTGTGTATTTTTGACTAAAGGACTATGTTACTTGCTTATTTTATTTCACTTTTATTTAATAAATGAGCTTCTCTGTGCTTACCAACTTTGCTGCACTGCCTGTGTGTGACTCAGTCAGAGTTGAGTACGCACATTAAGCGACACCTGTGCTCGCCATCACTTTGTTCCAAACACAGCCGCTTGACCGCTACTACCAACTTGGCCTTGCTGCCACTGAAGCTCAAAGAACACATTCGTCGCCCGTGTGTGCGTGCGTCCATCACATGCACTAATGTTCAGCCAACTGCCACTGAAAGTTGCTGCATTCACCCAGCTACTCCTACAGCAGGACAGCCTGGTGACAGAGGCATAAATCAAGGGGATCCAGGGGGGACAATTTTTTCTTTAAAATTTGGAGCTTTTCTCAAAAATTTATAACTTTTTATTATTCATTTGCTACATTCATTTGTAAATGTTAAACTTTTTTCTTGTAAATTAACTTTTTGCATTTTAAATTGGCAACTTTTTTCTTATAAATTTGTAATTTTTTTGTAAATTTGTCACATTTTATCTTGTAAATTTCCCACTTTTTCCTCATAAATCTGCTGTTTTTGCATCTAAACCTTCATTTTTTTTCTTGTAAACGTGTAACCTTTTTCTAATAAATTTGTGAATTTTTTCTTGCAAATTTACACAATTTTCTCTCATGAATTTGCAGCTTTTTTCCTAGTAAACTTGCCTTTTTGTAAATTTCCAGTTGTTGTAAATTTGCAGTTTTCTTTCTCATAACTATATGACTTTTTTTCTTGTAAATTCACAGTTTTTTTTCCATGTTTGTACATTCTTTCTCATAGACTTGTGACTGACTACAATAATACTTTGGAGAAAATGTTAATTTTCCCTCCCAAAATGAAAATGAAATGTACCGCCTATGTAATATGTTGGCACTGCTCCGAACCTCCCACCCAGTAAAAAAGACAAATGTGGACCCCTGGCAAAAATATTTGAGAACCCCTGCTTTATATTCTTGGGGGAAAAAAGAGATATTGATGAAAAAAAAAAAAAATGTTTTTTTTTTTTTTTTTTTTGCAGGACTGAAACAACCATAATATTTACATCTGAGCAGCTGGATGATGACATTCCAGTGACAGTTAACATAGATGATACCTTAGATAGGACAGGGTTAACATTTTCATGGCAAACGGAGGCACCATATTCCGTAGGTAATTATAATGGTTGGTAGCACCTTTATCACTGTGATATGCCCTATCAAGTGTTTACACATCTATGGCCGGTAAAGATATCACAGCCGGTCACAGCCAAATGCATGACTGGGTTGTTTTCCACAGCAAGGCGCTGTTTGAAAAGTGGCAGCTGTCACAACCCGGGCAGTGTGTTGTGTTCCGTTTCATGCATTGCATTGGGCCTACAGCCAAATCCTTGCAGTGCTATACTCACATTAATGCATGCCCTTGAATGCAATATTGCTATTATACAACAGTTCCAAAAACATAATTTATAAGCTGACAGAAATGAGCTACAGCAGATTATGATCATGATTTACTTATCATCATATTATAATTTAAGAAATCTCTGTCTGTGTGTCTGTGTGTCTGTCTGTCTGTCTGTCTGTCTGTTCCGTGCATACCTCTCAAACCGTTCATCAGACTGGCCTCAGATTTGATATGTGCTGTGCTGATGTTACAAGGGTGTACATCCCCGAATTTCAGCCTCCCCGGATATGCGGAAGTTTAGGAGGGGAAATCTTTAATGAAGATCATCTTTAATGAACGTTCATCTTTAATGAACATAGAGGAGCTATGGGCGTTCATAGCTATGACATCATAGACGCATAGATGTTGCCATGGTTACTGTTGCAAGGCAGACACATCATCAAAGATCAAAAGCAGGCATCACTGAACGAGCGATGACGTCAAAGATCAAAGGCAGGGTTCACCATGGTTACTGTTGCCATGGTAACCATGTCAAAGATCAAAGGCAGGCGTCAATATGGTTAAACAGTAACTTTCTACGGGCATGCAGAAATGCTTGCTTATACTTGGTTTCTACAGGCATGCACAGGTAAGCACTAGTTAATTTAAATGTAACACTGTTTCATCAAGACTTCTTGAGAAAACAAGTAGTTAACTGCTATGCTTGAATGTCAACATGAATGTTAGCATGAATGTTAACATAAACACTGAACATAAAATAGAATATGCTGTAATAGTTCAATTGTAATTTTACACATGTTCATCAAAATTAGTTACTGTACACCTGTCATTCTTAAAATACACTTTTTCAGAGCTCATACATCAGTCTGGTCACTTTGGCCAAGCGTCTTGCTAGATAGCTAGCTAGCTAACCAGCGTGATCAGTAGTTTTGCTTTTGTTTACATTCTAATTGCTGCCTTTTTATTGCCATGTTCATTGTTCAAATGAAGTAAAGCGTTAAAAGCGCATTACATTGTGAGGTTTTAGAAGAAACTGTTGTGAGGTTTTAATCTAAATTTTGGGGTAGCTCTTTTTAAAATTAAAATAAACCAGTTGACAGGCTATTAACATGAAACAGAAACACAACAACACAATTTCTGGGTCATGGAGACGGTCTCTTTTCAAACAGCACCCAACTGTGGAAATTAAGGTACACAACACATTATTGTTGTCACTTATTACAAGAAGCCAATGACAGTTACTGTAATGAACAATTATTAGAATACTGCTGAAGAGGAGTGATGCAAATGCTGTGAAATTACAGAGTACAGCTATCAGGGAATACAGTGCAGTAACTCCTGGAATATCTATTGTCCAAAGGAACTGCTCAATGAGAACTAACTGCTGTATAAAACGTATAACCCTAACACTGACGATGACATGTGCTTTATACTGTACATACTCAATATACTATAACTTCCAAATCTGTCACTACAGTTGCAGTTGCTGCCAGAGGACGCTGAAATGAAGAAAAGAGAACTGGCGCTAATATACAGTGCAGTACATCTCCTATCTCCTTCATGTTAACAGCAGAACCCTCCATGGCTCAACCTAACACCCATTAACATAGATCCTGCTGCCAATTCATGATCAATACAATAACTAAAAGGAAGCAGAGGCCCATAATACACATAATAAATAGGCACAGAGCAAGAATTGTATTTAAGGGGCGGCTGTGGAGCAGGTGTAGTATGGCCGACTACTGATCGGAGGGTGAGGGGTTCGATTCTGTCTGCAGTCTGCATGTCGAAGTGTCCTGGAGCAAGACACTGAACCCCCAGTTGTCTCTGGTAGGTCAGGCCAGGCCAGCGCCTGTGTATGACAGCTCTGCCGCCATCAGGAGGAAGGTGGAGGGCTTCCTCAGAGACAACAATCCCCAACAGGTGTGGCAAGGCATCCAGGCCCTCACCAACTACAGGGGCCAGGGCCCCCCAACATCAGACAGCAGCCTCACTCTGGCAGAGGAGCGTAACAGCTTCTTTGCCCAGTTTGAGCACACCTCCTCCCCAAACCTGTCCCCCCTCCTCCCTCTCTCCTCCTCCTTCCCCCCTCTCCCCTCTCCCTCCCACCTCCAGGTGGACGAGGTGAGGAGGCAACTGAGAGCAGTGAACCCCCACAGAGCTGCTGGTCTCGACGGCATCCCAGGAGTGGTGGTCAAAGCATGTGCAGACCAGCTGGAAGTGATCCTTATCAAGCTGTTCAACCTCTCCCTGAAGCACGCCACCATCCCCTCTTGCCTCAAGGACTCTACCATCATCCCTATGCCCAAAAAGGCCGCAACTGACAGCCTGAATGACTACAGACCCATAGCACTCACGTCTGTAGTCATGAAATGTTTTGAGTGACTGGTGTCCCAGCACATCAGGGACTGTCCTCCCCCCTCCTTCGACCCCCATCAGTTCGCCTACAGGGAGAACCGGTCTACAGAAGACGCCATCGCCACCACTCTCCACAGAGCACTGAGCCACCTGGAGAACCCAAGGAGCTACAAGAGGATGCTCTTTGCGGACTACAGCTCAGCTTTTCACACCACCATCATGGACATCCTGATCAACAAACTGCACCTCCTCCAGACCCCCCCACCTGCTCCTGAATAAAGAACTTTCTCACGAACTGCCCACAAACAGTCAGACTTGGCCCCCACCACTCCTCCACACTGTCCCTCAGCAGTGACTCCCCCCAAGGCTGCATGCTAAGGCCTCTACTGTACTCCCTCTACACCTTTGACTGTATTTCAACCCACCCAGCCACCGTCATCGTGAAATACACGGACAGCACCACCTTAGCTGGGCTCATCACCGACAACGATGAGAAGGCATACAGGGCAGAAGTAGAGAATCTTCTGCTGTGGTGCCAAGCAAACAACCTGAAACTGAATGTCCAAAAAACCAAAGAACTCATACTGGATTTCAGGAAGAACAGACAGGACAGCGCCCCCCCCCTCTCATAAATGGCGACCGCATGGAAAACGTCCCCGCCTTCAGGTTCCTGGGCACCCACATCTCCTCTGACCTCTCCTGGACTGTCAACACCAAGGCCCCAGTGAAGAAAGCCCAGCAGCGGCTGCACTTCCTCCGTGTCCTGAGGAAGCACAACCTGGACCAGAAGCTGCTCCTGGCCTCCTATCGCTGCTCAGTGGAGAGCATGCTCACCTACTGTCTGGGTGTGTGGTACGCCAGCTCCACGGCCGAGAACAGGAAGGCTGTGCAGAGGGTCATCAACACCACCCAAAAAAATTATCAGTAGCCCTCTGCCCTCCCTGGAAGACATCTCCAGGTCCTCCTGTCTCAGAAGGATCAAGGCCATCACAGGAGACCACTCACATACCACGCACCACCTGTTTGACCAGCTTCCCTCTGGACAACGGTTCAGATCGATCAGGTCCCACACCTCCAGACTGACAAACAGTTTCTTCTCCTGGGCCATCCGAACTGCAGTCAGAGGCCCCACCCCCCTCCCTCCAAACGTTCACATGCACAGAACTGAGGACCTTTTAATTATCACTACAACTCACCTGTCTCTGCACTCCTCACTTTCATGTATGTTGACCCATCCGTGAAATCACTACTGTACACATTTTCCATAATCCTTGGGCCATTTTACTCAATTATGTGTTCTACACTCCACACTTTTATGTACCCGCGAAGCCACTACCATACCTGTGTATACAACAATGGACTATTTGTCATTTTTTTCTTTTATTTTTATTTCAGTCGTATGGTTAATCATATGTTATGTAACTGTTCTATTTCAAATTCTTCTATCTTACTTTATTGCACAGTAGCCTGGTGGAGCACCCTCAATTTCATTGTGCTGTTCAACTGTACAGTAACAATAAAGCCTATTCTATTCTATTCTATTCTATTCTAAATGATGGTACCCCTAGAAAAGATTGAAAATAATTTGACCATAGGGACATGTTCAACCAAGATGTGTCCTCTAATTAACATCACAGGTGTCTACAAACTTGTAATCAGCTAGTCCGCCTATTTAAAGGGTGACAAGTAGTCACTGTGCTGTTTGTTGACATGGTGTGTACCACACTAAACATGGGCCAGAGGAAGCAAAGGAGAGAGTTGTCTCAGGAGATTAGAAAGAAAATTATAGACAAGCATGTTAAAGGTAAAGGCTATAAGACCATCTCCAAGCAGCTTGCTGTTCCTGTGACTACAGTTGCACATATTATTCAGAAATTTAAGATCCACGGGACTGTAGCCAACCTCCCTGGATGTGGCCACAGGAGGAGACGGATAATACGAATGGTAACAAAAGAGCCCAGAACAACCTCTATACACATTCATGGTGAACTCCAAGGTCAAGGTACATCAGTATCAGATCGCACCATCCGTCGCTGTTTGAGCCAAAGTGGACTTCATGGGAGACGACCAAGGAGGACACCACTGTTGAAAACAAATCATAAAAAAGACAGACTGGAATTTGCCAAACTGCATGTCGACAAGCCACAAAGCTTCTGGGAGAATGTCCTACGGACAGACAAGACAAAACTGGAACTTTTTGGCAAGGCACATCAGCTCTATGTTCACAGACGCAAAAATGAAGCATACCAAAAAAAGAACACTGTCCCTACTGTGAAACATGGAGGAGGTTCTGTTATGTTCTGGGGCTGCTTTGCTGCATCTGGCACAGGGTGTCATGAATCTGTGCAGGGTACAATGAAATCTCAAGACTATCAATGTATTCTATAGAGAAATGTGCTGCCCAGTGTCAGACAGCTTGGTCTCAGTCGCAGGTCATGGGTCTTGCAACAGGATAATGACCAAAAACACACAGCTAAAAACACCCAAGAATGGCTAAGAGTGAAACATTGGACTATTCTAAAGTGGCCTTCTGTGAGCCCTGATCTAAATCCTATTGAACATCTGTGGAAGTAGCTGAAACATGCCGTCTGGAGAAGGCACCCTTCAAACCTGAGACAACTGGAGCAGTTTGCTCATGAGGAATGGGCCAAAATACCTGCTGAGAGGTGCAGCAGTCTCATTGACAGTTACAGAAATCGCTTGATTGCAGTGATTGCCTCAAAAGGTTGCGCAACAAAATATTAAGTTAAGAGTACCATCATTTTTGTCCAGGCCTGTTTCATGAGTTTGTTTTTTAAAATAATTCTGTTGAACCACAATTCAAAAGCTTTGTCTGATTTTCATTGATTAATTTTCATAGAATTTTTATTTATTACCACTTTTGTCAGATTCAAGTTATTTCTGTGACCATTGTGGGTTTTTCTTTCATTAACAGAGGGATACCAACAATTTTGTCCACGTCTGTAGCCTCAAGTCTTTTTGAATATGATGACACAAGCTTGGCACACCTATCTTTGGGCAGTTTCACCCATTCCTCTTGCAGCACCTCTCAAGCTCTATCAGGTTGGATGGGAAGTGTTGGTACACAGCCATTTTCAGATCTCTCCAGAGGTGTTCAATTGGAGTCAAGTCTGGGCTCTGACTGGGCCACTCAAGGACATTCACAGAGTTGTCCTGAAGCCACTCCTTTGATATCTTGGCTGTGTGCTTAAGTTCGCTGTCCTGAAAGATGAACTGTCACCCCAGTCTGAGGGCAAGACTGGTGTGCTCTACATGTGATTTCTTAGTTTTTTTATTTTTAATGAATTTGCAAAAAATCTCAAACTTTTTTCACATTGTCATTATGGGGTATTATCACTCTATCATCATCACTCTATAAATTCAAGAAATGTGTGTGTGTGTCTGTCTGTCTGTCTGTCACGATCATAGGACATCATAGGACGGCCTATGATGTCTGCTGGATGGCCTATGATGTTCCTATGATGTCGGTGATCATAGGACCATCTACATGATGTCTATATGACATCACATAAACCATAGTCTATATGACGTCACATAAGCCGTAAGGCTGAAGTTCCTAGGATCTTGGGAAGGATGTCTATATGATGTCATACAGACCGCAGGACTCGCTAAAAGACATACACATAGACACAGGTAAGCACCATAACACAGAACAGTAACAAGCAGGAGAAGGAGTAACAAGCAGAGGCAGAGACGATAGGGCATGGTTACAGAAAACGGCATGGCCGGGGCTGCACAGATAATCACACACAGGGGACCAGTCTCCTATGATGATCCTATGATCTCAGGCAACATAGGACTCGCGATGACATCATATAGACAATAGGACTGGCTACTTATGATGTCAGCATGATGTCCTATGATGCTGGCCTGGATGTCTTTATGATGTCATATAGACCATCACTCACGACTCCTGCCTTGACGGTAGAAGAACAGAAATCATAGGAAGGTGTTTCAAGCGCTCATACCTATGGAAAAATGTTGAAACTATTTGTCTAACAGAAAACATGAGGATCTGTCAAGCTGCAGAAGATCAACAAGCTGATAGGAAGGTGTTTCAAGAGCTCATACCTATGGAAAAATGTTGAAACTATTTGTCAAACAGAAAACATGAGGATCTGTCAAGCTGCAGAAGATCAACAAGCTGATAGGAAGGTGTTTCAAGAGCTCATACCTATGGAAAAATGTTGGAACTATTTGTCTACCAGAAAACATGAGGATCTGTCAAGCTGCAGAAGATCAACAAGCTGAAGAACATTTTGCTGAATTTCTCTTGCACCTTGGGGAAGGAAAAATTCCAGTAGTTCCACAACAGGGCGAGTTTGCAATTGAGCTCGATGAAAGCCTAATTCCATGTGGCAAACTGGAAGACATTGTCAGTTTGGTGTATGAAGACATGTAAGTCAATGTTTCAAATCCAAGATGGTTATGTGAGCGTATCATATTATGCCCGATGAACTTTGAAGTTGACACAGTCAGTGAGTACATGACAAAGATTTTCCCAGGAGAGGAACACATTTGCAACAGTGTTGACACTGTAGACTCTGAGGGTAATCATGTATACCCAACTGAGTTTTCTAAATACACTCTGCCCACCTGGAATGCCTCCTCATCGCATCACTTTAAAGGTGGGAATGGTGATCATGCTACTGCGAAACTTTGACCAACAAAACGGACATTGCAATGGCTCAACATACATCATTAAACAAATACAGCCTCACCTGTTGCAACATCTGGGATTGGTGTCAATCCCAGATGACACCACACTCCTGATCACACACTCCTGATCACACTCACACCATCTGACAACATGTTTCCATTCACCTTGCGACATCAACAGTTTCCAGTAACACCCTGCTTTGCCATGACTGTGAATAAGTCAGGACCAGTCTTTACAGCGTGTTGGTGTTTTCTGCTCAAGAGATTTCTTCAGCCATGGCCAGTTCTACGTTGCCACGAGCACAGTTGGCAGATCAACCAGTCTTCGTATTCTTGCTCAAGATGAAGAAATTAAGCAAAAGCGTTGCTTTCTGAGCAATGTTTTTAAAGAGGTGCTGACAGAAAAAAAATGTGTAACCTTGAAGAATGCCAGTCTACACTACAAATGTGTAAAATGGCAAGAAAAATGCTGATTTTCTCTGGGTGCTCTGGTTTCTTGGCTTCTACGGGCATGCATGGGCCTTCATGAACAGGGCTGAAAGACACTTTTTGCTCAGATCTATTTTCACGATCCTGTCCATGAACTGGAATTATTAAATAATTATAATAATAATAATAATAATTATTATTATTATTATTATTATTATTATTATTAATATTAAATAATTATTACCTATCCCTCAACCAGTGGTCTGAAAGAAGAAGAAGAAGAAGAAGAAGAAAGAAGAAGAAGAAGAAAGAAGAAGAAGAAAGAAGGAAGAAGAAGAAGAAGAAGAAGAAGAAGAAGAAGAAGAAGAAGAAGAAGAAGAAGACCCGCCAGATGGAGAGCAATACAGTGAGGAGAACTCCTGCATGTCAGAAAAGATGCTGTGAACATGAAACACCTCAGGATCGAGCAGTACACCGCAGGCATGACTATGAACAACACAGCCGTCTGAGACAGGACGAGACCCTTCAGCAACGGGCATGCAGAAATACTTGCTTATACTTGGTTTCTACGGGCATGGACGGGTATGCACGGGTATGTACTAGTGAGTAGAATTTTGAGGAAAAAATGAATTTAATCCATTTTGAAATAAGGCTGTAACATAACAAAATGTGGAAAAGTGAAGCGCTGTGAATACTTTCCAGATGCACTGTATAAGTGTATATTCTTGCATCAAAAACAGTGAACTAAACAGCTTGTGCCATAAACATAGGACCAAATATAACTTCCAACCTCTGGGAGAAAAAAATACGGTGATTAAAAAACATCAAAAAACATTTTGATATTTTCACCTTTCTGATATGTGAAATACTGACCGGAACGTACAAAAAAAGCATTTTTTTTTCTTTCACTCTTTGGAACAGTAAGTGGCAGCAGGACTGTCAGTTATTCACCAAACAGGAAGCAGGAAGTGGTTGTGACCAGCACTTAACAGACTAGTCTTAGTCCCTTTCTAACCTCTCCTGAAATATTAATCAAAATTCATACAAAAAAAAAAACTTTTTGAGGTATGCCATTAACACTCTCAGACGTACACCAATGACCAAATGAATGCAACCAAAAAAAATTGGAGTGGTCTATAATTAGCAAACCTCGGATTCAGGAGGAGCAATGTGGTTTTCGTCCTGGCCGTGGCACATCGGACCAGCTCTTTACCCTCTCGAGAACCCTCGAGGGTTCGTGGGAGTTTGCCCAACCAGTTTACATGTGTTTTGTGGACTTGGAGAAGGCATTCGACCGCGTCCCTCGTGGTTTTTTGTGGGAGGTGCTTCAGGAGTATGGAGTATTGGGCTTGTTGTTATGAGCTATTCGGTCTCTGTACGACTATTGTGAGAGTTTGATTCGTATTGTCAACACTCGGTCGGACTCATTCCCAGTGAGAGTTGGACTCCGCCAGGGCTGCCCATTGTCACCGATCCTGTTCATAATTTTTATGGACAGGATTTCTAGGCGCAGCCAGGGAACGGAGGGTGTCATGCTTGGTGACCACAGGATCTCATCTCTGTTGTTTGCAGATGATGTTGTCCTGCTGGCTTCATCCAGCATTGACCTACAGGTCTTGCTGGGACGGTTTGCCGCTGAGTGTGAAGCGGCTGGGATGAGAATCAGCACCTCCCAAGTCCGAGTCCATGGTCCTCAGCCAGAAAAAGGTGGATTGTCCTCTCCGGGTTGGGAAAAAGCTCCTGCCCCAAGTGGAGGAGTTTAAGTATCTTGGGGTCTTATTCACGAGTGAGGGGAGAATGGAGCGAGAGATTGACAGATGGATCAGAGCAGCATCTGCAGTGATGCGGACATTGTACCGGTCTGTTGAGGTGAAGAGGGAGCTAAGCTCTAAGGCAAAGCTGTCGATTTACTGGTCAATCTACGTTCCTACCCTCACCTATGGTCACGAGCTTTGGGTAATGACCGAAAGAACGAGTTTGTGGATACAAGCGGCTGAAATGAGCTTTCTTCATAGGATTGCTGGACTCACCCTTAGAGGTAAGGTGAGGAGCTCAGTCATCTGGGAGAGGCTCAGAGTAGAATCACTGCTCCTCCACATTGAAAGGAGCCAGTTGAGGTGGTATTGGCATCTGATCAGGATGCCTCCTGGACGCCTCCCACTTGAGGTGTTTATGGGCACGTCCCTCTGGGAGGAGACCCCGGGGCAGACCCAGGACTCGCTGGGGAGACTATGTCTCCCAGCTGGTCTGGGAATGCCCTGGTATCCTCTCTGAAGAGCTGGAGCAGCTGGCTGGGGAGAGGGAAGTCTGGGCTTCTCTGCTTGAACTGCTGCCTCTGCAACCCGGACCTCCAGAAAAGCGGTAGAAGATGGAAGAAGATGGTCTATAATTAACATATAATGGTGTCAGGCCTTTTCCCCTGGTCCATTTACCCTTGGAACCAGGCTAAGAGTGTAGTGTATTATCTAATTCTACACTTGAACTTACTTCAGTTGATGTAAAAATGTAATCTTTTCTCAATCTTATCTCAACCTTTTTGATATAGCCTACAATTAGGGAGGGATCATGTGTTTCTGAACCCTCCCTTAGTTATGCTGCTAATAGGTTTAGTCAGCCGGGGGACCTCCAATAATGCACTGGGCCTCACTCCTTTCCTCACTCTCTATGAAATATTTTTTTTTTTTGCTGGTCATTAACATTTGTTTGTTCTCTCCCATAGATTGAGTCCCCATCGTGCTGTTTGCTCTCTACATGTCTGTTCTTTTCTTCTTCTCTATCCCCTCACCCCCCAGCCAGTCGCAGCAGATGACTGCCCCTCCCTGAGCCTGGTTCTGCTGGAGGTTTCTTCCTGTTAAAAGGGAGTTTTTCCTCTCCACCGTCGCCAAGTGCTTGCTCACAGGGGATCGCCTGATTGCTGGGGTCTTTCTGCAACTGTGGGGGTTCCCCCTACAGTTGATAGTGCTATGAGATGACTGTTGTTGTGAAATGGCGCTATATAAATAAAGTTGAATTGAATTGAATTGAATTAATCTGTTTTCTTGATACCTAAAGTTGAAAATATATACACATTGAAATACAAAAAATATATAAAAATATAAAAATGTGGAAACACAAATAATTCTTGCATCTTGAATATAGAAAATGTATAAAACAAATAAACAGACACAGAAGGCTGAAAAATATACAATAAAAATAAAAATAATAATTTGAAAACACAAATAATTCACAAGTCTTGGGTTGTTGTAGGAAATGTGTAAAATAAAAATGTTTTAAAAAGCTACAGAAAGTTCCATGTCTTTGTTTTTATATATTTTTTATTTTTATGTAAATATTTTCAACACTGTCTTTTTAAAAAAAAATGTTTTATACATTTCCTACAATCCAAGACTTCTGAATTATTCACGTTTTCACCTTTTTATATATACTGTATATTTTTTATTTATATGTATTTCTTTTGTATAATATTTTCAACTTTCTGTATCAAGAATACAGATTACTTTTTTGTGATAACTGAAGTAATTTCAAGTGTGGAATTAGGGTAAAGAAAAATTTGTGTAATAGCGTTTCTCTCAAAATAGTCACAGAGTCATTGCAGGTGTCTCAAACCCATCTCAACCTCGTCTCAATCCCTAATCAATTTAGTTTCCACGAGTCTGAAAGCGCAAGAAAAGTTAGACAACTTTGCAGTGGGTTGGGAACATATGAAACTAAACCCTGACTGATTGGAGATAAGCACCTGCAGCAGTTATGACTGACTGGAGAGGTGGAACGGCAGGCAGCAGGTGTCTATTATTACACCAAATCATTGCCCGGAGCCGAAAACCGAGGTTTCCATCACCCCCTCTCTTTTTGAATAATATCCTGGTTGTAGTTAATATCATTTTCAGTGTATCCATCATCATGTTGTTCATATACAGTATCTGCTTGTTATTTACTGATGTTGTGAAAAATGTAGAGTCATTATTTTGAATTTCTTTGCTAGCTGTAAGTTTGTGGGATCAGGCTAATTCCTGGTCTTATTCCTGTATTGGAGCTGGACTGGGCAAGCAGTTATATATCATTTTATTATTGTTTCTATTGATTACCAGGCATGTTTACTGTATACCAGTGGTGCACCCTCAGGGCCAGCAAAGACTTCTCTGCTGGCCTAAACACTATCAGAATTATATTTACAACCTACATTCTTATATTTGTTCCATGAGGATGTATTAAATTATTCCCAATAGTCTTTTCTCTTCATTTTGTAGCTTATCTCTTGGTTGCGCTCCTTCCAGTAGTGTAATGCATGTTAGACCTTTTTTGTCAATCATATTTCAGCTATCTGTGTTGCCAAGGTCAAGCAAATCTGCCTTGGGCCTTCAGGAATTAACAGTGTGGCTCTGTAGATTAAATATATTGTTAATCCTGTAGCTTTAACCAATCAGATGTCTTCTGTACATCCAGGGGTATGCATAGAAGGCATCCTAGAATGTCAGCATTTTCACATCTTTTGATTGGATGGTTAGACTCCTCCATCCACAATGCAGAGGGTCCTAGCTAGCAAAACGCCAGTGCAAGGACTTACTTAAGAAGCTACAGTATACTGTATCTGTTTTATAATAGCTGTTTTTCCACCCACAATGGCTGACAGGGGAGAGGAAAATGATTTGGTCGCTGATATTTTAAAAAAATCACTTTTCCTGACAGACTTTTCAAGAAAAGCTGGTTATTGTGAAGAGAGGTCATCAACCCTGAAGCTAGCAGGCCTGTCTCAGCCGAAGAAAGGATTTGTCCGTCAATTCCATATTAGAACGAGCGGTATCCTTGGATTACAGGCTCCAAGGAGTGCTGCAAATTATCTTGCTGGGAATTCCTGTTGTTTGCAACCGATCGAGTAGCTACTTGGAGCCAGACAAGGTTTGCAAAC
This sequence comes from Pholidichthys leucotaenia, assembly GCA_020510985.1. NCBI lineage: Eukaryota > Metazoa > Chordata > Actinopteri > Cichliformes > Pholidichthyidae > Pholidichthys > Pholidichthys leucotaenia. The sequence goes on along the minus strand of CM035850.1, from coordinate 103,426,399 downwards.
TTGAGCTGTCTACTGTCACACCATGATGATTTAAGCAGCGTTTGCCAAACATATAAAAATTGGTCTAAAATGCTGGCATACGCCGAAATTTTCACTTTTGGCCGTACGCATCGCGTATCCATAGCGACTTGGACATATACATAATGTATCAGTAACTTACATAGAATATTTCTATAACTTTGAAGTAACTTAAACGAACTAATGCTTAGCGTGTTACCGAAACTTCTGCATAGCGCAGTCATGCCAAACTGCCGTTGCCTCCCAATCCATGAATCCTAGGGTGTGGGAGAGATCATCTCTGTTCAACTGAGATGATGCTCCCCTCCAAAGACCACGGTGAGGGGCCTGGCAGAGCTGTCAAATCTGTCAGGTCAGTCACGCCTAAAACAGCTGATGTGACACGTCAGGAACATCAGATAACAGTTGTCACAACCTGGCTCAAAGGCACATGAACTGATGGCGATTAAAAAAAAGTTTATTTTCAATAACGTGGGAAAAAAACAAGATAATGCATGGAGTGTGCTTTTGCTGGGAGGTACAGCCAACAGGAAAGTGTGATTTATCCTGTAAAACAGCTGTGCTCTGCGCTTCAGGTGATCAGCTGATTGGATCCACCCCCTCCGGTGTTCTATTTTGGCATATTTATCAGACCAACACTGGATAGCTGATGGTACAGACCATTCAAATGGAAAAAACCCAACAGGTCCCGTTATACGAACAAATACATGTGCATGTATGTGCTGCAGGCAGAGATCTGTATGGGTTTTTTCCTGTAAACCAACACTGCAAATATGCCATTTGCTCCGTGAATGCGGGACATATCAGCCATACACCAGATACGTCGGAAAATTTTCAGCATGCTGAAAATTAATTTTCAGAGGAGCTTGGCGAACTACACCTAATTCGATGTACGCCACCATATTCTTCAAATTTTCCATATGTTTTTGCTGCCTAAATCATCTAGGTGTGACAGGGCCTTAACCATAGCAGCAGCGAGATGCCAGCCGGACACTTACGAGCAACAATACTGTTAAACCTTTGGGGAAATAAGAGTGGATCTGCAGCTCAATGAACAAGTGTGCAGGGAAATGGAGCTCCACAATGAAAAGGTAAAGATTTTTAAAACTATAATTATATACAGTATCTCACAAAAGTGAGTACACCCCTCACATTTTTGTAAATATTTTATTATATCTTTTCATGGGACAACACTGAAGATATGACACTTTGATACAATGTAAAGTAGTCAGTGTACAGCTTGTTTAACAGTGTACATTTTCTGTCCCCTCAAAATAACTCAACACACAGCCATTAATGTGTGTACTCAACAAATGTGAGTGCACCCCTAAGTGTAAATGTCCAGATTGTGCCCAATTAGCCATTTTCCCTCCCTGGTGTCATGTGACTCATTAGTGTTATAAGGTCTCAGGTGTGAATGGGGAGTAGGTGTGTTAAACTTGGTGTTATCGCTCTCACACTCTCTCATACTGGTCACTGGAAGTTCAACATGACACCTCATGGCAAAGAACTCTGAGGATCTGAAAAAAAGAATTGTTGCTCTACATAAAGATGGCCTAGGCTATAAGAAGATTGCCAACACCCTGAAATTGAGCTGCAGCACGGTGACCAAGACCATACAGCGGTTTAACAGGACAGGTTCCACTCAGAACAGGCCTCGCCACAGCCAACCAAAGAAGTTGAGTGCACGTGCTCAGTGTCATATCCAGAGGGTGTCTTTTGAAAATGGACGTATGAGTGCTGCCAGCGTTGCTGGAGAGGTTAAGGCGGTGGGGGGTCAGCCTGTCAGTGCTCAGACCATACACCGCACACTACATCAAATTGGTCTGCATGTCTGTCGTCCCAGAAGGAAGCCCCTTTTAAAGATGATGCACAAGAAAGCCCGCAAACAGTATGCTGAAGACAAGCAGACTAAGGACATGGATTACTGAAACCATGTCCTGTGGTCTGATGGGACAAATATGAACTTATTTGGTTCAGATGGTGTCAAACGTGTGTGGTGGCAACCAGGTGACGAGAACAAAGACAAGTGTGTCTTGCCTACAGTCAAGCATGGTGGTGGGAGTGTCATGGTTTGGGGCTGTGTGAGTGCTGCCAGCACTGGGGAGCTACAGTTCATTGAGGGAACTATGAATGCCAACATGTACTGTGACACACTGAAGCAGAGCATGATCTGCAGGGCAGTATTCCAACATGATAACCACCCCAAACACACTTCCAAGATGACCACTGCCTTTTTTTTTTTTGTTACTTATTTGTACCCGTAGGTAGACTTGGTTTGCAGTCTGGTGACAAGCCACCGGCTGCTGGTCACTGCGTGCGCGAGCGCCCTAAACCTACATGTTTTTGGTGTGCGGGAGAAACCGGAAATCCCGGAGAAACCGGAGAAATCCCGGAGTAAACCCGCGCAACACGGGGAGAACATGCAAACTCCACACAGCTCACTGTTGGTCGGGGGCTGGGATCGAACCCACGATCTCATGATCCCTGCGATCCCCCGGCCGAGGGTAAAACTGTGCTGTCACAGTCATGGAGGAGTGGAAGAGGATTCCAGTGGCAACCTGTGAAGGTCTAGTGAACTCCATGCCCAAGAGAGTTAAGGCAGCAGCTAGTGCCTGGTGGCCGGGTTTCTGCCCATGGGAATCGGCTGGGCTCAGCCCAAAGGAGTTACATGGGTCCGCCCTCCAGTGGGCTCACCACCTACAGGAGGGAGCATGGGGGTCTGGTGCTATGTAGATTAGGTGGCGGTTGAAGGTAGAGACCTTGGTATGATCCCCAGTGTCGTCATAGAGGAGTGGAAGAGGATTCCAGTGGCAATCTGTGAAGCTCTAGTGAACTCCATGCCCAAGAGAGTTAAGGCAGTGCTGGAAAATAATCGTGGCCACACGAAATATTTGACACTGTACTGTTATCACTACGTGTTATATACACTGTGTATGTTAACGCAGATCAACAGCAAGCCAAACTCGTTTTTCGTGAGCCAGGAAACCGAGCATCTTGCTCCTTTATTACAGTCTTCTTAGACAGCTTACAATTCTTATAATTGTGGCGTTAAATGCTCAATGAAAGGCCCGAATGCTCAATGAAAGGCCTGAATGCTCAACGAAAGGTCCGAGTGAAACTGAAAATACAAACAGAAAATAAATACATTTAGCTCTTCGCCAAGTAAAAAACAAATGCACCAAAAAAATAGCCAACATCAAAGAACTCACACAGAAATTAAATATAGCTGCTACTAAAGACAAACAACACATTTTCGCTATCTTCATATGCTAATTAGATGGCTAGTAGCAGCGTTACTTATGCTAATACACAGCACTCTCGGTGTAAAGCATGCTAGCGGGCTCCTGGGATAAGACTAATTCCTGGTAACAACATATTCACAAACGATCTCAAGTTCACGTCTCATAAAACTTATAAAATTAACAAAACACTAATTAAACTCACAGCCATTGCTTTCGAAGGTGTAGAAAAGGATATAACACACAGGAGGAGCGTCTCAGACATTCACAGGCAGGTTATACTTTTCTCCTTTTTTTCTTTCTCTCTCTTACTAACGTCCACTTCTGCTACCCATAAATCATAGCGACTACTGGCTGCACCTTCAAAATGAAATACAGGTAAACTAGTACTAACTGCATAGAAGTTACTTTTAACCTAATGACTGTTTTTTAGCATGAATTATTACAAATGAATTATGACATTTTATTATGAACTTGTGAACTATTTTTAACCTTCTATAAAACACACTCTACTGTGGGCAGAACAGACACTTTTGGCACAATTTAGACATTTTTACTTAGGGGTGTACTCACTTTTGTTGCCACCAGTTTAGACATTAATGGTTGTGTGTTGAGTTATTTTGAGGGGACAGCAAATTCACACTGTCATACAAGCTGTACACTGACTACTTTACATTTTATCAAAGTGTCATATCTTCAGTGTTGTCCCATGAAAAGATAAAATAAAATATTTACAAAAATGTGAGGGGTGTACTCACTTTTGTGACATACTGTAATTAAAGTTATCTTTAACATGCTTTGTGTGGATGGTCCTATAGGTTATTTTTATGGTTTGGTATGAATGGCACTTAAATCGGGTAAATCATCACTGAAGGCCTAGCTGTAAAATACATGGTCCGCCACTGCTGTATACATGTGGTTGTATTGTGTTAAAGCCATTTTACGTGTGTGCTCCTGTGCAATACTCCAGTAGGAGAGAAGCTGTAGTGGGCAAGTAGTGAAAATGTGGTTATTCTATTGTCTGTTGTGGTTCCCAGGTGTGTGTAATTATATATATGAGCTTGACATCAGGTGATAAAATGAGGCCATGGAATCACTGAATCACTGGAATGGAGAGACACCCTGTATTTATATGGCTGAGGCTGCGCAATTGCCATGGATATCTGTTGTGTGAGTCCCTCCGTTTCATGGAAATCCATTCTGTAGTTTTTGCATAACCTTGCTGTACATAAAACAAACAGTCTAATGGCAATGATTACATTACCTCCTTAGTGGAGGTAATAAAGGGCCAGTTTTCTAATAGAAAATACAAAACCATCCATCATGTGCTGCATTACTTCAGACTTTTAAGGACAGAACAATAAGGTTCTGCACTTGTTTCTAATGGATTCCCTGGTATCTACACAGTCAGCATTAAGATATCAACAGCTCCACAGTGTCATGATGCTGAGCACGGCTGGGGAACCGTGCTCACGCTTTCAATTTATTCAGGATATTTTCTGCATTTTCCCCATCACAGTTTTATTATTGATTTCGTGTTTGGTTTTGTCTGTATTATGTTTTCTAAGTTTGCCTTTTGTCTCTGTTTGTTTATGAGTTGTCCTGTATTCTTAGGATTGTCATTATAGTCTTGTTCTTTAAGATTATGCGCCTATGGCCATCCAGTCTTGTTTTGTTAATGATATCTGTC